>CM029275.1:16050017-16650017 GCA_016920895.1 Vaccinium myrtillus | reverse complement strand
ATGGAGTTCATCAAGTTTTCTTCAACTCAAACGTCAATCTCCATCTCCATGGCCGGCTAAACACCATTTATGAGGAAGATGAAGTCTCGGTCCAAGTATCGATGTTTGTATATAGGTTTTAGATTTATCTATTCAAATCAATTGTTTGACTAAGAACTCGTTTCATTAGGGTCTAATGGAATTGTTTTAATGCTTTCAACTCGGTGAGTATTTGTGTGTGCACAACATAGTTATTCAATGGTTTTCAATGTTTGTGCTTGGGTCTGAGATGGATTATGTTTGTAAGACAGATCGCGCAATGGATAGCTTGTGAAAGAGACGGATTGTACTAGAGAGACTGTCTGTGCTATGGGATAGTCCATACCGGTTGACAACTCAATTACCTTCAAGACGAATATCGATAGGGTTTGCAAGCCCTAGCGATATTCCTTCACGAATCGAATTGTAACCCTAACCTATATATTGCTTCATTACATGGTCGGGATGGATTGAAAACCCTGGATCCTCTATCCATTAGTTTTCACTCAATTAATTATTTGTTTTAATTTACTCATTCTCGAAATCAAACAATCGAGTTAATCTTCTTTTCATCGAGTTAATCTAGAAATCAAGCAAAAGTAGCGTAACTCAGCCTATATGTTTCCGTGGATCGATATTCAGATTTAGCCACTATTCTCTATAGTAATAGTTAATTCTTAGTTTTTATAAATATATTTTTGGTAAGGTGCGACACGATCATAGAACACACAAAAAAACATATATAAGTCTTCAATATATAAGTATGATTGAAGATCGATAAAAGCTTGATCAACACACTGCAAATTGATATGCAAAATGAATGTTAAATATAGTCCACATTTTAACCTTACAATTTACTGAACAAAAAGTAACTTATTCACATATCTATCGATAGCCGGTCATATTGAAATTTGGTGAACTTGTAACTTTTTACATGTTCTACGAGGTGAATGGTTAGGATCATAGTTTTGGGTCTGAGATGCGGACGAAATTTGTAAGTGTCCAAGGATATGGAGAGACCGGGTATAGAGAGGAAATGAACCCATCTTTTGACTTCTTCCTTTAATTAAAGGCCGAGATTCTCGTAAGATTAGGATATTCCATTGGAATATTCTTTTTTGACAAATGAGAGAAATATTTATTGGGAAATGGCTACGATACACACCCCTTGTTTGTGTGTACCATATGCACCTATTGTATTGTATGGTCCAGATTGTGCCACATCATCGACAATCGTAACATTTTTTAGTTTTTCGTAAATTTTCAGCAATATGATTCATAACATTTTCTATAATTCGTAACATTTTGGTGTGTCTCGTAACTTTTACAAAAAAAATCGTAACTTTTACAAAAAATTCGTAATTTTTACAAAAAATTCGTAACTTTTATAGGGGTGTGTATCATACACACCCAAATAATCCAAGCACGGCTCGGACATGTTTTTGAAAATAGATCTTCCACCTTTATGCATTGTAGGTTTAAATCAACCAAACTCTGTCTTTTATGTTGTTAATACTTCATTATAGTCTATGCATGGAAATCATTTTCGCACTCTTTCTTTTTTATGAATGAACTTAATTTCTTGACTTTTAGCGAAACTTTTATATGTAACTTGTTTACTAATGGACGAGAAACTGAGTGCATTCATCGACAAAGGAGAGTGCGTATTATGCTGCAAAACTAGTACTAATCTTGTTCTTTTTTTACAAGCTAGCCCTTTAAGAATGAATGCCAATGATTTTGTTTATATTACTAATTTCAATATTTTTATTGTATTATTGGTCGCAATGTTACCGAAAGTTATTTTGGTTTTTAAAGTCGGATAGAAAGTGAGAAAAATCGGATACCATTAGTTGCTCCAATCTCTATTAAGAGGAGATTTAGTGCCCAGGAGATTCATTGATAAGAATCATGACAGGTTTGGAGGTGAGAAAGAATTTCAGAAATGGAACCAAGAGAAGCAAAATCCAGCCCCAATTCATCCTGTCATAACACAGCGTTGGTATCAAACAGATCACTTATACAATGATAATACGTTGGTATACAACGATAATACGTTGTTGACCACATTTGTTCACGATATTTTGGGTACCGTATAATTGTGACACTACATAATGCTTAAAATTAATATGATCGCTGATAATTGTGACACACTACCAATAATACACAAAAAGTTGATGAAAAACTAAAAAATACGAAAAAAAAATCAAATAAAGACAAAAAATAAGCCAACTAATTTTTTAGGTCAAATCTCACTTGAATGTGGCCACCGTTAATTCCTCCTCATACATTCGTGGGATTAATATTTAAGTCTTGGCATGAAAAAGACGACTTCGCGTCCCCATTTGTTCGTACTAGGGGTGTCCACGGATCGGATCCGGACGGATCGGATACGGATCCGATCCGCTCAGAGCGGATTATGGTTTTTAAGATCCGGAACCGAACCGAACATTCACGGATCGGTTACGGATCGGATCGGGCGGATTTGACATATTAAAGAAGGATTATTGAGCGGATTGAGCGGATCCGATCCGATCCGGATCCGGAACCGCCAGATTAGAAATTCTCGATCCGGAACCGAACTGAACATTCACGGATGGATCAACGGATGGTTCGGATTGGTCGGATTGGCGGATCGGATGATCCGCTGGACAGCCCTAGTTCGTACTATTATTCATTTCTTTTGGCTGCTGTCCTTATTTGTCATGTGGGGGCTACTTTGAAAAAGTCAAGAAGAAAGAAACCACGGCACCTTTTCACCCTTTTCTTTATGTTTCTTTGCAATGCGAGCATATATACATGTCACCAATGTCGTTGTATGACTAAAAAACAAGGCGGTTGTCGTCTAAAACCATATTTCCTCCGTACCAAAAAGAATGTCAAAAAAATACTATTTACACTTTTCATATAATTATTTATATTTTTAATTATAATGATTTGTATATGCAATATGGATCTTATGCGATAGATTTCACTTAGTTTTATTAAACGAAGTTTTTAAAATCATAAAAAATATTATAAATTACCAAATTTAGATTTTTTTTTGAAAGGTGTGAATAGTGTTTTTGGATATCTTTTTTGGGACAGAGGGAGTAGTAACTCAATCATATGGAAAATTCTAAAGGTACTAAATAAATTACAAACAAATGTACTAAATGTGCGTGTGACAACTTTTTAGTGAATAAACCTATGCTGTGGTGCCATGTGTATTTTTAGAGGGCACGGTTGTGTCTGAAATTATTCCTATGTGCATGGACGGACCCAAGATTTTATTTTTGTGGTGGAGAAAAATATGTACTTAAAAAATAAAAGAAAACAAATTGCATTATGAATATTTATCAGCTCTATGAAAAACTATAATAGCATTAGGACAAAAAAACTAGAGGATAAAAGATTAAAAAAATGTAGTGGTGGCGAGTCTATACATTACAATTTTGAAAATCTTGTGCCACCACTTGTCCCCCGGGCTCCATCTTTGCTTACGTGTGTTTCACATAATGTACTTACAAGTAATTAAAGTAAAGTAGTATCCACACATCAAATGGGCCAGCTCCTCTGGGCTTAATTATTAGTTTAATTACATTTTTCCCTTTAGCTTTCATACTAATATTTTAATTACCACCTAAAGTAAAAAAAGCATACACTGGACTATCCTAAACTATTTAAACCTTTTTACATAGGCTTTTTATTAGATTTCAGTAGCTTAATGGCATTTAAACATCTTATAATAGTTTTCAAATGCTATTTTCTTTCAAGCATATGCGAGGATGCCTGGAATGATTTTACATGCCTAACAAAATCAAAGGCTAAATCCTTGTTTGGACTGTGATTTTTTCGGTCTCACCCATCCTTTAATCTTTCGGTTTTGTCCCCATTAACACCTCTCTATATCATTGTATCCAGTGGCGACTCCAGGATACCATATGAGAAAGGGGTCATTTATTCATGTTAGTATAAATTATACGTACAATTTAAGAAAATAATATATTTACGAATTATTAATAAGTCATTTTTTTTTTCAATCCACACATCAAGAGATCAATTAAAGATCTAAAACTCGGTGCAAAAAAATTCAAAAAATTATGAATAGAAATGTTTTATCTTTTTATTAAAAAAAATCACATTTGTTATCGTATGGGCTAAATTTTTGGGACGGAGGGAGTATATGTATTAATATCTGCATCATATATTTGTAATTTGATGATATTTACCCTAATTCACAAATTTACTCGTAAAATATATGTCAAGGTTGGAGCGATGGTTTTTCTATGAGTAAATGAGAAAACAATTTAGTGTATTGCACACCGTAATGATGTGGTCATTTATTAACCTATTAAAATTATCGATACAATTATAGAGATTTAATATTCTCACACGGGGTCGGCTGACCCCACAACATGGTACCTGGCGCTGTTAAGAAGCCAAATAGCTCTACATGTAAAATAATAGACAAAAGTCTAGTCTATGGTTTTAAAAGATATACAAGTTCAAATGTATATCCTTCTTGGAAATTCTTGAGATTTTTGAAATTAAGAAAGCAACATTCATAAACTATTCTGTAAGGAACCCAAGTTGAAAGATTTAGATAAAATAGTCAAGTGTAGGGTTTTGCGAAAGCGGGGCCCATACTGAATATTTGTCTTTCGCGATCAAAACTGATCTATTCGAACCCAAACAGATCTGCGCACTGTCATTACCGAACTATTCGCCATCGATCGCCTGGAAATGACGGACGGCTTGATTGATCCGGATGGGAATACGCATGGAGAACATGCAGGGTGTTCCTTAATGGACAGCACGCCTTTAAAAGATGTGATAGTTCAAGGGGCAAGATGTAGTTAAATCCAATTTTTCTTTATTTGTAGAAAAGGACACTGGTGGGGCGTGGCTTTGTACGGAAGCGTGCGTTTTTTCAGAAGTGCAACCAAAGAAAGCTGACTTTCAGATACTACGAGGGACGAAAAACGTTTTACTGTAGAGAAGTTCCTTCCCTCCTAAATTAGCTTCTCTCTCTCTCTTTCTCTCTAGAAAGTATACTATAAACCACAAACAGGTGGCTGAAGAACAACCGATAATGCCGGTGGTGGTGACGGAGGAAGGAGGAGATTTTAGTTCCGATAAAGTGACATGGAGAAATTACAGCACCACATGTGAGATTGAAGAAGAAGAAGAAGAAGAAGATATAAATCGTGGCGTGTTATTGAATCGTCAGATCAAGACTGACCCTATGCCGTCGATAAAAGAGGAATTGGATGGCAGCAGCAGTCTGTTGTCCTTGGATTTCCACGGCGGCGGCGAGGACGTCGTTTATGTGGCAGTTGGGAAGACCGGATCATCGAGTATGGACGCCCTCGTTTGGACGCTCAATCACGCCGTCATTAATCCGTCTACCTCCGTTTGTCTCATCCATGTCTTCCCTGAAATCCGTCACATCTCTACTCCCTGTGAGCCCCCTCTCTCTGACTCTCTTAATGCGTTAATCATCACACAATCATGTACGTACGGTCAACAATCTCCTTTAGCAAAAAAAAAAAAAGATTATGGTTTTTTCATTTTTTTCGTTTCGTCTTTATTCAATTTTTTTTTTACATTTGTTAGTTTCGCGTCAAGATTTTGTGGTTTTTGGATTCCTCTCGGCGAGACGAATCTAACAAGTATAAATTTATGGTCAAACCAAATATTTTTTTGAATAAAACCGAAATACTTGGATTATTGTCCAATAATAATCCAAGTATTTTGGCTTTATTCAAAAAAATTTGAGTTTTGACCATAATTTTATACTTGTTAGATTCGTCTCGCCGAGAGGAATCCAAAAACCAAAAAATCTTGACGCGAAACTAACAAATGCAAAAAAAATTTGAATAAACACGAAACAAAAAAACCAAAAAACCATAATCTTCTTTTTGGCCAAAGGAGATCTGCATTATGTTCAAGAAGGGTTGGGATCATTTCGAGTCAAAGTTTTGGATTGGACGAGACGATTCAGATTTAAACTAAGACTAGGGAGGATCTGTTTCCAATCGAGAATATTCGAGCATCGCTTGATTGCAAACCACTGAATAATTACTCGTGTAACGGTGAGTGGATGAGCTGTGGTCAAACCCATGTCCGTCTTACCCATCTATAGATTATGTAATCGTTATGAAAAGACATCGGCAAATTTTTTAAAAAAATTGACAGACAATAAGGATGTAGTGGAAGCATATGTTCACACAATTTAAGAAAGAGGAAAAAAAAACAAACTACTTTGTTCAATCGTTGTACTGACTCAAGAAGTACAACTCAAGAAAGAAAAAAAGAGAGAGAGAAGGTAGAAAAGGAAAACTGACTCATGGTAAGGGGAAAAAAAAGGAAGAGTAGGTAGAAACTGACTTATGGTAAAAAAAATAAATGAAGAGGTAAGAAAAAATAAAGAAAGAGAAGGTAGAAAAGAAAAAGAAGTGCCTATGAGAATCAAACCTTGACATTTATCAAGAAACACACAAGCCTTTTCACTGGGCCAAATGCTTCTTTGTTTCTTTTAGTGCAACATTATATATTTATTACTTATTATGAACATATATATATATATATATACTAATGGGACCTTAAAAGTGAGCTTTTTTTTGTGCCCCATTACAAACAAGTGCCTCACCCAGCCTGCCCTCAGGGCCGGCCCTGTAAGTAGCATTCCAGATTACAAACAAGTTACAGTCTCACAGAGATTCCCGAAAAAATATGGATGTTGATGATGAAAAATATAGAGCTAACTTTGACTTCAAGTGGCAATACTTGTAGATAAAAGGTGGGAAGGGGTTGAAAGTTCAATGCCTCCAAGGCCTACCAAGAGTACCAACAACCACCCTTTTGTATTTCTAGAATCTCGTTCCTCACGATTTAGTCAAACCTGCCCGACTCTAGCTAGGTGTGCTTGGCATGGAAAAATTACTATTCTCTCCTTGTCATTTTATTGGTCCCTTTTGTAATTTTTAACTTTTTAAGCGGATAGATATTACACTTTCTCAAAAGTTATTTTTTATATTTATGGAATTTGCTTGTTTGTAAAAAAAAGAAAAAGAAGTTGGTTTTGATTTCCATTATTGCCTTTTAATTTTCACTTTTAAAATTATTTTTAAACACGTATGAGAGTTAATTTCGAAAGTCTGTTAACTTTTCTAAAAAGACTAACATTTTAGAACACCAAAAATGGAATTAGGGACCAACAAATGGGACAGCGGAGAGAGTAATACTTTTGGCATAGGAGATGACATTGGTCATTTGTACTTTCAATATATGAGTTCTGGTAAAGTTAATGGTAGAGCTCGTAAAGTTAAAGATTAACATTATAGGTCACTCGTTATCTCCTAAAATCTTGATAATTTTTATTTAACATGTAACGAAGAGCCCCATTTTGGTGTGAACGCGGGGCTCTGCTGTCCCATGGGTCGGCAGGTCCTGCCAACTGCATCTAGAACCATCCATCTCTGTAACCAATGGTCTGAATTTAAAATAAAACTCTTCTGGGAAAGAGTTTAATGGTTTGGATTTAAAAGTTTTATCTTAAATCTTAACCATCCAAAACACTTTTTGATGACTTTTGGACGATCCAGATTGGAGTACGTTAGTAAGGCCTGCCGACCCATGGGACAACAGAGCCCCGCGATCTTTTGGTGTTCACATTTTTGTGAGCCATTAGGACTTTCTAAACTTCCAAAATTGTCCCCAGATTAAATATTTTTTTTACAGTTCAGTAACTTTTTGTCTTTCCAAGAATATAATCTTAAAACTATACTTTAATTGGTAAGTGCCGCAGTTCCCATCTTAAGTTGTTTTCAGTATTCCTTGTTTCTTTGAGCTCTCTTTTCACCGCCCCAAAAAAATGGGGTAAAAGACGAATCGGTGGACAACAATAATAGGTTTGTTTGGATGGCTTCTTGTTCTAATTTACTGGGTTTGTCTTTCAAAGTCCTACTGTTTAATTATGATCGAAATTCGTAAAATTTCGTTGTGATGGGTATAGGTTGTGTTGACACGGGTTGATGCAAAATCCGTAAGTGTTTGAAATTCCGTGGCGGTGAAGCGCATTCTACCAATACAATGATCACGCATTATACGGTATTCCTATTGTGATATCCAAATGGAAGCTGGGGGTGCTGCACAGCCAAGTGTTGTGCACTCACGGCACGGCCGCGCCGGCCAATTTTTGGCGATCCGAGACGTTCACCGGATAGCTATCGTTGAGTACTATAAGTGTTAAAAAAATCAACTTGGCCGGATATCGTTAAGTGCCTAATCGTAACACAAATAGATTGGAATGAAATGGAACACAAATGTACATAAACACTGGATCCAAATTAATAAACCCATTTTTTCAATTTATTTGTGTTCCGATTAGGTACTTAACGATATCCGATCAAGTTGATCTTTAGTACACTTATAGTATTCGACGAGGGCTATCCGGTGAACGTCTTGGATCGCCGGAACGAGGGCTATCCGGTACACTTATAGCACGTTGCACAACACTTGGTTGTGCAGCACCCCCAGAGTCCAAATAAATGTGATCAACATAGCAGTGCTCTTAATTCAATGCTTTAATCCAACCAAATGGACGGGGCACTTGTGCAAGTTGCTCGTTGGGACCGGACAAAATAGTCGCGGACCACACAATAATTTCACTCTAGAAAAATGCAGGAAAGGCCTATGCCAAACTCAAAAAAATGGGACTACATTAGGTTTCTTGGTGGGTATATGTCAAATCTCCGTATGGGAACAATAATCATACTCCTAACTTGTTAGGGTCATTGCTCAATGGAGTAATAAAATTGAATTGTTTCCTCATAATGTTTTGGTTTGGTAATTTGTCATTCTCATTTTCATTTTCACTCACTTTCTATAAACGAGACACTGACTTTTCTACGCGTAAAATTAATTATGTGCAATTGTACCTTTTACTGTCGATAAATATGTGAGTAACTTTAAAAAAATGGATACCCTGGAGAATTTTTTTTACCTATAAAAAAAAGACAGCAATTTTTTTATCTCAGACATTCAGTTTATGTGAAAATTGCAAGAACACATAGCTAACCATAGCCAGACAGTGATTAGTATGTTTTTTGGGGGCAGAATAAAGTAATACATGCACTAATGCCCAGTGACTAAATGCTCTAGCAAATCGGTTAATTGTCTTGCCCCGGCTTCTGTCGGGGTCACTAATGCACGGTGTGATTGATCCTCGAGAATTAGTCAAGAAAAAAACAAAGTGGGTAACAATATGGTTGAAGATAACAACACCTTTGTTAATTTTCTTTGCATGTGATTAATTTTGCAGTAGGAAGGATGCCATTAAGTCAAGTGAATCCAGAGCAGAAGGAGAGCCACATGATACAAGAGAGAAGCAAGAGAAGAGAATTCCTTCAAAAATTCCTTGATGTTTGTTCTGCTTCAAAGGTACAAACCAAACCAGCTGCCTTCCATTCACATCCCATGCTTATTATGTGTATCATTTTAGGAGCTTATGTATGGTTAGTTATGTAGGAGTCTGGGACGGATCCAAGATTCTGGTTTGGAGGTGTCTCCCTCTCTCCGTCCCGCAAAGATAATTTATTAAGTATACAACAACGTGCAATTTTTGGATAAAATTTTCCAATAGTTCTTTAATTTCGTGTCCAAACAATGTAAAAAAATAATGGACGAAAGTGCTTTATCTTTTTATCCTAAAATTAGAGGTGTTTTGGTAGTGGACTATCTATATGGACATAGGAATTATTAGTACTATTAAAAGATATATATATTTTTCATATAGTATTAATTATCCAACAACGTACTTAATACTAAAAAGTTATACATTTTCATCCATTAATCACTTATCAATATGCTTAATACCAAAATTACATTTTCATCGATTAATTAATCACTTATCAATGTGGTTAACACATGCATTTTGAAGAATAACAATGTTCTTATAATACAAAAATAGCTTCTTCTTTTTTGGACCCGAGGGTGGCGCTTGCCACCTTCCCCTCTCTTACCCTCCGTCCCAGTACGTAGGAGCTAATTGGTTTGATAATTGGAGACAGGTTAAAGTGGATACCATACTTATTGAGAGTGGTATGGAAGCAAAGGCATTACTGGACCTCATTCCTATCCTCAACATACCAAAGCTGGTGTTGGGCACCACCAAATCCAGTCTAAGGTACTGAAAATTTCTCTATAAAGTAAGCGCTGCATGTTTGACAAGACTAATAGTGAAGTTATATATAATTTCGTTGGGCATATATCTCTTAGCGGATTAATGGTGAATGGATAGATAAAACGACATTCCTCATTGGTATCGTGCATTCCACATTTTGTGAAATTATAAACCCTATGGAGCTTTAGTCAGATAAAAAAACTTTTACGCAAGCATTAGATAAGTAGTTACCTCAGATATACTGCTCGTATCTGGTCAAACGAATGAGTCCTAATAGTACTAAACTATGAACACATTACTAACCAAAATAAAGTTTGAATTTCCAAACTGTCCACTTCTTACTGCAACTGTTTGTGCTGATGCAGGATTTTTTTTTTTTTTTTTAAAGTTGAAGTGTATCTACCTTGTCACCGATAAATCCTATAAAATGAGAATAATCAGAGCTAAAGGGAGATGTATACACAAGACGATGTATATACATGTGGTTCAATATTGCCTAACTGTTTGTGGTGATATCCTGCAGGAAATTGAGGTCCAGGAGAGGGAGTGGGATAGCAGGTCAGGTACTTCAGAATGCACCAGAATTCTGTGAGGTTAAGATAATCTGTGAAGGAAAGGAAGTTGTGGTTGACTCAATGTCTGAACCACCGTCTCCCCATGGAAGTTCTGATAGTCCCAAAGCCGCACATACAGAGCAGAATCAGAGAAACGATTCCTTCAGCTGCACATGCTTTAAGCCAAAAGCTATAGCTTGACGAAGAGAGGAAAAGATGTCACCAGTGACGCCAACAGCCGGGATAACTCAGTTGGGAGAGCATCAGACTGAAGATCGGAAGGTCGTGGTGAAATGTTCGATCCAAGCTCACTGCAGTTTATTTTCATATGTAATCTGAAACCAGTAAACCACAGGTGCAACATCCTTTGTTTTCCTCCACTTTTTCCCGATCGATCTATCGTGTCTACACTACATACAGTCGTACAAAAGCTGAAACTCAGCAGTATGATTCTCCCTCAGATACACGAACAGACTTTGAAGCGGCCTAGCACAAAAACATAAGTTATAAGAGGAGAGAAAAGAGACAAAAAAAAAAAAAAAAAAAAACGATGACTGCGGATAAGCTACATACATCAGGGGAGGTTTGGCTAAAAAAGCCAACTTAACTTTTTGTTGTCTTTATTTGATTTTTTTTTGCGTTTGTTAGTTTTACATCGATTTTTTGAGTATTATTAGTTCGTCTCGGCGAGAAGAATCCAAAAAGGTAAAAGATTATGACTAGAAGTTTCAATTTTTTGAATAAAATCGAAAAAAATGTAAAAAGCGGACTTTTTGGCTTATTTTTGTCTTTATTCAAAAAAAATTAAGCATCGGTCACAATTTTATACTTTTTTGATTCCTCTCGCCGAGATGAACCAATAATACACAAAAAGTTGATGCAAAACTAAAAAATACGAAAAAAAATCAAATAAAGACGAAAAAATAAAGTCATTCTAAAAATCCCTTTTTAAATGTAGACATTTCCATTTTGCGCCAAAACACAAATAAGTGTGTGGTTTGAAAAGTTAATGGGTAAAAAAATTATCATTTTGCCCTTTGAAAAGTTAGTTAAAGAGTTAATGGGTAAAAGTGGAGGATAATTTTGGAAAGTAGGGGTCATGTGAAAAGTGTAAAGTTAAAAAGTTGATGTGAAAGGTGTAATGATGATGTTTGCTTTAATAAGTTGGATTTACGAGAACACATTTAAAAAGGGACGGAGGGAGTAACTTTTTAGGCCAAAACACAAATCTACATGACGAAAAAACAGGGCTACATTAATTGTCTTGGCTCTGTATCATCTTAGAATGGGGATTGGATAGGTACACACCTCAACCACTTCCCACCACACCCTCTCTCCACACATGTGGTGGGGGTCACCTGGTGTGGGTGGTGGGCCCACCACACATGTGAGAGATTGTTGGGGGGGTGTGTACCTATCATTTACTATTTTCCATGTGAAATTACAAAATTATTTTTCATACACTCTTTTCTCAGTCACGAAAGAATAATCTTGTAATTTCATATGAATAAACATTAAAAGGAATGAGTTTGGATTAAAAGAAAAAGTGTTACAAGCAATATATTCAACTTCTTAAGGACATTTAGGTAAGAGTCCGGTTCCGGTCAGGACACCCGGACCTATCTTAGGTCCGGAATTTTCACTTCCCGGTCATTCGGCCGGGATCCGAACTGTTGGATGTTTTCAAAACATGTTTTTAAGGTTCTACGCGGGAAATGGGCAAAAAAAATACCGGGAAGGGCTTCATCCGAACATTTTTCGATAAAATTGTAATTTTTACAATTTTATCGAAAAATGCTCGGATGAAGAGTTTTATCGAAAAATGCTCGGATGAAGCCCTTCCCGGTATTTTTTTTTTGCCCATTTCCCGCGTAGAACCTTAAAAACATGTTTTGAAAACATCCAACGGTTCGGGTCCCGGCCGAATGACCGGGAAGTGAAAATTCCGGACCTAAGATAGGTCCGGGTGTCCTGACCGGATCGTGGGTGATTTAGGTAATATTATAGAGTTAGAGGATGGTTCTGCCAAAAACCCGATCTTGACTCTTCTCTATGGTATGTGGGAATGGTTGACTATTTGTACACATAACTACATCTCCAAGGCTAAACAGATAAATATCAGTAGTGCCAGATGCAGGTGAGACTTAATTGATCCTCCAGAAGATCTGTCTCTACCAGATTCCCGTGCGAAAATAAGTTGCAGAGGGATAGATTTGAAACCGATGCGGAACAGAGCTCTTTGAACAAAATACCGATATACAGGTTGCCGTATGCAGACGAACAAAAGAGCTGAGTTTCTAAAGCTTCAAGCAAACTTCAAGAAACGAGTTCAAACTGAGTAACTCTTGCATCAACCATCAAGAAAATTCACAGGAAAACGGTGAGGTCACACCGTTCCCACTCAAAAACCATTTTCCTTCAACATTTATGTTGTTTTGACAGAATTTTCGACGTTGTAAGATTACCAAATTCAGAACAGGTTCCAATAGCAAATAGAACAGATGCCTCCAATGGCAATGGTGAGATCAGCAACAAGTCTTGTCAAAACTGAACATAAACGGCTCCACCGTAAAATACAAACGGACTCCACCAATCACCAAGTCCCGTAGATGTAGTCAGTATCTACAAGAACACCTTGCATTTTGACCAGAAATGCCAAATTGATAGGTAAATCCTAGAATACCTCTCCTTAGACAGAAACAAAATCTTCGTCCTAAAAAACCATGAACATAAAGTTTAACCAGACTATAGAACAAACAATCCATGGCTTAGTAACCATGGTCACAGAACCAGTGATAGGAGGCTAAATCGATGCCTTGCTCACACCGAGACATTCTTGCTTACACCAAGACTTCAAAACAAGCCTCCAACGAGCTTCACGAAGGCAACAAAACGGGTCCCACTCCAAAACTACCATTAACTGAGGATACGCCATCCTTAGAAATAAGAGAGTTGACCAACAGAGCATCCCGAACAAGTCTTCCACGCCCGAAAATGCCATAAACAGCTGTTTCAGGGCTCCAAAAGAACACCGAACAAATAACAAGTCGGGTCTTGCAAAACAAACATCGCAGAGCATCTCGAACAAGTCTTCCATGCCCGAAAACGCCAAAAAAGGTCGTTTCAAGTCTCCAAAAGAACACTGGACAAATAACGGGTCGAGGATCTTGCAAAACAAACATCATGATTTCGCCCAACGGGTGCCCAAAAATGCCAACCATGATAGCACACAAAATGGACTGAATAGCAACTTTGGAGGTCGAATCTCGAAAAACGGAGTGCACAGTTGGATTCGGAACATGGAGAAAGTCAAATTAATTACTCACTAGTGAAAAATCGGAGTTGAATGGCTCTTGAATCGCAAAAAATGGATCCTGGAATATTCCTTTCCGCAAGGAATATTCTGCTGATGTGCACGCTGAGTTAGCATAATTGATGGCGTGGCAGCCACATGGCGCTGACATGGCACCCCAAACGGGTCCATCTAGATGATGTGGCGGGTGGTTGGGCGCTGACTGGGCTGATGACTGGGCGTTGATGTCACAGCTGATGTCAGCGTCTTCTTGCCCAAAACAATGCGTGAAAAATAAACAGAGGATCGCCATATTCACCCATGGAAGTTTGATTACGAATCATGAACTTTGACCAGGAGGTGCGATCCACCCCGACTTCATACGGAAGCTTATTATACCTTCCCAGAATCGTCTTGACGAGATGAACAAGATGGAGGATCAAATTGTTTTCTCGAGCAGTTTAATAAAAACACAGTTTTGGACAGAGAGATAAAACAGATGTTGTGCTTTGTATTTTTGCCCCCGGGCTCTGATACCATTTGTTGTGCCCCAAGGATCCAAACTAAAACACACGAAAACACACACATACAAAGCACGGAGGAATCGAAGCAATTCTCTCAGGAAACAAAGGCGGAGTTCTCTCTAAACTCACTACACTCTCTCTGAATCTACATTGCTACCCTCACAGGTCTCTCTACATTGAGATGCCAATACAAAGCCTAAGGGCTACAATTTATAGGGGGAAAATCCATCCATTGTTAGCCAATCTATATAAAACTCCACACAAATAATCAAACGGATGTTAAATTAAACTCACAGGTTGCCGAATCCACGCTAAAGAACTTTCTGAAACCGGAAGAATGAATCTGAAACTTGAAACCGGAAGAATGAATCTGAAACTTGAAACCGGAAGAATGAATCTGAAACTTGAAATAGAACGTTAGAAGGAAATTGATCGAGGCTTGTTTTTTGACACAATTTCCTTAAGACAAATTTCGCCCTCGCTACGGTACTATGAGTTTGACAACGCCGTCTCCCAAGATACAACGACCTCGCCTTATAGAAGGCAGCACTACAGTCTACAAGTCTATTGAACCAAACTTAAGTTTAATTGAACCAAACTTAAGTTTAATTGAACCAAACTTAAGTATTGAACTTTCTCTCTCGAAATAAATATTACAGAACAATATGAGGAGTAATGCAATACGAGGGCAGATTTTCCTGAAGTGTACTGGAATAATGTGAGGGTTTGTTTTTATAAAAAATTGTTATAGGGTCCATTATAGCTTTTTATAACACCTCTAGTCCACCTAATGTTTTCATAATACCTCTAGTCCAGCAAATCACTTTTTTTATTCTCTTAGGTCCATTATATTGTTTTAATTGGACAAAATTACCCTCTGGTTTGGTTTAATCCCTTTGAGAGGTTTAAGCCTAACGAACGTATATAAACGTTGCTGTGTGATTTATCAAGGGAGTGAGCTATCTCGCGCGCGCGAGAGAGAGTGAGGGAGAGAGAGAGAGAGTTCGATCGATCTTGGTGATATATCTCGTCATAGATTGCAGATTGCTGGAATAGAAGAGGTACGATCTCTTTTTTTGGTGAGCTCTTTTTCGTTTTTGTTGTTTGGCAGTCGAATTCTTTGTTTGTGAACAGAATTGGTATCCGTTTGTATTTGATTTCTATCGGTTTTTGGTTTGAGTTTGTGCTGTGAGGTGTAGTCTGTGGTTTAGGTTTTGGTTTTTGAGTTTTTAGGTTTGATCGTTTGATTTGATTTATATTGAGATGTTTGGATGAGCTTTGTATGGATTTGAACACCGAATCTCTCTAATTAAAGTGGAAAGCTGTTTTAATACTGAGAATTAAGCACATTTTTGTTGTTTTTCTTCTGTGAATGTTCGTTATTGAAATATGTCTCTAATTAAGCACATTTTGATGTCTGTGTGTTGTCGATGTTCATAGCTGAGCAAACTTGTTTTTTTGTACTGTAAGGTGTTTGCAGTGTTTTTGTTCTTTGAAATCTGTTTGGATGTGGCTATCACATATGTCCTCCTGTATGAAATCTGTTTTGCTTGAATTTGTTTCGCTGTGCTGTAAGGCATTTGAATGAGCACATCTTGCAGTGTTTTTGTTCTTTGAAATCTGTTTGGATGTGGCTATCTAATGCCAGGTAGTTTTTGGTATAGTTGTGTCTGTTCTGGAAATAGAGGATCACCTCTATGCTTTGTTGTGATATGGAATGTTCTCAATTGTTGTTAGAAATCTGTTTCCATGTATGAGTAGGCAAGCTATGTAAGCATTGACAGTTAGGCACATCTGGCGTGTATTTTCAGTAGTTAACCACATGTTTCTATTGTGTTTTTGTAGGTTTGTAATGGATTCAATGAAAATTTTGATTTGTAGGTATGGATCGGAGGTTCTTGTTGTTAGGTTGGTTGGTGGCATTAAGTTGTTTGATGTTTTTAGAAAGATTTGTGATAGGTGGGACACTTTATGCATTGGTAGATTCTCATTGTCGTATGTTTTGGGAGGTTGTAATTGCAAACTTGTCGATGAAGAAGATTTTGATAATATGCTTTACTTGTGTCCTGATTCTAATAGAATATACGGTACAGTTGAGGAGGTAAGGCCTTCTATTACATTAAGTGGTGGTAGTACTACTGTTGTCACTGTTGGAGCTATTGGTGTTCTAGAAGATGTGGATATGGAAGAGCCTCTGGACGAGTTTTGTCGCCATACCGAGACAAGGTATTTGACATCTAGTTGGGTGAATTTGATACACAGTGTTGGGCAAGTATTTCGAGGCGGTGTGATGGATTTTAGGGCAGTGTTGCAGCGATATGCTATTGAGAATGGGTTTATGTATGATATTGTGAAGAATGACAAGTATAGGGTCACCGCAAAGTGTAAGTTTGAAAGGTGTGAATGGCGTGTGCATGCCATCTTGGATCGTTCAAGCGGAGAGTTCGTGATTAAGGATCTGCTCAATGAGCATCGTTGTGGTTCGACGTATAGAAGAAATAAACACAAGAGGGTGACCTCTAGTTTTGGTTGCTTTCGTAACAATTGGTAAAGTGAGATTGTGAGCAATGAATGTTTGACAAGTTTTGTAATCATGAGCATCGAACAATTGCAACACTGGACCAATGGGTCGTTTTAAGAGGCGATTGGGAAAATGCGTTGAACTTGAATCATTGTTTGAGATCTAAGATGAGTGGCGGTGCCACATGATCCATCTGATTGTTTGAGATCTAAGATTATACCACATGATCTAAGTGTATGATCCATCTATAAATTCAATAATATTTCCCAAAAAAAAACTCCACATGATTACTTTTTGATTTCGAGCGAAGATGGGATTTCAATGGGAATGAGTTTGAAGTTCTGTTTGATCTCATAACCTTATTTTTGCAAAACATGGGATTTCAATGGGAATGAGTTTGAAGTTCTGTTTGATCTCATAACCTTATTGTTTAAAACATTGTTGGTGAAATATCAAATTTTGTGAAGTGATTTAACTCTGTTTGTACGAGAATGAGTTTGAAGTTCTGTTTGATCTCATAACCTTATTGTTTAAAACATAGTATTAATGTGCTACCTTTTCCTTCAAGGTTACTTAATCATTAATTAATTTGTTGCCTATGCATGTACGTCCTTGTATATAAATACATTGCATGTTGGAAGCCCTGGTGCAAGTGTTTACCCAGTAAGGAAAAAATTAAGTTTCTTTCAAGCTCTTAGTTTTCCTTCATTTACTCACATAACTATCATTTTAAAAAAGAGAGTGTTTTGGGCAAAGTGTAAGGGTGTTTATTTGGTGGAGCTTTGGGTTCTCCTACTTGTGCAGAGTAGGTTCGAACCACATGATAAATTATCGGGCTGTTGTATCCTAGAGGGGACAAGCCAGAGATTTTCTACTGCGCCGGTTTATTACCGTAGAGGACTTGAATCTCCTTGAAGAGAGTGAGATTTCCATGCCTCAGCCTGTTAATTTGTCCATTGTAATTTTAATTTTTTGTGTTTATCATTGTAATATCACCAACAGAAACGTTGCCGTCCAATTCTTTATAATCCCATGTATCATCCTCTAAATTATTTTGAACAGAAGCCTCCCTTTCAGCTATAACCTCCTCCTCCATTTCAATATGCTTCTTTAACTTATAATTCCTCCCCCTTGTAAATTTAACTCCCCAACGAGCAATCGAATCCATCGTCTTACTTGTTTGTTTAAATAAGTTAGAGTTCCTATTTCGAATATCACAAGAAGAAGAAGAGATCAATCACCATATCGCTATGATTCATACTTTGAGCCTTAACCCCGAGTTCAGCAAGGAGCTTCTTCTTTCTAATCTTCCCTATTCGATCTTTTCAGTCTCCTTTCCATTTTGTGAATTGCTTCGTGGATTGATTTCTTCGTTGGAACGTTAACCCATCTCTTCTCACCATATCTCCCAGTAGGCGGCCAATCTTTGCTTTGCCAATTTCGCTTATACCCCCATAAGCCTTTTACATTTCTCAATTATCTTCTAAATAATTATACAAGTGCCCCAAATATTTATAAATGGTGAATTTAAATGTGCTTATAAACCACAAAATAGCAAGAGCAACCTCACAACAAATGGGCTTCACTACTTTCACTCTTCACAAAACAAATCTTTATGTGATGATTGTAGGTTAACATTAGATTTTCCATTTTACATAAATAAATAAAAAAAACCCATATAACACCTCTAAAATATGGATTAAAATATTATATTTTGTGCATGATAGTAGAAATTTTTTTGTAGTTACCGTTAATGGGTGCCCCTTTCTTTTAATTTCTGGATCCGCCACTAGTTAGCTTGGTCCCCAAAAGAGTTTCGCTTGTAGAGTTAAAACTAAAACTAGCCGATAATTTGAGACTATGACTTGGGATTGGCGCAATTTTGGTATTTCATTGAAATAAAAATAGCAGTACTTCAACTTAGTGCAAACTAATTAAAAAAATTTCTTTAAGGAAAATATTTTATTTCTTAATTCTAAAAAAGGGAGAAAATAATTTGTGATGGAGGGGAAATCCATAAGTTACGTAATCCCTCCGTTCCATAATTTTTGTCCCGCTTGTAATTTTGTACTATTTGAAAACTAGATAAAAAAACCAATTAATTTTGGAAAATAATTTCTAACTGTTTTACACAATTTAAAAGATGACACAGAATCCTCTAGCTTGAAGTTGATCCAAATTTTAGATGGCAGACACTAGTTGGATTTGGGGCCCACTAGTGAGCCGAAACAAAATGGTGAAGATATGATTTCTTAATCGTCCATCATTGACCTGTTTTTTGTCCTGTGAAGGGATTTTATTTGTCCCAATGCATGCAATGACAATGACATAGATCCATCATTGACCTGTTTTTTGTCCTGTGAAGGGATTTTATAAATATCAAATCTGTGTCAATGACAATGACATAGATGGTCCATGTGAAATACTCCAATAAATGAGGCGAGATTCTCTTTTTTCCATAAATATCAAATCACATAACCAAAAGCAATAAAAAGATTCTCTTGGTTGGAGAGCTGCAGCTGTCACAACCAAGTATCCCAAGAGTGATGAAAGCAAGAGTGATGAAAGCTAGTTGTAGTCCATTGCTAAGTCACGTAATTCATGGTGCATAATCACATAATTCGAATGCATAAGCCAGAGCGGAAGTGCGAGCTTAAAAATGTATTCGGAATCAAATTTCAATTGGAAAATTTAATTGGTGTCCAGTGAAAATTATATATACCTACAACTAGTCAAACTACTAAAATTTGACCCCATATTTCGGAGGAGAACGATGATTGAGAGTCAAATACCCCCTATCCAATCCCCAAACATTTTCAAAAAAATCCCCATATCCAACGAGGATTGAGTACCCGCCAGAGAATTTTTGAAGGATTGTGTGAAGAAGGACTCCATGGCAATTGGCATTCAATTTAATTTGTACTTTCATCCATAAGACTTTGTTGTTCCAATCCACATAAACTCCAACTAACACTTTTTGTCCTTTGAAAAGGGAAAGAAAAAAAAAAACCCAAATAATGATTTGCCACATGATTTTTTTTTTTTATCGGGAAAAAAAATTTATTCGCCACATGATATTGGTATGAGAGTCGGATACTTTATCGTGAAGCGAACCCACAATAGTGTATTGTAAAGAATGATGCATATATTGGGATGAGAGTCCTATACTATGTAGTAGTGGTGTACCCACACTAAAATATGGTAGAACCGTAGAAGAGGAATTAATAATTTCCTCACACTCACATGGCATATAAACCAATATATAGATATGGATATATAATTCTCCCTCTCCCCCAACCTCACATGGTAACTCTACCCCATATGCCCAATTAGGAATTCTTTCCCATCTCCATCTCCATCTCCATCTCCATCCCCATACCCAGTAGGGATAGTGGACAATCCACTATACTCCCATCCATTGTTGATCGGATTTATAAATTCATATCCAAACTACTTTTTTTTTAAATAGCCCATATCTAAACTATTTGAACAAGAAAGAACGAAAAGATCTATACAAAAATAATTTATATGTCACACACACACAAAAAAAAAACCCAATCATTTAAGTATATATATTTTTGAACCGGAACTCTCAAGTATATAAAACACACAACTTATAAATGTCTTCATACTTATGTACATGCATACATACATTTTTATACAATATACACACACATATGCATATGTACATAAAAAAAATATACAATTTGGAACGGGGCGGGTACGAGTATTTGGGAGTGGGTGTCACAAAATCATACTTGCCCAAGTTCAACTAGGAATTTCTGAAGTTTTACCATATCAGCTCCTATTGGACGAAAAAATCGGACAATATCCACATCCAAATAAGGCGGGGTGGGGTTGGTACCCATAAGGTTTGGTACCATCCCTAAGGTCAAGGAATCAAGATTGGTCAGTTGTGAAAATATCTATGAAAATATCATTTGAAACACAAACAAGTTTAATTAGGGACGGAGTCAAGAATTTCACTACTCAGGGGTGATTTTTTTTTTTTCAAAATACTTTGCAGGGGTGAGCCTATATAATTCATAGGAAAATATATTTTTTCTATATAATACTAAAGGTTTTTTTTTTTCCTAGCACGGCCGACCACCATTACTGGCCCCTTTGCTCCATCCCTGAAGTTAATAATCCATATTTATTACGGAACACCACTTCTCTCAAAATCATATGAATTCAACAAAACCTATTAAAAGTCATTTATGGAATTCTTGTGGGTTTACCTCGACCAATATAATCAAGGAGTAAATTTTGTACCAGAATAACTGTTCAGATTGGTATATACTAAAACAATCATAAATGTGAAGATTAAATCATTTGATTTGGTGCCTCTCTCTCTAGATCTCTGCCTTTTTTTTTCTTTCGTTTGACAGTTATGGGTGTCCGGGCCAGCTTTACTCGCACTCGACTAATTCTCTCTTGGTTTGGCAAACGATAAGCCATATATCCACGCCAGGACTAGGAATTGTCAAGAAATTACTTTCTTGCAACTTGACCCGAGAGTCGAGCACTGGTCAATTGTATAGAGAGCAAATCAACCAACCAATCAGACTAACCTTCGTGGCGTACTCGGACTGATCAGTTGTTACATGTCTTACAAGTGTTCAAGGCTTATCGATAAAAATTAAAGAAAAAGAACCATAAGAACACTAAGATTTGCAAGGCCCTTCTTCTGTATAGTAGTGCTTAATTTTACGTGAAACAGCTTCTTTGTGCACCTCTCAAGTCTCAGCAAGTGACAATACTTAAACACTCAACTCAGATAAAGGAAGAAAAAAAACGAAACTGCTCACCTTGGAGTGCAGAGGCTGTTTGGCCACCGATTTTTTTGCATTTTCTAGTTCTACTTATCACCTTTTAGGTTTTTGGGGTTTGTCTCCCAAAACACATTTTTGGAGAATGAGTTCTCTGTATTTTAATTTAGAGAAGAGAAGTCAAAAAGAGGCGCTGATCTACTTTTCACATTCTCTACTCACATTCACCACTTACAAAATGCATTCTGCACATTTCTCCTAAACACTCATCCCAGATTCAAAACACATTCTAACCATAATTTAAAAAGCCAAAAAGTTGAAAATGAAAAACTGAAAAATAGGTTCCCAAACGCCAAGTTTGCAATTTGACGTTTTTTTCCTTTCCCTAAATAGTACTACTTCCGTCTCCAAATAACAGTCTACTATTTTACTGTGTTGTCTCTTAATAAGTATTTATTTTAAAAAGTTAATGGGTAAAAATTTGTACAATTATTATTTTACAATTTTAAAAAGTTAAAGAGTTAATTAATGGAAAAAATGAATGATAATTTAGGAAAGTAAAGGTACGTAATAGTTGACGTGAAATATGTAATTATGATGTCTATTTAATAAGTTGAAATTATGAAGCTATACACTAAAAAATGGACGATGTAGAGTATAAAATTAGGTGACAATCGACTTATATAATTTTCCAAAGTAGTGTAGCAAAAGTCAAGGTCAACCCTCCCTGATACCTTTCGGCTTTGATTTTGGGGCATGGTTCTACAGCAAAACATTCATGTAACTCCTCAGTTCTTTGACGTTGAGAGGGATCACTGTTTCAATGGTATTCTAATAGCAGCCACTTTTGTGCATATTGTTAATATTTAGGTTTGTCTCCATTCATCTCCTTCCATAATCCAAATGATTGGGGACTAGGTGAATTCTTGTATTGTTGTTGTTGTCGTTGAGTTTAGCAAAAGTCTAAGAGATCGCTATTTTGCATTGGCTAGGAGGGTTGAATCATGGGGCATGCGTGTTCGCCCAAAACCAGGGACCACTGTACCCACGCCAATAATTTTGGTTGATCTGGCGACCGATATTTCATCCAATCATCTGTATGTCATATGTGAGACAGAGAGACCATGCTTCACTTACCGAATGGGCCCCCTTGAATACGATTAATTATTCAGCGCACTCGAAGTATTATTTAGCGTTACCTACGTGATACTCCAAACTATCTATGTAGCTACAAATCATTCGGGGAGTGTTCCACTAACTTTTTTTTTTGGGTTTTTTGGTTTTTTTAGTCCTTTTAATACCATTCAAAACTGATTTTAGGTCAGTTGACAGCTATTATTTTATACTAGTACGAAAATGTTATGACCCGTTAGTATGAAAATTAAACCAGATAAGTATGGATTGAACTTGCGTAAGGCCTCGGCCCTTGGAAGCAACGACCAAGTATAACCATTAGTGGCCCCAAGGTTTGGGTTGGTCGTCGTGGGATTCGAACATGCAACCTTAAGGTCAAGCACTTATTGTTTTCTCATGCCCACTTTGTCAACCCCTTGGGGTTTTCCTTCATTAATTCTTTGTTTAGGTATACGGTGCAATAATATATTTTTTCTCTATTTAAATCTATTGGCGAATTTATTTCTTTTAATTTCATAATTTATGTAATTTTTTGATGATAATGAAATCGTTTTCATCTTTGTTATTGGATTTAATATATTGTTCTTGGGTAACATTCTTACGTATAAGTTTTTTTATATATTTTTAAAAATGCTTAAAATGAACGTGGTCAACACTTTTACCCCGAACAAGAAACGATTTTAAGTAGATTGGCTTAGTGTTGATTTTATGACACATTAAAGTTAACAGTTGTTTCAACATAGATATGACACGAAATGTGCCGATTCTTTGTCGGAATCGGGAAGTCTGTAGTGAGCAACTCACTACAGGCGTATACAGGGACGGATCTAGGAATTCCTCACAGTGGGGGCACCAATTTCTACTAAACTTAACAAAAATTTAAAGCATAGCACAACAGGATGAGTACATGTGCTAAGAGGGGGGTCGTGACTGGTGTGGGTTGCGTCAGCTCCCTCCGAGGTTTGGGTCGTGCAGTGGGTCCAATTAGTGGCCTATTGTAGGGCTGTTCCTCGGTTAACCTATCATTCAAATAAATGATTTTAACTACTTGGAATTTGGAAAGGAACTTTGGTTGTATATAAACAAGGGATAGTTACCACTAAGTCCACTTTTGAGAAAATAATTCCCACGGGGCATTTTGGGTTTTTTTTTTTTTTTGTCTCTTTCAAAGTGTTTAAATTCAAAGTGCCTAAACCCTAGTAGGAATTAAGTTTCAACCCTAGACCAAGCGAAAATTAAATTTCCAAAATATCTACAAGTAATTTTCTGTGTAAATACTATAGAATGGGACAAAAGTCACAAACCCCAACTTAACATTCAAAGTAGCAAATGTGGGATCAGGTTCCTCTATGAGGATTTTATGTGAGGATCTTGTGAGGGTTTTCTTGTGGGCTTGACAACACACCAAAAATGAATTCAATGGCTCACAACTCCCTTCCTTGTCCTTGTATCAAAACGGCGCCGTTTCATAGGAAAAAAATTGACAATTTGACGGAAACTGGGAAGACACCACAAACGGCCATTTACTTCTTTGTTTCTAATTTTCTTAAACTGCTGCCAAAATGACCTTGTTTGCTATAAGAAGTTGAAAATTGATTTTCATATTAGTATATAAATTTAGTCTAAAAACACATAATTCTTAGAAAGCTCAAAATCTGTTGATGCTTATTTTTAATGACAAATTTCTCTTGAAAGATGTAATTTGAATAATTTTGGATTAAAATTATCCTTTTTGGTAGGCTAAAGTCAGTAGTATTAGTTGTAATTAACGAGATTTGATCTTTGTACCTTTATCAAAGGTTAATATATTATAATATTATTATTTGTTCTTCAAAAAAATAAATCCAACGGACAGATTTTTATCCTTTGAAAACAATTGAGTTTCCATTGTGATTCTTTAAGCCAATTGAAAAAAATTAAAGAAGAAAAAAATGATGTAATAGAGAATCTAATAATTTGGGGAAAATTGAATAAAGGGAAAAAAATAAGACAATTGAAAATTGGCAAAAGAATAAATCCGGGAAGTACTAGAAACAAAAGGAAGGGAGTTGTGAGCCATTAGATCTCTTTTTTGGTGTGTTGTCAAGCACACAACAAAACCTTCACAAGATCTTCATAGAGAAATCCTCATAGAGGATCTGGATCCGCAAATGTGGGAAACTGGAAACCGACATCCAAATATTTTATTTTTATATTAATATTTATGTATGTATTAATCTATGTAGACCAACATATGTATGTCTGGATAAGAAAAACATATGTATTATCTATATTATATCAAAGAGAGAGACCAAGAGTTGAGAGAGATTGAGAGTGAGAGACCTCCTCGATCACCTCGGTGAAGTGATGGGTTCGATTGGTGAGTCTTATCCTCTGTTACTATTTTGTTTAGACGATTGCCTTCTCCTCTATTTTTTGTTTAGATTTGATTTTCGTTATTTGTAAATAAAATAAAATAAAATAACCTGAAATGGGGGGGGGGGCATGACCCCCTTCCCCTATGTCCCTCCGTCCCTGGGCGTATAGTGAGAATCTCGGCCGTCTATTAATTCTTGTTTTGGATGGTATGGATCATAAATAAATTGTTTGCGCAGACAGTTTATTTAAGATACGGAGCGTCCAAAACACTTTGACGCCCAAGATTTACTTACTATAGAGTGTAGAGACTGCAAAATCTACATATGCATCAAGCACTTACCAATATTCGGCTGAACTGATTTTTTGCAGAGACCTTTCACAAAATATTCTAAACAAATTAACAGGCTAAGAATATTTGTGTGGGACCTCAAAATGGGTCTCATACAAATATTGTATATTTGGTGTATACAAAAGTGTCGTAACCATTGCATTTTCCCCTGCTTAAGTGTTAAAGGGAGTATAATTTGTAAAGGCTGAAAGCCAAGAGCACTACATACCCGATAATATATGGACTTAACTTAGAGGGATGAGGCAGCAAAACAAGAATGAGTCGCAATGTGTGTTAGTATAATGTTATTTATTAAAGTTTAGAAATTAATTCCGATGGAAATGAGAAGAAAAAAAATTCTTTAGTATCTGCACCATGGCACACGAGAGATGACAAAGTCCGATAAAAAAAATATTATTTAACGGTTTCGGTTGTCCAGACTAATTTATGCGCTTTTTGATTATTTTCCTCTTTGGTCTGGTGAAAGGACGAAGACCAACCACGTCAAGACTAAGGGATTCACAAGAGATTTTTCTCTTGTGGCCTGGCCTTTGAATAATTGGCACTTCGATGCAAAGGTTTATTATAATAATTCAAGAAGTTTGGACCAGTTCATGCGGATTTAAAATGCAATTACCTGTCTAATTAGGATTTTCTTTTGGGTAAAATTCACTTACACTCCCTGAATTTTACTCAAATCACACTGCCACCCCCGCTACTCTTGAAAATCACGATGCACTCCCCTACTTTAGTATTTTGTGTAAAATTTAGTCCATTTGCTCTATTAATTACCAATATTGCCCTTGCCAAAACTAACAGAATAGTACTAAATCTCTTACGCATGCACAAAATTGATCAATCCAAGAAATATAAAGAAGTAAAAAAATTATGAAATTTTTTTTAAAAAAAACGTTCATTGAAGACAACATAATTCAAAACAAACATGTTTTTTTTTTGTTCGATGTATTTTTTTTTTAAAATCATTTTGACCTTGATTCCGTAGAAGCAAGTCAAAAGATTGAGAAATTGAACCAAGTTCGGTCCATACTTTCGAACTTTTAAACTCTTGTCGGGTATGACTCATTTTTATTTTGGGTTTATAGTTTTTAGATTATGGTCAGAATATTTGACTTTTCATATCCATCTCAACGAGAAGAGTCGAACAAATTAAAAAGTATGGACCAAATAAAAATAATTCATAAAAATTGATGCGAACAGAAAAAAAATTCCTTCAATTAGAATTTTTTTTATACTTTGATCATAATTCTTTTGTTTTTTATATTTCTTTCATCAATGCAAATAGAAAAGTAATAATTTTCGGGACAAAACTAATCAAAATTAAAATAAAAAAAAAAAGAAACAAAAAAGTAGGGGAGTGCATCGTGATTGGTTGATTTGGTAGTGATTTAGAACATTTGGTATTACTTTGTTAGTTTTATGTTTATTTAGATTTAATTAACAATTATATGATTATTTTATTTGGCAAGGGCAAAATTGGTATTAATAGAGAAAATGGACTAAAGTGCAGCTTGATTTCGAAGAGTAAAAGAGGTGGTAGTGTGATTCGAGTAACATTCAAGGGGTGTCAGTGAATTTTCTTTTTGTTTCTTTTTATTCTAAGTGATAATTTCACAAAAAGGAGCGCAAAGGAACTTTTGTTCATTATGCTAATGCTTTAATAACCAATTAAAAATTACAGTACTACGTTGTTTTCTCTGTTTGCTGATTTCAAACAGATCTGACAACCAAATATTTTTAACAATAAACTTAGCAAAAAAGCAACAAAACATCGAAAGGCTCCATTATTTTGTCCAAGTAGCTTTTTTTGTTTTTTTTTTTGGAAATTTTTGTTTAGCTTTTCGTCATATTTTTTAGATTAATCATTTGTATCGATGACAAGAATCAAAAAATATAAAAATGTAGACGGAAGTTGAAAAAATTTCATATAATTGACACTTAAGACAAAAAGGCAGCTGTTTTAGTATTATTTATATCTTTAGTGAACATTTTTTTGCTTTCCGTCATAACTACTTTTAGACTCATCTTATCGAGATGGATGATTAATTCAAAAAATATAACACGAATCTAACACAAATTCAGAAAAGAGAGGAACTAAACACGAACGGGTCTTGCTATTGTGTGCCTTAAGCACACACACACAAAAAAAACGCATTCTAATACACTTTTTACACTTTTCAATACATTTACACCTATTTTTTTACAT
The DNA here is from genome assembly GCA_016920895.1 of Vaccinium myrtillus. Classification (NCBI taxonomy): domain Eukaryota; kingdom Viridiplantae; phylum Streptophyta; class Magnoliopsida; order Ericales; family Ericaceae; genus Vaccinium; species Vaccinium myrtillus. The sequence continues at coordinate 16,622,124 of CM029275.1, read as the reverse complement.
TTTTCACTCATTTCAATAGTTTTTTTTCAACCTTAATATAACATTTTTCAATTGAGCACATGTTAGCATTTTCCAACACGAAACACGAAAAAACAAAAAAAGACAAAAGAACGGCTCCTTAACCACTCTAACCTGATAACAACACTCAAAGAGGGCAGATAATAAATACAGACCCTGATAATAAACGCAGTAGTTCCGGATACAATTGTGTTTAGAGTTGCGCCGGAGATGTGATACTAGACTTTTTCCAAACATTATTCAGTCACATAGTATCTACCATCTACCAAAGAAGATAAAGTTTCACCATATTATATAGATTACTACTTTTTTGGTATAAATTATGTCACTTATTCCTACCTACCTTTTACTTAAAAATTCAGGAACCACAGTCCTCCAGTATTATTCAGGACTACTCCTTAGATTCAGCTGAAAGTCTGAAACTGCCAAGGGAGGGACATCTAAAAATAGGTAATGTGGATAGAGCAAGGAAAAGGAAGAAAACAGAAGGGAATCAATGGAGCCCAGCAGATTTAAATCCATGGCCATTGCCAGTACCAGCTCATAATTAAAACAGCATCCCAAAAGATTGTACTGGTTTTTTACACTGTTTTTAAAGCATGGATTTCTCAGCTACACACAAGGAACTCGAGCCAGAAACTCTGCAAACTGCTGAACAGACTGGTGAGCTTATTTCTTACTCCCTTTTACATTGTTCTTGGGATGAAAGTATATGCAACTTTTGTACTCCATATGCTGTAAATTTAATCTCTTCACTGATTCTGAATTGGGATTGGGTTCCACTTTGGGTTCTGGGTTTCGGGTCCTTTTGATCTCTCTATTTTCTTTGATGGAATAATAAACTTCTCTTTTCAAAAAAATAAATGAATAAATTTGCTTCCAACTTAAATAACAGAATCTTGTACAAGTATAAGAGACAGATTTGGGAAAGTCCAAGTGGCAAGTGAATCTAGGCCATTGATTTTCAAATTCTGGGTGTATTTTCTGGTATGTATTGGTGCTGGACAGATTTTCGTGTTTATGAGATTCCATCAGTTTTACTGAAATGAAATTCCCTACAGACGAGGTAAATGACTCTCCAATCGAGCAAGTCCGCCTCACGGTGCCGATAACCGATGATCCAACACTGCCTTGCTTGACATTCAGGACATGGTTTTTGGGGACTATTTCATGTGCCCTTCTGGCATTCTTGAACCAATTCTTTGGCTACCGCCAAAACGCGCTATACATCTCGTCTGTTTCGGCCCAAATTGTAGTACTACCGATGGGGAAGCTAATGGCAGCATATCTACCAACCAGGACTATTCGAATCCCGGGAACAAAATGGTCATTCTCATTGAATCCAGGGCCCTTCAACTTGAAAGAGCATGTCCTTATCACCATTTTCGCGAATTCTGGTTCGAATTCAGTTTATGCAGTGGGTATTATTACCATAGTGAAGGCCTTCTACCACAGGCAACTTCATCCTCTTGCTGCCATGCTGTTAACCCAAACTACCCAGGTGCATCCCTGTTCTAATGGCATCTTATACTGCTGTTCTGTTGGTTAAATTATTGTAGTACTTCCGGAGTAACTGAAAACTATAGTTCATTTAATAAGCAAATGAAAACTCGTTGATTATGAGGAAAAAATACAAGAAAGAGAAAATAACAGGATTATTAGGCAAGGCATGAGGAGGAAAAACCCAAAACAAAATAACAGGCTCAGTTTTCACTATGGTATTTCCGGTATTTTTAGACTACAATTTGCCAGATCAGTTGATGTATGTGAGAAGAATGACTTGATGTTTTGACAACTTGTAGTCCAAAAATACCAAAAATACTGAGTGGAAACTCAGCCAAGAAGAAAAACAAGATATTTAACCAACTCCAGAAGCCAAGTAAAAAGAAAATATCAGAAAGAAATCACCCTATACAAGCATGAAATTGTCATCAGTTTGGATAGGTTGAAAAACCAACAAACTATGGAGAGAGAATCAGCTGTGCTTCAGAATTATCATGAACATTATCAAGTATTCATTATCTCCTTCTAAAAGCTTCCTTGTGGTGTTAACTTGTTATATAGATGCTTGGATATGGATGGGCTGGTATTTTCAGAAAGTATCTAGTTGATTCGCCGTACATGTGGTGGCCTGCGAATCTTGTTCAGGTCTCCCTCTTCAGGTGCTCACTCTCTCTGTCTATCTTTGCATCCATCCGTGTGTTTTTATTTCCACGCATAAACAGTACATTTTTCTTTTTATAATTTCTTGTTTTTGAAACTCCAGGGCATTGCATGATGTTGAGAAAAGGCCGAAAGGAGGTTTGACGCGACTCCAGTTCTTCATTGTAGTCCTTATATCGAGCTTCTCATACTACATCATTCCAAACTATCTGTTCCCATCCATAACTGCTATTTCCGTTGTTTGTTTGATATGGAAGAACTCGGTCACAGCCCAACAAGTTGGTTCTGGTCTAAAGGGCCTCGGTATTGGCTCATTCGCGCTTGATTGGTCAACAGTAGCAGGTTTCCTAGGAAGCCCTCTTGCAACCCCTGGATACGCAATTCTTAACATACTGGTCGGCTACGTACTGATTGTATACATAGTCATTCCTATTGCCTACTGGAACAACTTGTATGAAGCAAAGAAATTTCCGATTTTCTCTTCACACGTGTTTGATGACACCGGAATGCCCTACAATGTTTCCCGTGTTTTGAACGAGACAAACTTTGATTTCAATCGCCAGGGATACGATGAATATAGCAAGATTAATCTGAGTATCTTCTTTGTATTTGCTTACGGTATAAGCTTTGCAACATTGGCTGCTACGCTATCTCATGTCGCGCTCTTCCATGGGAGGTAGGTTTTCTTTCTCTTCCCCCTATAATTGTCGTAAACTATGTACAAAGTAGATTTCACATGATCAACTAGATCCTATGTTACATGGATCCTTCATTTTGGCTAAAGTATTCGTGTCCTGTGTCCAACACGCGTATCTATTTCGGACGTTCAGATCCTCTAATTGAATGATATTTTATAGAAAAAGAATACCAAATTAGTTAGAAAGGTGATATTTCTATACTTTCACATGACTCTTCACGTTTAAATACATTACTACGTACGTATAATTTACAACATATAACCTGCTCTAGTCATGCAATATACAAATAGGTGTTCAAGACGTGTCCCCGTACCCGTACCCTATTGTAGGACACGTGTCCCAGTATCCTAAGATTTAAGTCTAGGAATCCAATGTTTGGATATGCACCCGCACCCGATACTCGTACCCGAGTCCATGTAGTATAGACTGAATCTGTCATTTCGACTGGCAGGTCAATTTGGGAGCAAACAAAGGCATCATTCCAACATAAGTATGGGGATGTCCACACGCGGATAATGAAGAAGAACTATGAGCAAGTACCTCAGTGGTGGTTTTACTCGATCCTGATCTTGGTGGTTGCACTAGCCATGTTTGCTTGCGAAGGATTCGGAAGACAATTACAGCTTCCTTACTGGGGAGTCCTACTGGCAATGGCCTTGGCCCTGGTTTTCACATTACCTATTGGTGTCATTACAGCCACAACAAATCAGGTACTAGAGTATATATATCCTTGTCATAATCAGGTTCTTTCGCTTTGTTGTTATATTCGCATTTTACGCTTCATTTCATCACATTTTTCAAATCTCTGCGCGAGACAGTCACCAGGGCTGAATGTCATCACGGAACTTATCATCGGTTTTATGTACCCGGGGAGACCTCTTGCCAATGTCACCTTCAAAACCTATGGTTTCATAAGCATGACACAAGCAATCATGTTTCTCTCTGATTTCAAGCTAGGCCATTACATGAAAATACCTCCAAAGTCCATGTTTGTTGTTCAGGTAAACAACCAAATGCTAGTAAATCCGATTTCGCTTGATATGACTGACTACTATAGGAAAATAACAATTTGTTTGCTGGCTTTGAATGAAGTTGGTGGGAACTGTAATTGCTTCGTCGGTGTACTTTGGTACCGCATGGTGGCTAATCACCACGGTAGAAAACATCTGCGATCCATCTAAACTGCCTGCAGGAAGCCCATGGACATGTCCCGGAGACGATGTTTTCTACAACGCCTCGATCATATGGGGTGTGGTAGGTCCGCTCCGCATGTTTGGAAGTCTCGGACTATACCCCAAGATGAACTACTTCTTTCTCATTGGAATTTTGGCACCTATTCCGGTTTGGGTACTGTCTCGCGTATTCCCGGAGAAAAAATGGATAAAGCTCATAAACATGCCTATTCTGATAGGAGGAGCTGGAGGGTTTTTCCCTGCTAGGGCAGTGAACTACATATGCTGGTTGTCCGTCGGCCTTTTCTTCAACTTTGTGGTGTATAGGAAGTTCAAGGCATGGTGGGCGAGGCACAACTACATTCTATCGGCTGGCCTCGATGCTGGGGTCGCGTTCATGGCGATTTTGTGCTATTTCACACTGCAAAGTCGGAACATCAATGGAGTAAGCTGGTGGGGGTTGGCTTTAGATGATCATTGTCCTCTTGCAAGTTGCCCTACTGCCCCTGGTATACAGACTCATAATCCAAATTGTCCTGTTTTCCATTGAGAGGTACGATTTCCTCTGTTTCACTCTGTATGCTCCTACAGCTAAACCAAACCAAACCGAGCCTTCTCCTTCTTCCTCTTCTGTATGCTCCTACAGGTAAACCAAACCAAACCGAACTTTATGTCCCAATCTGTATGCTCTTACAAGTACATGAAGTATTGTACTACAGAATGTAGAATGCCACTGAAAAACTATACGCATTTGCAAGCAAACAATGGAAATTGGAACTGTATGGTGTTTCAAGTGAGATGACAGACATAATTGCATCATTGTTGTGTCAGCCTGGTTAATTTGTTGATCTCATAAGACTTCTCTTTTCCCACATCTATAATGATCCTTTTGCCATTCCTTTTAACCTCAAACCATTATCATATGTACGATCGAACTTGGGATTTCGATCTGGTTACCGTAAACATCCTTAAAATAAGGTGTACGGTATGCACTTCCATATTTCAAGTCACAAAAATTTGTATCTCACCACAAAATCTCTTCCTCATTTGAGATTTTATCAAACCTCTTCCTCATTTGATAAAATCAACCCTGATTTTATCTGTGATAAAATCTTTTGGGAAATTCACGATAAATCACAAACAAAAAAACTGTAAATTTTGTGCCGTCTTTTTTGATGTGTGCCGGCTTTTTGAACCACAAAAATCAATATGTTTGACCAACAAAATTTGTAAAAATAATCACAGAAGTGTGTGTGAATTTATATATTCAAGAAAATCTCATGAAACAAACCACAAATAATCTTACGTTGGACCAAAAAAATTCATAAACCAAACCACCACAAAATTCATATCTCATGCCCCAAAAATTCATAAAATGAAGCACAAAATTCATAATGGGCGTCGCACCCCAAACAAGTAGGGTGTATTAAAGCAAAAAAATTACTCAATATGAGATTTTGTGACTAAAAATATGAGATTTTGTGACTCAAAATATGAGATTTTGTGTCTAGAGATATGAAATGCGTTTGGTATGCACACTCACACCATGTCAAAAATCTCATATTTGGAGCCACACAAGGACTCATTCGGATTGTATTCAACCATTTCGCAAATTTGAGACAATGAGAAAATCTCATATTTAGAAAATCTCATATAGTCAAAAGGTGACAGGATCATACGTTTACATCCGTATGGGGTGTGTACCGTATGCATCTCATATTTGGAGCCACAAAATCTCATATTTGGTGCCACTAAATCTCATATTTGAGCTAAAATCTCATATGGGGGGTTTAAAGCATTTCTCTCAAGGATTTCGCAAATGAGACAATGAGAGTAGACAAAAGGGGGATTTACATATACATTAGTAAGTGAGTTATAATGATCATAAAAAAGAGAGGATGATCAACTACGAAGCGATTACGCACTGATATCGATGGGGCGATTGCCCTTCCATGATGATGATGCCCTCCATATATAATAACAGGATGACCACCCCAGCCTCCACCACTACGTCCACCACCACCCCAGCCTCTACCACGACGTCCACCACCACCCCGGCTTCCACCACCACGTCCTCCACCACCGCCTCCTTTGGCCACAACTGAAGCTACAATCACAACCAAGACTAGTGTGACCAAAAGGACAACTTTGGCTGTTGAGAACAAAAGTTTCATCTTCGTCTTATATACGCCTCAACAAATTAAATCTACCGAAACCCCAACAGGAGATTTGCACCGAGGTTTGGAGGTTTAGGATTTGGCCCTTGATTTAAGGAGTTATTTGGTGGGCTGCTCTCATAGAGAAATCCTGATGCAGGGCAGCCTCATTTTATGAAATTATTTGCAAGTAGAAATACGAATAATGTTTGAGCCAAAGTACTTCCTCTTTGAACAAACGATAATAGTAAAAATTCGATTTTCTTAATTCATGAACAACCAACTTTTAATGCCACATTAGGGAAGTGATTTCCACCCCCAAATTGATATCCACGCTTTCTTTTTTATCTATAGCTACCCCTGTTTTTTTCCACGAGTATTAAATCAAAACTTTATCGGCCACACTGTATGCCACGTTGGTGCACCATCACATATGTGATGGCGCCGTATATGGTATTCACTAAGTCGCTTGATGGGCTTCACACCACATGTGTTGTTTGAATATGCCAACTTCCATATAAGATGGTTTCAAAGGAATTTCCCTTGAACCATATATGGTTCCACACTTTAGGGCTTTATTATGAAATTACTCTCCCAAACAAGCTTGCCTTAACTCTCTCTCCCATTCTTCCCCAATTTTTTTGGCTATCAATACATCGACGCTCAGCGACCTAACTTAATTTTGTCGTAAATTTTTACTCCTATATGCAACCGAGTTTTTGTCATAAATTTTTACTCCCAAAAGGGCCAAAACCATAAGCTGAAGATCAAAAGAGAATAAGCGACAGAGTACTAAGCAAGGAAATAAGAGAACATAACCAAAAACAGAGAATAGACAAACGTGGAGTACAAACACACGGCGCTTGACTTGTAAATCCCATGCCCTCCTCCGTGTGCGCCTATGAATCCAACCCCGCCTCCTCCCCGACTACTACCAACTCCCTGACCACCACCGCCTTTTCCCCGACCACTACCAAATCCTCCACCACTACCAATTCCCCGACCACCACCGCCTCCTCCCCCAACACTGCCTCCTTTGGCCGCCACTGAAGTTAGCATTACTGCAATTACTATAACAAGCACAAAAACGATTTTGCCCATCTTACTTGCTGGTGACGCGGGTGAATTCGACTTCATGGTATTTTCACTGACTAAAACTAGCACGCCAATAGTTATATCAAGGCCCCTGCCACCGTCTAAAACCCTCAGCTGTTAGAGAAAAACGGAAGTAAAATAGCCTATTGAGATTCAAATACCATACATGCAAACAATTACCATTAAGGTCAGAAAACAAATATTTATTGCCATTAAGGTCGATCACTCTTTTTTAATTACCATTAAGGTCAATCACTCTATTTGTGGTTTAGGTTTAGGGTGCACTTTCCTATTATAGGGTGTTAGTGGTTTAGACACTTTCATAGGGTACCCTAAGGTTTTAGGCACTTTCATAGGGTACCCTAAGGTTTTAGGCACTTTCATAGGGTACCCTAAGGTTTTAGGCACTTTTATTGGGTACTCTAGGGTTTAGGTTTAGGGTGCACTTTCCTATTATAGAGTTTTAGCGGTTTAGGCATTTTCATAGGGTACCCTAGGGTTCAGGTTTAGGTACTTTCATAGGGTTTAGGTACTTTCATAGGGTTTAGGCACTTTCATACGGTTGGGGGTTTTAAATTTTAAAATGTAAAATCGAGAGAGAGAAGAAAAATTAAGCTTAGTCCTGTACGGGTTCAAAACCTTATACCTTACTGAGTTACCGGTGCTTTTGGGGATTTTAGATGGAGTGGACAGCAAGTTCCAAAACTGGACCGCCCGTATTTCCTACTACGGTTGGATCTCCGACTCCATTCCAATCAATACGGTTTAATGACAATTTTAAAATGGCAATTCCCCCAAACCCAATGGATACTGATTTGGAGAGAGATATTACTCGATTTTTCATTCAATAGGAGCGGGTATGGTAGAACTTAAAGAAGCCTGAAAATGGGGCGATATAATTTTGTGATATCCACCTCCGGTTTCCAATTATATATGTATATATTTTTTTATGAATGTATGTTATATGCTGGTATATGTATGTGTGTATATATAAGTATTTTATAATTTGATATTGTTCCGAATTAAAACTATATATGCTAAGTGTTAAAAAAGTTTAGTGATGGTAGTTAAAATTTTATATATCTTGGTAGACTACAAAACTTTGTAATTTTTATTCTATTTTTTTTTAAATTGTTGTTTTTGTTATTATATGACACATAAATTAGATCCTATTGTTCTTTTTTTTTTTTTCAACAAGTTTGGATATGGATTGGATCTCCCTAGTCTCCATTCCAATCAATAGATCGGTAATCAATAATGACACTAGCCATCCCTAAGCCTAATCAACATTCTAAATACGGTTATCTTAACATTCTAAATTAATCAAAACTAGCTATATCGTTTTGATAAAACTTAATTAAATTTATAACCTTCTAAATTAAATGAAACTACGGTTTTTTTGTATTGAACTTCCTAAATCAAACATTTTATTGCATGGATTCGTGTAATCACGGATGGAGCCAGGATTGATGTAGGACAAGATATGGAAGTTTCTTTATTTTTATTTGTATTACATTAGAATAAGATTTTGATTAGGAATATTTTTGTTTAGGCTAGAATTATTATCTTTCCATATTTTGTTTGATTTTGATTTCCAATTTTATTAAGATTCTTGGTCTAGAAGAATTAGGATTCAATTTAGAGATTTTGTTTTTCTTTTTAAATGCCACTTGTTTTGGCATGATTTTATAACCTTTTAGGAAACAAATTTGATTAGGCTTTTTATTTTTATTTCTTTAATTAATTTGAGTCCTAGTCGAATTAGGGTTTGCTTAATATAAATAAGGGCGTAGCCTATAGGCATATTCAATTTAATTCAATCAACTATTAATAATATTTGCAGAGTTCTCTCTATTTTCCTTGTTTGCAAGATGTTTATCTTTTTCTTATGGATTCAAGAGCCCGTCTGTTAGATCGAGATCTAACCAATTCGTCTACTAGAATGATATCTAGTCACCATTCTGTTTGATTTTGGTTTCCAATATGGAAAAATAATAATTCTAACCTAAACAAAAATACTCCTAATCAAAATTTTATTCTAATGCAATACAAATAAAAATAAAGAAACTTCCATATCTTGTCCTACATCAAGGACAAGTGATGGAGGTCACCGCTGTAATGATTTTTAAAAAAATGCTATTATCATATTTAAAAAAATTATTCCAAAATTATATAGGCTTTGTTTTGGTCTTTTATTATGTAGTAAGTATTTAGTTCCTCAGTTTTAATTTTTGTCGAAAAGGCCCAAAGAAATTAGCTCAAAGTCAAATTTAATAGGCCAAGTCAAATAATATGAAACATAAGGTCAAAATTATGAAAAACCGAACTTTAAATTTTGATTTTTTGTGCAAACTCTGTTTCTATTATGGCGTTAGATCAATCAAAAAAAAAAAAAAACTGACAGCAAGGAAAGCACCATGCCAATGGTGTTTATATGAGCAACATTCACCACCTTTTATACTTGCATATCCTTCTATATTAAAAGGAAATCCTATGGTTTCAACTTTCGCTTCAGAACCGTGTTTGCTATTCACGGTTTTGCCTTGTCTTTTTGTGCATTTTAAACACATTTTAGAAGGTTCAACGTATGCATTAAACACATGATTTTAATCACATTATTAGATTCTATGTACCACATTTTAGAAGGTTCAACGTATGCATTAAACACATGATTTTTATCCATTGCATGTAGTCATTATTAGATTCTATGTATGCAATTATTCAATGTAGATTCTATGTATGCACTTATTCAATGTATGCATTTATATCTAGGTTCTTTCGCATATCTTATTCAATTATTCATTAATGGGTTCATGTCGTAAAAGTAAAAACGTGAATATGAGACAAGTGTTTGAAGCGAAAGTGAAACATTTGTTAAAACGGTAGAATTAAAATCATGTGTTTAACATATATGACTACATGCAATGGATTAAAATCATGTGTTTAATGCATACGTTGAACCTTCTAAAATGTGTTTAATGTAACTAAATGCATATTCATGTCTATCAGATTCAGGATGACCCTTGAACGACCCATTCTGGCCTTGATTAGGATCTCTTCAATTACCAAAATACCCTCGTGTAAGCAATTTACTATTTTTGCTCGCCCTCATCACTATTAACTGCATCGCTCGGTAATTTTAAGCTTCTCATCTAAAGGAAATCCTTCGGTTTCACTTTCGCTTCAAACCCATGTTTCAGATTCACGTTTTCACCTTTGTTCCATTCTGGTCTAGGGCAGGTGTATCTTGATGATGTCATCTTTTCCTTCACGTCTGTTTTGGGCCACGTACATAGCCATCTTCTTCACGTCTCTTGGATCTTCACGTCTCTAACACAGACTAGATGCAATTTCCCAATTTGCATTCGTCGCTTCTTCTCTCGAGAACTGAAACAGCTTCCACCACCAATTTGAAAAGCCTATTCCTTCATCAAATCGAAGGGTTTGACGACGAGCAAGACGAGAAGGATGAAGAAGAAGATGGAGGATCCACTTCTTGGGTTTCGATAGTTGGGACTAGGGTTTGAGTTAGGGTTTGTGTTGAAGTCCAATTGAAGAGTTCATTTTGGAGAACAGAAACGGGTCGAGTTCAAGTGAACACCCTCTATTTCATGTAGAACTACCTATGCCTTCTTTAGTTTTATCAAGTCACAAGCAGCGCTAAGGGCATCTTGTTGTGGCAGCTAATAGCCGTTCCACCATATTTTATCACCCTAGGTAAGTTTCTTTGTTGGAGTCGACATAACTTTTCTTTCTTCACTATTACTTATTATAATTTGCAAATCTGCCACCTTAAATACAGAGTTTGAGTTTGTCGACACGATTAGCCAAATACTTTAAAGCAGTTTATCAAACTCGAGTTTCTGTTGGCATGTGCTTCCGAATGCTGTTTGACATTGAAGAATTGATAGCCCGTCTGTTGGTAGGCTTTGAGGCTCTTGCTGTTGTTATTATTGTTGGCATATGTTATTGACATATTGTTTATTTTGATGTTGTTTGGTTTTCAATTCGAAAGTAATTATTAGGATTGTGTCTGGACCTCTGTGGGGCAAATATTCACGCAGTTGTGCAGTTTTGCCCAGCTACCATGTTCTTGGCTTACAATTTTTTGAAGTAAGCGGGATAAATCTTTATTGTTAGTATTTTCTTTGCATCTTAAATTGAAAGTAAACTATTTCATACAACTTGCTTACAGTTGAGGCCTGGAATGGTGTGCTCCACGTAGAGTTCATTTGGAATGTAATTGATTTTCGGTAATGGGTTTTTGTGTTGATAGAATTTTCACGATGTTCCCATCAACAAATCATGTATTTTTGCCTTTCAACTCAATAGATTCGCATGGTAGAATCGTAGTTAAATGTAGCTGGCATAAATTGTTTAGTGTTCTAAAATGAGTCTAACAGAATGCGTTTTCTATGGTTCCTCTGTTATATTTATATTTCTCTTATCTTCAGCTATATGAGCACCATAGCTAGCTTCAGTGATATGGATCCTACTCCGTGGCCGAACTCGCATTGGCGCTTAGTGAAGGTTTGTTCTATAGGTTCACAGTGATTGCAACAAAACTCTTAACACCTTGTTTGGCAAACGACCACTGCTCCGGTGCGCTTTTTAGAATGGATGACACCTAATGTTATGGACTTTTAACTTGTTGTTCAAATTATATCTTGGGCCTCTTGAAGGCCAGCTGCAAGAAATCTCTGATGATTATACTTGATTTGTTTGTTTTAATTTGTGTCCCTGTAGGTTTGCGTTTCCATTTGTTTTGAATCGGAGTGCGGTCATGGACTTTTAGCGGTCCGTTTGTTTGTCTGGATGTGCATTGGATTGGAGTATATATCCAAAGTGATCAAACATCTGGTGTTTTGTATTAATCTGATCATTTAGTGGGATTTGTATATTTTGCGGGGCTATTAACCATTCAATTAATAGCCCCATCACACAAACAGGCACTTGTAGATTTGAGATTTACAAAGCATCCAATGAATTTTATTTTTCTAATCCTAATAATTAGGCGTGTACTAATTGTTCTCTGTTTTGTTTTGTTGGAGATGCTAGACTACAACGTACCTGGAGGTAAAAACTGAAGAATTACTTTAGTAAATGTTACTTATGATATTTTGCTTCAGTTCGATGTGGTTGTGCGAAAGCAAAAACATGAGGGCAATTTATTTAGTTGAAGAGGATTACATGGATAATATTTCCGTGTATAATGTTAGTTTAATCGCTCATATTGTGGCATGTAGGAAAGCTGAGCCGAGGCCTCTTTGTTATTGACAGCTACAAGTTGGTGGGGGAAAGAGAGGAATTTTCTGATGATGAAGTTTTTCTTGCATGTGCACTTGGGTGGTGCATTGAATGGGTATGCTATATCATTCTCGTTTATGGTCATATTGGCTTTTCTTCGTTTATATCTTCCTGAAATTTTGAACCCTTGTGTAGTTTCATAAACTGGTGCTTGGTATTGAACACTTGCAATGATTATTGCAGCTTCAAGAATATTTTCTTGCTCTGGATGATATTATGGATAACTCGCACACACGCCGAGGTCAGATATGTTGGTTGAGAGTGCCAAAGGTGTATGAGTCTATATTGTGAGAAATTTTGTTTCTCTTTCATGTATTTTCTTAATCCTAAGTTCCTAACTAATATGGTTGTAATATTTGTTTCGAAAGTACTAAGATATGAAATTTGGTAACGATTTGTTGTAGGTCGGTTTGATTGCTGCAAATGATGGCATTGTAGCGCACAATCATATTCCATAAATTCTCAAAAAGCATTTCAAAGGAAATGCCATCTACGTGGATCTATTCAATAAGGTTGGGTTATCTTTGCATAAAAGGGGACGAATTTAGAGGTCATTTATTTAGGATGCTTGGAACTAATCTTGACCATGTTTGCCCTGGTATAATTTGAAATAGCCTGAAGAAAGATGATAGATTTGATCAGTACAATTGAACGAGAGAAATATTTAGCTAAATATTCAGTTCCTCTGCAAGTGTGAATTCCCAATAATTGTACATTTTTTCTTATTTGATCTTAAATCTGATAAATTGCCCTATCGGTTATTTAATTACCGTTGTGTTTTTCCTGCAGTCACCATTGGATTGTTCCATGCAAAACTGGTTACCAATCATTTTACTGGCCGGTGAGTGATTATTCTATTCCTTGCGTCTTTAGAGGTTTTTTTGGTTCACTTCCTTGTAATAAGAAGCCCTCACAAGAAAACATGCATGAACTATCTAATTCTTTATTGAACTGCTTAAAGCTAAGGGGATAATATATGTTACTAAAATATGTCTATTAAAGGTCTGCAAGCTGGGTTTAATTTGTATTTGTGGGCTAATTCTTAACAACTAAATTTAAACAATTCCAGACTGAATAAGAACAAAAGATACTAGATAGTACATGGTCTTTTATGCCACCCCTGCTTATCACTATTTACATCTTTAGCTGTCTTTGATATCTAATGCTTTTTGGAAGTGATTGCAACACCTTGAATTCTCTAATGCCTAAGATATTTGAAGAATAATAATCTCACCCTAAGAAAAAAAGAACATATCTAGCATTGGATATGGATTAAAATCAGTATTTTATTTCTGAAATATGTTTCTATCAAAGTCCCAACATATCGTCTACAAATATATTACTTCTTGTTGGATCAATCAATAGAGATAACTAACTTAGATGCATATCTCAGTATCCTAAAGTTTAAGTTTGGAAAGGTCTGACTCTTAGACATACATGTTGTACCCAACTACCTGGCGACATGCTATTACATGATTTAGTACTTCATATTAGTAAGCTTTTACGAGTGCTTTCTAATTATGTGCACATGACAGGTAGTAGAACGAGCACTTTGCTTGTGGAATAATGAACACATAGTGGGTTGATTGCCGAGAACCAACAAGTGATTTGGCTACTAATTTTCGAACCATGGGGGAGGAATATGCAGAGCCACTGGAACCAGGCGGTTCATGGGCTGACTGGGAATGTGCAAAGAATGTTCCTGGAGATAGACACAGAGTTGTTTGAAGATTGGGCCCGGAGTAGTGAAAAGAGAAGCTAGGTTCCGTGACTTGGAAGAGCAGCGCAAGTTGAATTGGAAAAGATTTGTATCATTTAGTTTTTTTTTTTTCTTGACGTGTTTGAAAGTTACCAACTCCAATTATTTTGTGGTGAACTCTGGCCCTGCAGCTCCATATATGCATACTTTTTTGTTTATCAGGCTGTTGGCAAGGCTAAAAATTAAAAATTCCTAACGCAGTCATTGTTTCTGGTGCAGAAAAATCTCGTAGGGTTAGAATTCATATCCATATTGGACGCCCAATTACATTAAAAAAAAAAAAAGCAAGCGCACTGGGGGTTCATTTCATTTTGAATTGTGGAAGTTATTGGCACCTTGAGGCTTGTATATATTTATTTTAAGAAGGCAATTTTTGTTTGAGAGGAATTAGTGCAAACGAAAGGATGGCGTAATATAACGCAAGGTAATCTGAAAAATAAGTATTTTCTTCTTTTAGCCCCGGTATTGCTTTTAACAAAGTTTTTAAAACTGACTAGAGTAATCAATCTTTAAACTTAGATGTAGGTTATTTCTGAGGCCTTGGACTTAAATAATTATTTTTGAAGGGTTTAGTGTTTTTCCTTTTCAATACTTATAGTTGTGAGGCCTTCAAATTTCAGGCTAATGTAATTTTGAATGTGTGCCTTGATACACATCTATCGTAATAGTTGCACTTTTTAAAAATAACTTGTCATTGGATATATAATATCCTTAAGCATCCATACCTCTTTTTCTAAAGACCATCCTAAGCTTTGAAGAGAAAAATCTTAAAATTAGCCCTTCATCAGCCTCTCAACAATTTCGTTGGCTATAGCGTCTCCTGAAAATAAGGACTCGGGCGCTTTTCACTCTCAACTCTTATTTTAGTATTTGTTTTTCTACTTAAAAGCAACTTTTCTCTCTCTAATTGTGATCAAAATCAAGGGAGGCTAATGCGGAAACTTTATTACGTAAATTGTAATTATAATTTCCGAACACTATTCAATCTACTATAATTTTACTAATATCACCGAAACAATACTTAGACAAAACACTAACAATAAGTAGACATAACACTATTAGCACGCACTAACAATAGGTAAGATCATGAGCATAAGGCTCCGTGCATGCACGGAGCCTTCGACTAGTTAGTATTAAATGAAAAACATCATTTGCTATAGTTTTAGTATTTTATATTATTTTTTTCACTAGTCGATATATTGTAGTCTATCTTTTCATTTTTTTTACTATACTTATTCGCAACCACTAAGGTAAATTCTTGGCTCCGTCCCTGCGTGTAATGATAAAAAAAAAAAGGCTATGGCCGTGTTTGTGATAGTTATAAATATAGATTTTAGATTCTAGTTTCAGATTCTGCTACAGATTCTCGATTTTGAATTTTAGTAAAAGTTGATAAACATGATTATTATAGCTACCAAATTATAATTAAGTTTCAGTAAAAGTTGGTACTCCCTCCGTCCCTAAACCCCTAAATAAGTGGGTGGTTTGAAAAGTTAATGGGTAAAAGTTGTACAATTATTATTTTGCCCTTTTGAAAAGTTAGTGGGTAAAGAGTTAATAGGTAAAAGTGGAGATAATTTTGGAAAGTAGAGGTAAAATTTGATATGAAAAGTGTAAAGTGAATGAAAAAGTTGATGTGAAAGGTGTAATGATAATGTTTCTTTAATAAATTGGATTTACAAAGTAACACATTTAAAAAGGATTGAGGGATCACTAGTATGAACTGGGAGGAACCGAACCGAATGCTAAAAAATCGGTTTCGGTTCTATGGTTCCTCCGAACCGGTTTTGCTCGGTTCACTCAAAAACCCCTGCCTTGGGATTTTCAGAAAAATGGATAGGAGTGGAGGAGCAGGCGGGTTTTTCCCTGCTAGAGCAGTGAACTACAATTGCTGGTTGCTGTGGGTCTTTTCTTCAACTTTGTGCCATTACACATTGCAAAGTCATAATATCAATGGAGTACGCTGGTTGGGGTTGGATTTAGATCGCTACTGCCCCTGGTATCAAGTCTCTAGATACAAATTGTCCTGTTCTCCAAAGAGATGTTTGTTTTTCTTTTTTTTTTCTCCTTGGTTTCATTCTATATGCCCTGCAAGTAGGGTGTAAACGAGCCGAGCTTTGTAGAGCTAGAAATCGGCTCGTTTAGTAAACGAGTAAAAAATCGAGCTCAAGCTCGGCTCGTTCGTAAATAAGCCGAGCATTTAACGAGCCAAGCCGAATTATTTAACTAGCCTCCTTAAACGAGTTCGTATTCCAGGCTTCCAGCACAAAATCTTGAAGAACAAAAAATTGTATCTTGGTCCAGAAAAATTTATAACCCGTACCACAAAAATTCATAACATCTGTGCCGTCTCTTTGAGCCACCAAATTCTTAAGACTGGACCACAAAAATTCTTTAAAATAACCACAAGATTCCATAAAAATTTATATATTTCGACCCCAAAATTCATAAAAGGCGTCCCGTACACCCCAAACAAGTGGGGTGTATTGAAGTATTTGGCAAATGATCAGACAATCAGAGGAGACAAAAGGGGGATCTACACATACATTGTTATGGATTTTAGCGCGAACACCTGTTCAATCCTACAACGCAAACGCCCCTACGGATCTTGGGAACAATGAATCACAGAAAAAGTAAACAAAGAGTGCGTAATGAAAGACCGGAAAGAAAAGTAAGACACAAGATATACGTGGAAAACCTCAACGTGAGGAAAAACCACGGGAGCCACACCAGTCCACTATGAAATCAAATCAAGGAGTACAAGTCTTCTCACAATCTCTCTGAGATTGGTTTTCTCTCGCCTCTCTCTAATTTTCACGCTCTGAAAATCTGATACACGATATACCAAACACACAAGTCGGCCGAAACCCTAAAAGGCAATTTAGGGCCTCGGTAGCGCTACAGGGAAATACCTGTAGCGCTCCAGAATTCTCTGTTCGCGAATTAGGTCCTGGGTAGCGCTACCCCAAAACCTTGGTAGCGTTACCGCGTGGCTTATCTTCACTCGCAACAATCTCCCACTTGAAGATAACCTGAAGCATCCGCAAATAAACAACTACAAACCCAAATGATCTCAATCAAACCGTGGACGTAGTCATCTGACCCCTCTTGGTGTGACTCCAGGCACATCATCTCTTCAAGCATGAAGGCCAACTGAAGTTGAACACAACTTCAGTTTCTGAACAGTAACAGACTTGGTCAACATATCTGCCGGATTTCGTTCTCCCAAAATCTTCTCTAGCAACAAATCCCCATCCTCCAAAAGCGAACGAATGAAATGGTACCTCAAATCAATATGCTTCGTCCCGGCATGGAACACTGGATTTTTGGCAAGGTGTATAGCACTGTCACACCTTTGAAAAGAACACGCTTCTTTGCTTCAAACCCAACTCCTCCAAGAACCCCTTCAACCAAATCATCTCCTTTGCAGCCCTCGGTCACGGCCACATACTCACAAACTTCATTGTGGATAGTGTCACTAATTTCTGCAGACGTGAGACCCACTCACCGCCGTTGAACCCATAGTATAGATATAGCCTGTGGTGCTTCGCCGCGTATCCCGATCACAGTGCAAAATCTGCATCCACGTATCCCCGCACCACAATTTCCTTTCCCAAAACAAAGTGGCAAATCGGGGTACCTCTCAAATATTGCATGATCCACTTTATCGCTTCCCAATGTCAAGCTTCCCGGATTGCTAGCAAACCCGCTCACAACTCCCACCGCATGGGCAATGTCTCGGTCTCGTGTTCACCATCGCATACATCAGCTACCAACGGCCGAGGTATACGGAACCTTGGCCATGTACTCTCTCTCTCTCGCATCTGTCTTGGGTGATTGCCCCGAGAAAGTTTGAAATGACTTCCCAAGGGTGTGCCAACTGCCTTAGCACTCTGCATACTGAACCTCTCCAGAACACGTTCAATATACTCAGCCTGACTCAACCGCAAGGTCCCCTGAGCCTTATCTCTGTTGATCCTCATCCCAAGTATCTGCTTAGCTGCACCCATATCTTTCATAGCAAACTCTGTTGCCAACTGTTGCTTCAACCTGTTGATCTCCCTAACACAGGAACCTGCTACAAGCATATCATCTACGTAGAGCAATAAAATGATGTAGCTAGACTCAAACCTCTTGAAGTAACAACAGTGATCTCCATTGCACCTTGTGTAGCCACTGCGCTGCATGAAACCATCAAACTTTCTGTACCACTGTCTGGGAGCCTGTTTCAAACCATACAGACTCTTCTTGAGCCTGCACACCATCTCTTCCTTGTCTTTCACAATGAAGCCAACAGGCTGCTTCATGTAGATTTCTTCATCCAAGTCTCCGTGAAGAAAAGCAGTTTTAACATCTTACTGCTCAAGGTAGAGATTTTCAGCAGCAACCAAACTCAACACCACTCTGATAGTGGCCATCTTCACAACCGGCGAAAATATCTCTGTATAATCGATCCCCTCCTTATGTTGGAAGCCTTTTACAACCAATCTTGCCTTGTACCTTTTCTTGCCATCACTCTCCCGCTAAGTCGAAAAACCCATTTATTCTCGCAAGGCTTTCTTCCTCTGCGGAAGCCGAGCTAATCGCTAAGTATCGTTGGAATGAAGAGAATCCATCTCTTCCCCGCATCGAGCTTCAACTTAGCCGACTCGAATCCCGCATCGCCTCATCATAGCACTCGGTTCTCCACCGTCCGTCAAAAGCAAGTAATCAAGCGAAGAAATATATTTCGATTCGGCCTGTACTCGGTTGTCCTCCTCAACTCTCTCGACCGCCGAACTAGTCCCCGTCTCTCGGAGCTACCTCATCTCAAACCTGTCTCATCTAAAGCTCTCTCCTCCGCCCGACTGCACTGCTCAACCCCACCGCATCCGGAAGATCCTCCAACCCAAAGTACTCGGACGTATCTTCATCCGGCGGTGGTACTCCCACTACTCGCTTTGCCGTCCCCGTCTTTGTACATCACCTTTTCATCAAACACAACGCTACGCTTCGATTATCTTCCGGTTCTTGTCATCCCAAAAACGATAACCAAACTCATCTCCGCCGTACCCAATAAAGGTGCACTTCGGTGACTTAGCATCAAGTTTATCCCCGTCCTTGTCGCTAATATGCACATAGGAAACACAACCGAAAACACGTAAGTATGAGAGATTTACTTCTTTACCACTCCAAACCTCCTCTGGTATGCCAAAATTCAACGGAACTGATGGCCCAAGATTGATCAAATATGCTGTTGTGTTGACTGCATCTGCCCAAAACATCTTGGGCAACCCTGCGTGTATCCGCATGCTCCTAGCACGCCTTCAAGGTCCCGTTCATCCTCTCTCGCAATGTCATTATGCTTTGTGGAGTCCCCGGGAGGTGTCATCTCTAAACGAATCCCGAATAGAGCGCAGCTTTCTTGAACTCCCCAACTCATACTCTCCGCCGTTGTTGTCGGACCTCACCCTTTTCATCTTCAAATCTGTTTCATTCTCAACCATGGCCTTCCACTTCTTGAAGACTTCAAAGACCTCTGACTTGTGCTTCATGAAGTATACCCATACCTTCCTCGAGTGATCGTCGACAAAGGTAACATAGTAATAAGAACCGCCAAGAGAAGACATCAGCCGGACCCCACACATCCGTATGGACAAGCTCTAGCTTCGAGCCCGGGAGGCTCGCGCGCCTTCCGAAAGCTAACCCATATCAAGTTTTCCGAAGATGCAATCCTCACACATGTCAATATCCACTGACTCTAAACCCGGTAGCTTCCCATTCGACTGCAAAACCTTCATTCCCTTCTCACTCATATGCCCCAGTCTTCTATGCCACAGATTTGAACTCTCCTTGCTGTCTACAACAGCAAGTGTATCGCTACCATGTGAAATCAAGTAAGTGTACCAACTTTCTTGCCTTTAGCCACCACCATGGTACCGTTGGAGACTTTCCACGTGTCCCCTGTGAATGTCGAAGTATAACCGCGCCGCAAGCTGTCCGACCGAAACAAGACTCCTCTTCAACTTCGGAACGTGTCTGACATCTTTCAGACACCATCTGTACCCCTGTGTCGCAATCTGAACATCCCCTTTTCCCACTATACTGCAAGGCTCGTCGTCCCCCAAGTATACTTTCCCAAAGTCCCCTACTACATAGTTCTGCAAATCTCCTGCGTAGCAGTGGCGTGGAATGAGGCACCCGAATCAATCACCCACGATTCGGCGTCCACTGCTCATGGCAAGAATAAGTGCATCGTGCACAACATGAGCCTCTTGCCCATCGTTATTCTTCTTCGGTGCTTTGCAGGTGTTTGTGACATATGGCCTATCTCGACCACAATTCCAACATTCACCTTTAATAGGCCGAACCCGAGATTTGGCCTTATTTCCTTACCCTGGATTTCGACTGTTCCTCGTTCCGATTCACCACCCCGGCCTCGGCTTCGCCTCCTCTGCTCAAAACTTAGAGCCGAACCCGAACTACTCCGAACCATCGATCGAACCCCTTCGGCCTCCTCGGTCAAATTAAACCGACAACCTCACTCGGTTTTCAACTTTTCTTTCCCCGCCGAATTACCGATCCGTTACTGTACCCCGCCGCCTCTCTCGGCAACCGAGACACTAACAAGGCTTGAACCTCATCATCAAACTCGATATTGACAGACGTAAGTTGATCAACTATCGTATTGAACTCACCGAGATGTGACATAAAGGAAACCCCTTCACCATAGACAAGTTGAAAAGTTTTTTCATAAGATGTACCTTATTCGCAGCAGACGGTTGCTCGTACATCTTCTTCAAGTGCTTCCATAAGCTCTTCCGTCGTTTTCTCCTTCAATATATTGTGTGTGACGACTTTGAAAGGGACAGGCAATAACCCCTAACGCCTTCCCCGTCCATAACGCCCCAATCCTCGTTGCTCTCTCTGCAGCTTTCTTCCCCTTTACTTTACCCCGCAGCGGCCGTAAAGGTCCTTCGATACGATAGTCCTCTATCTCGCGTTTTCCAAAACGCGAAGTCTCGACTCCATCAAACTTATCGAGCTTTGATTTCCTTCTTCGAACCCATAGCTCCCATCCGAAACCCTAGCCTCGTCCGAACAAGATTAAACCCTAACTTGTCGAACTAAACCTACCGCAACCGCGCTCGATACCAATTGTTATGGATTTTAGCGCGAACACTGCTCAATCCTACAACGCAAACGCCCTACGGATCTTGGGAACAATGAATCACGAAAAGTAAACAAAGAGTGCGTAATGAAAGACCTAAAGAAAGCAAGACACAAGATATAAATGGAAAACCTCAACGTGAGGAAAAACCACGGAAGCCACACCAGTCCACTATGAAATCGAATCAAGGAGTACAAGTCTTCTCACAATCTCTCTGAGATTAGTTTTCTCTCGCCTCTCTCTAATTTTCACGCTCTGAAAATCTGATACACGATATACCAAACACACAAGTCGGCCGAAACCCTAAAAGGCAATTTAGGGCCTCAGTAGCGCTACATGGAAATACCTGTAGCGCTCCGGAATTCTCTGTCCGCGAACTAGGTCCTGGGTAGCGCTACCCCAAAACCTTGGTAGCGCTACCGCGTGGCTTATCTTCACTCCCAACATACATCAGTAAGTAAGTTATAAGAATGATCATGAAAACGACGAGAGGATGATCAACTACAAAGCGATTACGAACTGATGTCGATCCGGCGGTTGCATTTCGACGAGAGGATGATCAACCACCACGTCCACCGCGGCTGCCTTTGGCCACAACTGAAGCTACAATTACAACCAAGACTAGAGTGACCACAAGGACAACATGGGCAACTTTTCTGGTTTTCAATGCAAGTATTCTGGCCATATGTCTCCTTTAATCTCCTTTATTTCTAACACTATGGAATTCTGTAATTGGGAGGCTTGCGGAGATTTATTAGCAGAGTTTTGGTAAGGGAACCGGGGACCTGTAGTGAGTTTGCTCACAGATCTTGTAATAAAAGTTGCAAAGGTCTTGCCTCCTTAAGTAAGATTCCCCAAGAGAAAAACGGGGAGAAGAAAATTGTATAAATACAAGTAGTTGCACTTACAATATATAATATTAGGAAATATTGTGTTGCCGTATTTAATTTCTAGATTTTCTTAATATTTCGCGCTTAATCTTGATTATTATTCATGTTTCCTAATTATTCTAAGTTTCCTTGTTCGGCATGTTTTCTTAATTTGTTTAGGTTAATTTCTTAGTCACCAATAGGGTTGTAAACGAGCCGAATCGAGCCGAGCTTTAGAATGTTCAAGTTCGTTCATTTAATTTTTAAACGAACTCGAGCCGAACTCAAACTCAATGAAAATTGACAAGTCGAGCTCGAGCCGAACTTGCCT
Source organism: Vaccinium myrtillus (assembly GCA_016920895.1). NCBI lineage: Eukaryota > Viridiplantae > Streptophyta > Magnoliopsida > Ericales > Ericaceae > Vaccinium > Vaccinium myrtillus. The sequence goes on along the minus strand of CM029275.1, from coordinate 16,599,406 downwards.
AGGTTTGAGTTGAACTTGAACTTGTTCACGAGCCTTAACGAAAAAAATATTAGATATTTATGCTCTAACATAAGTCTACAACTTCAAAAAAAATCTATTTTTTTACATAAATAAGTTCATACATGTATAAAATTATAAAAACATATTAGTAAAATTTAAGTTTATAATACTTTTAATGTTTTATACAAGTACAAGTTATAAAATTTTCATTATGTATATATAAAAATTTATATTTATCCAAGGTTATATAGGAAATTCTTATGAGATATACATATATTTCAAGCTCGCGAGCCTAATCGAGCCAAATATTGTTAAGTTCAGGTTCGGCTCGTTTATTAAACGAGCCCAAAATTGAAGTTCAGTTCAGTTTGTTTAGTATCCGAATCGAACTCGAACGAGCCTTTTACCGAAATCGCCAGCCCGAGTTAGCTTACGAACTGCTCAATTCATTTGCAGCCCTAGTCACCAAGTTACGTAACGTATCCCTATGTAAATGCATATGTAATGAAAGCTATTTTTTTGGCATACGATGACAATATCAAGCGCAATTACCTTAAGCACATAATAGAGCACATGTCGTCAGTGCATATAACACACCCTTATTTCCGAAGTACCAAAAAAATATATATAACACACCACGTGGAATGGTCACCACCACATGATTTTCGTACTATATCCTCTCGTCTCTATCAATCATTGTTTAGATTCGAAAGAGAAACGAGTGACAGATTCTATGATAAATACTAAACGTTTTGTTTTTTTGTTTTCCCACGCGAGTGAATCAAAACTTTGTTGATCACAGTTTATCCACATTGGGGGTGCGCCGCATAGGGCGTTTGAAATGTGGTTAAAAACATGTCGATTTCCATATTAGATCGATGGTTTCAAATGAATTTGACAGATTCTATGATATCCACATTGGGGGTGCGCCGCATAGGGTGTTTGAAATGTGGTTAAAAACATGTCGATTTCCATATTAAATCTGCTTTCTCCGAATCATTAGACTTTGTGTTCATAAAATTTCTGCTTGGATTTTTCTGTACGATATTGTCAGCATTAAAGGTAAGTGGGAAATGACCCGAAAGTAAATAGGCAAGTGTTGATTTTATTTCTGTTTTGAAACATAACCATAGTTGAAATTAAGGAAGCTTAGAGTTAGTATCAACCAATAATGAGGTGGGTATCGTTCACTAATTTTTCCGGGGTGCTGTGCACGGTACCGCGCACTCCTCGGCCGTCCGATCGTGTTTTTGGACTGCTCAGATGTGCTTTGATTTTTTAGCGTAAAAATAAATCAAAATTGTTGAACGCATCTGGACCGTTCAAAATACGATCGGACTCAACTTGAATCTTTAGAAGATCAAAAAAAAAAAAAAAACACAAACAAACTCGAGTCTTCTTTTTTCAGTTCCAATAATGCTATAGACCCGGAAATGTTATCCCCAATCAACCCCGAGAGAGAGAATCAACGCCCGGAGTCACTCTGTGAATCTTAGGGGGATGATTTTCAAATTCCAGAGTGTTTTTTCAATCTAGATGTAGTAGTCTTGTTTCAGTTCTTCCCCATACTCGAGTATGATGAGACGTGCGGAGAGAGAAACACGTGGGGGAGGGAGGAATGGGGATTTAATCTAGTACTTGCAAAAATAGTAACTAACAATTATTGTAATAACAAATTAAAATGTGTACTACATGCTTTTTTAAAAGGTTTCAATAGTTAAAAGATGCTAATTCATGACTATAATTACCTAAACTAACGTTTTGTCTATTCGAAGCAAGGAAAACTGAAAAAAAAAAATTATATATTCAAACTTTTTTTTTCTCATTGTCTCATAAATTAAACGGGCACAATGCTAGTTAGGATTAATATTAGAATGTTTTGATAAGAATGCGCCAAATCTCACTATTTTGATAGAGATTTGGCGAAAAGGGAAAGGGACCTCTTTTTTTTTTCCCTACTTTTCTCTCAATTTCTCACCGAATTACTCAAACAAAATGCGTAATTTGACAACAAACTTTGCTCCTTTCTGTAAAAAAATTCTTGTCAAATTTTTACCACAAATCCATGAACAGTTAGATCTCTCTCTCTCTCTCTCTCTCATCAAACCCTTTAAAGATAACACAGCGAATCCATGTTTTTCAATTGAAGGCGTCAATACACTACTGAGCAAGGAAGTAATAAGAGACGATAGCTAAAAAGAGAGGATAAACAAACGAGCAGTAGACGACGGCCCCGACTCCGCCCGACTTGTGATGCCTTCCTCCGTGAGCGGCTCCGTGCGCGCCTATGAATCCGACACCGCCACGTCGTCCGCCGCCGCCGCCGCCTCCACGACCGCCTCCATGACCGCCGCCTCCTCCTTTTGCCACCACTGAATTCACCATTATTGCAATTACCACGACGAGCAGAAGAAGAAGAACCAGCTTGCCCTTTTTCAATTTGCGTGACATGGGGAAAATTCGAATTCAATCAGATGAGACTTCCTCTGCTCTAGGAATTTAAAGCAAAATACCGACCCAAAAATAGCGATTCGGTGATTTTGAAGACCTTATCGCTTTGGAGAAGAAATGGAAACATTAGGATTTAAAATAAGAATAAATCCAATAACAATGGGGCGACTGAATTTATGGCTTTTGTTCAAAAAAAATTACTCCTTCCGTCCCAATTTAAAATGTTTTCTACGGTTATGCGTGTTTTTTTTAAAACTCTTATAGTTTTCATTCTATAATGTATTTTATATGCAATATGGATCTTATTTGATACTGATCTCAATTAGTTCTATTACACAAAATTTTAAAAAACTTTTGGAAACCTTACCAATAAAAAGATATAGACGTTTGAAAATGGCACGGATATATGTAAGGAGCATTTAAAATGGGACGGAGAGAGTAATTAGCATGGCTCATGGATTCCGGAATTGTTCCGTACACGTAATCTCTTGTTATTTTGTAGAGCCCATAAATATCAAACCGCTTTTGATACATATCTGTGTTGATTTCTGTAGACATAAATCAGTGCGCATGTACTGTTTATTGTGTGGTGCCACGTATTACTGTATACATAAAGTGTCGACCCTCGGCTAAAGGCCAAGTTCGGCTAATTGATGAGCAAGTTTTCAGTGTCAAGCGGGTACCACGTGGTACTTGCACGAGTCATCCGAACCGTCCATTTTGCCGCCCCATTTTGTTTGGGACGCTCCTAATTATGGAGAGAAAAATAGGAGAGAGAAAGGGTAGAGAGGAGGAGAGAGACGGTTTTCAATTTGGCCATCTCGATACACTTTTTTAGACAACCCGGATGTAACGCGTTGGAGATCTGCAGTAAGGCTCGACTGCGTGGTACCCATTCCGTACCGAATTTTTTTTCCTAATTGAGGCCCCAAAATTATGCAAATTTTAGGGACCCTTATATTGCTAGTATAAAATTCAAAAGAAAATCAATACACAATGAAATACATACAATTAATATGTTGGGTTTTCTTATGGGGAGCGATATCCACGCCCTTTTTTTTTATCTTTTAGTGAAATTTTTATATGGAAAAGTCTCACTAAATGACAGAAAAGAGGGTGTGGATATTAATTTGGGGTGTGAAAATTAATTACCTTTCTTATTTGACATTTACAAGTTGGAAATTGATATTGGCACTCCGTTTTTGTCTTCATTAGTTGAAGTTACTAAACCACCCTTGTACTTTATAATTACATTTTTCTCTTGTTTTTATAATTACAATGGTGGTTTAGTAACTTCACCTCATAGAGACAAAAAAAAATGCTAATATCAAAATGGGAAGTTCCAATATCAATTTAAGTTCTACATACTATGAATCTATGAATGTTTGAAGATATAATCTGCAAAGTCAGAAAATGCTTTGAGATACAATTTATTGTGCGGCCATTACTAGTATGTTTGTTGCTAAAATTACAAAAGAGTGATATTTAAGTGATATTTTTAAAATCTTATAATGTTTGGCAATTTTTTAAGTATTAATGTTATTTAGATGATGCTTATGAAATCTTATAATATTCATTATTAGTTGGGATATTTTTTTGTTGATGAACATTTGTATTTTGGGGGGCCAAAGAAAATCTCTCTACCATTGTTTTGCTCGTAAAAGTTTGTTAAGGGCTCATCTTAAAATTTTCACTTCGAACTGTCCCGTAACAAAACAAGTCATTGATTCTACCCATATCTCTGGTTGTCTTTTACGAAGAACTGCTTATTTTTTATGAAGAAACTATGAAGAAATAAACTGACTACAACGGTCATAAATCCATAAAAGAGTCCCACCCAATCACAAAATTGAGTATTTTGTCGACATCTGAAAAGTCCAAAATCCATAAAAGTATTATTGTATCCTATTTTTGTGTTGAAGATCATTAGGATGATGATTTATATTTTACAGCATCTCCCCATTATTTGAAAACCGAAAAAGAAAATATATCAGGCAACCACAACATGTATTTGCTTGCCATTTTATTGTTGGTCCTAACTGTAATAACAGATTTTCAGCTATTTGCTAGGGATATGTTTCAGATTTGCAGGGGTCCTACTGTAGAAGGAGTAAAATAGGAATGGAAAGGTAAAATGAATGGAATTGGGGATAACAAAAAAAAGAAAAAGAAAAAAGAGAATGGTACAGAATCTTTTCCGGTCCTGGGTTATTTTCAAGCTCTTCCCGGGTCCGTTTTGATGATTGGGACCGTTATCTTTTAGACCTAGTTGGGAAAATTAGACATGTCAAAATTCATGTGAAGGGGATATCGTGTAATATAATTTTAGAACACATTTATCTCAAGAAAAATAAATTTAGAAAATATTGTAACACTAGATAAAAACCCATATTTAGCTAGATAAATGTGTTTTGAAAGTATGCAAACCCGGAAAGGGCCCGAACAGAATCGTCCAATCTCTCTAAAGAACCGGAAAGAATCCTGTTCCAAAATGAATTCAGGATAACCTTAGAGAGTATGTGCCAAATGCCTTTGCCAAGTGGTGGCCTAACTCTCTTTCTCCATCACACATTAGTATGTAAATTCCACACATTTTGTGGTGAAGTTAACACGAACAAATAGTGTTGTTATAGTGCATGTTACTTGCAATAGCTACCATTAAGACCTTAATATAATTTAGAAAAAAGATTCCATCAAACATGAAAAGGGAAATTTTGAAGGTGGGCTTTCGTTTTCTGCTTCAAGTATGAAACTACCATAGTTACAAAGTCACAAGGGATTAGGGGTTGCTATTGTGCAGCTTGTGCACGATCTGAGCCGTCCGTTGCTTGGATGGACGACGCAGATTTCAAACAAAATAGGATAACTATTCGCACGAATAGTTCACTTTTAATCTGAACTGTTTAAAATACTTGTGAACGGCCCAAATTGTGCACAGCAGCAATCCCAGGTCCAAGTCGCAATACATCAACTTATTGAAGGGAAGATTTCCTTGAACTTTTTTAACTGAGTTGAGGGTTCAGTTCTTGTCCATGTGTTAGAACTTAGAAGCCTAGCTACCGACAGTCCTTTTGGCAAGGATAGAAATGCAGAAGAGGGGCCACCATTTCCTAATTCTTTTCTTTGATTGGACCATTACCAACCCACAATTCTATTTATGGCTTCAAAACAATGAACCCTGACCGCTCTTAATTTTAAATCATAGATTTGTAAATGATAAAGATTTCCTCACACAAGTAGGAGAAGTATATTGCAGTTTCTATATGATAAGAGCTTTCCCTTTCAAATTTTTAAGCCGAAAAAGGTCCCATGTGAAAGCCTTCCTGTAAAAGCTGTCTTGTAGTCGACATTTGTTTTTGTTTTTTTTTTTCTTTTTCTCCGACAATAAAGAGTGTTTGGGTCAGTTTACGCGCAACTCGATTTATATCATTTCCGGTCAGGTCATTCACGCTTGAAATATTGATTCACAAGTGTTTCTCCGTTTTTTGGAAAAACCAATGGCACACGCGGTCTTGCGGGCGTGTCAGGACTTGTCCACGTCCAACGTGTAAAGAGGCGTGAGCGCCTCGATCCTGACTTCTAATTGTAGCGATCGTGTTCGGCCCAAAGGGCGAGGCCGAATGATGGTTCGTGGTTTAATCCACGGTACGAGGACTTAAAATTTCCCAACCGTGTGAGAAAAGATAAGAATTGAACTAAAATCAACTTCATTAAATCGGATTAACAAAGTTGAATGGCGTACAAGGAAATGGAAATTTAAAGGTACATTTACTGGAAATGTAAATGGACTGGAAGGAAAAAATGGGATAAACTAGGCTAGGCTAGAGAAAGATAAACATTTACTCAACGGATTGATTGAGTGAAATGATATAAAAATATAAAGACATTTGCTGGAAATCTAAAGATAAATTGGAGAAAAGCGCCACTTCTAATGCTTGCCATGTGTCCATAACCACTTCTTTTTTACTGCCACATTTCCACATGGGGCCATGCAATTGGATCAAAAAAATATAAATACGCCAAGTCACACTCGAAAATAATTGTGTTGAAATTAAAATTAATGTGGCCCATTAATTTCACAAGTGAATTTAGCCCAATTCGGTCCGAAAATAATTTTTTTTTTTTTTGGCCCTTTAGGAAAAAATGCCAAATTTAGGTGTAAAAAACAAGTAGAGAAAAATCCTCAAGTAACATCCTCATGTAACTCTCATGTAAAAAATATGAGACAAAGAATCTAATAACTCTCATGTAAAATCCTCAAGTAACATCCAAGTACTCCATGCCAAACAAGCTACGCTCCATGCTGAGTACCTGAAATTATTAGGGTGAGCTCACTAGCCCAGTAGAGAAAAGTCTACCAATCCTAAATGCAATGAAATGCAAGTGAGTGATAGACAAAGAAGACACGAGTCACGCAACAAGGTTCAAGAAACTTTAATGGTTAAAGGATTGAAAACCAACTCATAAGCCACTAGATTCTCTTTACTATCATCCCTCGCATCTGATACATACCCGACATCTCGCATGTGTCCAACTCGTTCATATCATAATGTGTCTAGTTCAACTTGATTATCCAATTAAGAAACTCCTCGCCACATGTCCATAGGACGGACCGAGTATCATTCCTAGCGACACGTCCCAAGGACAGCCCTAGTATCATTCCGGGCTACCTTTCGGCCCCGTATCCATATCTTGCCCTTGGCCAATGCATAATTCCTCGCGACATGACCATAGGACGGCCCGAGTATCATTCCTAGCGACATGCCCATAGGACGACCCTAGTATCATTCCTAGCGGCACGCCCATAGGACGGCCCTAGTATCATTCCGGGCATCTTATGACCCTGTATCAATAGTTTCAAGTTCTCGCTTTCATTTAACAAAAATCAATTTCATTCTCGTATCATGTCAATAGCCACATTTCACATCGTTTCTCAAAAGTGTCATTACCCACTACTCGACATAAGAGCATAGAAAAAATGTCATTTTGCATACGACGTCCCCACATGATGAACTAATAAACAATCACGACCATAGCAAACACGTCCCACAATTTCGTTTGGTTCCTAAGTGTTTTTGGAATAGAAAACCACGTTACATAAGTGAAAAACACATTCGGGGGCCTAACAGTGCAAAGGAATGGAAATAGGGTCATCCAACCATGCATACTGCACCATCTGTCCGGACATATCCAGTGAAGGGACTGGACCTATGGTCATCCAACCGGACACGTCCAGTGAAGAGACTGGACATATGGTCATTCAATCAGACACATCGTTATCCAACCGGACACATCTAGAGAAGAGACTGGGCATATGTTCATCCAATCGGACACATCGCCATCCAAACGGACACATCCAAAGAAGAGACTGGGCATATGGTCATCCAACCGGACACATCGTCATCCAACCGGACTTATCTAGTGAAGGAAACCTTCACTGTGAAAAGAACGTCCGCTAATACAACAACAACCTTGCAAATTTTTAAGGTGATTCAATGAGGCTCCAAATCAAGAAGATCCAAACAATAAGGTGATGATATAACAACTCATTTGTGAAGGAGATCAACAAATAGACATGGATCAAGACATTATCAAATCAATGTGGCTAGAGAGAGGGGTTTTCAACAAATCAAAAGAGATTAATCAAATATATATATATATATATATACAAAACCCACAACAAGCACTCAAATACACTTAGAATGGTAGAAATTTCCCTACCTCAAGGTGTGAAAGCTTAAATGTCAAGATTGAGCAAAACCCTAGCCTCTCTAAAGAGCTCCAACCGAAATGCTCCTTCACGAAACGAAATAAACGTAACCCAAGCTTCACAACGTGTGTAGGAGGCTAGTTTGAGCAAGGAACTTGGAGAATTTTGAGGTTTTATGGTGAATTTGGGAGGAAGTTTGAAGCAAACATGGAGGAGGAGAAGAGAGAGAGATTGTCATACCCGTTCCGAAGTATTTAGGTTTAATTCACATTTTCTAAAATTGATTATGGGTTTATACATGTGTTTACCTTAATTGCGTGCGTTACTTGCGTTAAGTGACATTATTTGAAAGTATGCGACACATAATGTTTTCATTGGGTGGGAGTAGTTTTGGAGATGTGGGGTGGCTACACCCAATAATTTTCCTAAAGGGGATATTTGTTCTCTTCCTTATCCTGTTCCCAAAAACAATCAGTGAGAGGGAGAGAGAGAGACGTAGAGAAGAAGAAGAAGAAGAAGAAGAAGAAGAGAGGAAGGAAAAAAATGGAAAATTAGGGGGGAAACCTAATTCAAGGTAAGGGTTTTGATTCTTGAATTCTTGAATTTGTTGTTGATTTCATGTCATAGATGGATTAATTTCAGTGTTTTATGGTGTTGGGTTTGGTTCTTGGAGTTATAGAACTAATTATTTCGTGGGTTTGGTTATAACTCACTATTGGAGTTCATGAATTTGGATTCTAACCTGTTTTCACGAAATTATTTCGGGTACTTAGAAAGCTCGTAAATATTTGATAATTTTACAGAGGATTCTTCCTTGTGTCTATTATGTTGTTTTAAATTTTCAGAGTTTAATTCGAAACACAGAAAATATGAAAAATGTTCTACCGAGCTGCTGTCGGGTTCGCGTCTGTGCAGACACCACTGACACTCTTTGGGAAAATGGGCATAACTCATAGCTCGGGTATCCGTTTTACGAACCGCTTTTTGATTTGGAAACTAGACTCATATATATTTGATACTATGTAGGGTTTGTTCCTTGATTTCTTATAGGCAATAGTAGTTTTTGATTTGAAGTTGATGGTTGAGGAATTCTGGAAATCTGGGCAGCCTTTTGAGCTGAGTTTTTCATGAAGTTTGCTATAGCTAAGCATGATTAATGGATATGGGTTCTCATGGGTCTTATGTATTGATAAGTTGGTGATGTTTTGGAGTTGGAATCGTTGGTAAATGTTGAGTAGGCGATTTTTAGTGAATTGTCGAAGGCGGACAGTTCCGCAGAATTTATAATCTCGTGTTTTGTTGTGTAACTTCTATTTAAGCGTTTGTGTTAATGTGTGAAGATAATCATATACTAATACTGTTTAGCTTGTGACTAGGTGACAAGTCGGGTCATCGAGAGGTGCCGAAATCGTAAGTTTGGCATACTCCAGTCGAATCAGAGGTGAGTGTGTTTGACATGATTATGTTCAATTACATATAACTGTGTTGATGATGTATTGTTGTGAAGACGGATGTATATCATGTGATGATGATGTGTTGTTGTGAAGATGGATGTTTATCATGCTAATAGATGTTTTAGCTGTGAATATGCATGTATGTTGTGTGTGAAAGTTGGTATCTGCGAAGGGGCTGTGGATTGGGTTACACCGCGAGTACGTTGTGTTGGCTAGCTACCGGTGACAACGAGCGGGGTGTGCTCCCACAGTGACCTAGGATACATAGGATGTTGTGGACGGCCCATTGGAAACGGTGCGGTTCAAGATTTGAAAAGATTGTGTTTGTTTGAGTCGCCACCCGGATTTAAGGTCCGAACCCGAGAAACCGATTAAAAATGACTCACTCGCCCATTGAAAAAGATTTTACTGGCCATGGTGAAACCAAAGATTTCTCGGATTCAGGGGGTTTGGTTACGAGAGGGGAAGGGTTTTACGGCACCCCTCTCGCCCGGTCCGTGAACCGGTCTCTACTCAATGCTTTGTGGGATTTTAGAAATATTTGAAATTCAATTTATTCACAAAAATAGGGAATCGGGGATGGGAATCACATAAACAATAAGAAAATATAAAATGCGAATCTAAAGTGGATGCTTGTGCTTGATGATTTACATGAGTGATGATGATGATGACAAAAGAAATTACTATAAATATTTACAAGAAACGAGAAATTACAGAAACTGTACAACAATTCCAGAAATCATGAACATGAGACTTAATTTAATCAACTTGTAATCTGGATCCCAGAATGAGGCTTGAGCGCTCAAAGATGATGGATTGAGCGCTCAACCTTCCTAAACCAGTTTGAGCGCTCAAGGCTCCTGGATTGAGCGCTCAAACCAGTCCCTGACTCCTGTGAGTTTAACCCTTTTCTTTATGATTTCTCTTCTCATTCTTTGTAAAATCAAACATTTATAAACACATTTCTCAGATAAACAGATTAAAACACATGAGTTTGATTTCTCAAAGAATGATGAAAAGAGAATAATCATTACAAAACTAGCAAGGGAAAACACCCAATATAGTATGAGAGGGAGATTCAGACTACAAGCACAAATATAACAATACACACACACCTGAAAGGGATTAACCCTTGATCCATCATCGAATCAACTATCAATCAACAAACTGCCCAAGAACAGCTTGAGCGCTCAAGTGAATGACCTTGAGCGCTCAAGCCATAATCTGGCTCTCTGATATCTAACTTGAAAATGGGTGTTCGATGATTCTCAGGACCCTCAGAACATTAAACAGGAGCAGTTTAAGGTGATTCAATCACCATTTTGTACTCAAAAAAGAGATTTACTAAGGTTTTGATTTTTGATCATCATAAAAATAGCTAACTAATGTTCATGCATGTCATTTTGAAATAGAAATGAACTGTTTTGAGGGTCACACGAACATAGATGACTCTTAAACAATGATCAAAACCAGAAAAGAGCACAAAAGTCAGGAAAACAGAAACTTATTCAGGACTGGGCTTGAGCGCTCAAGGCCTGAGGCTTGAGCGCTCAACCCCTGCTTTGTGGATTGCAGATTTGAAAACTGTTTTTAAACAATTTTTAGACCTTTGTGAGTTCAATGCAAGTATAAATAACTTGCTTGAACTCACTGGTCTTCCTCAGATGGATCAAAACAGTGAGTTTATCACTTGTTTAACTACCTTTTGGAAATGATTGTAACTTGGACTTGATTTTGGGCTTGAGGATGGAAGATTGTAGATGTTTTGGTTTGTACTCTGGACGAATTGGATAATGTATGTGATTGATTGATGATCAAGGACTGAATTTTGAACTTGAAGAGTGGTTTTTGCCAGTGGTTTTGATAGTGAATGAGTGGTTTTGTAGAGAGAGAGAGGGATGGACGATTTTCTGGAAGATTTGAGGGCTGGAGTATGAGAATGGTTAACCCCAAAACCAGGGGTGGTGAGTGGATTTTATAGAGTGAGTGGGAGGGAAGAGAGGAGAGAGAGGAAGTGGGTTTGTATTTGAAAGTGGGTTAGGAGTAGTTTTAGGTGTAGTTTATAGCAATGTAGGGTGTATTATACGTGTACAAGACGTACACAATCAGTTAGACGCTCCCCTCTGCATGAAATCTCATGATGAGATACTCTGCAAGTTGCTGACTGGATCAGAGTTGAGCGCTCAAAGCCGTGGGCTTGAGCGCTCAAGGTGTTTTCCCAGGGTTGAGCGCTCAAAGCTCCAAGCTTGAGCGCTCAAGGCTCTTGATGGCAAATTGATGGTTTGGCTTGGTTCAATAGTGTTTGGGTTGGTTTGGGTTGTTTTGATTGCTTGGGGTGGTGTTTGGTTGATTTTGATCAAGTTCAAGTCATTCTCACAAGTTCCGGGTAGTCATGATTGGTCCGTTTCATCATCGGGGATGCTCGAGCGCATCCCAGGTTCAAAATCGGGGTGTCTACAGATGTGGCAGACGTGCTACTTGCATGTGATTGGTTATATACATGTTGATAGTTGTTGTATAATACTGCTGTGATTTGGATGTTGATTTGATTGTATCTTATTGAGCATTTCTATGTCTCACACACTCCTGGTTTTCCTTTATGGTTTACCGGATAACAGGTGGCTTAGAGGGGGTCCACTACCAGTCAACATTTGGGGTGTTCTATTGGTGTCGAGTGAATTTTGGACATTTGTCATCTACTACTTTTAATGATTTGTAGTATAAAGCATTATGAGTATTTTGAGCACATGTATTGTTTAAGCTATTTTTTATTAGACGGTTGTTGGTGTTTGAAACTGTGGTTAACGTTGACACTTTTATTTATGTGAGAAGTCTTCCACTAAATTTTATTCTGTCTGTTTGTGATGGTGGTTTAGTCTTGTGTAGAATGTCACGTGGCTGCGCCGACTCGGGCCCGCATCGGGTGCCGTTTTCGGGGCGGGGCGGGGCGTGATAGAGATAGTCGGCTGTGTATAGAGGGGAGGGGAAGTGACTCGTCTCTCCTTTCACCAGATATTTGTACCCCAATTAAGAAAATTACACCACAACCCCCTGTATTGACTTGTGTAATGCAAAAATGACCAAACTAACTCTCAACACTTAATGAATCCGCATTCTAACATTTTAATCAATCCCTCACAGTTCCCCAACTTTATTTCCAAAAAATATTTTAAAATACGGGTCTCTACAGATTTGAAGAGAAAAGAAAAAGAACAAGAAATGATGGGTCGTAGAGCCGCAACAAAGCACATATTCGCATGTTCAAATTTTACGGAGGCCAAATGTCATTCCCAAATCTTGGGGTCACTGGAAGATTTGTCTGGTCGTTAAATTTAGAGACATGAAATTAGTTGATGTCCGCAAGCTAACCCAAACATTTGTTTATAGAGGGAAAAAAAAAATAACAAAAGCAGTAACAGAGTAATCAACTAATTAACTTATTGGGGGTGGCTGTGGAGTTAGGGGTTATTCCACAAAATTGACTTAAACGCAAAATTAACTTATTGCGTTTACGAGACATGTTACTCTCTCACAACACATCAACTCAATTTCACTCAGTAAGTTAGTCAGTAGTTTAAGTTGAGGCCTTGTTTCTCATTTGATAAAATCAAAATCTTTCCTCATTTTCTAAAATCAACTCCTGTGATTTTATCACTCTTCCTTAAATCTCTCACACACTCAAATGATTTTATAAAATAACAACACAAAAGTGATTTTATCAATTTTCCTCAAAGTGGTGATTTCATGAAATTTCCCATAAAATCGAATGGGAATAAAAATGACCTTCAAATAAAATGAAGTTCCAAGGAAGGTTCTTTGCTTTATCCATGGAAAAAGTTTAATCCACTGCAGTCTGCGCTGGATGGGATAACCCATTTGACTTTTTGACTTTTTAATTACGGGTAAACCATGAGGCCCTTGACTCTTCCACAAGTGGAGTACTATAGTAAAAGAAATCATTCATTTGACTAATCCTCCTTCCTTTCATTTTCATTTTTTCTTCTTTTATTTTTTGTTCAAAAATACGAACACAAACCATTGCATAGATCCATACCAATTTGTGTGAATACTTGTTTACCACGTAATAGTGCATCACACAGCTCTTGTTACGTATGCACTTATTGTATGGTTCAGATTGTGCCACCTTATCGGTAATCGTAACATTTTTTAGTTTTTCGTAACTTTTCGGCAATATGATTCGTGACATTTTGGTGTGTCTCGTAACTTTTACAAAAAAAAAAAAAAAAAATCGTAACCTTTACAAAAAAAAATTCGTAACCCAAATAAGAAGTGTGTATTGTACTAGTTTTTTTCCATGAAATTAATATGCATGTGAGGTTTTCTTGGAATCTCCCTATCATGTTTCCCATGCATTAATGGGCTGAGTCAAAGAAACAGATACTGTAATATAGTACTACTCCAATTGCTCCATTTAATGTTACCTTTATTTTCTCCTAGATCTATTGTTAATTGACCCAAATTTTGTTACTATGTGATTGTTCTGTGTTACTGAAAGAGACATGAAATGAGGAAGGGGTAATTATTATCCCTTTAGGTTTAGGTCACAAATCCATTTCATTTTTCTGACCATAGTCGGCGCGATTTTATTACTGAGGGGTGCTTTGGCAAAAAAAATCAAAAGGTGGTTTTTTGGTTGTCCTTATTCAATTTTTTTTTGCATTTGTTAGTTTTACGTCAAGTTCTTGTGGTTTATGAATTCGTCTCGACGAGCCGAATTCAAAGAGTATAAAATTATCGTCGAAACTATTTTTTTTTTAATAAAGCCAAAATTAAACCAATAAACTGGAGAATTTTGGTTTATTTTGGGCTTTAGTTAAAAAAATAGTATTACTTTTGACCATAATTTTATACTCTTTGGATTCGTCTCGTTGAAACGAATCCATAAACCGCGAAAACTTGACGCAAAACTAACAAATGCAAAAAAAAATTGAATAAGGACAAAACCAAAAAACCAAAAAACCAGTTTTTCGACAAGACGAATCCAAAGAGTATAAAATTATGGTCGAAACTAATGTTTTTTTAAATAAAGTCAAAATTAAACCAATAAACTGGTTTATTTTGGTTGATTTTCGGCTTTATTGAAAAATATATTACTTTTGACCTTAATTTTATACTATTTGGGTTCGTCTCGTCAAGACGAATCTATAAATCACAAAAACTTGACCCAAAACTAAAAAATGTAAAAAAAAATTGAATAAAGACAAAATAAAATAAAAAATACCGAAAAATCACTTTTTGGGTTTTTTTGCCAAAGCACCCTGAGTCTGGTGAGAGTTATACATGTACTAAAATCCAATTTATCAATGTCTCATTGAAAATGCGATGGAACGTAGCAATAAAGTTTAAGTAAAAAGGTTGAAAGGTAGTTTACTTTATGCCATAGAAATTAGAAAACATATTGGAGAAGAGATGAAGTCACATTATAAAACAAAAGAAATACCGTTGCATAAAGCAAAACCTCTTTTGTTTTTTTGGTTGACAAACAAGTATCCAGATCAATTTACACCCAGTTCAATTAATCTCAATTCTGATTCTGTCAACTGAAGTTATCAATTGTGTGGGGAGTAAACTAATCAATCAACCGGAGGAATCATTGTGGATGCTTGGAGCTAGGGGCCGCAAACGAACGAAATCAGCCACTTCACTGACGCAGCTCGTACTGCTATATATCTGTTATAAGAAACTATTAAGATTTTAAGGCTGAGTTTCTATTAGAAAATTTGTATTTCCATTGATAATCAAAACTTTTTCGGCTCGTTCTTATTTAACGAGCCGAGCTTCGAACATTAGGTATAGTTTCCCTTTGGAAACCTGTGCATCCAAATCATTATATATCTGTTAACTATTAAGGGTGAGTTTCTATTAGAAAATTTGTATTTCTATTTCCATTGTAATCAAAACTAGGTATAGTTTTCGCTTAAATGAATTTTTTTTTCTTACCAAACTCGGCGCCACCGAGGGTGATGTCCTTCGTTATCTTTTTTTTGAAATTAGTCAAGACGCGCAAACTAACCCAAACATTTGGTTATTAAAAAAAATGACTTATCCTCACGTCGTAAACAACTATGACAATTTTGTCGAGATGGATAACAGAAGACTAATAAAAAAGGAAAGTGATGCATAAAAAAGCTGTAGTAGTTGCTAAAATGGTTGCGAGTTGTGATTATTCCACTTACGTATTGAAACCAAGTTTCATTAATGTTAACAAAAAGTCAAACAGACTCAACGCGTACGCTGTCTCATTTGAAAATGCTACAGAAAATCTCGTTTGCTTTCAACGGTTCAACCTCAACGTCCCTCCATTCTCCCTCCTCTCTCTCTCTCTCTCTCTCTCTCCTAATTGAATGATTGGGTTTCTGGAATTCGTTTTCGATCCCATTAACCTCAATTTCGCTTGCTCAATTTTTATGAAATTTTCGCTTTAAATCTCTTTCATTCCTCAATAATCCTCATCCATTTCTTCGATCTTCTTTTTCCCTCAACTACCCAATTCACGTCTTCCACAAGTTTGCCCTTTTGCCATTAGATTAGGTTTTTTCTCAAACCCAAAATCTGATTCTTACACCCTCTCTCTCTCTCTCTCCAAATTTTATCCAGGATATATTGGTCAAAAATCCTGAAGTCATTGGTATTATTGTCTCTACACGTAATCTGTGACGCTGTATTTCACAACAATCTGACCTTAGTTGTATAATTCTTCAGTGAGGCCCTTTGGCTCGCACTCACTAATTTTGGTGTTTTGGTCTGTTTTTGAAAGACCTTGTAGACGTTTTCACGTTTGTGCACGCACATTATGTGACTTTTAGCGTCGAATAAGCGTTTAAGCTAATCATATTTGTTGGTTATTTATCCTTAGTTTTTGGAAATTGGCAATGAAGCTGTTAGTACGGGTAATAGAAGGGCGGAACATACCGGCAATGGATCCAAATGGATTGTGTGATCCGTATGTGAAACTGCAGTTGGGAAAGCAGAGGTTTAGGACTAAAGTTGTTAAGAAGTGCTTAAACCCTTCGTGGTGCGAGGAATTTACGTTCAAAGTGGAAGACTTGAAGGAAGAGCTTCTGGTCTCTGTTTTGGATGAAGATAAATACTTACTTGATGACTTTGTTGGACAGATCAAGGTCCCCGTTTCTCGTGTGTTTGATTCCGATGATAAGTCCCTTGGCACTGCCTGGTATTCTTTGCAACCCAAGACCAAGAAGTCCAAGAACAAGGAGTGCGGTATTGTAAAATGACCTTTCTTGTTTTTACTGTATGGGTTTTAGATTAGCTTTGGATTCTGCTACAGATTGTGGATACTGAGTTTTAGAATTTATGTATATACTTGTTTGGTAAAATTATGATTAAGGTGCAACAAAAAGTAGTAGTATTTGCTGTAGAGGGTCGCAGAACAGGACCGTGGTATGTTACGCTTGACCTTTGTTGTTTTTACTATAGGCCTAATGTTTGCGTTACTGTGTCAATAGATTTTAGATTATAGCTTTGGATTCTACTATAGGTGGTAGATTTTGAGTTCTTGAGCTAGTTTATATTCTCGTTTTGTAAGAAGCAGCCCCAACCCATCTAGAAGATCATATTTTGGGCCATTTTCCAGCTTATAGAAATCCCTAAAATCTTAAAATCTGTTGATTACAATCTTCTAAAAACACTGATGAAAGGTTTCTAAAAAGCTAATCTTTGCTCCTAAAATTTGACACATAAATATGATCTTTCATTTTATCTTGATTTGCAACTGTCTATATTCTTGGTATTTCTGTTTCCCCGCATATGATTAGCTGTGTGTTTGGCTTTTCATGTATGTGTTAAAAACATTGTCAGTATAAACGATGATTTGCTCTGTGACGTGCTTTCAAAATTCTGGTTCCATTGACTGGAGTGATAAAATAGCCAGTTTTTATTTTTGCCTCATTTTCTAAAGTTAACTCATTAGCTTCCAATTTCTGTTCTGCTCTAGTTTATAGGGTAGTGCAATATGCTTCTTGCAGTATAAATTGGTGGCCTTCAATTGGAGGTCTTGATACCTTACCTCATTATCTTATTGGTAATGTAGTTAATGCCCATATATGATTTTCGAACCCAAGAGCTTGAAATAGGTCCTAGCTTTCTGATTGGATCACTATTTGTCTTTTTTTCCCTGCTAGGTGACATTCTTCTCTCCATATGTTTCTCTCAAGGCAATTCTTTCACGGAGTTACCTCTTGCTGGTCAAGCATCCCCCTCAAGGAAGTTTTCTGATTCAGCAACTGACTCACCTTCAAGGTTTTGTAGCAGCCCTTTGAGGTCATCTTCTCCAATGAGGTTAGAAGGAATTTCTTCTTCCAAGGAAGAAAAGTTTCCTACCCCAACTCTTGCTGGTAGAATTGCTCAAATATTCCATAAGAATGGAGATTCGGTCTCCATCACCTCTTCCAGTGCCCCTGACTTGGAAGAGTTACTTGAAACTGCCAAACCTGAGGTTTCTGAGTCAAATAGTGACGAGGAGTCCTCTTCTGGCAGTTTTGAAGAAGCAATGAAAACAATGGAGTCAAGAGATCAAGGAAGTGAGGTTCCAAGCAACTTAACCTCAGGGATACTTCTAGACCAACTATATGTGGTTGCACCACAAGAGCTGAACTCTTTACTATTTTCTCCAGATTCAAACTTTCATAGATCTGTGACAGAATTGCAAGGAACTACAGACCTGCAAATAGGACCTTGGAAATTTGAGAACAATAGTGAGACCTTAAGGAGAGAACTTACTTATGTTAAGGGTGCCTCCAGATTAGTTAAGGCTACTAAAGGATTCGAGGAGCAAACATATCTTAAAGCTGATGGAAATGTATTTGCTGTTCTAGCAAGTGTCAGCACTCCAGATGTTCCGTATGGAAGTAGCTTTAAGGTGGAATTGCTTTACTGCATCACCCCAGGGCCCGAGCTGCCATCAGGAGAACAGTCTTCCCGCTTAGTTGTATCCTGGAGAATAAATTTTTTGCAGAGTACTATGATGAAAGGTATGATAGAAGGCGGAGCCCGAGGAGGTCTGAAGGAAAATTACGAGCACTACATCAATTTATTATCTCAGCAATATAAGACAGTTGATGCCAAGGACATTGCTTCCAATAAGGAACAGCTTTTGGCTACTCTGCAGGTGGAGCCACAGTCGGATTGGAAGCTGGCAGCTCAGTATTTTGCTAATTTTACCATGTTATCTACCATTATTTTGGTGATATATGTACTTGTGCACATCTGGCTAGCGGCGCCTAGCGTGATCCAAGGACTCGAGTTTCTTGGGTTAGACTTGCCAGACTCAATTGGTGAAGTAATTGTGTGTGGGGTCTTGGTTCTACTAGGTGAACGGGTGCTGGAGTTGATTTCACGGTTCATGCAGGCTAGAACACAAAAGGGTAATGGTCACATCCTCCTATCGACTCCAGTCAACGCACTAATCTGTATCCTATGGAGTATGAGATATGTTTTCTAGCTTAAAGTTCAAGATGCAAGTTTCTTTAGTATCCATTTTGGTCTTTAGGCATCTCTGGGCTGTAGCAATTCCCCTTACTGACAGCCTCCTTATCTTTTGATTTTTCTAATGCCGCAGCTCAATTACCCATGAAAACTATTCCACCAGTCTTCTTATTTTATTGGTTTTCCTACATATTCTGATGGAATTCGCCTTGTTATACTTTGTAAATTTTAGCCACTGACCATGGAGTTAAAGCGCAAGGGGAAGGATGGTTGCTAACTGTTGCCTTGATTGAAGGAAGCAATGTAGCGGCTGTTGATTCAAGTGGACACTGTGATCCGTATGTGGTTTTTACTTGCAATGGGAAAACCAGAACCAGCTCAATCAAATTCCAGAAATCTGATCCTCAATGGAATGGTGAGTTCATTTCCATAATGTCAACATCTCAATCAACGTTGTCGGAGCTCAAAGTTCTGTCATAAAAGCTGCAGTTGCGCCACTTTGGACATATGATGTTAACATCTATAGCTGCTTAAATCTCTATCACACGTGTTGTTACTTGATTGAGTTCGTCATTTTAATTTTGTTGGACTGCAGAAATATTTGAATTTGATGCAATGGATGAACCTCCATCTATGGTGGATGTGGAAGTTTTTGATTTTGATGGACCTTTTGACGAGCCTACGTCCCTGGGGCATGCTGAAATCAACTTTTTAAAAAATAACATATCTGATTTAGCTGATGTTTGGGTTCCTCTTCAAGGAAAGTTAGCTCAGGCATTTCAGTCGAAGCTGCATTTAAGAATTTTCTTGGACAATACTAGAGGAAGCAATGTCGTTAAAGAGTATTTAGATAAAATGGAGAAGGAGGTGGGAAAGAAGGTAAGTTGGATCTGATCTGTCCTGGAAATTCAGGTTACCAGTGTATTTCTTCTTTGCAGTCTTTACTCTTTCCATTGGTTACTTATTACTTTAATTGGAAACTTCTGTAGATAAGACTTCGATCTCCTCAAACAAATTCAGCATTTCAGAAACTCTTTGGTCTTCCACCAGAGGAATTTCTCATCAATGATTTTACTTGTCATCTGAAACGCAAAATGCCTCTGCAGGTACTGTTGCAACTGCTGCTGTTGTTTATTTTCGATTGCAATATTGTGTTTTTTTTATTTTATTTTATGTCTGCTTTAGTATTTGGCTATCTGATGTGGGTTATAGATATTTACATATATCTATCTCATTACAGTTTATCTGTTCGTTCACAGGGCCGCCTATTCTTATCAGCAAGAATAATAGGTTTCCATGCAGATCTATTTGGACACAAGACCAATTTCTATTTTCTGTGGGAGGACATAGAAGCTATTCAAGTGGTTGCTCCTACTTTATCATCAATGGGTAGTCCAATTGTTGCCATGACTTTAAGGCCTGGCAGAGGTGAGGATGCAAGGCATGGTGCAAAGACACGAGATCAAGAAGGCAAGCTAAAGTTCCATTTCCAGTCTTTTGTATCTTTCAGTGTTGCACACAGGTACTACAAAGTTCACAACATCCAAGCTTACTTTTTCTTGATTCTAATAAATTGCTGAACATTTTGATTTTTATTTCTTTTGCAGCCTTTTTGTTTAGTTTTCTTTATTATCCATTTTTGGCATTGTATAGGAAATAAGTAATTTAGCATGGGCATATATGGGGATGGTTCCAAAATCTTGTTTAGTGTGTTTCGACACAATTACATGAGCATACGTAAAAGAATGCATTACTATATGTAATATATCTAAGCTCTCAGGACTTAATCTGGATAGCAAACTTTTGGATACATATCTGTTAGACCTTGTCCCACATTGGTTAATTATAACCTCCGAGTCTAGTATATGAGCCTGGGCGGCCTCTCCACTCATTGCCAAATGCCAATTGGTTTTGAGTTGGATGCTTTAACACCTTTTTATATTAAGATTGAGGGTCTTGCGAGGTGCGACGCTTGGATGCACTGTCACACGAATACTCGTACGAACCAAGGTAACATAGCCCACAGGTACATAAATCTTCCATCATGTGCCAGATTACGCTACAACTAGATTGACATGTAACACAATGAATGCATATTCCTCTGACACCCTGAGAGGCTAGGCTACTCAATCAATAAATAGTGTCTATCTCAGTACCTAAAGGATACACTACAGAAACCAACACATGAGTAAGCTTGATACTTTTATATCTCATAAAATCTGAAAGATATAGCATACACTTTTTACTAGTTGTAGAACAAATTGGAAAACACCACAGCTAAATTAGGAGAGGGGCCAGAGAACACCGTGACCAGGCTAAAGGGAGAACAAACTATGCAACTCCACCAATAATATCAATTGGTCTTTTACTGCTCCATAAAGCCCGATTAGTCCTCCATCACTTATAACTCTTCCAGCCAATTATCATTTACAATCTCTGAACCAACAACCAATTTTTCTATAGTAATGGAGGAGTGTTTCAAGAAAACAACTCTAGACCGCTGGAGAACTAATGTTTATCCGGTGATGAAGCCTGCAGATGTAGATGACAACGAACATCCTCAAGTGCCACTGAGTTACTGTTATAGTGTTATTTCTTTTGCTTCCCTTAAATGGCCATTTTAGCTGTGTTATCGACTCTTCTTGACTCTAATATCAGCAATTTTGTACTATTGATGGTATGACTGTGTTGTCCTAGGTTTCATAGCTCTAATTCTATGAAAATGGGTCTTTTCATTACGATAATTTTGCTCATTTTGGTGCTTTTGGTTCTTTTCATCTCAATGAACAATTCCATTTCCGATATTTTATTTTTCATTTGGAAAACAATCTCCTTGAAATTTGTTTGCCTAGGGTGTTTTGGGATGAGCTTCCTTACATACCCCAACTCTCCATACCCCCGCTTTTGGCCCCTTATAGAGCCCAAAACTATGATCCATACTGTTCATCTTGTAAAGCCCACAACGTAGAATATCTCTTTAAAAATTAGCTTAAACCTTTGATAGATGTCTAAACAAAATGCACTTTGTTTGATAAAATGGACTTTTCAAGTTTAATATTTACATGATGTCCATGTTATAGAACAAAATACAGTTTGTTCACACTGTCGGCAATGGAGAAGTAAGGAGAGAAGGAGTATGGAGGGGAGCAGAACCCACTGTTTTGACGCTAAATACTGCTTTTGTGCTTCTCTTCTGTTTTTAAAGTTCAGTGTTCCTGGTTTGTTATCATTTCGTATTTACTGTATATTTCTTGGCTAATAATTTATAGGTGTTTCTATATCATTTAACCATTTAGTCATTTCATTGTTTGTTACTTGTTTTCACTATGGTTCTGGGTGTCTTGCGTAACTAGTTATTCCTTACCTTGGGACCAGACTTGGCTACCTAGCGTTTACAAAAGTCAAAATGCTTTTGAAATGCATTTGTCATCTTGGCTTCTCTCGAAAAACTTATCTCTAAAATTTTTTATTGCTTCATGATTCGTGTTTATTTTTTGGATGTATATAGTATATCTCTACTCAAAAAGTGAAAAAAATGTTAAAATGTTAAACTATTGACTAAAGACAAAAAACTTTTTAAACTGACAACCAAACAAGGTGAAAAGAACTGTATACCAAACTTGACTGATGGGAATTAAGAAAACAGACAATTGTCCAAAAGGACAAGTTTGTTGCCTTAATAGGTGTTTAGCCCAACTTAACTTATTTTAAGGCCTCCAATACATTGATGAATTTTTTTTGAAGGCTCAAGGACAACACTAGAAAAAAATACCCTTAATGAACTCTTTTCCGCGCCTCCTTTATGCACTGCTATAAAAAAATAAAAAAAAGGCGGGACTTGCCGCGCCCCAGCCCTATGTCCCGTCACTTTCAACTTTTTGAAAGCATCACATCACTTTCAACCTCTCTCTCTCTCTCTCTCTCTATATATATATATATATATATATATATAAAGAAGTTTCCTATAAGGGCTCCCTCACAAAAAAAAAGTGCGGGAAAACAGCTATGAGCCGTTGGATCGCGTGAAGGGCATAGGATCCAACGGCCCACAACTGTTTTCCCGCACTTTTTTTGTGAGGGAGCACTCACAGGAAACTTCCTAATATATTAAGTTTTTGCGTAATAAACGTCACTTTCAATTCTCTCTCTCCTCTCTTTCCTCTCATTGTGTGCAGAGCGAATGTTGGGTGGGACAAATTGATTTCTCTCTCATCAATTTTTGAGGTGGGTTAAATTTTAGGGGGTTTAGGCTCTTTGGGATAGGGTATAGTGGGTTTAGGCACTTAGGGTATTATACGGTTTCATAGGCTTTTAGAAGTTTAGGCACTTTCATACGGTTTTGGAAGTTTAGGCATTTTCACACGGTTTTAGGGGTTTAGGCACTTACATTAGGTTTGGGGGTTTAGGCACTTTAATAGTATTTTGGGGGTTTAGGCACTTTCATGGGCTAGCGGGGTATTTTTGGAACGTCACTTTCAATTTTGGAGGTATATATAATTGATAAACGTCACTTTCAATTCTCTCTCTCCTCTCTTTCCTCTCTCATTGCGTGCAGAGCAAATGTTGGGTGGGACAAATTGATTTCTCTCTCATCAATTTTGGAGGTGGGTTAAATTTTAGGGGGTTTAGGCTCTTTGGGATAGGGTATAGTGGGTTTAGGCACTTAGGGTATTATACGGTTTCATAGGGTTTTAGAAGTTTAAGCACTTTCATACGGTTTTGGAAGTTTAGGCATTTTCATGGGCTAGCGGGGTATTTTTGGAACGTGGGATTGATTTGTCCTTTTGGCATTAAAGAATTATTTTGTCCTATTTGCACAATTGACTCCTATAGTATGTCCTTTTTGAAGAAGCTCCCTTAAGAAAACTGTATCAATAGGGTAACATAACATATGAAAGTCAAAATGCTTCTTAAAGGGATTTCCGGATTTGTAAAACTTTCGAACTTTCGTATTCTCATGTCATACGTGCTCATTTTGGTTGGCACATAAGCTATTGATAATTGTAGTCATGTTTACTTTTCCATGACATAGATTGTAGGGAGGAGTTATTTGAATCAGTAGCAGAACAATGTTTTTAGCGTCTTTAGACCATCTTTGTGTGTCTGTACATGGGTATTGGAGTACATTAATATGCTACAAGGTTCAAGCTTGAATCATCACATGTGCAACCTTTTGTTTGTGATTTCTAGCCTGAACTCTCTATTCCTATGCACACTCATTCAATGACAAGTTCACAACATATCGGTTGGGATCATCTTGGAACATTAAAAGCAGTCAGGATTAATAAATGGCTTTTGATGCTTGCTTTAAAAAAAACTATGAATATTATTTCTAATTTTGGGTCTAGGGAATAGAACTAACCATTATTCCTTGGGTGGAGGAGTACGACATGCTAATGTGCCTTGGATGATCCACATGCTTAGCTTACGATGTGTTTGGAAGACCTTGGCCAAAAACCCCCAATATCATATTGTAAAAGAACGATCGCTTGACATTGTTGGTATTACTAGTGTAATAACTTCTAATAATCTTAATAATTTTGGTTGATTTCAACGAAAAGCAGGTTATTTTACATTCTCATTTCTCAATTTCTTTTATACATAAAAAAATAAGCATGTGAGTGTTGTCGTAGCCTAAAGAAATAGCGCAAAATGATTCACATACTTTTATTGCATTAGACTAGAATAATTTCAATGTACAAATGTAATATATTGGAAAACAAAAGTATGATGTAATAAGTGTACGTTTGTATAAAAATATCTACTAAGTTGGGGCCAAAATCCTTGCTCTGCCACAGGGTTTGATACCCTAAGAATGATATACTATAATACTATCACTTGTTATTGTGACTCAACTGTAATAATGCTTAAACAGGACTATCATGGCACTTTGGAAGGCAAGAGCATTGAGTCTGGAGCAGAAGGTGCTGATAGCTCAGGAAGAATCAGAACCTAAAAACCTCGAAGTAGTTGAAGAAGAAGGCGAAGCTAAAATTCTCCAAACAGAAGAGAGTGGGTCCTTCGTAGGCCTTGGGGATGTCAGCATGTCTCTGGTTTATTCTTCCGTTCTCTCTGTCCCTGTGAGCATCTCTTTGCTTCATTATTCAACTTTTCATTCCTTATAGCTCTATCTCTCTCTCTCTCTCTCTCTCTCTGGGGGGTTGAGTGAAACTCCTTTGTGTGCATGCGTGTTTCTGTGCCTGCGCGCGTGTGAGGGCATCTGCATTTGTGCTTCACACAAAGCATATAGCTGAGTGAAGCTCCTTCCTTGCACCCATTGAAGAATCCATGCCCAGCGTAGGTGCCCCAACCTAGATAATCTTATAAGTTCGTTTTTTTATAAGGTTCATCATTGCTACAGAACGTGATAGATGTGGTTATCAAACTGTTTGTTGATCCATAATCATCATATCTTTCTTTCCTGCAATTTCCATCAGTGCCATGTGGTAGCAATTTATGCTGGGTTAGCGGGGCACATAAATGACACTCCCGCTGAAATTATCATTCTTCAAGCGTGTGCACTCACCAACATATTTGCAGTTTTTCATTCTTATCTTGTTAATTTGCTTAGCTACGTATTTCTTTAATAAATATCTGACTACAAATTGATTTCTGACGGTCACTGCAGACAAATTTCTTCATGGAATTATTCAATGGGAGTGAATTGGAGCGCAAGGTTATTGAGAGGGTTGGTTGTCTTGATTATTCTTACACTGCTTGGGAACTTGATAAGGCTGATGTATATCAGAGGCAGGTTTATTACAAATTTGACAAGCGTGTCTCCCGTTATAGAGGAGAGGTGACAAGCACACAGCAAAAGTCTCCCCTCTCTAATAAAAATGGCTGGCTTATAGAAGAGGTCATGACTCTTCATGGGATTCCACTTGGAGACTATTTCACTGTATGAACATCGATACTGGTTTGCCTGCTTATGCGCTTGTGTTAAAACACTTTGGGTTAATTTACCTTTTGCATGGCTCAAATCCATTCAAATCCAACTTAACAATATATTTTCTCACTTTTTGCAGCTTCACCTAAGATATCAAGTAGAAGATATACCCTCAAGATCTACAGGATGTAATGTCCAAGTGATTTTCGGGATGGAATGGCTGAAAAACAGTAGACATCAGAAAAGGATGACAAAGAACATCCTTTCAAATCTGCAAGATCGACTAAGGGTCATGTTTGGTGTAATTGAGAAGGAATTTGTTTCGGGAAAGTAGATGGCTCCAGTGTGTAGCTGTTGGTATTCTGGGTTGAACTAATCTTTTTCAATGACCCTGTCGTTTTTGTGGTCACTGAGTTCTTCACCAAAAGCTTAGCATTATTACACGGTCTATATTGGATGATACAAGGGCTTCATGCGCTGGACTGGATTAGTTCCTTGCCTAAATGAGTTTTGTAGTTTGAGCTCCATCCAGAGAAAACTTCCTTGCTATGTAAGCTCTACATTGAATCGGTCAAGTAGACTGGGCATAATTTCTGCGGAGTTGGTTGAACTGGGACATCAGTTTCTGGGTTCACAAAGCTTGGTTGAAACTCCATTCCGCACAGTGCAGTGGATCTATGACCTTTTTTCTTTCATAGGCCTGGCATAATCCGAGATATTGCTTCTGTTGTATCAGCTTCCGAGGAGACGTCTAGTAGGGAATATCCCAGATGTTTTGTATTGAAATTTTTGCATTCGATGACGGAATTTTCACGACCCATCATGAATAACAGCTGAATTGACCGGTTGATTAGAATAAGTCCTGACCATACGTGTATATTAATGATCAATGTATTCGTTTCTTCAGAACATTGTGAATGTATTCGTGAAATAAAATATGGACAAGTCCTTACCTTCGTCGTACATGTGGTTCTTCATTTTCTTGGAAAAGTTTTACTTTTTTATTTTCTTTTATTGTTGTCACTGCCTGTTTGCAGATAAAGAAAATTCAATCAAATTATAAGAAAAAAAAATGTTGCAACGTTAAGTTTACAGTACTATAATACTACTACAATCTGAAAATTCAAGTGCAAAATGCAAAAGGAAATGGACCAGTCAGAGTTAATTAGCAAATCCGAATTATTGATTTTACCAATGCACGGTATAGATGAGGACGGTCTCCTCCAGGATCCAAACTCGACGCTGAAGAAAAGTAGTACTGTGGTGGCATATGAAAATAATAAAATTTTGGAATATGCAGACATTTAGAGTTGATTAAGCTGAGAATTTTTCCCCAGCCACCAAGATCACCTATGTTCAGAATCTTATTTCTCTTGCCGCCACTCTTGGTTGTCTCTTGTTTCAATTGGATGTCAAGAATACTTTCTTACACGGTGATCTGGTCGAGGAGGTATGTATGGAGCATGCAACCTCCTAGATTTGTTGCTCAAGGGGAGGGTTCTCAAGTGCGTCGTTTTTGCAAAGCTCTATATGGTCTCAAGGAGTCACCTCGAGCTTGGTTTGGCAAGTTCACTGAAGTTGTGTTACAATTAGATATGCGTCAATCTCGTCAAAGCGAGGGAAAATGTTGATTGTGTATGTGGATGATATCATCATTACTAAAGATGATCAGAAAAAAGGTATTGATTAGTTGAAACGGTACTTACACCGTTAGTTCCATGCCCAAAGACTTGGATAAGTAGCTGTATTTCTTGGTTTGGTAGGTTCAGTGATGTTGTATTACAATTTGGGTTGATCTCATTCTGATCACTCAATTTTCTTTATTTAGTTAGCGGGGGGAAATAGTGTTCATTGTGTATGCGGATGATATTATCATTACTAGAGATGATTGGAAAGGTATTGATGAGTTGAAACAATATTTACACCGTCAGTTTCACACCAAAGACTTGGGTAAGTTACGGTATCTTGGATATTGAGATAGCAAAATACAAGAACAAGATTAGTCTGTCCCAAAGGAAGTATGAAATGGATAATTTAGAAGACACTGGTTTATTAGGGACAAAGCTTGTGGAGAGTCTGGATCCAAATGTCAAACTTTGTGTGGACCAGGGGGAGATATTTCCTCATCGGATTAGTATTGCCGCTTAATCGGCAAGTTGAATTATCTTATCAATACACATCCCAATATCTCATTTGTGGAGACTATGGTGAGTTAGTTTACGTTAGCTCATCGTCTTCCACATTGAGAAGCTTGTCTACGTATTGTGAAATATCTTAAGGCTCGTTCTGGACGTGGTCTATTTTACCTATCTAACAGTCTTTTGCGTGTTGAGGCTTTTATCAATGCTAATTGGGCATGATCACCATTTGATAGACAATCGACAACCAATTACTGTACTTTTATCGCTAGCAATCTAGTTACATGGAGGAGCAAGATCCAATGCAGAAACAAAATATCGAGCCATGGCTCACACAACATGTGATTGTATGGTTGCAAGCTTTAACTGAGGACGTTAGGTTTTGGTGTGCAATTGCCTATCCTTATGTATTGTGATAATCAGGCAACAATATTGCTTCAAATCTGGTATTTTATGAGAGAACCAAACATATTGAAGTAGATTGTCACATTGTTCAAGAAAAGATAATGATGGTGTGTTGGCTACTCCCTTTGTGTCTACAAAAGCTCAAGTGGTTGATATCTTCACCAAACCGTTGTTTAAACCGCGTTTAGAGTTGTTATGACAAGCATTGATTCTGTGATATTTATTCTCTGGTTTGAAGGAGAGTGTTAGAATAAAGTTTAGTCTTTGTTCCACATCGATTAGTTGAGCCTGGGAACAAGACACTTCATAATATAAATAAAGTTATCTTGTGGCAGGGTTAATTAACACCCTAAACACTTTTCCTTTATCTGATAACAATATGTTAGGGGTGTGTCACGCCCTCGAAATTTAAAAAAGAAAGCATTTGATAATTTCCACGTGGACGGTCAACAAATCCACAAGCCACGTCAAATTCCATAAAAGATATAGAAAAGTCATAATCAACAGGTTACAATAGTCTAAGGGTACTCGTAAACCCCAATATGCAAATACATAAGTTTTATGCGTGTTACAACCCAAATGTCAAAAGAGGGAACTTTATTCAAGTTACAAAACCATCTTAACAAAATACAAGTTCTAAGAATATTTTAAGAAATTAACTCTGCCACAAGAATATTTGGTTGGAGAAATTAACCTTGTGTTTGGTTGAGAATTTTGAGAATAATATTTTAAGAAATATTTTTGAGATAGTGTTTGGATGGATTTTTGGAAAAATTAATAATTAGAGAGAGGTGTAATAATTGGAGAGAGATAAAGAGAGAAATGAGAATAATGATTGGATAGAGGGATATGAGTAGAGAGAGAAATATGATTAATGATTGGAGAGATGAGAGATGGAGAAAGAATCTCTTTGGAAATTTTTTTGGAAATGTGAAGTGAACAAAGTGTAAGTAACTCCTTCATTTAGCTTTCAAAACCGATGCATGCATGCACTCCAAGCACTCCATGTCATACTCCTTGATGAGTACCTGAAAATTGATATGTTAAGCTACCCTAGCCCAGTAGAAAAAAATCTAACAATTCTAAATGCAATGAAATGTATATGAGTGATAGACGAGAATGAACAGGTCAAGGAACAAGAACCAAAGAGAGATCAATAGTTTAAGAAGGTGAAAAATACACATAAGCTACCAAATGCTATCAATTACCATCTCTCATACCCGGCTCGTACCCGACACGTCACATGTATCCCAAAACATTTATCACATTCATCACCTTTCATTTAGACATTTGAATATTCTCCGGGAATGCCATATAGGCCCCGTGTCACTCCAGGCATACCATAAAGGCCCCGTGTCACTCCGGGCATACCCTAGTGGGCCTTGTGTCACTTCGGGCATACCCTTTTCGGGTCCCGTGTCAATAATCTTACATTTATTTTATCATCCATCAAAATACAATTTCAACATAGTCCCATATATAACTCACAAGTTACATTATCCATTTGCATATGCCCCAGACCTCCCACTCAACCCGAATACACACCGAGTGTTAACAATTGCGTCGTGACCTCACCAAATTCACCAAAGTAGTAAGGAACAAGTGACACCAATCAATCCCCATTATTATTATTATTATGTACCAAAGTGCTACCAAAGTGGAAAATGTCCAAATATAAGTGAAAAATACGTTTAGGGACAAAAAAAGTGCATGGGGGTGGGCCGGAACAACACAATGAAAACCGCCCATGAAGTTGTCAAAACCGCCCAGACGGCCACAAATCCCGCCCGGGTGGGTTTTCCAGAAAAGGGGCCGAAAATGGCCAAAAAAATGAGATTTTTGGGGATTTTTCTCTATAACTCCAAATTGAATGATTCTAAAGCCAAATATCAATGGAATTGGCTAGAGGGAGATAATTTAACACTCAATTTGAACAAGGAAACATTACTCAACATGAATCAAGAATTTACTCAAAGATTTGAGTAGAAAATGGGGTCCCAAATGGGTTTCTTCCAATTACAAGCAAATACATGAATTTGTTGCAAGATTAAAACCAAGTAGCATCCAAATTGAGTGAGGAATCATATATGAACCAAGGGATAGCAAATAATAGCTCAATTTGAGAATAAAACATGATTTTTTCAATGAAATACACAAGACACAAGATGATGGATCAATCAAGAATCTATACACACACCCACACAACATTTACACTTAAAATAGTTAGAAATTTCCCTACCTCAAGTGAAGACAAGCTCTAGATCCAAGTTGACTCCAAACCCTAGCTTCCCAACTTTAGAAATCACCAAATTGAGCTCCTCCAAAGCCAAGACAAGAAGAACTCAAGCTCCAATGATCAAAGATTGAAGGATTTGTGCAATGATTGGGTTGGGTTGTGGAGATTTTAGGAGAATTTGAGGGAGAAGGTGAAGAGCAATGGAGGGGTAGAGAGAGAGAGAGAGGGAGGCCGGCCTATGGGGGAGGAGAGGATGTGTTTTGCCTCTCTCCTCTCTCACACCACACATAAATTTTAATGAAATTACACCCCCGGTCCCCGTAATGACTTGTGTGTTGCACCAAGGCCCCAACTAATCAAATACACTCATCAATATATCACTTAAACATTTTAATCAATTCCTCACATTTCTCCAACTTTATTTTCAGAAAAATAATTAAAAATTACGGGTCCTTACAGGGTGAGTATGGACCGGATTGGTCCGGTTTTGTACTAAAACAAGAACCAAATCACTATCTACGGATTATGAATTTGGAGAACCAAACCAATCCATAAAATTCATAGAACCAAACCAATCCAAACCATTAAAATACAGTTCAGTTTCAATTTTGAACCACAGTTCGCTTGAAATTGAGATATCATCTTTATAAACTATTTAAAGTACTTAAGAATTCATAGATAAAATAAACCAAAACTTTTATTAAAACCAAGTCAATTAAAATTAGTAAAACTCACTAATCACCAATCAACTAAAGAAGAGTATATAATACTAGTAATTAGTGAAGGAATAAGGCCATAGAATAGAGTATTGGATTGACAAATTAGTTACTGAGCAAAAAGATTAGGAAATCAATTGATCACTGCCCAAGCCGTGAATGTTTAGTGCATTGAAATTGCAGAAATAAGTTATCTAGGAATTAATATATATATATATATATATATATATATATATATATATATATATATATATAAATTTATTTCATATATTTTGTTAATAGTAAGGAGATTTTTATCTATATGACTAGGTGCCTCATCTTCAAAATCTGTTTGTGTAGGAGATTGGGGAGATTCTTCTGGTTGGGCATAATAAGGTTTTGTGACCTGTGAAGAGGTTTCAATACCTTTAAATTTTGGTTTTTTGTCTAAGAGATTTGTATCAAATCTTGGGATACTAGTGGAACTACTACAACGGCTAAGTTCCTTAATTTTGAAAGGTGTATTGATTCGTTGTTGATCAAAACTAATACGGACTGTTCCATCAAGATATTGCTGTATATAATCAATATCTACTGTGTCATTTTGTATGTTTGTAGGATAATTTTCATTTTCAGCGATCCAAGTATTAGGTAATTGAATGTCATTCCATTGTATTGTTTTAGGTACTTGGATGTTTGCATTTGTGGTACTGCTTTGGATTAGGATTGTCTTGTCTTTTGGGCTTTTGACAAGGGCGTGAATATTTAGATTTGTTTTGGTGCATTTGTAATAGACTCGGTATATTAAAGCAATTGAATGACTTCCTTCAAGCATTTGGGTGATGGCTCCCGAAGTTTGGAGATTTAGAGTTAAAGCTTTTAGTATGTGTTTATCATTTAGACTTAAGTGTAAGTCTGGGTAGCAGTCAAAATGAATTGGACCATTATGTAAGCTTGATTCCATTAATCCTAATAGACTATCACTAAATGTTGTAAATCTGCCATCTCGTAATGCTAATAATATTGAAGAATTTAATCCTCTTCGTGTTAATGGTTTGATAGCGACTTGTACTAATCCTATGTGCAGAAATTTGTATCCTCTTGAAATATGTTGGTTAATAGATTCTTTGCTTAAGAGAGCACATTTTTCTTGTTGTTTTGTAATTGCGTAAATTTGTTCCGAAGTTTTTGCTACCTGACTAGTTTTGAATTTGTCGTCAAACCAGCTAGTCTGGTAAATCTGGTTTGTAGAGATTTTTGGGATATTCCAATTATGTAATTCTGTATTTAAATTTTCATAGACTTGTTCTTCTTCATTTATGATATCTGGTATGGAAGACATTGTTGACATATTAGATGCCGAGGAATTACATTTGAATAATCTATTCATCATTGGGTTTGTTGTGGTGTAATAGGAGTAGTTATGCTAGGTAAATTATACCAATACTGTAAGAGTATAGAGTAAATTATACTGTAAATAAACAGTAGATTAACTCAACTACTTGAGTTGTTTACTTAATAATTTAACTGTTTATCTGCTACAAGGCTCATACGCTACGAGATGCATACCCCATCCATACCCAAAAACGGCTACCCTACCTCGGGATTTACACACCTCAAAATGGGAACCTAGGAACCTGGGTGTCCTGCTATAGCGTGGCAGTTCGTAGATTTACAGTCAGACTATTAATAAAACAACCACAAGTATTTGGTAATAATACACTGATCATTTAGAGCATAACTGTACCCTACATCCTACAGTAAACTGGTCTAACCACCCGGCATAACCACCTCCTACTCACTACTCACTACTTGGCTCTGATACCATGAGGGGGGCGGAAGGGAGAAGTTGGAAGTACAGTTGGGAGATATATGGGGGGAGAGAAGCGAGAGGGGAAAGAGGAGAGTCTTAAGAGACATATCGAAATATAATTAAAACAGAGTAATAAAACAGGCGGTTAAACCAGCCATAAAACATGCATAATAATAAGGGCGGTAGAACCGGCCATAATAAAGATGATAATTAAAACAAAGTATAGAAATGGAAATTCAAATCATTATATTGAAATATTGAAAAGCTTACTTGAAGCTACTGGTACATGAGAGGGGAAAGAGGAGGAGAAGTTGGAAGTACAGTTGGGAGATATATGGGGGGAGAGAAGCGAGAGAGCGATACAAGTTTTGAAGTGGTAAAACAAGCGATGCCTAACTACTGATTTTTAGAGTCCTTTTATAGAATAAGGAACCCTGTTTACAATTGTTTCTAAATTTGAAAAGTAAATAGCAATTGCTAATTTATTTCTGAATATTGCTGCTTTCGGTGGAAAAGCTGATGACCGTGATGGTAATTGATGTTGCTTTTTGACTTGAGGGGTTGCTTTCGGTGGGAAAGCTGGACTGATCATTGCTTCTTGAATACTATTGCTCCGGTGGAAGGATTGGAATAATTGTCATGTGATTTTCCATAAGCTGGTAAGAGGAGGGTCCCACCACTGTAAAAGAAGATGTTGATGTTGGTTCCATAATTGAAATTGGTCGTAGGAAATTTGGATTAGTATCCCACTTGCTGAAAATGAATTGGTCTTGATCATAAAGGTGAAAAGTGGATCCCACCAATGTTTTGTTGAAAGATAACTTCACTTGTTGAAGATGCTGCTTTTGACTTTGGAGGAAATGATCATTCTTTTGATAATTGACTCAGGGGTCCATTGCATTGTTGATGTTTGCCATGGAATCATCCGAAAGATTATCCCAGAAGTCATTGTCGTTAGGGTTTTGATAATTACTTTCGGATTCTTGCTGGATATAATCTTCAAAAATTTGTACTGCTGTAGGGTTGCCAGTATGGAAACGGAAGGGGACTTCCCCAACATAATTAATGGTCCTGATTTTTTGGATTGAATCTTCACTAAATAATTTAAATTGATAAGGCTGGAGAGTATAAATATCATTATCTCCAATGTGACTAGCAATTTGATATGCAATATAATCTTGAATTTGGCTGGATATTGGGTTGGAACAAATCCAGGTTGGAGTTTCACAACCCATTAAATGAAATTGGCTTGGAGTATAATGGGGGTTGTAATTTGGGCTAGAGGTTACATGGATAATATGCTGGGCTGGAATAATAGAACCAAAAGATGTCCATTCTGGCATTTTGCTTTGGATAATGGCTTGACAAATTGTAGTAGAAGGTATAGAAAAACAGTTTTGAATGCAAACGGCTAATCTTCGAGGTAAGATATTGGCTTGTTCTGGTTGTGTAAAAATTATTTGTTTAAGGAAACCGTAATCGAGAAGGGTTGAAGGTGTAATTAGAATCTGGTGGTTTTCATATTGGATAGTAATATCTTGAAAGGTGGTCATATTAATACATACTCTGGGAATGCTATAAATGAGGTTGCATTCGCAGCTATATCTTTCTAATGGGATTTGTTGGCAATGGAGTTTGGTTTTTGGACATTGTTTTCGGTGGGGATGTTGGTAATAAAGGGTATCCCATATAAAGGATAGGCCAGGAAGAATTTCGGGGTAGTGAAATGGGTTTTGGCCAGCGATCTGGGTTAGGGTTTGGAAAAGGAATTGGTGAAAATGTTGGCTTTTTTGTTGGGCCAGGTGTTGGATATTGGTAATAATATCTATGGGTAGCTGTGGTGGGAGTAAGGAAATTGTTTTGGGTAGAGCCAAAGTTTTTGAAAATAATTGACGCACGCTATCACCATCATCCAGTGGGGATGACTGCACATGCTCAGCTATTACCAGTGGGGTAATAGAGGAACGCTTCTTGAAATATTGGATTTGCTGTTGCAGCATCGTGACTTGATCCTTGAGTTTTGAATTCCTGGCAAGTAGATTTTTATAACAGGCAGGAATTAATGCATTAGATGTGGAAGGGTTATAATGAACTCCATCCGGGGAATCGGA
Organism: Vaccinium myrtillus; assembly: GCA_016920895.1. Taxonomy (NCBI): domain Eukaryota; kingdom Viridiplantae; phylum Streptophyta; class Magnoliopsida; order Ericales; family Ericaceae; genus Vaccinium; species Vaccinium myrtillus. The sequence continues at coordinate 16,564,039 of CM029275.1, read as the reverse complement.
AAGCAAAAATTGTTTTGTCGTGGAAAAATTTTGGTTTTGAAAATAAATGCTTAATGCGTCAAGGGATATTTTGAGATTTTGAGTATTTGTAGCATTCCATATGTTATCTAAGAGACAGCGCTGAGTATCGTCAATGTCTCTTAGATAACCAAGGAGCTGGAATTTTTGTTGAGATTCGTGTGGGAAAATTGGTAATGATATTTCGCCAAAATGCTTGTTGGCCTTCATCTGCAAAAAGAAATAGTTAACTATATATTGAAGAATTTTGTAATGTAGAATCTTTTGCAGAAAGGAACGAGAATGTAATTGGCTTGCCAAGCGGTGAAGCAGTTATATTTGTACTAGATGTAATAAATGGGTAAAGAAGAGAAATAAAAGGAATTCCTAAAATAACATGATTTGTTAGGTTTTGGGTGAGAACAAAAGAGGTTTCAAAATAAGTATTGTCCTGGTGAATTATTACTTTGGGTACTTTGTATTTGATTTTTAACTTACTACCAGTTGCAGAGCATAATTGGTCAGTGGTTTTGTGATAATATTTTGTGGGAATAATATGTTCTTGGATGCAATTTAGGTCAGCACCTGTGTCAATTAAAGCCACAAGTTGGATTTTAAAATCTCCAATGATTAAATCAATTTTAGTATGCCATTTGGAAATATAGATCTGGTTTAATTTTAATGGTGTTTGTTCCTGTAGTGTTTCTTGATTTTTGTTGGAGGAGTCCTGTAGTATTTCTTGATCAGTTCTGGAGGAGTCATCGTCAAAAGACTGTGCTAGCTGGAGAATTTGAATTTTTTCGTTTATTTGTATGATTTCTTGTTTGAATTTTTGGTTTTCGTTTTGGAGTATTGTGATTTTATCATTCATAATTTGGAAGGGTTGTTTTATGTTGTCCTTTTTATTGTTTATATGGCGAAAACGTTCTAAGGTTTCATTGAGATTGATAATTGGTTTAGGAATTTTTGGTTCTTTGTTTTTGTTTATAAGAACGTTTTTTAATTTTTTGATGTATTGTTGTTTTAATTCATTATTATCAATTTTACTAATAAGGTCAATTAGTAATTCTTCTTCAGGGATATCGCTTGTAAGGACATTTATTTGACAGCATTCGTTGTTACAGCCAAAATTTATCTGGTCATCGTCATTACTGGAATTAAGGGAGTGGTATTCTGAAGAAGAGTGTGTAGATTCAGAATCACTAGAATTTTGGAGATTTGAGATTTTGAATATTTCTAAAATGGCTAGTTTGTTGTCTTCTGAAATTTCTAATTGATTTATTTTATTTTTAACTTTGCAAGTTGTTTTATAATGACCTTTTTTACCACAGTTGAAACATGTGATATCTTTTTTATCATTTTGTGTTTTGGGTTTTGTTTTCTGAATTTCTTTGCCTTTGTTATATTTTGGTTTTTCATAATATTTATTTTTGGGGATATATGTATTTTTGGGGGATTTTTTAGGTAGGGTTGTTTTGTTGGTTCTTCTAGAAGGGGCTATTGGAGGAAGACCATATTGTTCACAGAAATTTCCTAATTCATATTTAGCTTTGATTTTGTCTTTTTGAGCTTGTTTATTAATTTTCATATCGATACACATTCGTAAGCCTTCTTTTTGGATGGTACTTATAATATCTCCGTAAGTTAATTTGTCATATTCTATAGCTCCAGTTGGTTGGCTAAGAACATCACGAATTTTGTGTGCAAAGAGGCTTGGGAGACCGTTAATGAATTTTTCTTTCCAGAAAGATTTTGTTGCATCATCTCTTAACATGACTCTAGATGTAAAGACATCTTTGTACCATCTAAAATCACTTAATGTTGGACAATGAAGATTACTAAGTTGGTCATGGATTCTTGAAGTAATATGACTAGGTGTTCCTATAAAATGTTTTACAATGGTAAATATTAAAGTATTGATGCCATCATGTCTAGTCATGTTAACTTCTTCATCAAATATTGGAAAGCCATTTTCATCTATTTGTATTGAATTTCTAATTTCATTTGAGTCATTAGTTAGATATTTATCCCACCAGGATTTTAGCATGCCTGTAAATCCTGTGGTTAACAAATCTACAACTTGAGGTTGGGTATGATCAAAAGTACTGAGGTAAGTATTGGCTACCATAGACATATGATTTAATTTTTCTAATATTTGCTGTCATTCACCGAGACCATCGATGTTCCATTCATATAATTTATTGGTAAATGAAAAATTGGTTAAGTAGAGTTCTGTCTTCGAGTTGGAGATCTACCGGTGTTGGTTTCAGTATACCATTTGTTGGATGGAACAATTTGTGTATTTGGATAATATATTTTATTGATTTTTGTATCTCTAAATTGTTCTTCAAGAATTTGGATTTCGTCATCGGTTGTTGAGTCGGAAACTTCTAATTGGGTTAGGGTGCTTATACTTTCATTTTTTAATGTTAAACTTTTTTGGTTTAATTCAATTTTATGTAATAATTCTTCTATTTTGGCAATATTTTCAGTGTGGGTAAGTAAAGGTTTGATTCTTTGTTCAGGAAAGCTAATGAGTGGTTTTTCATGTTGTCCTAAGGAAGATGTTGAAGGTGTGAAAGATTCTTCTAATCGGGTTTCTATTTTATCTAATTGTTTTCCTATAATTAGTAGGCTTTGATTTGTATAATTATTTTGTTCAATCAGTTTTTTGGTTTCTGCTTCTCTGTCATTTGGGATTTTAAAAGGGGCAGCAATAACTGTTGTGCCTCTATAGTCTAGGTGTATTGTTTCTAAAGGTGGGTGACTAGATGATACAAAAGTATTGTCAGATTTTTGCCATTTTATTTTGGTTATAGTATTTATTTTATTATAGTAATTGTCAATATAATCTAATAGATGTATATCTGTTTTGATGTCTTTCATGAATGCATGCCATTTGTAAATATATCATTTTAGAGAGAGAGTCTTAAGAGACATATCGAAATATAATTAAAACAGAGTAATAAAACAGGCGGTTAAACCAGCCATAAAACATGCATAATAATAAGGGCGGTAGAACCGGCCATAATAAAGATGATAATTAAAACAAAGTATAGAAATGGAAATTCAAATCATTATATTGAAATATTGAAAAGCTTACTTGAAGCTACTGGTACATGAGAGGGGAAAGAGGAGGAGAAGTTGGAAGTACAGTTGGGAGATATATGGGGGGAGAGAAGCGAGAGAGCGATACAAGTTTTGAAGTGGTAAAACAAGCGATGCCTAACTACTGATATTGAGAGTCCTTTTATAGAATAAGGAACCCTGTTTACAATTTTTTTCTAATGAAGAAAAGTAAATAGCAATTGCTAATTTATTTCTGAATATTGCTGCTTTCGGTGGAAAAGCTGATGACCGTGATGGTAATTGATGTTGCTTTTTGACTTGAGGGGTTGCTTTCGGTGGGAAAGCTGGACTGATCATTGCTTCTTTGAATACTATTGCTTCGGTGGAAGGATTGGAATAATTGTCATGTGATTTTCCATAAGTTGGTAAGAGGAGGGTCCCACCACTATAAAAGAAGATGTTGATGTTGGTTCCATAATTGAAATTGGTCGTAGGAAATTTGGATTAGTATCCCACTTGCTGAAAATGAATTGGTCTTGATCATGATCATATTTGCTTTTTGGTGGAAAGTATGTTTCCCACATGCTTTTGCTGAATTTTGTTCTTTTCTGAGAGCTCCTCTTCATGAGACAATGTGATCATGGTTGAGATAATAAGCGTAATTTTTTGTGTAGTCTTTTAACCACCAATTTGAACCAAAAATAATCAGTTTTTTCATTGTCATTAAAGAAAATTTTTGTGTTATTGAGAATTTGGATAGTGAAGGTCGTTTTTTGTCATAAAAAGCAAGAAGGTGATTCATGCTTTTTATCCAAAATTTGATATTTATTTTGGTATTGGGTTCTAAAAGGAAACGTGTCCAAATATGGTGTAATTGGTCACGGATATGTCTTCTTCTATTGACCTCTGCCCAAGTAACTAATGGATTAGTTAGAAGGGAAAGTTCAATTTGATCATAATTCATTTTTCACGCTTTTGATCTTGTACTCACGCTTTCACCATCATCCAGTGGGGATGATTGATTCTCAGCTATTATCAGTGAGTGATAATAGAGGTACTGCTTTTGAGAAATGGTAATTGCTGACCCTGCATTAGAGAAAAGGAAATTAGTACTCATAATTCGTTGGGGTCTTGAGAGTCTTGAAACAGAGAATCGAATGGATTTTGTTCTGTGTTGAGGAGGGGTAGATGTTTCTTCATCTTGATTCTGACTAAGCATGTCAGTGGCGATTTGGAGTAATGCTTTGTTGGCTTCTTGGTTTGGATTTTGAGCTTGCATGATCGGTTTTTGGCCAATTTGATAATTGATTGGTTGGGTGATTTTGGAGGTGGGGAGCTTGTAGTAGGACTACCAAGCCTGATGTTGAGATCATATATGGAGAAGGAGGCCTTTCATTGATCTGGACTGGTTTTGGGACTTTTATTTTGAAGTCGTTTTGGACTTGGTCAATTACTTGCTGGATATTGAATTTATTCCACCATTTGATCAGGAATTGGCGGCATACAAGATTGTCAGAAATAACATATTTCCATCTGAAAATCCAAGCAACTTTATATTTTGCAATAAAAAGGAGGAGTCCGGGGAAATTGGTTTTGATGAAGATTTAATTTTTGTTTAGAGTAATAATAGTCAACTTGATCAAGAAGATTTTTGGGGATAATATCATTACTGGCACCCATTTGAGACCACCAGCGAAGAAACCAAGTAGGAAATGGAGAGTTGAAATTTTGATCAAACTGGAAAAACCAAGAATGAGAGAATTTTGAATTTTCATGTAATAAGGCATAAGACCAAGCATTGATGTAATCATAATAATTAAAAAATAAATCATTATCTGGTAGTGGTTGAAGATTCGAGGGATGACCCCATTCAGAAATATTGATTATTTTGTGAATGTAAAAAGACTGGTAATTGATAATGCTGCGATCTATTGTGTCATAAGTTTGTTTAAAGACTACAGATTGAGTATGCACAAGGATATTTTTATAAAAAGATATTGATTTGTCAGGATTATGTGGAATAAAGTGCCAGTTTTCGGGGAAATAATGGGAGGCCAAATCATTTGGATTTTTTATATGTTGAAAAGATGGCTCTATGTAAAATAGATTTTGTAATTGAGTTTTTGCAATATAAATAGTTTTTACGGGAATAATAGGTTGGGAAGAGGTTCCTATTATTTGGTTGTTTGGGGTATAGTTGTGGGTAATTGGTGGGTAAGCTAGTGATGAACTAGACCCGTATTGGTTTTTTGGTGTTGGGTTAAGAACTTGGTACCTATTGACTAGTTCAATGGGGGGAATAGCCATAGTGCTAGTTGTAAGGGCCAATTGTTTCTGTGGCGTTGATGTTATCTTGCTAACGGTTTTGTTCTTTTCTGCCATATCTGCAAAATTAATTTAATAAGAATTCTCGTGTTAGAAAATCAGGAATTGAATTTTGTTCGCCTTTAATATATTCTATATCAAAGTGAAAAATACTCAAAATTGATTGCCACGGCAAAAATCATTTACTAGCTATATTTTTACATCTTGTTCTAAAATATGTTTTGCACTTTTGCAGTCTATTCGAATTAAAATTTTTGGTTTAAGATGTCATCTTGGAATTTGGAGATACATAATATTAGTGCTAAAATTTCTTTTTTAATAGTGCTATAATTGTTTTGTGTTTTGTTCCAAACACCTGAATAGTATCGAACTATTTGTTCAGGAGAAGTTGAATTAATTTTTTGTAAAAGGATGCCTCCATATCCTATGTCAGAAGCATCTGTTTGTATTATTTTAAATGAGTTTGTTGTTGGAATCCCTAAACATGGTAATATTTTGACATATGTTTTAATTTGTTGTACAATTTTAGTATGGGTTGCGATCCAGGGTGGTGGATTATTATTTAGTCTTTCAAATAATGGTTGACATATTGGTCTCGAGATTTTTATAAAATTCGATACATAATTTAGTGATCCTAAAAATCTTTGTAATTGGTTTTTATCGGTAATTTCATCGAAATTTATCGGAAATTGGATGGCTCTATCAATTGGTGTTATAGTGGATTGATATATATTATATCCTAAAAATCTTATTTTTGTTTGAAATAGTTTAATTTTGGGAGCCGAGACAACTAAGCCATTGTATTTGATTGTTTGTAGAAAGGATTTTAAATGTTTCCAATGTTCATCTATTGTATTAGAAAAGACGAGTACGTCATCAATATATGTGATAATAAAATGACTAAATGGATTGAATATATCATTCATTATATTTTGAAATTCACTAGGAGCATTTTTAATCCAAACGGCATTACATTCCATTCATAATGTCCGAAAGGAGTTGTGGAAAGCAGCTTTTATATCCATCTTTTGGTGAATCTGTGTTTGCCAGAATCCACTTTTTAGATCGAATTTGGAAAATATTGTAGCCTTGTGTAATCTATTAATAAGGTCTTTTTTGTTGGGAATTGGGTATCTGATCCATTCTATGGCAGTATTTAGTGGTTTGTAATTAATCACTAGGCGAGGTACTCCTCTTTCTATTTCAGCATTTTTGTTGACATAGAAAGCAAGGCAAGACCAGGGTGATTTACTTTTTTGGATAATATGGTTATCAAGTAATGCTTGAATTTCTTGTTTACAAGTTTCCATTATTTCTGGATTCATTTGGATAGGTCTGGATTTTGTTGGTATATTGCTTTCTTTGAAATCTTTGGTATAAGGTAAAGTGACTATATGTTTTTTTATGCGATGCCAAAAGGCACTAGGTATATTTGAACATACTTGACTTCTAAGTGATTATTGAATTTGTCTATTTGTTGAATTAAGGAATTATTTGTAAGTTGTTCTTCATTTGTTTATATTTTATTTCGTTTTGGAGATAATTTAATTGTTGAGTTTTTGTTGCGAAATGTTAATTGTTTTAATTCTCGTTTTCGATGGTTTTAAGAATTTAAAAGTTATTTCTTTTCCTAAGTGTGTTGTAGTTATACCGATGTTATTTGTTGTGAAAGGATATATCATACCAATAAAAGGTAAACCTAAAATTACATTATCTCATCATATTCTTAACTAAAATAAAGGATGTTTGAAAACATACATTATTTTGGCAGATATGTACTTTGGGTAATTTGTATTGAATATCCATTTGACTACCATTGGCAGATACTAATTGTTCAATTGTTTTATGATAATATTTTGTGGGTATTAATCCTTCTTGAATACAATTCATATCTGCTCCAGTATCTACTAGCGCAACTGTTTCTATTTCCATATCTTGAATTTTGAGGTTGATATAAGTATTCCATCTTTGAATTGAAATTATATTTGGTTCTGTTGGAAGATTATGGATATTATGTTTATAGTTTTTAATTTCGTTTATTGTGGAGTGACAACGTGTTTGGTTTTGGATACTTGGTTTGTGACTATCATCTTGTTGATTTATTTTTCTAATTTGTTTTTTGACTTCTTTGACTTCATGTTGGAGGTCCTGTAAAGTAGTATTATTTGTTTTTTGTACTTTTGTGATGACATTTATTGTTTCTATCATTGGCTTTGACAGAATAATTTGATCAGTTTTTGGTATTTCCTTATGTTTTTCTAAAGGCTGAGCTAAGAGTATAGGATTTACTTTTTGGGAAATTGGTTCATCAATTGTTGTGGTAGGTGTTAATTTGAATATATCTTCCATTTTTGTAATGTATTGTAATTTTAGTTGGGGATCTTCTAGATTATTGATCAATTCTTTTAGCAATTCTTTATCATTTAATTCAAGAGGTTCTGTTGCTGAACAAGACTCTATAAGAGGTTTTATATGTTTGTTTGGATATATGTTTTCAATATAATCTAGAAATTGAATATCAGTTTTATTCTTATTTAGCATATTCTGCCACTGAGAAAAAATAAGGTGTTGTTCTTTTTTAGTAAATGATTGGCGATAATTTTTCCGTCTATCTGTGTTTTCTAATGAATTAAATTCTTTTGATAATCTTTCACCATGAATGAAAAAGTATATAGATGTTATTGGTTCTTCGTAATTTGGTAATTTAAATACTGTTACCATTTTGTAATTTGGACAGTAGGAGTAATAGGAGTAGTTTATGCCAGGTAAGTTATACCAAAAGAGTAGGACTGTAAAGTAATTTATACTGTAAATAATCTGTATATTATCTCAACTACTTGAGTTGTTTACTTAATATTTTGGCTGTTTATCATTTGAACAGGACACATACGCCAAGAAGGTATATACCCCATCCATACCCAAAAACGGCTACCCTACCTCGGGATTTACACACCTCTCAATGGGAACCTAGGAACCTGGGCAACCTGAAGTGGCGTGGTAGTTCGCAGACCTACGGCCAAACTATTAAAAGAACAACCACAAGTATTTGGCAATAATACACTGATTATTTAGAGTATAACTGTACCCTACATCCTACAGAAAACTGGCCTAACTACTCGGCATAACCACCTCCTACTCACTACTCACTACTTGGCTCTGATACCATGAGGGGGGCGGAAGGGAGAGTCTTAAGAGACATATCGAAATATAATTAAAACAGAGTAATAAAACAGGCGGTTAAACCAGCCATAAAACATGCATAATAATAAGGGCGGTAGAACCGGCCATAATAAAGATGATAATTAAAACAAAGTATAGAAATGGAAATTCAAATCATTATATTGAAATATTGAAAAGCTTACTTGAAGCTACTGGTACATGAGAGGGGAAAGAGGAGGAGAAGTTGGAAGTACAGTTGGGAGATATATGGAGGGAGAGAAGCGAGAGAGCGATACAAGTTTTGAAGTGGTAAAACAAGCGATAATATCCTAACTGAATAGTATCGAACTATTTGTTCAGGAGAAGTTGAATTAATTTTTTGTAAAAGGATGCCTCCATATCCTATGTCAGAAGCATCTGTTTGTATTATTTTAAATGAGTTTGTTGTTGGAATCCCTAAACATGGTAATATTTTGACATATGTTTTAATTTGTTGTACAATTTTAGTATGGGTTGCAGTCCAGGGTGGTGGATTATTATTTAGTCTTTCAAATAATGGTTGACATATTGGTCTGAGATTTTTATAAAATTCTGATACATAATTTAGTGATCCTAAAAATCTTTGTAATTGGTTTTTATCAGTAATTTCATCTGGAAATTTATCAGCAAATTGGATGGCTCTATCAATTGGTGTTATAGTGGATTGATATATATTATATCCTAAAAATCTTATTTTTGTTTGAAATAGTTTAATTTTGGGAGCCGAGACAACTAAGCCATTGTATTTGATTGTTTGTAGAAAGGATTTTAAATGTTTCCAATGTTCATCTATTGTATTAGAAAAGACGAGTACGTCATCAATATAGTGAGTAGTGCTATATATATGGTTCGGATCAGTTTAGAACCGGAACCATTGATGTAAATCCACAGACCAAACCATCTAACATGGTTTCTAATTTTCCAATGCATAATCTCATTTGTAGGAAATCCCATAAAATCAACGTGCTAAAATGAGAAATCCCATAAAATCATCTAGTTAATTTTATGAAATTTCCCATAAAATCTTATGACAAACTTAATAGTGGTTAATGGTTGAACTGCATTACAACACAAATTACAGCACAAATCAACCGTAACTCCATCTGCTTGAGGCCTTGTTCTTGAATGAATTTTATGAGATAAAATCTAATTTTGTTTAGAGGTGTGATAAAATGACATTGTTTTCCCAATGGATTAAATCTAGGGTTGATAAAGGTGTTTTGTAAATGATTTTGTGAGATAAAACCTAGTGTTGATAAAATCTAGTTTTGCTAAAATCCGTTGAGAATGTTAGATTTTATCAAAACTAAATTTTATCTCATAAAATCCATTAGAAAACAAGGCCTGAATCTAAAACCTCTCGCTAGGGCACTTGGGCCCCCTCCCATGCTGCTAAGACAAAGCCTCGTTGGCGTAACATGTAATATGAATATGAATTGTTCACTCCATGGAATTTGGTATGATATATAACCCTCCAAATATCAAGTTTGGACATCTCTACGTATATGGTCCAATTAAATTATTTCAAAAGTATATTTTCTAAAGGCAATGTTGACGCCAAAGTTGTTTTTGATTGTGTCAAAACTCCAGTGCATAAAATAATTGTACTTATTGTAATGTATATGCCTGCATTGAAACTTTGGTACAATCAAAAACAGTTTTCGCATTATCACTACCCTTTTCTAAAATCACACTTGCCGGTCATCTATTCAAGACAAATGTGATTTGCTTGATATCCGATTAACGCGTGAATGTCAAAAGTAATTGGTCTATATGACATTTTGGTTTCTTCGTAGACATCCAATAAAATGAAAAACGATACAGAAAAAATTACCATGGCCCGTGCGCAAGGATGTAGGGATGGCAATGGGGCGGATCGGTTCGGGTTTTGGCCGATCCGCACCCAAACCCAAAGGGTTTCGGTTCGGTTCGGGTTCGGTTCGGAAAAGGGAGAGGATGAACCATAACCTAACCATTCGGGGTTCGGGTAATTTCGGGTAACCGATTTTGTGAAGGAAAAAATAGCTACCCATTTGGGTAACCGAATTGTACCCATCCCGCCCCGCCCCAAACCGTACTAAAACATGAATAAATTGAGTTTAGGATATTTTATTATCTCAAAAAAATTGAAAAAACATGAAAAAAATAACAAAAGGAGGCTACAAATATCATCTAAGAGACTCAAGACATAATATATAAAATATCATTTTCTTTGCTTGATATCCGAATATCTTACATTATAATGGGTAAAGTGAATTTTAAAATATACCTAAGGGGTTTATGTAATATGTATATATAAAATAAGGGTATATATATAGGTCTATTACTATAAATTTTAGAAATATGTAATTTCATTTTGGTTTCTTCGGAGACATCCAATAAAATGAAAATACCCACTTTTTAATATTTCGGTTATGATTCAGAAAAATATTATCATGGCCCGTGCCAAGGATGACATGCAGTGCACAAATCAATAATACTACTAACATTTCGTATCCCCCATCCTTAAAATCATAAAAAAAGAAAATCACATTTCGGGCCAGGATCGCGGCCCATTTGGTTTGGTCACAGCAGCAGTGCCGATGGCCCGATGGTAAGCAAGCAGAAGCAGGCACCCGATTTGCTCGATCGCCTCTCTCTCTCTCTCTCTCTCTCTCTCTCTCATGGGTCATCTTTGTGTGGGGTGAACTTTGATATTGAAGTGAATCTTGCGATTGGTGAAAGGCAGAATTAGATGTGTATTTAGAAGCTAAATCATCTTGTTCATCGGTCTGTAGTCCAAATACTCCCAATCCCTCGCTTTCTCACTGTCCCTCCAATCGATTTTTTCTAACTTTCGAACATAAACCCAATAAAGATCTCGCCTAGTCTTTTCGTCGAGAGGTAAGTCTTTTTGTGAGTTTACAGTATAAATGCTTCTGTATTTAATTTTTATTTGGTCTTAGTAAGTTAGGCGTTTTTGATTCGTTTGCACCTCACTTGCTACTATTTCGCCAAAGACAATTTCCCATACCTGATTTTTATTCAATTTAATTCTAGTAAGACCCAGCTTTCAAGGCTTAAATACTTTGAGTTTTAACTTTTTGAAGCAATTGAATCATTACCTGATACTGAGAGTTTTTTGCCCAATTTACATTTTTCTTGGATCCTTGTTCTTTGCCCAATCTAATACAGAGAGTTTTTTTTTTTTTTTTTGGATAGGCAATCTAATACAGATTGTTATAGATGTGTCTGTGTGCACATTAGAGATTCTCCGAGCCCATTGTCTTCTACGAAAAAGATTTAGTAACAAACATCTATGCTGACAATTGTACCAAGGCTCTCACACGAGGTTTGTGGGGTTTACGTATGGGTGGTGAGACCCACAAGCCTCATGTGAGAGGGTTGATACAACTGTTAGTACAAGTGTTTCTGGCTGTAGCAAACCTGTTACTCCTACTTTCTACTCAAATTCTGAGTAATTTTTTAAATTTTTTCGTACAGGCTTTTCATTTGACATTGAGCCCTACAACTGTAAAAGTGAAAGCTAAGAAGAAATTTGGGTAAAAAGGTTTATTTGTATTTGAGTAAGAATTGGAGGAAACTCAATTTGTTATAGGGTTGAGTCAAGGAATGGAATGAGTTTTAAGGCATTTTACTCAGATTTTGAGTTTGAGTCGGAAAAAAGGATAAGAAATGAGTCTTGGGATTTATTATTTGATTTGTCTGTAACTTTGCTTGATTTTTCTTTTTCTGAACCTAGGGTTGATGATATGTATTTGGTGAGAACGATGGATAGACGGGTTTTAGGTTGGTTTACAGCCGGGCCTGAAGCTGCGTTGTGGCGTTAATCTTATGTACGTGGACGTCAATCGAATTACTGAAGCGTGCTTATATTTTAGGATAAGAGTGAAGCAATGTATGGTAGGGCTGGTCTTGATAGATTTAAGAAAGCTCAGTCTTTGGAGCCATTTTCGGTGACTACAAACTCTGCATCTAACGTAGCTACACAGCCTGCTTCTAAACAACCTACGCAGCCCTCTGATTCAAAGTCCCAGTCGCAAAATTATCACCAGAAAACCCAGAACCAGAGTCAATTCCATGTTACTCAAAAACCTCTGGTGGCAGATGTAGGATCAGCTGTAGTGCCAGCACAGCAATTGGTGACTCAGCTTGGAGGGGGACAGTCAACTTGGCAGCCTCCTGATTGGGCTATTGAGCCCCGTCCTGGTGTCTATTATCTTGATGTGTTGAAGGATGGTGAGGTTCTTGATCGCATTAATCTGGATAAACGAAGGCATATTTTTGGAAGACAGTTGCAAACTTGTGATTTTGTGCTTGATCATCAGTCTGTCTCGCGTCAGCATGCTGTTGTCATTCCTCACAAGAATGGGAGGTGTGATTGGTGTTCAGTGCTCCTTTACATTTTATATTCGTATGATTTGTGTGTTAGTTCCTTTTCCATTGTTTTCAATATTATGATGTTTTCCTGCCGCTGCTGCTTCTTTGTTCATTCAGATTGGTCATAAATCATAATTCACTTTCGTAGTAAGGATGGACTATAATGTTCTGCGATAGTTACAGATTCGAAATGCTTTTTGGAAATAACAACGAAGGTTGCAATGTATCCCTTACAGTCTTTGGACATTGCAGACTTGTGTCGCTTGTACATCTCTACTTGTTTAGGAGGTTGAGTACTACCACAAAAATAAATAGAAAAGAAGCGGAACAAATTTTGTTGCTTTGAAGTATGCTTTTGGTGATATGGGTGTGACGGGGCATTTTTCTTTTCAGTACATAATATTTTATTAGCGAACAGAAGATATACAAAGTAGGTGAAAAGTCAAAACGCGACTGCAACAGGAACACAGTCATTGACGCACCGACACACACGGATAGGCAACTCAAAGTTCTGGCCCAGATGGGCTTGAGATGATAGGAAAAGCACGTGTCTGATCCTCTCATAACTTAGAGGAAAGAACGAACAGAAACATAACGGAGTACAGACAACCAATTAAAGATAACGCACAGCCTTTTTTTAGCAAACTGCCTTGGATTATTGGGTCTTTTCCTTGAGCTATCAGGTTTCTGCTCTTGAAGATTGAAGTGACATCAACTGCCGCTTTGGTATCCATGTCTAGGGGACCATTGACTTCACTCTACGTGCTTTAGTATTTCCTGTGCTACCCTGCCATTAGGAGAACAACAATGGTGGGGATGAATATCTGTTGGACAGTGAATGCCGCAAGTTAGAGAAGATACAATGCTTAGGAGTTGTGGTATCAGTCATCCTCTAAGTACGAGTACGGTGCAATTACTCATCCTACGGAATCTTATTCCTAATGTTAATAGTCCAACCAATCAAACATGGCCCTAGAGTATTGCATTGGCTCAATTGAAATTATGATCCACAATCAATACTGGAAAAAGAGGTGTGAATTGTATGGTCACCTAACTCAGCTTTGATAAACTATTGGGGCATGTAAAAGCTTAAGTTTGTGAGCTAAGTTAAGCTAACTGACTTCTCCCCATCATGCATTGCTCCCGATTATTATTTTCTGTGCCTAGAAAGTTAAAAGTCATGCCGATCAAGTGAGTATAAAGACACGAGTCACATAAGGGTATTGCTTGGCTCCTTGCATTGTATTTAACTTTTTCAGATTAGTAAGTAGAGCTCCAGTCATGGCTATTTACAAAAAGAAAAAAAATTCCATTGCAAAGCATGTGCGTTGACAAACTTATTATCTTACAGCATTTACGTCATTGATCTCGGATCTGCGCATGGTACATTTGTTGCAAATGAGCGCTTGACAAAAGATTCCCCTGTTGAGCTCGAGGCGGGGCAATCTTTGCGGTTTGCTGCCTCAACAAGAATTTATGTATTGAGAAAGAACAGTGCTGCCCTTTTCCCACCCACTCCACTACCAACAGAAATCAATGTTCCTCCATCTCCTGATCCTTCAGATGAAGAAGCTGTTTTGGCTTACAACACATTTTTGAATCGTTATGGTCTGAACAAATCCAAAAAACGGTCTGCATCCGTCGAGCCAGGTAGCTCACCCTCAGGCGGAAGACAGGAAAACCAGCATATGGAGAGAGCTGCAAAGAAAATTAAGAAAACAAGAGTGGCATTCAGGGATCAAGTTGGGGGTGAGCTGGTTGAGGTGGTTGGGGTTTCAGATGGTGTGGATGTTGAAACAGAACCTGGTCCAACGGGCGTAAAAGAAGGAAGTCTAGTCGGGAAATATGAATCCCTTGTTCAAATCACAATGATACCAAAAGGGAAGGAGCAGTCTTGTGCGAAGGAAATCAATATTTCCGAAAAAGGTGTGACTGATAGGTTACAAGAAATCTTGAACAAGGTAAAAAATCCTTCAAGGAGTGGGATTTATGATGACCTTTACGGGGAATCATTTTCTGGCCAAGTAGGTTCGTCCTGGGCGTATTCTTCTGTCAGCTCTGGTGCTAGACAAGCTTCTCCAACTAAAGATGCTGAAGTTAAGCAAGCTGCTGGTGCGATTAGTGGAAAACATGGGAATGACTCTGGCAGTGTTGATGATGACAGTGATGATTTATTTGGTGACTAGCTCTAGTTGAACAAAGGTGGTTTGTTGGAAGGTTAGTGCCTTTTTGGTTGTGGATTTGACTATATGATTTAACTGTGAAGAGCATTATTCTGTCGACGATAGTGAGTCGTACTTGTTTCTCGAACGGAAATTTTTGTTGTATCTAATTATCAATTCCTTTTGTCTTACATGCACACGAAGGACACACTGGCAATTTTCATTGATACCTGAAATTGCAGTTTCGTGTCCATATCAGCTAATGAGGAAATGGGTACTATCAGCCGTAGTATTCCAAATTTAAGTCCAATTGCTCCTCCTTCACTTTTAGTCGGACATACAATTTTGAGGCCCCTAAGCTAGGCCGTTTCGTGTGATGTAGTATATCTTCATTTACAATTGGACTAAAACAATAACTGATATTAAAAAAAAAAAATTGGGGAATAGAGTAATTGGACCTTTTGATTAGGTTGTGTGATGCATTTTTTCATGTGTGGCACTATGACTGCTTAAGAACCCGAGCCTTGGGTTTCCTCTTCTACTTTCTTTTTTTCTTTTTGTCTTGCTTTGTCATTATTCTATCTCTATTTGGAGCTTTCTTTTATTCCTCTATTTCTTTACCTTTTCAAATAACTTATCAAACCTATCTTGTTTGTCACCTTTTTTTCCTTGCAAGACATTCCATCTTCTTAGGGTTTCTAATTTTTATGCATTCCCACGTCTCTTCAATGAGCTCCGCTTGTTACTAGAGATGAGGTCTGGCGTCACTGTTTATTGACTTGATATACTGGGTTAACTAGCGATTAATCTCTTAAAAAATCTTGGATTACAACTCTCATGGGAATGGATGAAAAAGGTTTACCCAAGTGCATTGATTTCGAAAGGTTGCGATATAAACCAGGATGCTGTAAACTGGGAATGAATTTAAAGCTACTAGTGGATATCATCCTTTAAAGAAGTGTGAGGCTATACTGTTTGAAGTGCATTAGTCAATACTACTGTGAACTGCTGCTATCTTTGGTTTGTCTGTTCACGTCCAATGAGAAAAGGTCATAATCCGCATTTATTTTTGTTCCATCACTAATTATTTTTGTTGTAATAGAGTTCTTTGAGGATTGTTAGTAGATATAATTGCTTCTGCAGATTGACCGAGTTATACATAGGTCCTCATATGGTCCTCGTTAGGGTTTTGCAAGGTATGTCTACCGCCACTGTACCTTCAAGAACCTGTAAGAGATGAGAACCGAGGGAAATAGGTCAAAATTTGTTCAAGCAATTTTATGGTGGTTTACTGAAACCTAGACATTTGTATGCAATAGTCCTGCTAAAGTGAATGGAAAAATACACAAGCCAAACCTACCGTAAGCATCTTGTTGTGATAGTGTGATAGTCAATCTATTTGGTAAGCTTCTGAATCTGTTCCTGCAGCTGGACTTCGTAAACCTGATGAGAAAATAAAAAACTGAGGGAGTGTGCTTGGTATTTGGTAGTATAGGACTATAGGGTACTATTTCTTCATTTTTGTAAATCTGTTACATAATGGCGATACCATCTTTCTGTTAAGGAACAGCCATAGCATCTCACATCAATAAGTACAAGGTTTGGACTAGTAAATAAAAATCTCTATTCGACGATGGGAAGTTTTTGACTTCTATGTTTGGGGTTATAATCTTTAGCTTCTGAAAATGTGTCTAGAGTTATTGCCCTTTATAATGATCAAAATTAGGGCAATAGAGAAACAATAATGGTCTGAAGCTGCTGGGAAGTTACCTGTTTCTGTTCAAACGATCGTGCAGCTGTTGCTTTATTGTTGATCTTTTGACGTTGAAGTCTGAGGGCTGCCAATGCTTTAGTCTCTTTAACCCATCTATTTTTTCTCTTCCATTTTTGCGGAGTCTTGGCAGTTTCCCTTGTCTTCCCGCCCATCCATCGCCAAACATTCACTTTGTCGTAACATTGGACAAAAAATCCACATTTCATGAAAGATCTTACCACTCCTCCTTCACCACCATTGCCGTGGTCTCCTCCCCCACCGCCGGCATCTCCACAAGTTGTAACATTTGCCAATGTTGGAAATGGGTTACCCACCCGGCTGTCACCACTGGTGCCACCATGACTCGTCCAACTTTCGACATTCATATTTTTAGAGGAATCACTAGTATCTTCCCTGAGAAATTGCCCTTCTTCCTCTGTTCCATTCTGGGTTACCTTATTACTTTCTTGATTCTCGCCTCCACAGTTCCATTCACTGCAGTCCTGAGAATTCGTGGGATTTATCTCGTATGGAGGAAGCATTGTCTTTTCAAATTCGTCAAAATCCTCTAAAAGGTTAGGAAACTGGTGGTTGGTGACTTGTGGAAGCCCAGAATTATCTCCATTGATGTTTAAGAAATCTGTATTGCTTAAATCTTCCACATTCGGCTGGATTCCCTTTGTGAACTCTTCGAAATCATGTTGAATTCTATCAAACTGGTCCCAAATGAATTGCTGAAATCCTGAATCGGTTTCGTCGTCCGGACAAGGTGGGTCCATGGTTTTGAGCTTTAAGCAGAAACCTGGTTTTCAAGTGAGAGTGTGATCAGATGGAGACTCGAGTACGGTGACTTTACGTATATTCAATCAAGAGACATGATATCTCCTGCTGCAAAGCTGTCTTTAGAGCCATCAAATTCATCATCAAAATTATAATCATGGATTGTTTAGGTTAAGCTCATGAGAAACAGAACAAAAGTATTGTATGGGATTTTGAAGTTGTTCTGTGCTTATCAGTTCAGTCAAGGGGAGGAAAGGGCATTATCATGCAGCTATTAACATTATGAAGAAAAAGGGGTCATTGACTCAGGGCATTACACACACAGTGTGTGTGTGTGTGTGTTTGTAGATTAATTGAGCATCTAAATAATGTGAGTTTGGTGGTTATGGAGTCATGTAGTTTGTGTGAACTTTAAGGAAATGCTGAAGTGGTAATAGGGATGAGCTTTAAACCCGAGTTTAGAAACTTTGACAATCTCTTGGGGCCAGGCCGCAAGAGTTTCTCTTGTGAATTTCCTAGTCATGGTGTCGATGGTCCGCCTTTGACTAGACCGGAGAGGGGATCAAGTGGAGGTGCGCGCAAACTGATTTGGACGCCAAACCCAAAAATAAATACTCTCTGTTCCAAATTGTTTGCCCCTTTTGGAAATGCATGCAAAAATAATGTACAAGCATTAATTTTTTTCAACAATTTTTACACCAATTTAAAGATCTCACTAAAAGAAAAAATTGGTGTAATTCTTTTTCAAAAAAAGTTCTCATAAACACGTTACTCAGTATTTTTGTGTGTAAAATGCACGCACTCCCAAAAAAGGGGCAAACAATTTAGAAGGGAGGGAGTACTTAGTTTGTGTGGGCTAGCTCAAGGCAATGCAGAAGCAAACAACTGTACAAATAATCCACAACCGTTCAACAAATTGGAAAAGAATGGAAACTCATGGCATCACGTTGATTAATTGTTCATACCTGCGTGGTAAAAGGGCAAATTGGGAAATAAGAACCAGAAAAAAACTAATGAAAAAGGCAAATTGCAAAATAAGAACCAAAGCAATTTAAGTTTTTATTATCACTGACATATCGCGGATTAAGTTTTCAAGCTAAAAGTATGTGATTTACCAATTTTACCCTTATGTTTAGTATGCATCCATGATCCATGTGTAACTAGATATTCAACTTTTACATTGAATGTTTGAGAATGAGGCATAGAGATTTTGGGGATTTTTCTAAAGGTAGTTACCCTCTGCAAATTGCATGTGATTCCCCTCCAACAAAATCAACAGTCTTCTCTCTCTCTCTCTCTCTCTCTCTCTCTCTCTCTCTCTCTCTCTCTCTCTCTCTCTCTCTCTCTCTCTCTCTCTCTCGTACATATATGCATATATGTGTGTATGTGGGCATGCTCGTACGCATGTATCTGCCTATGTGTTGCCTACAGGCTACATACGTGTTTTGTGCACTTCGCTCTTTCTTTCACAACTTTTTGGTAAATAATGATTGGACAGTATATTTGATAAAATTGTGTTGAAAACTTAAAATACAAATTTACGTACTCGTAAGACTCTTTATTTCCGTTCTCAATTTTCAGTCTACGCTCGCGCTCTCAATCTTTACTCTCACAAATTTTAGTAGCACTTCCAAATGTTCTCGGAGTAAACTTTCACGCTCCTACTCACTACTCACGAGTGCCTAAACATCAAACTATACTTCTGATCAGTTCGTTCTTCTCCATTTCTTTTTTTTTTTCTCTTCTATTTTCCATACTTATGATTTTGCGAAGTAGTACCAAACTTTTCTGATACAGTAAAAGTGGCTGAGATTCGAGCAAACACTAAATAATGGAGGGGATATTCCAGCACTTGATGGACAGTGCGGTGGCACCCAACAATGTCTGATTGCCCAAATGTGGTGGGCTAAGAGGGCTACCCTTTGGACCCTATGTTTCTTTTAGTAATTTTTCAGTAGTCCCAAAACACAGCCATATAATGTTCCGGGAGTATTTCAGCACCACATATTTATGTGGTTCCATATACTTCGTCGGGAACTCCTCAAGAATGTATGGTTTTACAGTGTCCGAAGCACCAAGTTACGTTGCTTCGGGAATACTGAATACTTAGACCCCTCCCTTTTTTTTCTTTTTTTTTGTATGTCCTTTTTTACAATTGCTTATTCAGAAAAGTGGTTTTACAAATTTATGGCCAGTTTTCTCACCCATGCCTAGCCTAGCCTAAACGGTCGGCACTGAAACATATGTTGGAGACCTACGTTTAGCCTTTTAGGATGTCATGCAATAAATCATGGCATTTTGTGAAGCTTTTTTGGTACGTTTTCACGTTAATAGCATAATGGACATATGGGAATCTCTTGGGGGCTCCCTCTTGTTGGGAGATCGATCCAACGGTAAATCGAGAGGTACATATTGGGGGTGCACCGACCATGTACCGATCGGACACATTTGTGAGTTCCACACGAACGATCCAACCATTCATTCATTCATCTTAGAATGATTTTCCGAGGGGTCTCGCAAGAAATCAGCTCCATCGGACGTGCGTAAGTGGTGGTTTTGAATGAAACGAGGGAATTTTTGATTAACCACTTACGCACGTCCGATGGAGCTGGTTTCTCGCAGGCCCCTCGGAAAATCATTCTAAGATGAATGAACGGTTTGGATTGTTCGTGTAGAACCCACCCGAGGCCAGTTAGTATATGGTCGATGCACCCCGATCTGTACCAGTAGCAACGTTGTCGATCCAATGGAAGTTCAATACTATCGGGCTCTAGAATTGCAGAAAAAGTAATTTACAACTTTGTTAATCCGAATTAATGGAGTTGATTTTGTCTTAGTCCGTTCTTCTTTTCACACGGTTGGAAAATTATAAAGTCCTCTTTAATGAGGCAAAAGCACGAACTAGACAATCATTTTTTATTAGAAGTTATATCAAAGCGCTCTCGCCTATTATGACTGCAATCCAGTACTGACACATCCGTGCAACCGTTCACACATTTGATCGGTCACGCCTACGCTGCGAAAAGGGAGGAATCAAGAAGCTGGCTCTAACTTGAATCTTGATCGTTCCATTAAATTAATCTCCCCCAAAAGAAGCTCTTTTAGTTGATTAGCACACGTACATTAGTAACTAATTGACTAAACAAGTAAGCCATCATGGGAGTTGGGTTGGTAAATTATAGAGGAATCAAAGATCTTCTTGCAGTAGAGATGGTTATCCCTAAACTGAGAGCTAGCGGATCCGTTGTCCCAATTTTCGTGTCCCAACTCCCTGTCCCATCCATCCGAGCCGTCTATCCGAGCAATCAACGGCTCGGATTCCATCTCAACCCAAACAAATCTGAGCCATCCATATTCATTTGAGAATCTGAGCCGTTGATTGCTCGGATGGACGGCTCGGATGGACGGGACGGGACAGGGAGTTGGGACACGGAGATTGGGGCAGCGGATCCGCTACCCCCTAAACTAAGAAAATAGCTTTTGATAAGTGACGCGGAAAACGGAACCTAATGGTTTTTTATTAGTCAGGTGTTCGGGGCAACTTACGAGCACATCAACTAATCATATGGGTCATGTCCGGTCACCGGGATAACAAAATCTAATTTAGAAACTCAAAAGAATTGGTATTGAGCAATTACAAGCATGATGATCACCAAATTATCATTGCCATGATCGTCATCATCATGGGCTTGTATCATCAGCTCCTTGTCACGATCATAGTTGAATTAGGCTATGCTAGAATTGGGAGAATCTTGCTTTTGATAAAAAAGCTATAGCCAGGATTTTTAAAAAAGTTGTAAACCTAAGAGAAAAGGGAGAGAAGAGGCCATGGCGATGATGGTGGGATTTCTTTCCCCTTCAAACGGCTTAAGTTTTCATGGTATGGGACCGCTCATCTTGTCAAATGTCAGCTTAGGGGTTTAAAAATATAAGAGCATCTGCACGCAAAAAGATAACAGTCGCGGTGTAAAAGTATCGAAAATATCAGATGATACGTAGCACAAATCAAGTGTATGTAGCACCGTCGATAGATTTTCAAAAGTTGATTTTTATGTAAAAGAGCTTTTCGAGTGCTTAATTCGGCTGTTGCGGTCCAAGATCAACCGTAAAGGAAGTGAGTTGGATAAGAACCGACACAAACCGAGAACCTGTATGTAGGCAACCCCGAGAGGTTGGCTTAGTGGTCTTGGCCTAAAACTTGGGCGTTTGCTCCTTTATAAGATTTCTGGTTCGATTCTCCTTGCGAACAACTCTTCGGCCACCTCACCTAACATTACATGTAATTAAGCATTGAAATGGTTGTGAGAGGAGCAAGAGATTAGTCTGAAATGCGTGCAAGCAAGCTGACTCTGAAAACCCTACACTACCCAAAAAAGAACCTTTGCTTAGGCGAAGGTCCAATTTATTGGGTTATCATACTGTAACTTGAAGTATAAATGTCAAGAACATATAATTTTATATTGCTTAGTTATGGAATCAATGATTACTTAAGAACACGGTGGAACCTCTTTACTCATTGTCAATTATTTTTTAGTTGATATAAAATTTCTACAATAAATACGTACTACCGACATTTAAACATTTACTGCCAATAAGAAACTCTCACTACACTGATTACACAAGTGATCAGACATAAAGCACACCAAACTCAGAATTAGAAACCTAGACGCACATTATTGGTACACAAAAGTTGGGTCCGGTGTTGGCGCTGTGCACCGTGCACAACATGCGTGTTATGCACGATCCTTGCCGTCCATTCGGTAATCCAATGGTTCAGATTTCATCTTGGAATTAGTGGCTCGGATGTCGCACGATCGAGATGAAATTTGAATCATTGGATTACCGAGCGGACGGCGAGGATCGTGCATAGTGCGCATGCTATTCACGGTTGCACAACACGAACTCCAAACCCAACGGAGTTCGGAATTGTACAAGGTTTTACATGCATCGGACGATTCGGATACAATTTTGTCCGAAATTGTATATTTAAGTTGTGTGCGTAAACTTTCCGTGTCAAAAAGTTAAAACACCCGGGTGCTTGTCTGTTTTTGGCCACCAAAACAACCAACAGGGGAAATTCAGCTCCATTACCATCTGTGTCTCCCATCAAACTGATCAGACAAGAGGAGGAGGCTGTTAGCCATCGAATCAACGGTACAGGAACTGGACACGCGAGCTGATCATCGCGTGAACAACCGTTCGTTTGGTGGGGCCAATGTGACTTGTGGGAGAAAGCCTGCGAACCATACCATCAGTGCAAAAAAGAAAAAAGGGGAGGGATCCATATGTCTTATATCCTTAAGTGGGGGGAAGAATGATGAGGATTGAATAGAGAGATCCTTCTTAGCTTTCGATTTGGGTCCCACATACCCGACACTCCAACTTTAACAGTAAGTCTGGGTGCCTCGAAAGGGGACTCCTGTAAATCCGATTAAATTTGGGATTTTCAAAGTGTAAATCAACGATGCATTAAACTTTAACTTCTTGTTTCATGTTCTGCTTGTATTGAAGATGTTTTGATCTTGTATTGTTAGATTTTGATAGATTTTAGGTACTTTAACTTCTTGTTTCATGTTAAAATGGAGTTGTTTTGAAGATGTTTTGATTTTATTAGTTTTTTCTTTATGTTTTACATTTTATGGTTTACATATATAAAATGTGAGATTTTATGTTAAAATCTATTGGAGAACAAGGCCTTATTAGTTTTTTCTTTATGTTTTCGAGGTTTATATATATTTTAGGTGTTTCAATCTTGCGACCCTAACTATTTTAGGGCCCCAATCTTGCTACCCACTTGCGGGGGCCTAGTTAAAGTCGGAGCAAAGCTTTTTACTGACTTGTCCTAAAGGAGTTAATAGCATCTATTTGGGGGTTGATTCTGCGGTAGCTCTTCCTCAAAATGCGGTGCTCCCCCTTCTCTCTTGTGACCAACAATCGCTAAGCAACTAGTTAGTGCACCCAGGCCTCTTGCGTGAGAGTACTTCGATGGCCAAGTTAGCAAACGGAGAGTGAGAGAGCAACTTGATAGACTTTTAGATCAAAGAGTGTGTACCTCTCCTAGTTTATCCCCTAGTATTTATAGGCAATGATGAATGGTGTAACTGCTTCGGTCACGTGACACGACCAATACTGTGCCGCCACGTAAGCTTTTAGAAGCTTCTTCCCACACACCACGTAGCCTTCTTCACATGCTCATGTCAATGCGTAACGGCCTTCATGGGTCGGGTCACTCGACCCGTACCGTAACCACCGTACCCGGATATCCTCAGGTTTGCCTAGGGTTTACTAAATGGTCGGGATACGACCATCGGCCGAAGAACCTTCGGTCTTAAAGGCTTTCATATTTGATCTTGCAGAGTGTCTACTTGACCTTCGGTACTTAGGCATCTTATTCTTCGGTGTGAAGAGATATTCTTCACCTCACTGGGCTAATCGGAAGGTCTGAGAAGACGTACGGTCTCTGATCGTTCGGCCCATCTAGAGAGTTGGTAGGCGTCTCTCGCCTACTCGCCCAGCCCCAACCAATCGGTTCATGGTCCGAACCATATATATTCAGCCCACTATAGCATCTAAAATTATTCGAACCTGACACCCTAAGAGAAGGCAAACCCCAAAGTCTCATTATATATACCATCAGACCAAACTCTTGGTTTTATATTTCAAGTTTATGGACTTGTGGGAATCCTAAAGTAAAATATGAATTAAATTTTTAAAAGTAGGAAACAGAATATAGTTATATTTCTATTTGAGACCTGCTTGGGCCAACCTTCCAAAAAAAAAAAAAAACTAAGTTTAAAATTTTAGTCTACTTATTTCTCCGAATTCACCCAATATTAAAAAAAAAAAAAAAAGGGAAAAAGTTTAAAGAAATAATTATTTGAATTTGTGACAAACGGAAATTTGGCAAGGGCATTCCTCTAGGAGCTCTTCAACGGACACAAAGATGTCCAGAATAGATTCTAATATAAGATCTATATGCAGTCGTGTAATGCATATCCAACAGCTAGACATATCTGCCTCCACAACATTTTTTTTTTCCTCATGTTTTGAGTGTCTTGAATTCAATCATAGGCCCACCCCGGCCCCGAGCTCCATTTAGGAAATCAGACTTTAAAAACTACTCCCTCCATCCCAATTTATTGATTGATTGTGGGGTAAGAGGAGGGACTAAGGAGGGGAATTAAGGGTGGACTCGCATGTTCTTCTTTTCTCGTAGTCCGGTGTTTGTTTGCGTAAGGGATTAAGGCCAGATTGGACAAGAGAGGATTATTTGTCCATTTAGTATCCCATTTGGGAGATTAACCGATACTAGAGGAGGGATAGTATTAGCTAGTCCCCCTCCTTCGGATTATTTAACATTCAACGTCGAAAATAAACCTTTAATTTATCGCTTTTAATCAAACAAAGTACAACTAATTCCGGTACTCATATATCTATTATCTAGTGGACTCCACTTGTACCTTGTATTCTCATTCTTAATCTCATCTATCTTATCCCATATTTCCTAAAAATAGTCCGGCAATCAAACATTTCTTTAGGGATTCCAACTTATTAGGAAAATATCATCATTACATTTGCCATATTTTTTTAATTTCTTATTTACCTTTTAAAACATCGTCATTACATGTACTTAATTCCAAATAGTAAGGGTAAAAAAGTAAACTCGTCATTACAATCTTTTCGGGATGGTAAAAATGCTGATTGAGACTAAAAATTGGAGAGGGATGAAGTAATAGACTTTGCATGCTTTTTAAATAAATAATAAAAACTCCTTTTTCTTTTCAATCAGTTTAATCATTTCATTCCTTTGATACATTACCATGTTGACTAAACCCACATCGGTCCTTCTCTCCCTCCCTCTCCTCAACAGTCATGGCCAGACTCATTAGATACACTCATATATTCACCTGGTACGCCTCACCAAACAGTTATATTCTACTCATCATCTTTGACATACTCAATAGCACGCCTCTCTCTCTCCTCTCTCTCTCTCTCTTCTCCATCATTGCATGCATGAAGCAGCTAAATATTCTGTCTGTTATCTGGGTTTATGGATCTGACGTTCATGTCTAGTCCTGTTCTCTCTGTCATATAGTGTATGTATGTATATGATTTCTAGCTCCTTGATTTAAGAGCCGGCTGCCGAGGCTCTCTCTCAAAAATTTCAACTTAAGAGTTTGAAGGCCTTCAAACAACTTCTGTCACTGGATTCAATCGCCATTTTCTGAAATTTTCTGGTATGTTTTCTCTTAATTTCCTGTATTTTTTTGCTTTGTTTGCATTTTTTTTCGAATATGTCAGCATCCAAGGGAAATCAAGGGGTGATTTGATTGGTTAAAAAACAAAAGGCTAGTAAGTGTATTTGGTAACGTACGGTTTTGTTTGCCACTCATTAACCAACGAAACCCAACTAATTAAGAAGATGCTTCCAAATTACTATCTCTGTGTAGCTCTGTTTCTGTGATCGGTGAGGCTGCAAGTTTTTTGAAAAAGGAGAATTAAGTGGAGAGATTGATCAGTAATGCTATTTTGAATTCCAAACCAAACCGAGCCTTAAGGACTAATTGAGGCCGGCTACATGAATCATGTTTTTTCATTGAGCTCTATTAAGGGCTACATGTTTACTGAGATTTAGAGTATTTGTATCTTTACGAATTACAACATTTAATGTCAATCTGGTCTTCCTCTTCTTGTAGCGTTACTACCTAAATCTATTCTATCAACTCTCCTAACTACTGCTATTTTGAATTCATTTGTGCATAGAACATTTACCTGCAGTGGTGGATCCAAGAATCTAACCGAAGTACTTTCACTTATGAATTTTTTTTACCTAGTCTACGCGATGAACGTCTTTGATCGTCGGTATGACATTAGCACGGCGGCACCGTACCGCACAACACGCGGGTGTGCAGCACCCACCCTGGGTTCGCTTCCATTACCCAATTAAATTTATTGCACAGGGGTAGAGCCATTCAATGGCTGGAGGGGGCCATGGCCCCACCCCATTTTTCTTTATTTACCCTTACATATGTGTACAAGTTACAATAATGTTGGGGTATGGATATTAATGGTTTTCAAAACATTGATGGTGTCTTCCTTCCTGAATATATATAGCTAGCGCAAGGTAGTTTGGGCATCCGATTATCTAAAATACAAATTGGACAACTTAAACAATGAAGAAGTCTTGTTGTCTATTTAAAGTACTTAGTAGGATTTAAAATTGGCCAAATCCATTTTGATTAAGGTTTATCATCAGTGAAAATTGCTGACTTTTGCATTTATTATGAGTCGAAGATCTTATCTTTCAAAAGTTCGATCCTTCCCAATATTAAATCCTGGCTCCGCCCCAGTCATTGCATAAGCTAAGTTATTTAGTTGGGCATCATCATAACACACACCCTAATGGTACCCAACTTGTGCAGATAGTTAGTAACACAGGTTGTCCAGACTAACTTGTGTATAAATAGAGCAGTTCTTTTTAGAGGCTTGGCATTTTTTGCATTTTTCAATTCTAGTTATTTTTTGCATTTTCCAAAATTCTAGTTATTTTCACTTTTGGGTGTTTGGATTGTTCCCAAAACAAATTCTCCAAAAATTTTCTCTGTTTTTTCACTTTCCCTAGAGAATAGAAGTCAAAAAGATGTCTTTGAGCTACTTTTCACATTCTCCACTCACATTTTTTCAAACTTGCAAAATCATCCCGATTTGGACCGAGCACATTTTTGGACGAACACACCTCCTCCCTATTTCAAAACATATTCGGACCATAATCTCAAAAGCCAAAAAAATAAAAAAACTAAAAAGTTGACTCTCAAACACCCCTTTAGTACTAAAAGAAAAAGAGCATCCCCAATAGTCTCCCCTAAATTTTTAATCAAAAAAAAAAGCTAAAAGTTGACTTCAAACACAAAAAAAGAAAGAAGAGCATCAGGTAAAAAGGCATTCTTCATTTTACTAATCCCCTTTAGTAACAAAGAAAGATTTTACTTCCTATTTTTAAAAAAATCTCCAACAATCCTCTCTATTACCCTTCCTATTTTTAATAAAATATGATATACGGGAAAAAATGTAGGAGAGAATAAAAAAGAAAAAGAAAAAGGGAAAGGACGGCAGATAGAGGGAGAGAGAGTGAGAGAAAGAATAAAAAAATGGGTAGGTAGTGAACAGTGCTTCCCTAAATGGGGGAGATTTTAGGGAGGTACAGTAGCATTTTGTATTTTAGGGAGGAGTTTAGGGTGTCTCTTGGAATCTAATTTTGGGGGTTGGCTCCCTAAAATAGAGATGGGAGGGGTTTAGGGAGCCTTGTGCACTTGCCCTAATAGATCTTATCTTGTTATTTTCTATAAATAAATAAAAACTGAAATTTAATGTGGACAAAGAGAAAGCAAGAAAATCTTTATTGGGATTCAGTGAGAAGCTCTTTGTCAATCGAAAAAGAATGTACACCATGTCCCAATACCATTAAGGAGAGGCCATTGGAGCAAAAGCTGACACAAGAAGGTCATACCCCACTACTGAGTGCACGAAGCTCCCGCATGTGTAAAGTCGGAGAAAGAATTGATCTGAGAAAGAGTTGATTGATGTACGCAATCTTACCCTCCAAGCAGAGACACTATTTCCGAGAATTGAACCTGTGGCCTATAAGTCATAATGGAGCAACTTTACCATTGCACCAAGTCTACCTTTCAAAAGCTGACACAAGAGAATAACATTTAGTGATTGTTCACATTCACAGCTCTGGGATATTCTTTTGAAAGCCCACTAAAGAGCACAAGTGGCTTGTGAGCTAGTACTCCATTTTCCCTTGTCAAAGTAACTAGCTAATTGACTTTTACTTGATCAGATGAAAAGTACTTGATACTGTTCCATATCGGCACCTTTGCTACTTTTCTCACCCTCTCTGTTAAACCCCGGACCACCTGTTAAACCCCGGACCACCAGCTATAGAGGTGCGGTTCCACTAACATGGCTTCTCGGATTTTTTAGAATGATGTATGCGAGAAAAATGATTTGCCTGAAAAAACGTGAAAAGATAAAGTCAAATTAGTAGAACGAGACCATAATCTCTAGTTGTTTTTATTGAATCAGTGGTGATATATACGGGTAACAGCTGAAGCCTCAACATTCAGAGCTCTCTCTCTCTCTCTCTCTCGAAATTCAATTCAATGTGTATTGTCTTCTTAACTTGGCTGCATCAAGGTCAGTAGTACTGCAGATTTGAGAATTTTGTGCGTACATGCGTTTCAAAGTAAATTTTCTATACTTGTTTAAGGATGTCTATTAGTTGACTTGGGGCCGTCATAAATATTATCTCCCTTGCATATTGTAATTGTATATGTTCTTTTTTGGAAGGCGTGTCATTTTTTGGATGAAAAGTGGAGTAATATACTTTGAACATTATTCTTCGACTTCTTTTGTACCGGTTTAAAGATGTTAATTAGTTCTTTAACATTGTGTGGAAATTGGAGTTTGATGAGGAAAACTGTACATGAAACAATAGAAAAACTAAATAACGGTCTGTTTAAAACATCAACGGTTGAGATTCACATTTTTCATATACAGTTTTAAACAGACCGTTGATTTAGTTTTATTGGACTGTTTCATGTATAGTTTTCCTGTATCCAAACATTTCACGGGAAATTCGACAAATGGTACATTAAAATCCCTTTTTATCTTAAAGAGACACCTTTTTTTTCAATAGCAGGACAAACAACAAAGGAGGGGTAGAGTAGCTTTTAGGGATTCTGGTCTACGGCCATGTGCAATATATTCTGAAGACTAGACTACATTGTTGTCTAATTATGGGGAATGAAATTGTTGAGTTATTTTACATGTGATATTTTCTAGTCTGATTTTGTGTGTGTATAAATATTTTGTGTGGAAATTCGACAAATGGTACATTAAAATCCCTTTTTATCTTAAAGAGACCTTTTTTTTTTCTCGTGGAAATTCGACAAATGGTACATTAAAATCCCTTTTTATCTTAAAGAGACCTTTTTTTTTTCTCGTGGAAATTCGACAAATGGTACATTAAAATCCCTTTTTTATCTTAAACAGACTGTTGATATTGTTGATTGTTGTCTAATTATGGGGAATGCAATTGTTGAGTTATTTTACATGTGATATTTTCTAGTCTGATTTTGTGTGTGTACTTTATTATTTCAGTACTGGGCTTCAATTAAACTTCATAACCATTCCTTGAAGCTCTATTCAAGTGTTCCAAACATAAATTTATCTGTTTTTTTTTTCAGGTATATAACCAGAAGAGGAATCTCCTGGTTTGAAAAACTAATTTGGAAAATAAGTTTCTGTTTAGAAAGTAATCACAAAGATGAAGTTTATGAAACTTGGGACACGGCCGGACACGTTCTATACTCAAGAGGCTACCAGGTAATGTAATGTTGGGAATTTGTTGTGACTAAATAACCAATGGTTGTTTGCTGACATTGTTACATTCATTTTATGTCTAATGTTTGTACCAATGATATGCAGGACAGTGGTTTCAGATGTTTCCAGTGATCTCATCATAAAAATCAACAATATCACTTATCTTCTCCATAGGGTAATGATTTAGTTACGAAATTTGATATATACCTATATAGTTATGCAAATTTTTTGTTTTTGTTTTGATAGGAGAACCTAATCTACCTGAAACCCCAACCGAACCAATCGTAATGAGTTCCTTTCCATAGGATTTGGATCCACAATTTTCAGCTATTATACGTTATGAAAGTTGTGTGTGCATATTAGTATATGTGTTCTCATTGAAGAGGAATTACACCTTTGTTAACTGTGGAATTCCTAGCTGCAGCACCAACTTCTTCCAAAATGCGGCCTCTTGCAACGAATTTGCTCGAATTCTGACGATTCCAACAGTGTTACTATGGAGCTTCATGATATTCCTGGAGGTGAAGATGGTTTTGAACTCTGTGCTAAGTTTTGCTACGGGATCACAATCAATCTCAGCGCGCACAATGTTGTACCTGCATTTTGTGCTGCTAAATTCCTTCGAATGACCGAATCAGTTGAGAAAGGAAATCTCGTGCTAAAACTTGAGGCCTTCTTCAATTCATGCATCCTTGAAGGTTGGAAAGACAGCATTCTAGCCCTGCAGACCACCGGGAAGTCACCCGAATGGTCAGAAAATCTCGGCATCACAAGGAGGTGCATTGACTCGGTCATTGACAAAATCCTCACACCGCCAGCAAAGGTTAGAAAAAACAAACAAACAATTTGACTTATGAAAGCATCATGTATGCCTAGTGGAGATTGTGAAGATTGTATGTATTTGGTATTTGATATGGATGAAGAATCTCTGCAGGTGACATGGTCCTACACTTACACTAGACCGGGGTATTCTAGAAAACGGAACCAACTTGTGCCGAAAGATTGGTGGACAGAGGACGTATCTGATCTTGACATAGACTTGTTCCGATGCATTATTACTGCCGTTAGATCAGCAAACGTTCTGTCAACACAGCTAATTGGTGAAGCATTGCATGTGTATGCCAGCCGGTGGCTACCGAACACTTCAAAGACTCAGCCTCCAGAGAGTTCAGCTTCTCAAACTGAAGATGTGGAAAAGAAACAGCGAATCCTTGAGACCATTGCAAACATGATTCCGGGAGATAGGGAATCCGTGTCTGTTGGATTCTTGCTGAGGCTACTTAGCATCGCGAATTTTCTAGGGGCATCCCCGGTAACCAAGGGAGAACTAATTAGGCGATCGAGTGTGCAACTCGAGGAGGCAACTGTGAATGACCTGCTGTTTCCTTCACACGCTTCTTCCAATGGTCATTTCTATGATATTGACTCGGTTGGAGCAGTGTTGCAAAGTTTCCTGGTGCATTGGAGAAGGCAAAACACTGGAGATGGCCAATCTTTGAGGTTGATTCGGAAGGTTGGAAAGCTCATTGATTCTTATATCCAAGTCGTCGCGAAGGATGTCAATATGCCAGTATCAAAAGTGGTGTCTCTTGCACAAGCTTTGCCAGAAATCGCTCGGCCTGTCCACGATGACCTTTACAAAACAATTAACATTTACCTGAAGGTATTGGTACTATATACTAACAAACATATACAAGTAGACTACGAAAGAATCCTTTCGAGTTCTTTGTTTGGAATCTAAGTTGTCCTGGGAGCCTATAGCGCACGTCACAATCGTCCATCTTGAAATTCAATGGTTCATATTTGCTGAAGCTTTCTTACCGGTAATAAAACACTTTGACTGGTAAGAAAGCGTCTGCGAATCCGAACCATTGAAAACACTTTTGGATGGTTGAGGTTGGTGCACTGCGTGGTGCAACACATATGATGCGCTGCAAGATCCCCCAAACAAGAGAAAATGTAAATTTGTTTAGATCGCACAAACATCAACTTGTTCGTCAAATTGAAACCTTGGTATAATTCTCTCAATGAGCAGGAGCATCCTGATTTGGCAAAGCCAGAGAAAAAGCAGCTCTGTAGCATTCTAGATTGCCAAAAGTTGTCCCCAGAAGTACGTGCTCATGCAGTGAGGAACGAGCGGCTACCGTTGAGAACAGTGGTTCAAGTACTCTTCTTTGAACAAGAGAGAGGTGGCAGCTCAACGAGTCGTAAACCTCCACGGGTCACCGAAGAGGAACATATGAGCAAGTTGAAAGTGAGTTCGGATGAAAAGTCCCAGGAGGGCATCAAAAGAAGTACAATGCCTAACGTAACCGAGAGAAGTCGTAGCAAGACAACCAAGTCGGAAGGAAAGCTGATACTGGAGCCTGAAGTACAGAATGTGAGCGGAAGAGAATCGGAACGAACAGAGAAGGGAAGAATGACTGTTAGAGAAGAAGGAAGTTCTGGAATTAAGTTTGAGTTCCCTACTAGTAGTAATAAGGACATACTACAATCGATAAGCAATAAATCCGTCCGCAGCCGTAGCAAAGATAAATCATCCAGATAGCACATGAAGATGATCAGTTCAACCTCCCCTAGTTTTCCTGCATTTAAATTGTAATTCTGATTTTTTGGGCCAGAATTAAGCGATTCATGGTGCCAGGTAGTGGAAATAGTGCACAAAAACTTAGTATAGTACCATATAATGATCAGGAAAAAGTTCTTTAATCAATGTCAAATATATTTTTTCTGAAAGTTTTTAAAATTTATTTTTACGTGTTTTTACTCCTCTCGTCAAGACGAATCAACTTTAATAACAACGTTCTGCCAAAGATCAGAAATAGTACATAAGATGAAAATAAATCATTACGAAGAGATACATACGTATATTGTTGTAAGCAGCCATGTATTTTAGCATCCTCGTGTGTATTTTCTTCTTTCCGATAAGCAGATTTGTGATCCATATGTGAAGGATTAAGCCAAGCACCCTTGAGTTGTGAAAGCTTTAGCCTTTATGGAATGTCACCATTTCACATTTAAACCCACTACCGTGCAGTATATAAGTACTGTTTCCGATTGATATGTGAATGTAGTTGAAGTAAATATCCGATAGGCAAAAACCACTGAAAATTTACACTTTGGGCTAGAAAATCTCAGAGTTTTTTTCTTCTTCTGTTAAATACTTGCCTGTCGTTACTTCAAGGCTTTGGAGTTAGTTAAGGTGCTTGCAAGATGTAGTGGACAACTTGTTTATTAAAAACAGGGCTACATATGTGCAAAACAAGATCATAAAATGTCAATGCCACCATCAATGGTTACCAGATACCATAGTTTTAAATACAAGCTGCGACGACGTATCAGCCGTTATGTAACGGTTTTTGGGTTT
Source organism: Vaccinium myrtillus (assembly GCA_016920895.1). Classification (NCBI taxonomy): domain Eukaryota; kingdom Viridiplantae; phylum Streptophyta; class Magnoliopsida; order Ericales; family Ericaceae; genus Vaccinium; species Vaccinium myrtillus. Next base: position 16,530,621 of record CM029275.1, on the reverse strand, counting down.
CCCGATACTGTTACACCCTGGTATATTGGCAAGAGTAATAATGCATGCGTATCGGTCAGTTCTCGTTACGTATTGGTCCATATCCGATTCACGGACTGGTTCACGACCATTGCACAGAGCTGGCTTTGAGCTAAAGCTCGTAAGGCCTCCCGATTTTTTACTAATATTGAGGGGCCCCATTTTTATAGGTTCATATAGTAATAATTAGTAATTACACCTATATAAAAATTGAATTATTTCAAGGGTTATCGATTTTGGGTACTTATACTTCAAATAATTGTAATGACTTCGTATGAAGTTTCTTTTTCCAAGTATTTTTAACTATACAAAGTAGATTGAAGGCCCCATTTAAATAAGTTTGCTTTAGGCCTCATGAACATCAGAGCCAGCCCTGCCGTTGCGGCCGATACTCAACTGTTACGGGTTATTTAAGCAATTTCAAATCATTGTTTGCCAGAATGAATTTTAAAATTTACATCCGCTACACCTGATACAGGTTCCGTAACGTTCAATACTACTAAAACTATTACTGTTATGCGGCGCGAAAACGTCATTTAGAACCTTGTCAAATACCAACTAACAAATCATTCCTGATCAAAGAAAACTTACAAATCACCCTCACTAATAGCGAAAAGGGTTAATCATACGGCAGGTTATCTTCTAACCTCACCAAAAAAATTACCCTGGTTGTTGATTATTGATAGTATTTGAAGTTTCAATTTCAGGCTTTCAGCAATCTCATCTCCACGCTTCTCTATTTCATGCAACCTCCTTGCCAAAATACAACTCCACAATGGAAATTCAAGCAAGAATGCCAAGAAACCACAATTGTGACTAATACGTGTGTGGAGCTTCTGACCTCCGGCACACATCTGGATTGTGAAGCTCCACCCTCACCTAGACCTTCAAGATGAATCCATCATTAGCGCCTAATTGGCCGTCGGTGATAGGAAGACACTCTGACTGCTAAGTAAGTCTCTACGTGAATAAGGATGACGTAGCTATCTAGGGTTTGGTATTATAATTTACTTTGAATGACTTGGCTTGACTTTCGGATGACCTGTTTCTCGGTATGGTATGAAGTCATGCATGACGATCGCTGAATGCCACACTGGCTGGGCTGGAGCACGTGGCCGAACCACTTCACTTAGCAGTGACGTGGCTCCGCCTCTGGCGCGTGTCACCATCGGAACCCAATGCCTTGCCTTGCTCGGCCCGTGACATCACAGACCAAACAGCCCACTTGCCTGTTGGGGCCGCTGGCTGTTAAGCTACTTGGGCTTCATCCGCGTTAGGCCTGTATGGACGTACCAGATGCATGGCCCACCATCCGGCCCACCACAAAGTGCAAGTTTAGAAGGGGATTTAATTTTGTTCACCTCCTTAAAAAGAGAATAGTTGTTTCAATTTTACTTTGTGTGATTTCGGTTGTCTAAAAGTATTTTTAATGATTCAAATTTATAGATTTTTTTCATCTCATAGAAAATAGTCACCGAAATGCAACAAGAGAAGTTTTTGCACTCCAACAACTGAAAAGTCGGGTCATTTTTTTTTTCCATGACTAGTTTGGAGAACCACCTTTTTTTTTTATTCTAGTGTTTAGAAAAAAATTAAGATGGTTGATTTGCTTTATTCTTGATCATCCCTACCACTAACAATGATTTCTCTTTTAAAAAAATCTTATCTTATACTACGTATTTTATTTATGTATTCTTTCTTTATTTAAATGAATAAATAAGTTTGCAAAACCAAACGGGTAGCCCACCCATCTGACCCGTGCAAACGTTCTTCTAGTTTTTGTCGTCTCCCTCACTTCCCCTAACACAGTTTTGGCGTCTCTCGCTCTTCTGAGAGAGAGAGAGAGAGTGTAGCAACAAGGGTTTAACGAAGACTTTATTCTGCAGAAAATAGCTCAGCACCCAATTCAATTTCTCGCCGACTTCCATCTGTGATAAAGGTAATCTCTTACTTCTCCTTCTCATTCAGCTTCACTCATTTGGCTTGCATTTTTCTAGGTCTGCAACCAATGATTTTTGTTGCTAGGTAAGAAATAATTTCCCCCAAATTCTATTTTCCTCAAAACCAGTTAGCTTCTGATTTCTTTTTCTTACTTGTGAAATGGCATTCTGATGGATCAATTGAAGTCGTTTACGCATAAATGTAAATGGTCTTTAACTCTTGTTTTCTGGGTTTTCCAGCGATAGTAGCAGTAAATGGCGGAGAAAGGAGGAAAAGGGTTCTCGCTGCCCAAGGGAAAATCTTCTCTCAAATCTCCTGGTATGCATGTTTATATACGTCTGTACTCTATATGTGTATCTCCCAATTTCTCCTTTCTTAGGTTATCCCAAATGGCATCACCAAAAGCAAAAGGTTTACTAAGTTAGCGATGTTGGCCTAAAAAATGGCTCACAATGGAACAACCAAACTTAGCAACAGTAAGTTTCGATAAGGCATGCAGTAAAATGTTTGTATATCACAAAATGATAGAAATCCCCAAATCATCTCATGCTTAAATTAGGTTATACGGGGTATTCTACCCCATTTCTGCTAGTCTGAAGAACCATAATTTCATGATACCTGGAACAAAGTTTGATTGAGACACATATGCTTATAATGGTTGCATTGAATGATGGCATTGTTTTTAGTAGCGTGACACACATGCTTATAATGGGCTCTGATTGGTTTTTTACTCGGGAATGTAACAATTTGTGCTAAGCAACAATATTGATCTTTTAATATCGCATTGTATGTTTTGTTTTGTCTGTTGTTTCTTCTTGTTGTTATTTAGGACTTTTTTAAGATATCCTCACAAAAGAACAATTTAGCAATGATATTTGTCTTAAGCATCTCCTCTTATCCTTTAAATTTCTTTGCCTAGCTACTTTGAAAGGGAAAGATGATATCTCAGCAAATTCAAAGAGCGGGCGGAGAGTTCAGTTTGATTCTGAAGGTTTAAACCTGTTTCCTTTTTATTTTTCTCTTGTATAAATCCTTAGTTACTGTGCTCACCTGGTCCAAAGATGGATGGGGACTCTAAATACTAATCCCTTTCTCACCACTTACGAAATGTACTCTTGATGTTATAGATTCACTAGAATCCGATTTCAGCCTCTCATCAAAAGCTGGTGGGAAGGGTGATACCCCTGGTACTAAAGGTAAAAAGTTGTTGTATCACAGAAATTTCCCATGGGTGATTTCATGTTTTGCTGATACTTATGTGTACTGCTTTGTGTTTGATGCATATATTTCAAGGTGATTGGGGAAAAGGTGGGAAAGGAGACAAGGTCGCAAATGGTGGCAAGAGCTCAATGAGGAAAGAATCTTCCGCATCCAGCCAAAAAAATGAACAAGGTTAGTGCTTTCCCTTGATAGTATATATGGTCGTTTGATAGACACAATGTAAAATTTGTTTTGATCATTTTATTAGGCCATGCAATTATTGCTGATTTATATAATTGCTGCAAAAATGGTGAATACAATGTTGGTTTCAGAGACGAAGTAACCCGATTTCGTGTTAGCAATCAATTTTGAAGTGGTAAAAGCAACAAGAAGAGTTGAATAAAATAAAATACTCACATTGAAGCTCAGAGTGCAAAGTGTCATTAAACTCTTAAGTAGTTGGCTTCACAAAATAAATTGTATAGGAGCAGATGGAAGAAAAGGGGTCTTCTGTCTTCAATTGGTTTTCCAGTGAGAGAATCAAAGTTCCATTTCTCTGTCACCTGAGAATTAGTTCTGAAGAGCCTAACAGTGCACTAAAAATGGTATATTTTGAGCGAAAGCCTTTAAAAGGACCTTCATCATTTGGTCATTTAACTTACCTCCGGGGAAAATATTTTTTCCCTAGTGGACTAAACATTGTGACACCCTTTAAGCAATTTTATATCTATTGCATTTCGATTGTGTGTTGATTGGCGTCAATATATTTAGGTATTTATGTTGGATCAAGATGAATACAACCCGAACAGTATTGAATTGTGTCACTGTCTGTTGAAAACATTGGGCCTCTGATATGAGTGGTAGATGTGGCTGACCTTGACCAGTATTAGATTCATGTAGTCTCTGCTTTCGATAGAGCTCAATGGAAAAAAAATGAGATTCATGTAACCGATGACTCAAGGCTCTATTTGGTTTGGTTTGGCTAAATACATGATGAATGTATTAAGTAAAAATTGATTGTCACATCGTTTGTTGGTATTGGGTAGAACTTCCGAAGAATGCCAAATGTCTGATGGACTGTGAAGCAGCAGATATTTTACAAGGAATCCAGGAGCAGATGGTTGTACTCTCTGAAGATCCAACCATTAAAATCCCAATGTGAGGAACAGAGTTAAAGCTTCATCTTCTTGATTAGGGAAAGAGCTATGGATGTAAGGATTTGGTTTATCTCATTGAGAATCCCTTATACATTGCTTTCCAGATCCTTTGGTAGGGGACTCCAGTATGCTGCTAAGAGTGGTAGCCGTTATACAGACTCTGACTCTGTTCGACGAGTGCTTGAGTATCCTTTTACTGTTTTGGAAAACAAAGTTATTGTTATTAGTCTTGTTATTAACCTTATTATTTGGGAAAATATATGTCATCATTCATGAGGTTTATAGCAATTATGATTTTGAGCAATCTGCTGTTGAACCATTAACTCAAATATCAGGTCTCTCAAAACGCATGGTATTTCTGACAGCGAGGTAGCTATCTGCCTGAGTTACTGCTGTAATTTGTTTTGTTGATAACGGTATAATGTTTTGATTTTATATTTGGTTACAGGTTTGCATTATTGCCAACATATGTCCAGAGTCTTTGGATGAAGTTTTTGCTCTAGTCCCATCCTTGAAGGTATGACCCCTCTGAGTTTAGTTTGTGGCCTCATAAATCTTCTGCATAATGCTGATGTGCTTGTGGAACTATTTATGATGGAGTCATGGACAAGCAACAAAAGATGGGCTTAGTGATTCTAATTGTCAAGCAATAGTTAAAAATTTCAACAACAGCTGCTGGGCAGATATCTCTTATTCGGTTGAGATGATGTTTTTATGACCATAGTGCTACTATCTTATGTTTTCGAATTTTTACTTCAAATACCAGTGCTACTCCATTTTAGCCCGTTCCCTGCAGATTAGCCTCTGATAAACAAATGTGGGGTCAATTATAGTGGGGTAAATCATTGCTGGGTTGCAATTGTGATATCAAAATATTGAAAGTATTGCTTCTTAATTGTTGGGAGATATCTGAAAACATTATTATTTTTTATCGCTTATGATAGGAAACTATTTTTTTTATTCTTCAATGATTGGAAGCTGGTTGTTTAGAATTTATTTTCTTTCAGGGTAAGAAAAATAAGGTGACACAACCCCTCAAAGATGCATTGAGTGAATTAACCAAGCTTAAGCACTCTTCGTGAAGCTCCTGCAGAAGAGATCCATTGTAAGTTATTTCACTGCTCAATGAAGTAGGATAGCCTCATCTTGCATTCTCTTTGCTACCCGCGTGTTTTTGTATGCTTGTCTAATAGTGCGCAAAACGGCTTGAAATTTAACCGGTGCATAGCGAAATTTTGTGTGTGTGTGTGTGTGTAGGACGATTCTTAATAGAGTGCACTTATCAAAATAAAAATTGCAGGATCTGCACATGCTGCGGGCTTGGTAGAGCAGAACATGGTGCTGTTCTTTTGGAGAAACTTACGAAAAGGCTTACCTTAATATGGCCAACAATTGTAATTATCCTTTTGGTTAAATGCGATTGGTGTACCTGGTACGCCTATGACTTTTCAGTTGGGATGCTTTTGGAACTGTTGTGAGAATTATTAAGAGCTAGCTTTGTGCAAAGGTTTGTTATTTTTTGTCTACGGAACAGGAAACTTCCCTATTGCTGCAGATTCTCCATTAGCGTCGAAAGCGCTTAGGAGTTATCCAATCACGGTGGCATTGCATGATCCAATCGAGAAAAATGGGACATTTCTATTAGAGCCCAACTATAGCGACCTAACTCGCCTCAAATTAGACTGGTAATCCTGGGGCGGTGCAACCCGAGGATTGCCACTCCAAAATGGAAATTTTATGTGAATAAGGTGTCACTAATACAGACCGGAGATGGTAGAATTGGTGAGTGCATTCTGCTTGTGTTCGTTAAAGGGTCCAGCTTCCATTCTTAATTCTCGTTTTGCGATCTTGCTTTTAATCTTCGCTAACTGGAATTACAATAGTCTCTGCAATTTTCAAAAGACTCTTTTTCGCTCTATTCACAACTTCCATTCACTTTTACACGAGGCATTATGTTGATTTTGAAACATCATAAATTACATAAAATTCTTGTATGCGTTTGATGAAGAACAAGTTGATGACGAGAATCTGGAGCATTCAGAGCTCCAAATATCAAAATCAATCCGAATTCTGAGTTCGAAATTAAATGGAGAGATTTTAATACAAAACGATTGTTAAATGTCCCTCATCTAATATTAGAAAGATGTGGATGACGTATGGTAAATAGGTAAATCAATTTTAAATGTCCCTCATCTAATATTAAAAATGTGGAATGACGTATGTAAAAATGGGTAAATTTGTTGTGTTGTTAAACTTTGTTAAGGTAAAGAGGGTTCCGTTTGGTGTTATTAGAGACTTAGGTCATCTCTAAAGTGCAGGTAAAAAATGCTCCCTAAAGTGTACACCTTAAGTACACGTGGGACCCAATTTTGTTTGCTTAAGAACTTAGTGTAAAGAAGAAATTCACTTTAATGGGGCTCTCCCTAAAAATACTCCCTAGGTGTATGTGGGACCCATTTAAGTGGGCGCCATAACCAAAAAAACAAAAAAACAATTATTGAATGTTATAAATGCAAGGAACTTTCTCTCTCTTTTTTCTCTCTCTCTCTCCTCTTTCTCTCTCCTTAAGTCCTCCCCCAAATTTAGGTAGTCACTTAGTTTAGGTAGTAGAGATTTTAGGGAGCCAAGTTTTGTGCTTTTTTGAGGTTTTTTTCTTAGCTAGTTAGGCGACTTTATTGTTAAAATGTAGAGTATTGTTAAAATGTATAAAAGTACACAAATATATGTGTATGTAGGCATATAGATGTAGGTAGGGTCCCATCAACCATTACCTTTTTCCTCACTTTTTTTTCTCTCTCTCTCCTCTCCCTCTCTTTCGTTTTGCACCTTCAAAGCCTTGGCCCCAGTTAATGTAGAAATAAAGGTACAAACACAGTTGTGTCTAATCCTAAGTCTGCCACCAATTTCTCTTACACACTGCCACCCTATTTCTTACCCTAACAACACTATTGAGACACAAAAAATGAAAAAAGTTAACTACTTACACTAGTTCTTACCTAAATTATGACACTAACTCCATTACTGGAGATGCCCTAAGGAGTTGGTCAGATTTCCACAATTATCCCACAGTAATAGTACTTGAGTATATGGGCGCAAAAAGAGTGATGACTGACTACCAAGGCTCAAACTCATGACATGGTATGTGAGCAAAATCTATATGGGTGCAAATAGATTGGGCTCGGCCCATTAATCATCGAGCTTCATTTGATATTCACAAGTCCGGTTTTTAAGTTTCATTTCTCAAAGGGGTTCTTTCAGGCCGGTCCTCTTTTGGAAGGGTGTTCCCATCTAGGCCCAGTGTCACACTCTTCCATTCAAGTCCTTTTCATGCGCGCGTACCATAGCTATGCTTTATCCCTTTCTCTATTCTCCCTCTCTCCTCCGTGCACCCACCTAACATGCATTTTCTCTCTCCTGTACAACCAACCACAGATGTCTGTCTGTCTCTCTCTCTCTCTCTCTCTCTCTCTCACATTTTAGATTTCAAAATAAAATAACTTTTGTTACACATTTATTTTTTATAAAAATTATATATTTGAAACTTACTCGACGAGATCTTTAAAACAAGATCCACATTGAATATGAAAATATGTACACAATAAAAAAATTATTTACACCCTCTAATTTTTTTTGACATAGTTAATTGTTACTAGGCAGAATTCACACCCCCTCCAGACAATTCACACCCCCTCCAGACAATTCACACCCTTTATCACACAATTCACACCCTTCATAACGAAGAATTCGCAGGACTAATTTACACAAATACACAATTCATACCCAAAAATGAAAGAATTCACACATCTCAAAATACAAAATTCACACCCCCTAAAATAAAAAACAATTCACCCACATCAAATGCAGAAGTCACATATCCGCTACACAACTTACACTCTAAAAAATATATACAATTCACACCCCAAAATGTAAGAATTCACATCGTCCAAAATGAAAGAATTCACACCTGTCAAAATGCAAAATTCACACCCTCTAAAAAGAAATAATTCACTGTATTTCTGAACAATTCACACCCTCAAAAAATGAAAGAATTCACCCACATCAAATGCAGATTTCACACATCTTCTATACAAACTCACTCTCCAAAATGAAAGAATTCACACCCCTTAAATATAGAATTCACATCCCTTATATTCAATATGAGTCTTGTTTGATAGATCTCGTCGAGTGAGTTCTAAAAATATAAATTTTACAAAAAATGGATATATATAATAAAAATTATTAAACTTTAAAATTTTAAAAAGATAAAAAGGAGAAGAGAGAGAGAGAGAGAGAGAGAGAGAGAGAGAGAGAGAGAGAGAGAGAGAGAGAGAGTGTGTGTGTGTGTGCAAAAAAACAACCCTTAAAGCAACGAATTCAATTACAGTACTTTTGGGGCACGCGCGGAAAAGTCAGCGAATAAGAGAGAGAGAGAGAGAGAGAGAGAGAGAGAGAGCGCGTCAGGGCTTACCAGGAAGGGAAACATAAAATGGGGTTTGGACGGAAAAGTGGGGGCTGCTTGAAATTTCCTGTTTCTCAAACCTGTTCAAGTAGCCCATTTATTTTTATAAAGTATACTACCTACATATAAATTAACCCTCCTCACTATTATAAATTAAAGTTTACAATCATAATTATTATAGTTATACGAAGACCAATAAATATATTTGTATATATGCTTTAAAAAATAGGGTAATGTGTATATATAAGGATTCTTCCTAATATTTTTTGATATTATAAATATATAATGCACATAATTGTCATTATTTTATATTGAGCCGAGCCAAGTTTGATTTGAAGAGATATTTTCAAGCCCAACCCATTAACCAAACGGGCTAAAAAAAACTTAACCCCACCTAACACGATTGGCCTAAATACATATCCAATGCCCTAAAATTAGATGTTTTGCCTCTTTTAGAATGGTGGTAAAAATGGCTTGAGCTATTCCCACAAAATGGCAAAATTTGTTAAAAACCTAACCCAACAACTATCTATTTGTCTAGCCATAAATGTCTACATCCATTTATCCACACCACCCATTTTCACGCAAAAATGTCACCAAAAATAATTGAGTCATTTTTGCCACCTCACCCTATCCAACCACCAAATCCGTCCCTCCCTCTTCCTTTGGAATATAAGGGAAATTATTGAAAAAAAATGGCATTGCCATCATTTGCCCAAATGGCACTGTTCATTGCCTTTGTTTCGGAATGGCTTAAGTCAAATGGCAAAACCATTGGAATTGGCATTGCCCTTGGAGCCCGTTCGAGAGCAAGATTTTTCCACTCTGCGTTTTGAATTTTCCCATTTTGGGCGTTTGGCACAAACTTGCAGTTCAAAATGCATTCTCAAAATCACACACAATAGAGGTATAATTTGATAATCAACACCAGATGTACTTTTGCATTCTGAATAAAAAAAATCTGGGTAAATTTCACTGACCTCCCTTGAGGTTTCTGACAAATACAGGAACCTCCCCTGAGGTTTTTGAAATGACTCTGCCCTCCCTTGCTTTTGAAACTATTGTTGAGATTCCCCCTTCTGTTAAATGTATCCCTAACGGCGTTAAATGCGATTGTGGAATGACAAAAGTAACCTCTATACAAAACAAAACCTCGCATAGTTTCTACTGCTTTTCACTCTTCATCATCCTTTCCAATTTCTCAAATGCCTATTGCTTTTCAAAAAAAAAAAATTTCTTCTTTATCATACAAAAACATAATGAAGAAAACTCCCAAATCAAGAAACCACCATTAAAAAAAAATTACGTACTTAAAATTAAGAACTAAAGCTCCAAAAGCATAGATATAGTACATATATATATATATATAAGATATACAAGAATGCAATTTCCAGAAATGGACTGCACAAGGAAAATAATTCCCCATCAAATCTGAAACCAGAAACCAATGTTAAAGGAATGAATTGGACACCAATACAGTGAATACCAAGGGCGGCCCCACATAGGGGCAAGCTCGGTTGGACGGAAATTTCCTACTGCCGTGTATATATAATTTTGGGTATTTTGGTAATTTTGCCCCCATACCGTATAGATTATTTTCTAATCTTGCCCCAAGTAACAAAAAATAAATATAACTATGCCCAAAGAGATATCGGATATCCATTGGTATACAAACTTTTGAAATTAACCTTAGTTTTACCAGTTGCGACCGCTACAGTGGAGAGAGCATTTTCTGCAATGAAGATTGTGAAGAACCGACTTCGTAACAGAATGGGTGACTAGTGGATGCAAGATAGTTTGGTTGTGTACATTGAGCGAGAGATTTTTGATACCATTTCAAATGAAGCTATCATGAATCGGTTTCAAAATATGAAAAACCGTCGGGGCGAGTTGTAAACGATATGATATGTTATGGTTGACATACCACTTTTGCTTATATATATATATATATATATGAGTCCACTTCCTATCCAAACCATAAATCCGGACCTACCGTCCGGACCTCATTGATCCCGATCGAATTTTGACGATCCGAACCGTTAGATGTGTTTAAAACGTGATTTTAAGGTCCAACGCGAAGATTTGGCAAAAAAAAATACCGGAAAGGGCTTGATCGGGCAGTTTTTCAAAAAACGCTATAAAAACAGTTTTGTGAAAAATCGCCCGATCAAGCCCTTCCGGGTATTTTTTTGCCAAATCTTCGCGTTGGACCTTAAAATCACGTTTTAAACACATCTAACGGTTCGGATTTTAAAAAAAAAATTCGGAAGGTGGAGGTCCGGACCGTAACACGGTCCGGGATCCTTGATTGGAAGCTCGGTGTATATATATATATATAGAGGGTATACTTCTAATCTGGACCTCCCGTTTCCGGACCTCCATGATCCAAACATTTTTTTGACTATCTGATCCGTCCAATGTGTTCAGAAGGTGTTTTCAATGGTCCACACGGCAAATCTTCAAAAACAAATACCGGGAAGGGCTTGATCCAAGTAGTTTTCGCAAAAACGTTATATTTACAGTTTTTGCTTGGATCAAGCCCTTCCCGGTAATTTTTTTTTTTTGAAGATTTCCCGCGTGGACCCTTGAAAACACTTTCAGAACACATTGGACGGCTCGGATTTTCCAAAAATAATTTGCAACACAAAAAAATCATTTTTTTCTTATTTTCGGGAGGTTTGGACTAGAAGTTTGGTTAAGTATTATATTGGATCTACTGTATACTTGACCCCGCTGATACTAAATCCTGCGTCCGCCCCTGGTGAATACACCATTAAAGCATGACCTGCATTCTAATTTACAAATACATACAACTTTCATCAATGCCCATGGGAGGGAGGGGAGGGGGAGTGAGACTCTCCATATTCTGCATGTTTTATACACCGCATCAATCAATATTTTTGGGAACTTTACATGGCTTGAACTTGAACCCCACTTAATTCCCCCAATTTGCCATAACACTTAACCACAAAACGTAGCTTTAATTATGTGATAATACCCAATTATCTTCGAGGGGAAAACCCTCGAACCAGTGACGAACTACGGCCCCACTTGACGAACACAAGCGGTGGCGGCAGTGCTCGAGAATGGAACGACGACCCCACTTGAAGAACACGAGCGGTGGCGGCAATGCTTGAGAATGGATTCCTCCTGGGTTGTCGCTCCGGTGTCATAACTAGATCAGGTCCTCGAACTCGTGTTGGTGATGGATTTGAGGATTGTACATGCGTGTTTGTAAATGGGGGTGATTGGATTGATAGTGGGAATAGTATTTTACAATTTAGGGCAATTTTGGTACCTGGTGAAACTAATCTGCTCGCATCACCAACTCTGTTAGTGTTTCAAACGGAAAGATTACAGAAGGGGGAATCTCAACAATAGTTTCAAAAGCAAGGGAGGGCAGAGTCATTTCAGAAACCTCAAGGGAGGTCCTTGCATTTGTCAGAAACCTCAGGGGAGGTCAGTGAAATTTACCCAAAAAATCTCAACATAATTTATTTTGATGATTACTCTCAAACATTACTCTATTGCAAAACATATTATGTATACATCTCTCAAACATTCGACGACTTAATAATATGTTCTAACCATAATCTAAAAATCTACAATTCAAAATGAAAAAATTAATAAGCTCTCAAACGAGCCCTAAGTTGTTATTTTTGAAAATGAAAGTAAACATTGCAGAGCAAAAAAAAAAATATGAAAGTAAACATTTTAGGACGGCCAAAAATAGAAATACGAGGAGTACATATCAAAAACGGGCTATATCCTCTGTATTCATTTTTGGGAGTTCAATTTTGTTCACTATTACTTCTCTTATTGGTTGAACTGGTGTAAGTTTCATTCCTATAATACACTTTTTGATAAGGATGAGATCAAATTTTGGTGGAATCTAGACTATCTCAACCAATAAAATGAACGGTAATGTTCACCTTGTTTAACAAAATTAAATTCCAAAAAAGGGTGAACAAAATTAATTAAATTACATTTTTGGTATTTTCTAAGTACCAAATGCCTTTTTTTTAGACACAAATCAAGAATATCAAATTATCAAATTAATCAAAGGCTAGTCACCCGTGGAGGGTAACCTTTAAGGAGAATAAATAAGAGAATTCCAAATCATGAATTAAATGCTAGCTCACCCATATCGGGCGGCTACCAAATGCATTTCAGCTGGATGATCATGCAAGATTATCGGGAGCTGGGGCCCTGTAGTGAGCTCGGTTCGGCCGTCCGATCAGGGATCAACAGTCCAGATCATCTTACACTTCAAACAAACATTTTACATATAATTTAAGTCACATTTATCTAGACCAAAAATACTACTTGTACAACCATTTCGGCTCCAACCATTTACAACCCCTTCACATACACGTGGGACATACACCCATAATTGTGTGTTGGCTCCACATGTATCTGAGAGGATTTTAAATGGTTGGAGCGGAAAATAATTGTACATGTAACATCCCTCTATCCCGACCGTCCGTTGATGGTTGATGTGACAGTCGATCCGACAAATGACTTTGGAGTGAGTTCGGCTTTGGAGTGAGTTCGGCTCAACAAGATTATCTCCTAGGTCCGCTCCAACAAGATTATCTCCTAGGTACTCCATAATCGAAATAAAAGTCACACCGTGCGACAAAAAGATGAGGGTGACTAATTAAAAGTCACACTCCATAATGGAGAATAATACCATTCCCAGCGCTTTACACTGCACTCAGCACCTACGTTAATTGGGAATTGATCAAAAGTCGTTAAGACTATCAGGAGAGAGAGAGAGACCTTTACCTTACCAAAATGTATCATCATAGAGCAGAAGGAGAAGAGGAAGAGTACATATCGCAGTCATCATCCACAACACCCGATTTTGATGCAGAAGAAGAAGAAGAAGAAGCTGATGATGATGACGATGACGATGATGATGATGAGGAATCGGCCATGTATGGAAGATTTGGAAAAAGAGAGAGACGGATAGAGCACTACACTTCCTCCCAGAGAATACTGTTAGTGGGAGAAGGGGATTTCTCCTTCTCTCTCTCTCTCGCCAAAGCTTTTTCCTCTGCCCGCAACATGGTCTCCACTTCTATCGACACTCAGCGTCAGTACTTAAACTCATCAGTCTATTTCTGTAATACTGTATCTGTAGCTTAATACTCTTTCAATAATGCTTTACAATTGATACATATATGTAATTGAATGGTGGGTTGCAGAGGATCTGTTCAAGAAATACAGTAATGGTGTCGGGAACGTGAGGGATTTAGAAGAGAAGGGTTGTGTGGTTTTGCACGGAGTGGATGCTAAAAAGATGAGCCAACACTATTTCCTCACTACTCAGAGGTTTGATCGTATCGTTTACAACTTTCCCCATGTCGGTTTTCTCTTCCCCGAGGGCAATGGCTGCCAGATCAAGTAAGTACATCAAAACATGTATGTATGTATCTATGTATGTGTGTGTTTGTATTTCGTTGGCTGTATCTATTTGTTAGTGATAATTGATTATTCTTTTTCCATGGTAGATGGGTTCGGGCCTAAATTTATTTGTTACTGATTATTTGTTATTGGGTTTTGATTATTTTTGTTGCTTTTGGTCATTATTTTTACTTTTCTGACTCCTCTTGCGATTGATTAAAGCTTGACATGGATCTAATAAGATTTCAGAAGGGATGAACAAAAGTACAGGAAGAAAAATTTAGGCCAAAGGGCCCCTAAATCATTTAGCTTACTTGTTCTCACTTGCTCACTGCAGGTGTGGAAAGGAGATATACCCAATTTATAGGAGGCCTGATAGTATTGCATGATAACTCCTTAAGAAAGGCTTCGAAAACCCTGCAACAAGACTTTGACTTGCTTGTTAATCTGTAGGGATTTCTGAGATTGGAAGAAAATTATCTTAGGCACTAAAATTTGAGACTGCAGACATGGAAAGGAGATATCCATTTGAAGAAGATCTGATACAGAAGTGTGTTGATAATTCCAAACGGACTTAGAAAAGCCCTGCAACAAGGCTTTGACTTGCTCGTTAATTTGGTTCTGAAAGTGAAATCGAGTTTTCTTATGTACTTAATTAAAAGAGTGCAGTTTTCCAACTTGCACGCGCTACTCTAGTCCTTGCATGCATGTGTTGGACAATGGTTCAAGCATTCATAAGCCAAAATGGGGTGGTACAGATACCAGCTATGTATAATGGGGTGGTCCAGATACCAGCTATGTATTGGTATGCCAATGTTGTTCTAGCAAAAGAAAAGGTAAAACCCAGGATATTAGATTGTTAACCACCAACTCATCTAAAAGTTTAAGCTGTTAGAAAGAGGGGCAACTTTATTATTTATATCTTCAACACGCCCCTTCACGTGTAGCCAAGCTTTCCTCCATAAGTGGGCTAAACATGTGCAAGTATTTAATTATTAGGTAGGCAGTGAGGTTCGAACATATGATCTATTGCCTGCTCTGATACCATATTAGATTGTTAACCACCAACTCATCTAAAAGCTTAAGCTACTAGAGAGATGGGTAACTTTATTATTTATATCTTCAACAGGAGGATGTGGGTGGGTTGGGCTTTAGGTGAAAAAGGGAATTCCGAAGGATGTACATATCTTGCTTCAATCCCAGTGCTCACTGAAGCTTCCTTGTCATCATAACCTCTCGGTTTCAAGGTGCCCATGATACCAGCTCAAACGAATCGAGCTATTCTTTACTTCCTAGAAATCTCTATTCTCTACTCATCAAAGTCAAACCCAACAGTTCCAAACGTGAATGCGTAAGTGTTTTGGCAGTCTGTATCCTCTTTAGGACCCTACAAGGGAAAATCTAAGAATAACATTGAATCTTTGTCCTCATCTAAGACCTTGTAACCCCAAATTTAGATGCCATTTATTAACCACCTGGGGTTATGATGGTGGTTCCTCCACCAGTCTAGTCTGGGCTTGCTCGCGATCTTCATAGGAGAATGGGTTGGAATGCCCGGCATGAAGTTGAAGTTTGATATTTTATTTTATCCTGACCAGTGACATATTGTTTTTCTGTACTCTTTTTCATGCATGATTTGGCAAAAGGAACTTATCGATGAAAACCTCGGCTCATTTTAAGTTTGATTGGGTCTGATTGATGTAGGTTGAATAAGCAACTGATCAAAGGGTTTCTGAGGAACGCTAAAATGCTGTTAAAGGAGGGAGGAGAGATTCATATAAGTCACAAGGATGGTGAGCCTTACGACAAGTGGGACCTGGTTAAGAAGGCAAAGAAGATAAGCCTGGCTTTACATGAGAGTGTTCCCTTCTGCAAGGATAAGTATCCTGGTTATGGCAACAAGAGAGCCCATGGTAGATTCTCGGATGCTCCCTTTCTCTTAGGGGACTGCACTACTTACAAGTTTAAGCTTGCTCACTCTTGCCAGTTTGCTTGGAATGGGAAGTGATGACTTCCTTTGTACTATTAGATTAATTAGTTGGGTGAAAGAAGTTTGGATTCTTGACAATGGTGATCTCTTTTTCGAACTTTTGTTCATAATGCCTTATATTCTGTAACATGTGCTTTCCTTTCTATGCTCCTTGAAGCATGCTGATTGCTGGTTGTCACAAATCTTGAGCCAGATGCCTGGATTTGTACTCAGACACCAATTTGATTATGAGGTTGCCTATCTATTTGTTTTCGTTCGACTTATGGGGTTTCCTATTTATGTGTTTTCACATTGTGTTGTTCTGCGTAAAATTAAGTAGTTCAGTGTAACTGAAAATCCTCACGATATCATGCATGCAACGGAGTTATCATCAACGCTAATTACAATTCCATTCCCTCTGCTGACCCTCATTTGTCGGTTGCAAATATTTGGATCTTTTTTTCAGAGCATGACCTCACATCATTGACGAAAGCAAAATAATATAAGAGAGGATGCGTAGCTTGCGGCAATGCAGTCTGGAGACCAAGTGAACTGATATTTCCATCTAATTAACAAGTATTATCATGTCATACTGGAAATGTCAGTCTTACCAAACGGGGTGTTAAGCGTACGGTGTCCTGTGCAGGGCACATTAGTTGACCAACAATATTGGTGGATATAAAATTTTCTCTACCAACTGGGCTTCCCACGAGTATAAAGAAGAAGAGCCCGGTTTCAAGATTAGGCTCTTGATTTGGTGTTAGTCCCTGATTTTGTGTTGTTGAGAGTTTCGTTATCAATTTGGTTTGACTCCTAAGAACTGGTTCAAGAAGATCCAAAAACCTGAGAATCAATCCATGGGAAACAAGCCATCCACAGTATTCCCTTGTTTGCAACCATCGCTGCCTTGCTCCCAGTATGACTACCAACAACCACTGCTGAACAAGGACAACCACCACCAGGTTTTCAATTCGCAAGAATCGATATTGAAGCTGGATATACCTGATTTTTCTTCTGACTTTTACACTAACTGATTATTAACGAATGAGCATCTTTGTTTTCTTGTTGTATTACAAAAGTGCATGGAGCAAATGAAATTTGAAATCGAAGCGAATAGGAAGAAGAGCGAATCCCTGGAGGAGAAGAACATGGCTATGGAGAAAGAACTTGGCGAGGTTAAGGACTGCTATTTCCAAACTAGAATCCAAGGTTACTACCGTGGAGGAGGAAAAGAATGTAACTATAAGTGCTCTGGAGGAAGAAATTCTTGAACTTAAGTATGCCATCTCCAAACTTGAATCCAGGTCTCGTCCAGCCGCATTGGTAAGCGTAGCTGTCCCCTCCCTTTGAATTTTTAGCTATAACCTGGCGACACTCATATCTTTTACCTAATTGAATTCAGGTCCCGAGGTTAGTTGGATCGGATCGGATCGGATGATCCGGTCGTGAAAGAAATCGATGTACCACTGACAGATCAGGAGTGGCGGATACAGAGATGGTTAGAAACCAAGGACGAAACTTGATACAGAGAAATTGTTGAATGAACAGAATTGATTACTAAAAATTGTTGCTGCAGATTTCTTATTGCTTCTCTTTGCTTTTTCCTATCATTCATTTTACAGTCCAGACGAGATCATGTGTGTAAGCATTGATTCATGGTTTTGACCCCTTATTATTAAATGGCAAATGTCTAAAGTCAAAGGTTTCGCGCAAGGACATTCAGATGGCTCACGTCCTCTTCAAGAATGTCCATATTTCTTAACCCAAAAGTCTTAATAAGTACTTAACCCAAAAGTCAGTCTTCCTAGACAAATACTATTATGCTTAATAAGTACTCCCCCGTCTCAAAAAATGTACAAAATTACTATTCACACCTCTAAAAAATATTTCTATATTTGCTTAACTTATATAATACTTTTTATGATTTTTAAAACTTTGTTTAATAAACTAAGTGAGATCTATCAAACAAGATCCATATTACATAAACAAATCATTACAAATAAAAATATATAGATAATTTTGTGAGAGGTGTGAATAGTATTTTTGGACATCTTTTTGGGACGGAGTGAGTACTTAACCCAAAAGTCAGTCTTTCCAAACTTTATTTTCCTAGAAAATTTTCTCCCTTTTCATCCTCTTCATAACTTCTACAATCTACTGTTACAACTAT
The DNA here is from genome assembly GCA_016920895.1 of Vaccinium myrtillus. Taxonomy (NCBI): domain Eukaryota; kingdom Viridiplantae; phylum Streptophyta; class Magnoliopsida; order Ericales; family Ericaceae; genus Vaccinium; species Vaccinium myrtillus. The sequence goes on along the minus strand of CM029275.1, from coordinate 16,512,298 downwards.
TGTTTAAGTAATTAACCAAAAAAAATAACTATTGTTAAGTGACAAGTCCAAAATATATCGTAAAATCAACTACTATTATTAAAGTAACAAGTCCAAATCAACTATTGTTAAGTGACAAGTCCATATACCATCACGACTTTGCATTGCTCAATAAACAATAAGCTATAGTAAAATTCTTCAACAAACAAGACTGGTTACACAGGTAATCAACTATTGGTAATTTGCATTGTCTAATCGTTAAAAAAACAAGTGGTGCATATGGTAATCCCAAAATGTTTTCATAATTTAGAGTTTTTAAATTAGAGTTTTAAAAAACATTATTTTAATAATAAGGGGTGAGTTAATTACGTATCCTGTATAAAAAAGATCATTATGATTATATCTTATGAGATTTGAATACTTATGATTCCATCTTTTCAAATAAACCCCAAATAACCCTTTCTCTCTCCTAATTTTCCTAATATTACTCTCAATTTCTCTCTCTCTGTTTTCTCTCTTTTCTCTCTCTTATTTTAATCTTGAAAAATTTCTCTTTCCTAATCTTATAAAAAAACCATGTTATGATTTTATCTTATACAAGAACATTATTTATTGATTTGCCATTTTCTTATCAAATCACCAAAAAATCTCTCTTTCCTAATCCAAAGATATAAAATAAATTATACTCCCTCCGTCCTTTTAAATTTTGCTATAAATCTTGAAAATTATTTATTAATTTAAACCATTTTGACTTTGTTTCATTTTTATCACCAAAATTATTCCACTTTTAATTTGCCACTAAACTATATCAAATCACAAAATGAAATTGTAAAACTTTTACCCATTAACTTTTCAAATAACCATCTTTTAAGGGACATCTAAAGATAGTGAACCAATAAATCATATTCACTATATGAAATAACCCCACTTAGTTTCATAATCGTATCTTGTGTTGATTAATCATGTTTAAAATCAACGCATGATTTTAAACATGAAACACGTGGTTGATTAATGCACCATAAAATCATATGAAAAACATGGTTGAATCATGTGTAGATTTATCATGTTTAAAATACTGAGCAAATTTGGCAAGTAACAAACATGGTAAAATTATTTAATTACCATGAATTATGTGTTGAATTATATAACGAATCGTAAGTTAAATTCCATGGTAATTAATATGTCATGGCTTTTATCCAAAAATTAAAAGTACACAAGTCATGAAAATTCTTATCATGGTGACACTATTTACCATGAATTTATGTGGGAAACCTTAAAAAATTTATGACAGAACATGATTAATTAATTTACACAAAAATGACAAAATCTATCACAAATAAACAACCTGAAATTTCCTTTACAACAATGGCGGTTACTACTATGTATTAGGCCATCTCCTCAAAACCTCCTTTTATTATCATTTCCCACACAAAAATCCCATTTGCCGCAATAATGGGTAATGATACCTTGATGGAGATCCACCACGCCATGATCCGCTACCTCACCATCCCATCTGGGTTCGTATGGTTCAACATCGTTGTTAGAGAGATTGACGATTTGCTTCAGATTGACAGCATCCGAAGAGAACAAAAGTTGCTCGTAGATGTGTTTTAGGATGGGCGATAGCGTTCATGGCTTTCATCCGACAAGATTTTTTTGCAGTCATATTTGTATCCGACGGTTGGAGTAGCGGTTAGAGTCGTCATTGGAGAAAAAAGTGGTGGATAGGATGGCGTTGTGTGCTATTGCGGTGGTGGATGGCATTGACGAGAGGTATAGCCGCCCATGTAGAGAGAGAGAGAGAGAGAGACTTTGGGGGAATTTGGTGAAAATAAATCACATCCCACGTAAATAGGGATGTGATTAGTGGAGATGAAAGTAATCCCTAAATTTTGCATGTAAACTGTATATATCCAAATTAATATATGCAAATTACTATATATGTAGATATTTTATCGTGTGGCAAATTTGATAATGAATCAATTAATGAGGGCAATTTCGGCCAATATTCAAATTTCAGGATAAAATCATAAAGATTCAAATCTCATAGGATGGAATCATAATAATAATATTGGTATAGGATGCCTAAATAAAATTCTCTAATAATAACTTAATTTAGGACATTTTAATTTGGGGGCACTTGTTTTGTCAATTTTCTATTAGTTAGTAGTAGTAATTGAATTCGGGGAGTGTTGTGCAGCAAAATTACGTGGTTTTGCTTGATTTCTTGATACATCTCCAAAGCTTCGGCCTTGTTTGGAGAGTTAATTTTGGAGTTCAATTTTGGGGTTCAATTTTAGGGAATTTAGAATCTTTGGGATAAGATATAGTGGGTTTAGGCACTTAAGGTTTAGGGTTTAGGCACTTTGTAGTGATTTTTTCTTCCTCCAAATAAGGCCCTTGGAAGTTTCAAAAGTGTTCCAAAAATCAAGCAAAACGACGTAGTTTTGCCACATAATATGGAGCACTCTTGGATGCCCCACACTGCATTCTGGGATCGAGTCTGATTCCCCCTTCCCCCATGTAACATATTAAGAATGAGCAACCGACTCCCCATCCACCTCCGGCGACCTCCACCAGCGACGATGCCGAACGCACCACCGAGTTCTCTCTCTCTATGGATTAGATCGAAAAGTTTAGTGCTTAAGAGAGCATGTTCATATTCAACTTACCAATTTAAATTTATGAGAGTTTTGTATCCCTCTAAAAATTCAAGGTGCAAGAGAGTTTTGTGACGTGATGATTTTGAAGCAAAGGGATAAGATGAAGAAATTGTGGCTTTGGTGAAGGCTTCAAAGAACTAGGTGTGGTGCCTGTGTGTGTACAATGGAATTGGGTGAAATTGGCATTAGATTCAAATTGGCAAAAGAAATAGAGCGTGAATTAAAGCAGCTCCACCAACGCTTTCTCTCTCTCTTCTGTATCATTCTCCCATCCACTTCATCACCATGAACCTTCCTGGTTTGTATCCTCATTTCCTTTCCTTCTCCTTCTGGGTTTGATTTTGACGGTAGAGCAAGGTTGATTGAAACACCCAAGGCCTGAATCAGATGTTCTCTTCACCAATTCTTACCTAAATTGCAAGCCCTAGGGTTTGATTTGTTGTTGTAATTCCTCCCAGAGGATCCATGGTGGTTCTTGTGATTCATAGGCGCAGAGAGAGAGAGAGAGAGACCTTGGTGGGGTCGAGCATCGGTTCAAAGGTTGCATCGGGCATCGCCACTGGTAGTAGTCACCGGAGGTGAAGGGGGAGTCGATCGATGCTGCCCTCTTCTCTCTCTCTCTCCCCTTGTTTCTTTCTTTGATTTTACTTGTTTTTTAGTGAATAGGGTGGGGCCATTGCATACGTGGTGCCACGTAGGACGATGTGGTTTGTGGTGTGACCAAATGTTGAACCCTAGCATTTTTGTCATATTTATTAAAGAATTACTCTAAGGTCCATTATAGTTTTTTGTAACATGTCTAGTCCACCTCTTAGTTCCATAACTCCTCTAATCCACCTTATTGCAATTTCTAAGGTGTAAGGTCCACTCTCCATTTTTAATAGACAAATGTACCCTCACATTAAATTTAATACATAATATACTTTCATAGGGTACCTAGGGTTTAGGTTTAAGCACTTTCATAGGGTATCCTAGGGTTTAGGTTTAGGGTGCACTTTTCTATTATAGGGTTTTTAGTGGTTTAGGCACTTTCATAGGGTACCCTATGGTTTAGGTTTAGGCATTTTCATAGGGTACCCTAGGGTTTAAGTTTAGGGTGCACTTTCCTATTATAGGGTTTTTAGTGGTTTAGGCACTTTCCTAGAGTACCCTAGGATTTTAGGCACTTCCACTTCAACTAGGATTTTAGGCACTTCTTCTTAGGGTACCCTACCCTAAAATCCTAGGACACTTCTTCTTCAGGTGCGTTTTAGGGTACCCTAGGGTTTTAGAGTAGGGTACCCTAGGATCTTAGGTTATCCTAAGAAGCGAGGGGTATTATTGTAATTGGTACGTGTGAGTGGACTGGATGTGTTAGGATAATATTAGGTGGACTAGAAGTGTTAGGAAATAGCTATAGTGGACCCTATAGCAATTCTCCCCATATTTATCAACCAATAAAAAAACATTTCGAGAATTCAAGGTGTGCTCGTGGATTCGAGTATTTTATCTTGTATGCTAGAGCGCTATCTAGCCTCGTGTAAGTTCCGCCACATCAATTTTATATACACAGCTTATGCTAGAAGTTAATCTTGAGAAAAGTGAAATGAATTGAAGTAAGGCTGTGTTTGGATGACCAGAATCTTAAGTAGGAATATGAATATGATTACAAGGAATCAAATTCCCAGGAATTTTCTTGAGTAGGAATAGGAATATGATTACTGAGAATCGAATTCTTAGGAATTTGATACCTAGAGGAATGACATTTCGGTGTTTGGATTAATTCAATAATCCTACGCGGGAAACAATTATTTTGAAAATTTATTAAAGTCAACATTTCCTTTTCTTAATGAATGAGCCAAGAATCTGAGATTCCCACAGGGTAAGGGAGGCATCAGATTCTCACTCAGTCTAGGAATGTGATTTCTAGTTGAATATGTCATCAGGAATCACATTTCTTTTCCTATCTCTGTCAAACGTTGGAATCAGAAAAGTCTGGCATCACATTCTTGTTCCTGTCTGTTCTAAACATTGGAATCATAGGTAGAAGGCATCACATTCTCATTCCCCCTTAAGATTATTATCATCCAAACATAAAGAAAGAGAAATTTACTTTCCCGTGAGTGTTCATTTGATAAAGGAAGTTCCGAGAAAAGTGTAATTGGCAGAAACAAACTTTCTTTCACATGACACATAATTCCTTCCTTTTTGCAGGATGCATTTTGAGGGAAAGTGAGTCCTAATGGGAAAAATGATTTTATAGATCCTATTATTTTTCTGCTAACTAAACACCCCAAAAATTATGGGAAAGTTATTTTTTTCATCATTTTCCATACTTGACAACTGAATGAGGAGTTGGATGCCTTTGGACAAAATATTTTTGTTGAAAAAAATTGATCTTTTGAGCAACCTAAAAGCCAAAGTGTGTGCTACCTGCAAAGAACCATTAGGGTAACTTTTTTTAAGTACTTTTTGACACGGTTTTTGGTTATTTTCTTGTAACTTGTACTAAATTTGGGTCAAAGTTTTACATCACATCGTTAGTCTTGATAAGGGGAATTAGAAAAGTATAAAAACAAAATCCAGAGTTGAAAAATATGCATAGACAAATATAAAAAAACTCAAAAAAGTACTCACTCTTTCCCATTTTAAGTGTCCTTCTTTCTATTTTGGGATGTTCTAAAATAAATATCTCATTTCTAAACCATTAAAACATGTCAAATTTTCAGTTTTAACCTAAAATGTATTTTTTCCATCATAATTGGTCTGTTCACTGTTGAATTTCCTGTCATTTTTAAATTGTCTTCATGTTTCACTTTATAATGTTTTCATAATTTTGAAAACTTTGTATAATAAAACTAACTTAGATGTAGTATCAAACAAGATCTATATTACTTATTTTTTGAGATTCACCTCGAAATATATAAGCAAATTTAGATACATTTAACTAACTTCACAATTTGAAAAACTTAGTAATAATTTTAATTTTAAAAAAAAAAATCCTCGTATCGGACACTCATGGGCACTGTAGGGATGGCAATGGGGAGGATCGGGGACTGATTGACATCCCCGCCTCCAATCCCCGAACCTTATATCTACCTCCGTCCTCGCCCCAATCGTGTTTTGGACGGCCCGGATGTATTCGGCAATTTTAATTTAATTTTTATTTATTTTTACCGGTAAAAAATCAAAACACATCAAAGTTTATACATATTAAATGTTAAAATCAAAATCAAAATTAAAGATTTTTACCTGTACAAGTTATAGAATTAATTTTCATAATGTATATGTAAAACTTTATACATATTAAATGTTATATGGGAAATTTTATATCATATATGCAATACATATTAAGACCTATTTGACCTAAAAAGTTAAGCATGCTTTTTGCTTTTTGACTTATTGAAACTCAAAAAAGCAAAAAGTTGGTTGAACTTTTTAGGCCAAAACAAAAATAAGCCTCTAGTCCAAAACAAATGACTTTTTAAAACTCAAAAGAGCAAAAAATATAGTTAACTTTTTAGACCAAAATAATCCTAAATGTTAAGTATATGGAATTTTTTTAAGATATACTTAATATACTCTGGGTTCGCAAGCCTAACCGAGCATAATATTGTCATGTTCAGGTTCAGCTCGTTTACGGGATGTCCCTGAAGTCGAGTTCATGTTTAGTTCATTTAATAGACTAGACAAATTGGAACAAGCGCCTTACTTACTTAACCAAACTCCAAATAGTTCGCGAACGGACCGGCCCATTTGCAGTCATAGCCCTTGGCATGGTAGGTCACGTCCCACACCTCTCCATAAATCTCTATCAAGTTTTTAGTCCCTGGTTCAATTTGGTTGTGGAGTTTTTTGATCATCATATATTGGGTTGATTGATTTCTGTGCGGGGATAGAGGAAGTTGTGTGCAACTATAGAATCCAATTCCAGTCGATCAATGGGGAACAAGCCATCCACAATGTTCAAATGGCCGCCTCGCTCTTCTCAGTACAAGCGACTTTCGTCTCCTTCCCACTCTTTTGACCAACCACTTCTTCTGTACAAGGATTACGACCACGACTACGACGACCACCAGGTGATTGTTCAAATTAACAACAATTCTTTAGTAAGCTAATGGATTCACGCATGCGTTGTTTGCGTGAAAAATATTGGAAGAGCCTATACTTCAATTTTAGTTTACAGAGATTGTGGAGTCTCAAATCCATTACAACCCTTTCGATGAGATAAAAAAAAATGCAGATTTTTCTCACCAAATCTTATCATTTTTTAGTGATTGGGTGAGAAAAAGGTAGAGCCAAATAAGCCAATTAAAAAAATTTATTTTTCTACTTTTCTCTTCATGTCTCAACTCGCGCCAAAATAGGCCATATAAATGAGTGATTTGGCTTGAAACCATAACTTTTTTTTCCCCTTATGAAATCCCTCTTCATCCAAAGGGGTTAATCTGTTTGGAGCTCGTGGAAAAGGAAGGAAAAGGAAAAAATTGTTGAGAAAGAAAGTGTGAGGATTAATGTTGGAAAAATGTCTTGTGCTCAAATTTTTGGTTTTCAGTTAATTTTTTAGTTTCCCTTTTCTTCCCTTCCTTCCCTAAGATCCAAACAAACTCTTAGAAATCAGATATGTGGGAGGCTTTATAATTGTATGGTGATTAGAAATTTAGAATGACCAGGGTTTTTATTTTGTAGGGGTTTATAATTTATAAGTTACTCCCTCCGTCCCTTTTTTATAGTCGACTATTCCATTTTGGGTTTTCCCTTTAAGTATGTTTTGAAAAGTTAATGAGTAAAAATTTATAATTATTATTTTTCCCTTTTAAAAATTTAGTTGGTAAAGACTTAGGGGGTGTTTGGGAGCCTCATTTTCAGCTTTTCATTTTTAATTTTTTGGCTTTTTGCCTTTTTGGATTATGGTCAGAATGTATTTTGGATTTTGTATGAGTGTTTGGGAGAAATGTGTAGAATGCATTTTAAAACAGGAGTAGTGTTTGGGAGATATGTGCATAATACATTCTGTAGGTCTTTTTGTTAATCAAAATGGAAAAAGTGAAAATGAGAAGTCAAAAAGCTCCTCTCAACCTATTTTTCACTTCTGCTCTAGATTGGGCATTTTACAAAACTCATTCTCAAAGAGAATGAGTTTTGAGAATTTCTCTCAAACATCCAAAATGAAAAAATGAGAATGTGAAAATGGAAAAAATTGTCTCCCAAACATGCTCTTAATGAGTAAAAGTGGTGGACAATTTTGGAGAGTGAAGGTAAAAGTTGACGTGAAAGTTGATGTGAAATGTGTAATGTGTAATGTGTAATGATGATGTCTCTTTAATAAGTTGGATTTACAAAGAAACACACTTAAAAAGGGACGGAGGGAGTAATAAAGAAGGTGAGAAGACTTACCAAAAAACGAAGGTGAGAAGATGCGAGAGAAAAACACAAACGAAGGGTGGGAGAAAAAAAATATTGTTGAGCACCAGTGACTGAGGACTCTATTAATCTTGAGTAAGGGCTCGAGTACGAGTGTGGGTATGACGGATTTTACATGTCACATTCCGATTTATTTTCATGTCATATAATGGAATCATGTATTGATCAGTCCAAACAACGTATACATGGCATGCCTGTTTCTTAAAAATCCCAATATAAGTATCTTTGCTGTTATCCTTGTGTAACAAAGTGTATGGAGCAACTGAAACTTGAAGTTCAAGCTAATCAGAGGAAGGCCGAATCTCTGGAGAAGAAAAACACAGTTCTGGAGAAAGATTTTCGCGAGCTAAGGGCTGCTTTTTCCAAACAAGAATCAAGGGTTCCTTCAGCGATGGAAAAGAAGGTTGGTTCTATGGAGAAAGAAATTTGTGAACTCAAGTCTAGCATATCCGCACTAGAATCAAGGGTTCCTTCAATGATGAAGAAGAATGTTGCTTCTCTGGAGAAAGAAATTCGTGAGCTCAAGTCTAGCATGTCCAAACTACAATTGAAGTCTAATCCAGTGACACAGGTGAGCATACATAGTTATGCTGTTGGGATGTGAAGCTTTATTCGTTCTTGTTTTGCAACTTCGTTGACTATGTTGGGATTTTACCTTACTAGTCAGGTTGCTGGGCTCAAAGGCAGTGCCCTCAAAACTTAAACAGGGGTCATATGGTAATTTTTGATGGAAACACTAAGTCACAAAATATGTTATCCACGACCATTGAAATTCTTCTTCATTCGAGAAATGGTATAAACTGGTGTAAGTCTTGCATGTACCCATTTATCCAACTGGGGAGCCACGTAAAATCTCTATGTTTGGCTTTTCTATTTGCATGCTTTACTTGATTTATTCTTCGTGTTGTTGTGTGCGTGTATTGGTTTGAGCAATTCCACAGCATATCCCTCCTTTAGATTTATGCCCTGGGGATCAATATGGTCAACTATGGTCTATGGACTCTTTACAACTTTTTATTGTACTGAATTGCAGGGTTCTAGGGGAACTCAATCAGATGTTGCCCTCAAGAAAGAGGTTGATAAGCTTGCCTGTAGGATGCTGCAACTGGAACTTGACTCCCTGATGAATATTGTGAGTTGCATCTTTTCTAATCTTTGAAACTGTCTCCGATAATGTGTTTTCGTACGAACTATGGTTGATTTTTTCCCCCTGTTATTTACCATTGTATCAGAGGAAACAAGATGTCGAAAAAATTGAAGAAAAGATCTCTGAATTGGAGAACAGACGGTCACTACTAACAATTCCATCTTTTGGCGTATGTATTTCTATCGTTTCTTTCTGTTTTCTAATGGAATAATCAGAACCGACCACCTTAAGATGATAAGTTTGGATACGATTAGTATTGCTGCAGATTCCTTGCTATTGTTGGTCCTCTTTTTTTGTTTTCTTTTCTCACTCCTTTTTGGTTCTTCTGATACTGCAGGAAGCTCACTTGGTCACTCCAATGAAACGAGGACCTGAAATCCAAGATCTTCAGACAAACGATCTAGTTATCCTATTTTTGATTTTTTTGGTTGGTATGTTCATCGGAGTTGCCCTATAAGAACTTTGGGAGTCTGAAAATCAATGCATATGTCAACGAAGCTCGATAAAATAGGTTTCTTTCGTAGTACAAAAATATCAGGAGTAATGCAAATGGTGGGAGTATGATATCCACGATTAGTAGCCTTTAAACAGCCTGTTTGGATGGAGGAGTTGGCCCCGGAGATGTGAAGCGCCCTGATTTGGAGTCCTGGCCCCACTCCAAATCAGGTGTTTGGATGGATTTTTGGTTGGGTGGATTTGTGAAGCCGTGGATACTGTTCAAGTGAAATGCAATTGAATGCAAGAAAGAGTTTGTGAAGCGCTCCTTCACCAGTACTATCGTTAGCAAATCCGGGTTTTTGGTCCATATTACCCCTCCATCTCCACCTTCTTCTTCTTCTTCTTCTTCTTCTTCTTCTTCTTCTTCCAACTGACGAACAACGCAAACACACACACACAGGTACCAGATAAGATGATCTCTACTTCCTCAAATTTACTAATTCTAACAAAAAAAAATCCCAGATTCATTGTTGAGAAAGAGAGGACAGTAACAAAAATCAGAAAAATAAGAAGAAAAAAAAAAACGTCATCCTCATCTGTAGTAGTAACAAAAATCAGGAAAAAAAAAAAAACAACGTAGCTGTAGTGTTTGAGAAATAGAGAAATCGCGACCCATCATTGTCATCGTCGTCTGCCTAATCTCGTTCGTCGTCGTCGTCTTCTACTGCCGTAGAGACAGAGAAAGGTGGGGAAAGTGGGTCTGAATGTGATCTAGAAACTGGTAATGGATCCCACCCACCCCACCCCATTTGAACACTTTTGTTTTTATCCAGTACATCATCCATATTCTTTTTCTGATGAGCATTCTGATCCAATGGTTATCTTTTTTTAGCTAAAATTCCAATGGTGATCTTTTTTTATTTGTAGTTTAATTTGAAAATATAGTCATTTTTACTAATTACTAAAAATTATTCTATTGGGAAAAAATGAGCTCTTGCTTTGAAATCATATATGTTATTTTGTTTTTTATGTAAATCTTTAACTTTCCAATTAAGTTTTTAATTTTTTAATGTTGTTTTAATTATTTTTGTATTTTTTTGGTATTTATTATAATTATTACGTATTTACTATAATTATAATTAAGTTAATCAATTTTATTTACTAAATTAATGAGGTGGGGGCAATAATGTCATTTGACCTCCTATCATGCATATTCACCCTCGTCCCCCTTCTCAAAATACAAAACACCGATATAAATCCAGGTTCTCTTTCGTGGGGCCGCCTACATTAAAAATCCACCTCATTATAAAACCACCCTCCAAATGGTGGTAGTAAATCCATCTAAATCCGATCCAAAGCCTTGAAGGGAACTATGCAGTGAATCTGGTACGGTAGCAGTGGTGATACTTCTTATGCAGTGAATCTGCAATACTGTGTAAATAGATTATAATGGCATTTCTAGTTTACGCGTTAGTATTGCCTCTCAAACTTGAGCTCGTTGAAGATTAGAAATTAAGGACAAATAAATTGTTTGGAGAATTGATGATGAAATTTGGTAGCAATTTACCGTCAATGGACAAGAAGTCCTGATTTTCGCACATCTTTGTGGAACAATGAAACAGCGTCGATGAACCTGTTGATCGGTTACTATAGGTATTCAAATATTGTCGATGGACCTGTTGATCAGTTAAAACATGTATCTATCTATGCCTATCACAACACTTTGAGCTGCACAGATCGGTTCGTCTCATAAACAAGCCAAGTTCAAACGTATTCTTATGCTTTTTAAGTTTTCAAAACAAGCTTGAACAGACAATTGTTCGGTTCTCCTTTCAGCCCTAGACAAAGGGTGCAATTTTTAGATTCTAGTAGAAACAAATGAATTTGTTTTCTATAACTTGAAATAATGCCTAAATTGTAGCAAAAACTGATGGTGGTTGCTGTAAAAAGATGAAAATTAACTTTCGAAGAACTAAAACTCTATTTCCCAAAAGTGCCTTAAATTTAGCTTCTTCAACAGCAGATTGTAAATCTTTTTCAGTTTTAGAAATCCGTAAAATATGTTGATAATATTGAATAAACCCTTAAAACAGTTTTAGAAATCCTTAAGAACAACTCCAACCCATGACTTCAAATTCTACGTAGAGTAGAAACGGTAATTTTGGCATCTTACTTTGATCCAACTCCAATTTGAAGCCCTGGGTTGTTTTATAAAGTAAAACACAAGAACAGGGACATGTAGGAGTAGCTTGGGGGGAATTGGAAGACCGGAGAGCTATAAATTAATGCAATTGTTAAAAAAAAAAAAAGGGCGGCGAAACAGATACTGTGCCCGAGTTAGGCCTGCTTGACTCCCCTAATGCCATTTAAGAAGGTTGCCAAGACTCTTTGGCAAGTTCCTTAGATGGCATTCAGGGAGCCAGGCAGACTCATCAATCTCCTCAATCGTCACAACCTGGAAAAGGTAACGAGCGCAGGCACCATCCCATATTGAAGGAAGAAAATTTGAGATACTTACAGCTCAATTTGAGATACTTGAGGCGTAGAACACAGCCCGGCCGGTAGAGGAGTTGGGGAAAAAAAATCAAGGCTTCCATGCATGTCTGTTGCCCTGTTTCATCCTACCCTAATTCAATTATTGGCCTTGTATGAGAGCAATGGTTATTTCAGAAAAGGGTGAAAGGGAGGACAAAAGAAGACAGAAGGAGAGAGGAGAATAGACAAGTCATGAGAAGGAGAAAAACTTGGGTGTGTGTAGGGTACTACGTGGTGTCTGACATGGTACCCGTAGCGCCCCATCACAGCCGTCCAAAAGTGTTTTGGATGTTCATGATTTTAAATACACTCTTATCGGTAAGAATTGATACTCTTATCGATAAGAGTGTATTAAACATCTGGACCATGCAAAAGTATTTTGGACTGCCGAGATGTGTACTGAGTATCGCTCCGTGATGCCCGCCCGGCATCCAAGTTTTTCACCATGAGAAGGCAGGAAAGAAGGTTTTTTCTAAGAGTAGTTCCAAAAGATAGGACTAAACGGTACAGGGGTTTTGCAGCTAAGCAAATTTGGACTTTCTCCCACATTAGTTAAGAACAAAAAAAAATGATGTTGACCCTTTTTATACCCTTTTTATTTTGTTCCATGAATTGTACTCTAGTATATTCTCCAAATCATATCATGATTTATTCATCCTTGATTTGGAGGAAGGGAATATTATTTTATTGAATTCGAATTCACAAAATCTTTAACCTGCACGTATTGCTTGGCAGAGCCAAAAAGTCTCCACTGAAACCAAACAATTTGAAATATTGAATTTGGATCTTCTCCAATCAATCCCATTTTTCTCCAATCAATCTCATTTTGGCACATGTCGTAATCGCCAAAAATAAAATAAAATCTGGCTGCTGAAAAAATGCGATTTTATTATTAAGAGTGTAATATGTCCTGGTATCAGTAGCAAAAGATTCGAAGAAAAAAATAAAATTTTCTTGTGCTTTTAGCAAGAAAGCGAAAGGTATGTAAGTTTCTAGAATTTTCTACTATTTTTCTTATGATAAAATGCTAAAGTGGGTTGTTGTTAACCCTTTTTGTTATTAAAAATACCGCCAAACGCGATTTTGTTATTAAAAGTGTAACGTAGCCTGGTATCAGGTCAAAAGATTCGATCATGAGCCTTCATTAATAGTAATATCGCAAAGAAAGTGAAAGGTAAGTAACCATGCATATAAGTATAACCGTGCAGTTATGAGCTACTTTTGAACGAAAAATAAATTTATTTTGAATTTTTAGCAAGAAAGTGAAAGGTATTTATAAGTTTCTAGGATTTTCAACACTAATTTTCTTTTCATTAGATGCTAGTAAAGAGAATCTTTTTTTTTTCTTTCCCTTTTCTTGCGTTTTCTACTATTTTGACTCTAATGTTGAAATGGAAGAAATTTGTGAAGCTCTATCGCGGTTGAATTTGTGAAAGAAGAGGGCATGCAGCATTATTTAGTAATTGAGCTAAGCTCGACCATGAATTTTAGACTAGTTTAGTAAACGAGCCAAGCTTAATATTCTAAAACTCGGCTCAACTCGTTTGTATAAGCTCGACTCATTTGTAGAGGCTCGTTTAGAAACTTGGCATAGCTTGTTAAGGGCTTGGCTCGTTTACAATCGGGCTCGAGCTCAATTTTTTTGGCTCGTTTAGTAAACGAGCCGAGCTTGAGCTCGACAAAACTCGGCTCAGCTCGTTTTCATCCACACACCAGCAAAATTATATCCACCCCAATATACCCATTAATTTTTGAAATTTTATAATTGCTCAGGAAAATGTCATCCACCCATTCATATTTCCCCTTTCTCTTTTTCTGATAAATACCCAAAACCTTGTACTCCTTATGATAATCCTTCCTTCAATCATATCTGCCCTCTTACTATCTCCTCCAAAATTTAATTTACTAATTTAAAGATATCAAGTTTTTTAAATTGGTGCACAAAAAAATACTCCCTCCGTCCCTATTTAAGTGATGATGTTACTATTCCAGCTGGATTCGAAAGTTGTTTATAATTTTCAATCTATATTACATAAAATATGCAATATGGATCTTGTTTTATAGAAATCAATGAGTTCTAAAATACAATTTTTTCAAAAGTACATAATATATTATAGATTGAAAGTTAAAGACAATTTAAAAATAAAGTCAAAAAGTGAAAGTGATCATTTAAAAAGGGACGGAGTTCAAAGCATTCCAAAAATGACACGATTGAACCATGAAACAGAGAGGATACGCGAGAACCATGAAACATCTTGAGAGTGAGAAAGATCACGAGCGAGAAGAGAGAGAGAGAGTGAGAGATCCTTGGTGGTGTCTGATTGTCTCAAAGTTTGATAGGTTGCTCTGGAAAGCATTCTAGAGCAAATACATTTGGTTTGGGGTGGTGGTGCTTTGTGATGTTGATGTAGAGAGACGAGATTTTTGTCGAGAGATGTGATGTCACGACTCTATGTTCCTCTACCCATTAATGATTTCTAAAACAAAAGTAGCAGTTTGATTTCAAAGAGGAAAAGGGATCTAAAGCAAATACTTTGATTTGGGGGTGGAAGAGTGGTTAATTTGTGAAGAATTTTGAAGCCTGGGGTATTTTTGTCAAGTTATATTTGCCATGTCACGACTCTATGTTCCTCTACCCATTAATGATTTCTAAAAACCGTGCCATCTCTCCGCAAATCTTTACCCCTTTTTCCGCTGTCCAGTAATTCTCCCAACAAAAAAAAAAAAAATGAACAATGTTGCACACAAAAATGGCACACCACAAACCACACAACACAAGTGTCGTGCTAAGAGGCATATAACACGTGTCAGTGGGGCCGCCACTATCTAACTCCAAAAAATATTTTTTTTTTTTGGAAAACTGAAACCCCGTCTCTCTCTCCTTCCCTTCTCTCTCTCTCTCTCTCGAGCTTTTTATGAATCTACCGTTGTTTTCGAAATAATTTAGGAATCTACCGTTGTTTTCAAACTATTTATAAAAATACCGTTGTTTTGTACTTCTCATTTTCAACCTGAGATCTTTAACGACTTCTCAGTCTCAACCTTAGAAGTCTCGTAAAATTTCATCCACCATGTCCCCATCCAGCGTGGATGTTTGGCCAGCGTGTCCATATATATTTCTCATGTCTAAAATGAGAGGTCGGCTTTATTTGAGTTTTGTACCTGAGAAATATACGAAATTTCTGGTGTACTAATTGAGAATTATTGAACCTGAGAAGTATTTTATACAACTCATATTGAACCTGAGAAGTACCTTTAATTGGATGGGGCACATTTATTTTTTCTGGGCAACGAAGTGGCTGACAATGTCTGTGAGATAGGGTTGAGATTCATATTGATTGCTAGAGGCATGCAAAGAAAACAAAAGGTACAAAACATCTTCGGACATTTAAAAGTGGTTACATATTGAAAAGATTTCAAAACATTTAACACGTTTTCAAAATATTTCAGATTTTTTTTAAAAAAAAGTTGCATATTAATTACTTAAGTCATAAAATAAACTCAAATCGGTTAATATAGCCCATAGATACACCCTAAACTCTATATAAGTCGATTGAAGTTTGTAAAAACGAGAGTTAAAAAGACTTCTCAGGTCCAAAATGAGATGCATTAATGACTTCTCAGGCCCAATACGAGAAGTATTTGGAAAATACGTCAAATATATTTGGCAGGTAGTTAATTAAACTTCACAGGTCCAACATGAGATGTATAAATTAACTTCTAAGGTCCAAAATGGGTTGTTTAAACTACTTCTCAGATATACAAATTAAACCGACTTCTCATTTTAGAAATGGGAAGTATGTATGGTATACAATAAGTATATGGGAAGTATATATGGTATACAATAAGTATACGGGAAGTATGTTCGCAGTTAGTGAAACTGAAATAAAACCGACTTCTCATTTTGGACATAAGAAGTATATATGGACACGCTAGCCAAACATCCACGCTGGACGGGGACACGTAGGATGAAATTTTAGGATACTTCTAAGGTTGCCAAACATCCACGCTGGACGGGGACACGTAGGATGAAATTTTAGGATACTTCTAAGGTTGAGATTGAGAAGTCGTTAAAGATCTCAAGTTGAAAATGAGAAGTACAAAACAATGGTAGTTTCATAAAAAGCTTGCTCTCTCTCTCTCTCTCCTCAAACCCAATCTCCTCCCCTGCCCTCCACAACCACCACCACCTATCCATAACCGCCGCCACCGCGTTTTCTCTCTTCGTTATTGTGTTATACTCTGCATTCACAGTATCCTGATGCAACTGCCTACCAATTCCATAGCCAAAAGAACCCGAATTATATCCTCCTTTTTCAGATTGTTATCTTCCAAACCCAACTCTTATTGTCCCTCACATTTAGCTGAAAACCCAGGAAATTCACTCACAAAGAAGTTTTTGACATTTCTTAGCATTGATTGTCGATATTATGATCTGGGTTCGAATTAAATCCATTAATATGTGAGATTTGGATCACATTCCTTCAAATCTTAGTTTTTTTAATTCTGGGTTGCCCTCGGAAGAAAGAAAAAAGTAGTTGAATTTGATCTTCTAATCTAGGGGTCAGTTTGGTTGGAAGGAAAGTGCGAGAAAATATGAGGGAAAAGCTGGGAATTTGTGTTTTCATCTGGTTTCTTCTGTATGAATCTTGTGTGGGTAGATTGGTTTTAGGTTTTGGAGATTGATGGAGATGATCTTTGGGTTTTGGTTTGGGGGAGAGAGAGACAAGGGGGAAGAGAGAGAGGGTTTTTAGTTTTTTTTTTTAATTAGAAAAAGGCAGGGCCCACTTGCCTGTGTCATTTTGTGTGCATCTAGCATTTTTGAAAAAAAAATTATCACGTCAGCCCGACGTGAAATATTCTTGAAACGCTCGCATGATTGACTCCTATTTGAATGAAAGATGGACAGTCTTTATTTGACCATTCATTCATTTACCGGAAATGCTTCATACACAACAAAGTGGGCTAACAAAGTGGACAACAACCCCAAAACGACATCGTTTTGGGGCCTGTTGTTTAAAAAAAAAAAAAAAAAGGGAAAACGTGAAAACTCAAAGAGAGGGAGCCTCCCATCGCCGCCAACGCCTCACCTTCGCCGGCAACCACCACCATCTTGCTGACCAACGCCGCCACCGCGAAACTCCATAACCACCACGCGAGCTCCACCCACCACGCGAGCTCCACTACCGGCAAACTCCACAGCCGCCACCGAACGCCGTTACCCACACCGCGAAACTCCATAACCACCACGCGAGAAACCAGCGTGAGAGGGGATTGGTCATCGTGAGAAAGAAGAGATATAAACCTTGATACTCCATAACCACCACGCGAGAAACCAGCGTGAGAGGGGATTGGTCATCGTGAGAAAGAAGAGATATAAACCTTGGTAGTGGTGGTTGTGAGACCGACATTTCAAATCCGGTGGTGGTTTTAAAAAATCCGGTGGTGGTGGTTGCCGGAGGTGGAGAGCCGCAGGTTGGGACGGTCGGCAGTGGCGGAGGTCGGCGGTGGTGGTGGTCGTGCCTTCCTTCTTCTCCTTCTCTTCTCTGTGTATGGAGTTGTTGATTTGGGGGAGGAGGAACCTGATTTCAATTTCACGTTTTTTCCTTTTTCTTTTTCTTTTTTTTATAAAAAAAAAAAAAAAATAATTGTGTAACATTTATTTTAAAATAATTTTTTAAAAAAATAACTTATTTTTGTTTTTATAAATATAAATGGGCCCCAAAACAACGTCGTTTTGGGGCTGTTGTCCACTTTGTTAGCCCACTTTGTTGTGTACGTAGCGGCGTTCTTCCTTTCCCACATGTACAATGACAAGTACAGATGCCATGTTTTGTTACAGTAATCGGGAAAAAAAAAGACCCTGCTAGGGGTACCGAGATTTTTGTACCGAGAATGTACATAGCGGCCCACGGGGCCTACTTTTGAGCCCCACACGAATAATCCGAACCGTTCAATAATTTTAAAATAATTTTTTTATTGCTTCTTCAAAAAAATCAACTCTATTGGATATGCGTAAGTGGGTGATCCAATGTCTCAATTTTTCATTCAAAATTCAGGATTCTAACTTTTGAGTGGGTGATCCAATATCTCAATTTTTCATTCAAAATTCAAGATCCTAACTTTTGAATGAAAAATTTAGGTATTGGATCACACACTTATGCATATCCAATTGAGTTAATTTTTTGCAGAGACACTCAAAAAATTATTTTAAAGTTATTGAACGGTTCGGATTATTCGTGTGGGGACCAAAAATAGGCCCCACGAGCCGCTATGTACATTCTCAGTACATAAAGCTTCGGTATGTATATCTTTATCGGGAAAAAAATCGGAAAACCTAAGGATACGAACCATAGTGGTACAAAAGATTTTGCACGGCTGATTGAGGTGACTCTTTTATTTCGGAGACCCCACTTGTTTCTATTTATTGTTGTTCATCGCTCGTATTTTTGGTCCTACATGAATCAATTATTGTTCGTGTTATTCGTTAATCAAAATAAATCCACCGACCTTTGTTATCGTTGATTCATCTCTCATTGAGAATAATTTTTAAGGGGCCACACGAGAAATCACCTCAATTTCTTTAGAATTTTTGTTAAGTGGTTGATCCAAATCTCACCCATTTCATTCAAAATTCGAAATTATTTGGGTTGAAAATTAATTATTATTTTTGTTTAGGCTTCGTGTTCCAAGAATTTTCCATGTGCAAAATCTGCACCATTTGGTCTGTAACCCCGTAGCATCTCCGAAAAAAATTGTTCACCCTCACCAAAAGATGGTGAACAAAATCTTCATTCTGATCGGTTGAAATATTGTGGAGTCCACGGAAAATTATATGGATTCCACCACAAAGTGATGCATAATTACCAAAAATATGTATTGATTCCGTGGACTCCACACTATTTCAACCAATTTGGGTGACGTTTTGTTCACCCTCTTTTGGTGAGGGTGAACAAATTTTTTTCGGATTTTTCCTAGATAATCTACCTATTCAAAGTAAAATATTATTCGAATTAAAAAGGATAAGGTGAGTCCCATTTTGCGGACTTGGGGTATCCGTAGTGACTCAAATCACTACATCCCCGTAGTGATTCAATTGTGAGCCCTCTATAAGCTGTATTTGGGATCGGAACCATACAATTTGTCGGAATGTTTAGTAGATCTTTCATTTAAAAAATTAAATTAATTGGATATTGATAGCCGGCCATATGTTCGATACCATTTATATGGATGACCAATATCATTTGGAGAATACACTGTAAGACAATTTTGTCCCAATTGTGTGTCTACCAATCTCCGATGATCATAATTTGTACGCCCATAATGTGCTCAACATTCCTGAAAAATGAACGGTTCCGATCTCAAATAAAGATTTCAGGGGGCCCACAATTTAGGTCATTACGGAAATGTACTTGACACACTACGGAAACCCCAAGTCCCATTTTACGTCCCGTAAGAATATGGTCATGTAACGGAACTTGATTCACTCACTTATACATGCAATCTGTTGATCCAAAAGGTTTGACTCTGTCCTTGGATAAAAACATTTTAATCTTCGTAATAAACTAAACTGTTCAGATTTACTGTATTTATTTATAGGTGATTTAGGAGTAAATACCCAGTAGTCCCAGAGCACAGCCACGTGATGAGCCGAATCATTTTAGCATCACACATTACTGTGGTGTTCACACACTTAGTCGTGAGCCCCACGAGAATATGCAGTGGTAGAGTGTCCCAAAACGACACACCTGACTGACTCCAAGAACACTGAACAATTAGACACGGTTTACGCATTCATGCACGTACCATATTTTGGTCGATGAATTATGGAATGTTTAGTTCATTTAAGGAATCCAAATCAGATTCTGAATCCACCATTTCAATTTTTATTTTTCACATGCATGCATATATATTATTTTTGCAAATATGGATATGAATTTCCAGCAGATGCGGAATCCTCCCTGATCTGTAGAAACGGCAAAATCAAATAGGATTCCTAGTTTGTTGGAATTCTCTGATTCTGACTTAATAACTCATCCTTATCAAATCACTATAAAAAGGGGCAAAATAAAATGTATTTTTGAGTAAAAAGGAATTAGAATAGGACTCTTTAAAACCCATTAGAATTATTCCTTGATACCTTCATATTTCAACCTCTTTTACTCTCAAGAAATTCAAAATTTTATATAAGGGTAGCCTTCTTCTTGTTTAATGCTCTTGTTATGAGAGAGAGCATAATGATGGTGTCCTCCAAGCTATTGTTATTATTTGTTTTCTCTTTGATATTCCAAACACCGGCTTTTGCGGTCAAGCAGGTATGCAATCGTCGAAACTCACACCATCTTTCGCGTTATTTTTTTACTCAATTGATTCCGTTCACTTTCTTTAATTACTTACTCATCTCGACGAGATGAATCTAAGAAATCAACAATTATTCTGAAAAAATCGTTTGTGCTGATTAAAAGATTTTTCTGAATAATTTTTGCTTTTTAGTATTAAATTATTGCTTTTCTGATGCTCCTCGTCAAGATGAATAAATAGTTAAGAAAAATATTTTTGACAGAAATCAATAAAAATTCATTTGAGACGGGAATTTTATAAAACAAAATCCAGCTAGTAAAAGTTTTTATTTTTTTGGCAAGTCAGGCCAAATATGTTACTAAAAGTATTCTGTGGTTTTTGTTTTTCTATTTAGTTTTTTTTTTTGTTTAATATCATAAGTGAACCACAATGTGTACTGAATGTATTATTTACAGTCGTATATAGTGTACATGGGAGTGCATTCTCATGGACTACAAGATGCCATGGAAAGTGTTAGCAAGGTGAAAGAGTCACACAATGAATTTCTTGCATCCTTCTTGGGAAGGTACTTACATAGTTAACTTGTTATTATTTTAAGTTTCGCGACCCTTCTATTTGTCGAATTTACATTTTATATGCTGAATCGTCGTATAAAATGGCAGCACCGACAAGGCCAAAGAGTCGATATTTTACTCGTACACAAGAGATATCAATGGTTTCGCTGCAACTCTCGATGAGGAGGAAGCAGCAGCAATTGCAAGTACGAAACATATTGCTCTTAACTTAATTTTCTCCATTTGTGCCTATAACAACCTCGGTGATATCTTACAGTGAAGTACAATTTTGTTTAAACGCAGGGCATCCGAATGTAGTGTCCGTGTTTTTAAACAAAGCGAAACACTTGCACACAACACATTCATGGGAATTTTTGATGCTGGAGAACACTGGTGTAGTTCGCCACAATTCGCTATGGAAGAAGGCTAATTATGGTGAAGATATCATCATTGGAAACCTTGATACCGGTAACTTTTTTTCCTTTTCGAAATTCGGTTTAGCATTGAACTTTTACAAGGGGTGAACATGATATCTTACAATTTCGTATCGCCATGCAAGGTGTCTGGCCTGAATCAAAAAGCTTCAGTGACAAAGGTTTCGGGCCCGTTCCGTCCAAGTGGAAAGGGTTCTGCCAGAATGACACCCGCACTGGTGTCCCTTGCAATAGGTATGCCCTTCTTTCTGTATTCAAAAACCTCCATAACAATTAGGACAATAAATCAAGTGTCTATGAGGATGAACTATTTTCCTTGAACTTCTCTACCATATATTGCCATCCAAACGGAAAACAAAAAGGGGTAAGCCTATGTCTTATACTTGTGGTGAATTTGCAGGAAACTTATTGGGGCAAGGTACTTCGACAAATCTTATCTTTCCTATGGAGGCATGCTAAACGTTTCTGATAACTCTCCTCGTGACAACGATGGCCATGGATCACACACACTGTCAACAGCTGGTGGGAACTTCGTTCCCGGAGCTAATATTTTTGGCCTTTTCAATGGTACTGCGAAAGGCGGGTCGCCTAAAGCTCGTGTGGCTGCGTACAAGGTATGCTGGCCTCCAATCTTGGAAGGCGGAGGGTGTTATGATGGTGATATCTTGGCAGCTTTTGATGCTGCTATACACGATGGTGTTGACGTGTTGTCCGTGTCACTTGGTGGGGCACCTTCTGATTACTTTGGGGATCCCACTGCTATTGGGGCATTCCATGCCGTAAGGAAAGGTGTTGTTGTTGTTTGCTCAGCCGGGAACAATGGACCGGACGATTACTCAGCCACCAATCTTGCCCCATGGATAATCACTGTAGGAGCTAGCACCATTGACCGCGAATTTGTTACTCTTGTTGAACTACCAAACGGAAAACGCTTTGAGGTTTCATTTTTTATTTCCTCTCTTTGTATCACCGCTTGGGAATTTCTTCTGTTTTTTTGACATGCTCTTTTTTCTCTCCAATCTCATCTCCTATTTACACACAGGGAACAAGCATTTCTAAGCCTCTACCAGGAGGACATAAATTCTATCCACTTATTAGCAGTGCACAAGCTAAAGCCAAGAATGCCTCTGCTGAAGACGCGTAAGAAGAATCTTTCAAAAAAAACTCAGTCTTTAAATTCTGCCCTATATGAGGACCGATTTAAAAGTTTGCAACAACACTGTGATGATTTCTATCATTGTAAATGTGTTTCACTTTCAGTATGCTATGTAAGGAAGGAACACTGGACCACAAGAAGGTGAAAGGCAAGATATTGGTGTGTTTAAGGGGCGATAACGCAAGAGTGGACAAGGGCATGCAAGCTGCTTTAGCCGGTGCTGTTGGTATGATCCTCTGCAATGATGAGTCGACCGGTAGTGAAATCATCGCTGATCCTCACTTCCTTCCAGCATCACATATCAATTACACCGACGGTCTTGCTGTTTATGCATACCTCAAGTCTACCAAGTAAATCTTTCTCTCTTCCCCCACTTATTGATCCTGGAAGTTGTGATTTGCCATCTCCTTCAATTTTCATCTAAGTTCCATTTTTGAACAGGCATCCAAAGGCATTTATTAGTGCTTCAATAGCCGAAATGCACACAAAGCCTGCACCTTTCATGGCTTCTTTCTCCTCCAAGGGTCCAAACTTTGAGACACCAGAAATCCTCAAGGTTTGATGACGAATTCCTTTTCCTTCTCCATCTCATTTTCCATTATATCAAAAAGTTCTAAACCAAACTGGTTCGTGTCTTAATTCTTCGGTTGGTTTGATTATTTGTATTCAGCCTGACATAACAGCGCCAGGAGTAAGTATTATAGCTGCCTATACTGGAGCACGTAGCCCAACCGAGAATGATTTTGACAAACGTCGAACTGCCTTCACAACCGAATCTGGCACTTCTATGTCTTGTCCTCACGTCTCGGGAGTAGTCGGACTTCTCAAGAAACTGCATCCTGATTGGAGTCCTGGTGCCATTAAGTCTGCGATCATGACTACAGGTAATGCCTCAACATCACATAGCCACCACAAGGAAATATACTAGTAGTTCTTTCCATTAAAGGGAATGTTGGTTTGATCTTTACAGCAAGAACCAGAGACAACACTGTGAATCCAATGCTCAACGGCTCTTTCCTGGTGGCAACACCCTTCAGTTATGGTGCTGGACACATACGTCCTAACCGTGCAGCAGATCCCGGCTTGGTCTATGACTTGAACACAACCGATTACTTGAACTTCCTCTGTGGTATTGGTTACAACCAAACCAAAATTAAACTATTTTCAAAAGCGCCTTATAATTGTCCCAGCAATTTCAGTCTCATCGACTTCAACTACCCTTCCATTACCGTCCCTAACCTCTCTGGCTCGGTCACAGTGAGCCGAAAAGTGAAGAATGTTGGTTCACCGGGTGTCTATGCAGCACACATACGTCATCCTCGCGGAGTCTTAATCTCGGTGGAGCCTAAAGTTTTGAAGTTTGACAAGACAGGCGAAGAGAAGAGCTTTAAGTTGACTCTAACAAATAAGAAGCTTGGTGGCCCCGGAGAATATGAATTTGGGCAGCTAACGTGGTCCGACGGCCACCACTATGTGAGGAGTCCAATTGTAGTTGCTTCCAAATCCATTATCGCGAAAAAATCAGCACAGCTTGGGGTTGTAGGCAGTATCAGAAGTGGGATTTAGGATTTTCTTATGTATTTGTTCATAACTATTTGACACATTGAGGGTTTATGCATTTCACATTAAGTTTTTTTCTTTTTGCTAAGCTTTCACATTAAGTTTGTTGTGTGTCTGTGTGTTATATAAAGTGGATACACTTTTATGGGAGTTCTCTGCTATGCAATTGGATGTGAAATGCAACATACAGTTTTATGCTCTCTCCCTCTCCCCTTCCTTGTGACTTCAAATGCCTGTGATTATAGGGATGAGGGCATCCTGTAGTGCAGTACCGCACTACAAAGGATTGTAGTGCGGCATCAGAGCCGTTGATTGCACAATCAACAGCTCAGATTTCATCTTGGCACTTGCATGATCCGAGCCGTTCACTGCCGAGATGAAATCCGAGCCATTCATTGCCGAGATCAACGGCTCGTGTGCCGCACTACAGGGCGATAGTGCGGCACCGCACTACAGGATCCCTGGATATAAGTCAATACGCTGCTGAAAGGACCGGTAAAAGAGGAGAAGATCTTGGCATGAGTTTTCTAGGATTTTACTGACTTGAGTACACAATGGAACGAGCTAAAAAATAGCATCATGTCAAAGAATTACATCCCAGTTGGAACGCCCCTTACCCTCTTTTGTTAAAACTAGTACAACGTAATAACCTCCTACTTTTTTCATGCTAGTGTCATATTTCTAATAGTAGATAGTTCGATTTTATTCAGAAGTTGACGAGAACATATGAACAAGGTTCTGTAGAAGACCCATGTAGTGAACTTCCTTGTAGAGTAAAAGCTGAATTTTTACAGAATCAATACTATACAAAAGTACTAGATTACAAGGAAACTAGGCAAAACGGAACAAACAAAATCAATGAGTTTTTATGTGATTTGATCCACTTCGATGTCATGAATTGATATTCCTTTTTTTGATATGATTCGATCTTCAATTGTTCATTGCACTACAAAGGATTGTAGTGTGGCATCCGAGCCGTTGATTGCACAATCAACATCTCAGATTTCATCTTGGCACTTGCATGATCCGAGCCGTTCACTGCCGAGATGAAATCCGAGCCGTTCATTGCCGAGATCAACGGCTCGTGTGCCGCACTACAGGGTAATGACAGTATGTACTGAATGTATTGTATCCACTTATTAGCAGTGCACAAGCTAAAGCCAAGAATGCCTCTACCGAAGACGCGTAAGAAGAATCTTTCGGAAAAAGGCTTGCTTTAAATTCTACCCTATATGACGACCAATTTAAAAACGCGTGCAACAACACTTTGATGATTTCTATCATTTACATTTCACTTTCAGTATGCTGTGTAAGGAAGGAACACTGGACCACAAGAAGGTGAAAGGCAAGGTATTGGTGTGTCTAAGGGGTGATAACGAGAGGGTGGACAAGGGCATGCAAGCTGCTTTAGCCGGTGCCGTTGGTATGATCCTCTGCAATGATGAGTCCACCGGTAGTGAAATCATCCCTGATCCTCACTTCCTCCCAGCATCACATATCAATTACACCGACGGTCTTGCTGTTTATGCATACATCAAGTCTACCAAGTAAATCTCTCTTTGATCCTGGATGTTGTGATTTGCCATCTCCTTCCATTTTCATCTCAGTTACAAATTTGAACAGGCATCCAAAGGCATATATTAGTGCTTCAATAGCAGAAATGCACACAAAGCCTGCACCTTTCATGGCCTCTTTCTCCTCCAAGGGTCCAAACATTGTGACACCAGAAATCCTCAAGGTTTGATGGCCTTTTCCTTCTCCATCTCATTTTTCCATTACATCAAAAAGTTCTAAACCAAACTGGCTTCGTGTCAGCCTGACATAACAGCGCCAGGAGTAAGTATTATAGCTGCCTATACTGAAGCACGTAGCCCAACCGAAATGGATTTTGACAGACGTCGGACTGCCTTCACAACTTTATCTGGCACGTCTATGTCTTGTCCTCACGTCTCGGGAGAGTAGGACTTCTCAAGAAACTGCATCCTGATTGGAGTCCTGGTGCCATTAAGTCCGCGATCATGACTACTGGTAATGCCTCAACATCCCACAGCCTTGGGAAGGAAATTATACTAGTAGTTCTTTCCACTAAAGGGAATGCTGTTTTTATAAAATTCCTTTGTTTTCTGTATCTTTACAGCAAGAACCAGGGACAACACTGTGAATCCAATGCGCAACGGCTCTTTTCTGGAGGCAACACCCTTCAGTTATGGTGCTGGACATATACGACCTAACCGTGCTGCAGATCCCGGTTTGGTCTATGACTTGAACACAACCGATTACTTGATCTTCCTCTGCGGTCTCGGTTACAACCAAACCATCATTAAACTGTTTTCAAAAGGACCTCATAGTTGTCCCAGCAATTTCAGTCTCATCGACTTCAACTACGCTTCCATTACCGTCCCTAACCTCTCTGGCTCGGTCACAGTGAGCCGGAAAGTGAAGAATGTTGGTTCACCAGGTGTCTATGCAGCACGCATACGTCAACCTCGCGGAGTCTTAGTCTCGATGGAGCCTAATCTTTTGAAGTTTGACAAGACAAGCGAAGAGAAGAGCTTTAAGTTGACTCTGACAAATAAGAAGCTTGGTGGCCCCGGAGAATATGTCTTTGGGCAGCTAATGTGGTCCGATGGCCACCACTATGTGAGGAGTCCAATTGTAGTTGCTTCCAAAGCCACTCTCGAGAAAAAATCAGCACAGCTTGGGGTTGTAGGCGGTATCAGGAGCAGGATTTAGTATTTTCTTATGCATTTCACATTAAGTTTGTTGTGTGTGTGTTGTGGATACACTTTCATGGGAGTTCTCTGTTATGAATTTGGATGTCAAATGCAACGTACAGTTTTATACTCTCTCTCTCTCTCTCTCTCTCTCTCTCTCTCTCTCTCTCTCTCTCTCTCTCTCTCTCTCTCTCAAGCCAATAAGCCGGTAAAAGGACCAGTAAAAAAGAGGAGAAGAGGCATGACTTTTATAGAACTTTAGTGACTTTAGTACATGATACAACAAGCTAAAAAAAACCATGTTGTTAAAACAAGTACCACGTAATAACCTTCCACTTTTTCGTGCTTGTGTTTTGATTCAGAAATTAGATATATTGATCATATTCAGAAGTTGACAAGAACAGATGAATCAGGTTCTCTAGAAGACCAGAACTTGATCACAACGAAATCTAGGCCAAAAGGAATAAATAAAATCAATGAGTTCTTATGCGATTTGATCAACATCTATCTCATCAATTGATGCTCCTTTTTTTAATATGATTCAATCTTCAATTGTTTACTGCCTATGCGGGGATGGTCTTTTTCCTCTAATTTGGCTCTCTTAAAAAGGCAGGTCTGATGTGGTAAAATGAATTGTGCTCGGGGCTCCTTCTTACACATTGACACGGTGATCCCTCCGCTAAGCCTATTTTGAGCAAACATCCATTTTTGGTTCGGGCAAAAAATAGAGTACTTCTTTGTGAATTTATACTTAATCAGTCAAACGAATGCCTTGCCAGCCGTTGAAGGATTAGTCGGTTGTGATGTGTAATAGCAACCATTGGAATCTGTAGGTTGCAGAACCGTATGTTAAGGAAATCCACCAAAAAATGAGGGGCCTACATTGTTTGCAATTTTTATTCTCGACTGTTTATGCATGCAGGAATCTTTCTTTCTTTCTTTCAATCTTAACCTGTTTTTTTTTCCTTTGGTTCTGGTTTTCCATTTGCTGCTGGTGGAAGTGGACGACGGTGGCACTTCTACAATCCATCAGAGTCCTCCACCAGGCCACCACCCTCTACGACATTTTCCAGCAGGATTAATTTCCAAGCACCATAAGAAAAAAATGTTGTTCTCCGATTTTCCTCTCCTCTTGGGGCTGCTCGTGCTTCCCTCTCTTTTCCTAGCACCAGCTTTTGCAGCCAAACAGGTCTTCCGTTGTCTGCAATTTATATTTATTTGTTCTGGGAACTTTCGTTCGTCTTCATGTTTTTTCCCTTGTTAACAAACTATGGCTGATTGTTATTGTATGATGAAGTCTTATGTAGTGTACATGGGAGCACATTCAATTTCCCCAGCAGGAGCTTTGGCTGCTAGTTCTAGCGTCAGGCCCGGGGTCCTTGACAAAACTGATCACTGCCAGTTTCTTGCATCTTTCTTGGGCAGGTACGGAATTTTCTTACTTATTGTATTGCCCGATAAACAATCTTTCTTGCTTCCATTGTTTTTGCACTATAACGGTCAAATTCTTCATCTCATTCAGTACCGAGAAGGCTGAAGAGGCAATGTTTTACTCATACACAAGGGACATCAATGGTTTCGCTGCAACTCTTGACGAAGAGCAAGCAGCAGAAATAGCAAGTACTATAACATATATTTCCCGCGTTTATCTCTTTCATTGCATATGCATCCTACTTTGCTCATTAGTAGCAATCTATTATAGAATTATAGAGGATATATGCTTATGTTCTATATGTCAAATATCAATGCAGAGCATCCCAACGTGTTATCCGTTTTTGCAAATAAACCAAGACACCTGCACACAACCCATTCGTGGGAGTTCATGAGGCTTGAAAGAAATGGCCTAGTTAAACCACATTCATTGTGGGAAAAAGCCAATTATGGTGAAGATATCATCATCGCAAATCTTGACACAGGTCACATTTTTTCTTTGAGATTTCTTTACCATTTCTCTTTTACCTCATCAATTTCAAAACTGAAACTGAGATGAATTTTTCCCGGGACGTTTATAGGTGTCTGGCCTGAATCACAGAGCTTTAGCGACATAGGTTATGGGCCCATACCGTCAAAGTGGACAGGGTCCTGTCAGAATGGAGTCCCGTGCAATAGGTACGTTTGTTAGTTTATACCAATGGTGATAGTTCTCCTATCTACCTTGATGTTGCATTTAGGCTATTGATTGACTGTAAATACTAATCGGATAGAGAAAAATAAATTGGCAGGAAACTTATCGGTGCCAAGTATTTTAACAAAGGGTACATTAGTGGTGGAGGCAAACTCACACCTGAAACCCAATCTGCACGCGACTATGAAGGCCATGGATCTCACACATTGTCAACGGCGGGTGGTAACTTCGTCCACAATGCAAGTGTTTTGGGTGTGTTCAATGGAACCGCGAAAGGGGGATCACCTAAAGCTAGAGTAGCTTCTTACAAGGTGTGTTGGCCCAAAATTGATCAGTTGGGAAGCTGCTATGATGCTGATACATTAGACGCCTTTGATGCTGCCATCCACGATGGTGTTGACGTGCTTTCTCTATCTCTGGGTGGGGAGCCTTCTCCATACTTTGAGGACGGCATTGGAATTGGAGCATTCCATGCTGTTAGGAATGGCATTGTTGTGGTATGCTCGGATGGGAACAGTGGACCACAACCCGGAACTGTGACAAATGTTGCCCCCTGGATCTTAACTGTTGCAGCAAGCACCATGGATCGTGACTTTGCATCTTTTGCTGAACTCAAAAACGGGCTACGGTTCAAGGTTCAGACTTTCTAATTTTTAATTTCCGTTCCAATTAACACTATATCTTTCTGTTGTTGTTCTTGTTGCTGGTTTTAGTATTTGGCATTTAAATGTTTTAAACCGCCTTCATTTCGTTGTATGCACTAGGGAGCTAGCTTGTCTAAGCCTTTACAAGGAAAGGGTTTCTTACCACTTATTAGTGGTGCAGTGGCTAAGGCAGCCAATGCCAACGAAACGGCCGCGTAAGAATCTTCAATCTTGCCATAATCTCACTCTCCTTAGGATATCATCGTATAAGCATCGAATTGAATCGCCGTGTAAATTAGCTGCTTAATCATGATGCAGTTTAAATTGTCTCCCTGGATCACTGGACCCAGAGAAGGTGAAGGGTAAGATATTGGTGTGCCTGAGGGGTATTAACGGAAGACTGGAGAAGGGACAAGCAGCTGCTTTGGCAGGTGCCGCCGGAATGATCCTTTGCAATGACTTGGCCGACGGTAATGACCTTATCGCTGATCCCCACGTGCTTCCCGCAACTCACATCAACTACACAGCTGGTCTTGCTGTTTTTGCCTACCTGAATTCCACCAGGTATATCTCTCCCCCTTTCCAACTGACAGTTTTCTAGCTACTGCATATATGACTCGATTCGTTACTTTCTTTGTTCGTTTTTTGGTTACATCGCAGTGCTCCGTTGGGCCTCATTGATGGTCCAATGACAGAACTAAACCAAAAGCCTGCTCCAGTCATGGCTTCTTTCTCCTCAAGGGGTCCAAACACAATCACCCCCGAGATCCTCAAGGTATGACCAAGAACTCAACTTAGCCTGCTCCAGTTTCACTCGGTTGTTGTTACACAGTATATTAGCGTATTCTGTTAATGCATATATATCTACAATAAATTCATGAAATTTACGAAATGATTTACCATTTTGTAAATTTCCTTCTTTTTTTTGTTTTGTTGATATGGCCTGATTGATACTTCACTCTCAGCCTGATATCACTGCTCCCGGAGTAAATGTAATAGCTGCCTACTCAGAAGCAGTGCAAACAGTCGATAACCGCACAACTCCCTACATCACCGAGTCAGGCACTTCCATGTCTTGTCCTCATGTTTCGGGAGTTGTCGGCCTCCTCAAGAAACTCCATCCCGACTGGAGCCCTGCTGCAATAAAATCAGCAATCATGACTACTGGTACGATTCAATCAATCTCCCTTCTCTTAAGTAACCAGAAAATCACCCAGAATTCAAAATCAGAGGCTCAGATTCAGTGGGCAATTTCTGGATGAATTTTCTGGGTTTATAGGCATTATAGCACTGCTGGCAGCTGCTCTTTATTTCAGCCTCTACCGTTTATTTTTCTAGTTCTGTCATACCTGCTCATTATTGTATTCAACCAGCAAGCTAGCTATTGGGGTTCATACTAGCTAACATCTCCTATACACAACTTCGTAACTAAGGACCTGTTTGGTAGTCATTACTTATTTGGTTACTTTGCTTCCTGGCTTATTTTGTGTCTTTAGATTCAAAGGCAAATAGTATGCTCAAAATAAAACATCGCCAAACAATCCCTAACTACTGCATGCACAATGGTTTCATGTTGGTTGCTAATTCTTTGTACATTCTACAGCAACAACAAGAGACAACACTAGGCATCCAATGGTCGACGAGTCAGCTTTACTCAAGGCTACACCATTCAGTTTCGGTGCTGGTCATATGCAACCAACCCTTGCCGCGGATCCAGGACTAGTTTATGACTTGGGCATCAACGATTACTTAGACTTCCTTTGCGCCACCGGATACAACCAAAGCATGATCCAAATCTTTTCTCAGGCGCCGTATACCTGTCCAAACAACACTAACCTACTCAACTTCAACTACCCTTCAATAACCGTCCCTAACCTCTCTGGCTCTGTCACTGTGACTCGAACTCTGAAGAACGTGGGTCCACCGGCTACTTATAGAGCCCGTGTTGTTAAGCCACTTGGGATTTCGGTTACTGTCAAACCCAGAAGTTTGAAATTTCAGAAGGTTGGTGAAGAGAAGAGCTTTAGCTTGACTTTAAATGCCAAGGACGTTGGGTTTCCGAAAGACTACGTGTTTGGCGAGTTATTATGGGTAGGTGGTCGCCACCACACCGTGAGAAGTCCGATTGTGGTTGCTTCAAGTGCTGTAAAGAAATCAACAGCGGGAGATATTCAAGAAACTGTACGGAATATCGAGAATTTGCTCTAGGAGAACTACGATTTCTCTTGAAGATATATCATCTTTGGTTTAGGCTTTGTTCTTGGTATGAGTTTATGATGTGTAGTAGGCAATGAGAATAGGGAACTTTTGTTTACTAGACTGCTTTCCACATGGGGTAACATTGATCATAGACAGTTGCTTTCCTCACGGGGTTGACATTGATCATAGACATTTGACAGTTGCAATTTGTCAATTTCCTGGGGATTGTTCGTGAGATCACGAATGTTGTTATCAAAGAAAATGTTAATAAAAAGATGTTTTAGTATAGGCTTGTGTTCTAATGCGTTCAATTGATCCAATTATGAGACCCGCTACTGCAAGTGGAGTGATAGCCCAATTGGCACCACTTATTTTCATGTGTTTTACTTGAGTTCAAACCTCGCTAACTACAACTAACAATACTGATTTTAGCCGAGAATAAAAATGAGACCGGCTACTTGTTTGTTTTCCTTGTTGTTGTCCAAAAGCAGGAGGATTGGGGCTTTTGGTCCCAGGAATTATTATCAAGGCGAAGTTTCCAATTAAAGTGAGAATGGAAAGCAAATTTTATTAGAATAAGCCAAAGCCTAACCAACAAGGGCTATAGAATCTTTTGTTCACAAGTGACTAGAAAACAAAAAATGACCACATTGCCATCTTAGAGCATCTTCAAGCCAACTCAAATTTGAAACAAATTTTGAGTAAAAGCTTGATTTAGTATCATGCGCTCCATGTCCATAAACAGAGTTTTTACTCAAATTTATAAATTTTACTTCAAATAAATTTAAAAACAATTTCATACCTCTCTCTCCCCCTTTCACATTCCCAAGTCCTCCGTATCAACACTGTCAACAGAGGCGAAATTCCAGATTTCACGCCTTCCTCTGCCACTGTCAACCCAGAGCTACCACCACCGTCGACCAGATTTTCTTCAACCAAGATCTAAGCACCATCGTCGACCACCAGTTACTACCACCGTGGACCAGATTTTCGCATAACCACCAGCTACCACCACCACCTTCGCTCACCAACGCCAGCTACAACTACTGTCGACCACCAAAAACTAGCCGTTGTACATTTGGTTCTAGATTTGGTTCTCCCTTAATTTGGGTAAGAAATGAGTAAAATTTAATTTTGTACAATTTTGGGTAAAGGAGTAGAGCTGGATTAGGGCCGGAGATGCTCTTATGTGGTTTATGGTGTACGCTTTTGGACAAATGGAAGTGCATGTTTTGTTAATCATTCATACGAAAAACCAACTCGATCGGAATTGGAAAAATGCTTCACCAAATTATTCAATCATGATCTAAACTTCTGAATCAAGAGAGTAACTGACAGACAATTATAGTAATTGATTTCTGTACAGAAATAAATTGAAAATTAAACAGATAAAGATACACACACTAATGATTGAACAACTCGAAACTTGATGTGCCCTTTTGCCTGATTTGACTCGGTCAAACTCTCAAATTTTTTGCTTTTTTATTTTTGAATAAACAAATAAACAACTTAACACATTTTTTGCTTTTGAATCCGGTAGATTAGCAAGTTGTTGTGGACAGTGGACACCAAGATCCAGGGGAAGCCTTTAATTCCCTCTTTTTCCTTCTTTTGAGGGGAAGCTGGGAAGAATGCGGGACTAAAGGCAGGATTTGTTCCACAAAAGCCTCCAATATCTCTTATGCTAGAAGAAAAAGAAAAAGAAAAAGAGGTTTCCCTCCCGAGTCCTAAGGTTAGGTTTGGCCTAAAAAACCAACTTAACTTTTTGTTTTGTCTTTATTTGATTTTTTTTTTGCGTTTGTTCATTTTGCATCAATTTTTTGAGTATTATTGGTTCGTCTTTGCGAGAAGAATCCAACAAGGTAAAAGATTATGACTAGAACTTTCAATTTTTTTGAATAAGATCAAAAGAAGTGTAAGTGCAAACCTTCCTCTGATGAATTAGAATTGATTCTAATTTCTTGTGCTTTAGTTGCCAATGGGACCCATCAATACCCTTATTGGCTGAACATTTCTTTTTATTTTTGTCTTTATTAAAAAAATTATGATTAGATCATAATTTTTTACTTTTTTTATTCTTAACATCAAGCAAAATCTGATTTAACCAATAATACACAAAAAGTTGATGAAAACCTAAAAACACAAAAAAATAATCAAATAAAAACGAAAAATAAGTTACTTCAAATTAACTTTTTTGTGTCTTTGGTTCAAACTCACCTAAGTGTTGTCCACATTATAAATTTGTTTGAGCCAACTTATTTGTAGCTCGACTAATCCTCCGCTACTCCGGGCCAGCCTTTACATTTCTCACTTATAACAAATAGTCAAATATGGTGGATTTCAACTTTTAATACTCATTTGGTTTCTTGCAGTGTTGATGTACACAGAAACAAAACAAGTTGTAGAGAATTAGGTGAATGATTAATCACGGCTCAATCAAGCTAACCTACCGGCCATAATGATTGATTCCGAGGGCTATGCAACACAGTGTGTTAAGCCACTGACACAATATGTGACGGAAAAGGCCCTTGACAAACCACGTGACGGTTCTCAAAGAGCACTGAATAATCACTTGTCCAGAAGACTCCCACCAAGGGCGGAGCCAAGAATTTAATTTGCTCTGGGCTAAGTCAAAATTTAATAAACTAACATATATGTGTATACGAACCAAAAAGAGTTTTATAATTAATGTACAATGAACTTGTACATAAATACATAAATGTTCAAAAATATTAAACAAAAGAAAAGTATAAAAAAAAACGTATACTATTGGAATTACGCTTTACGATGTTTTAGAGAGTAGAATTTATCTAGTATCGAATCTGAAGGGATATCTTCAACAAATCTCTCGTTATGTTTGGACTCAGGAGAAAGGGTTAGAATGGGTCAGACAAAAAAAAATGAAATGAGCTAAAATTTATTGCGCTAGAATTTTACATATCCCTTGTATCTTCCACCTTGACTCTAGGGATGGGCATGGGGAGGGTAGGGGGTGGATACCACTACCTCCATCCCAATCCCTGAACCCATATCAATTCCCATCCCCTCCTCAATTTCCTCCGGGTATTTTTTTAACCTCCATCCCCGCCCCAATACGGGGAACGAGGATCCCAACGGAAAATCGAGGATCGGAACCTTAACATTATCATTGACTCATTCTACACAAAAAGCTCACAGGAAAAAAAAATCATCATATACACAAATGATAAAATTTGAAGTTGGAACCCAAAGGTGAAAGCTCACAGAACTCTATTTACCAAAAAAGAAAAAAGAAAGCTTACAGAACTCCGTCTTGAAAATTTAAACAAACTATAATACTCCTACAGTCTTATGTAATATCCCGTGCGTGCTCACGCTAACAATTTGGACGGGAAGTGAGTAAAAGTGACCACAGGTTGCTCACATGGGCCTCTTTAATGGTTTAAGTTTTTTATTTTTATGTTTTTAGTATCAGAAGTTCAAAACTCTAACTTACAAGTTATAATACACGTATATGTGTTAATGGGGATATGGGGGGGCGGGCGGGAATCGGGGCAGGGACTGACTATTCCATCCCCTACTCGATTCTCCAAATTTTTGAAACAAATTCTCCATATCCTACCCGATTCCAAACAAATTCTCCAAATTCCCTACCCATTCGGGGAGGGGACAAGTTGGATCGGGACAGGTCGGCCGAGATGGCCATCCCTACTCGACTCCCACTACTATTGTTTGACTACCTAGTCGTATCAAGGCATTAGGCAACTCATAAGATGTTGAAGCTTGGGCCATACAGGACTTCTTTTCACAAGAAATAAAAACAAAATGGGTTTCGGCGGCAATGCAGGCTCCTCTCTTTGAAATCAGCTCTTTGTTATACCTCATCCATCCATAGGACCATATCCCTCCATATTCTTATTTGTGGGTCCATTTAGGACTCAATCCTGCATGGTCCAACCTATATATAAAACGTTAAATAGTACTATTTCTGTATGAAATTAGGTGGATCATAAATTGATGGACATGTGAACAAGGTACATTTTTGCTATGTAAAATGAAAAGAAAATATAATTTAAACTTAAATCGTACAATTGACAGAACAAAATGTTACTTACATATTGATATTCGATAAAATTGATTTCAACAAATGTGTTCTTATTTGCGTGTTTTATGAATCATGGTTTGGCATGGGTACAAAATAAATTCACAAAATGAAAGGACGGAGATACGAAAGAATGAAGTATGGAGGGAGCTGGTTAGAATGTGTCAGACAAAAAAAAAACATGAAATGAGCTTTTATTGCGCTAGGTTGCGACACCCTTTTTTTGGGGGGAAGAGTGCACAATTCAAACACCATTATGATCATCATCATTAATCCCCACCAGAACTTGGAAAAAAGCTTCAAATTCAAATATAAACGGTCATGTTTACTAGAATGTCCTTTTTCTTTCCTCCCTTTTCAATTCCATGTCTTGGTTCCCTGTGCTGCCTGCCTCTCTCTTTCTCTCCAATAGTAAGTATTTTGAAAGCATGAAGTCCAAATCTTGATTTTTGCGAAAAAGTGGTTTCTAAAACCAAAATTTGTTTGAATAGTTTGAACCCACATCCAAAGGAAAAGGGTCATGGCAGCTTGATGTTGAAGCTCTTCCCCTTTTTCTTCCCCCTTTTTCTGCTACATTGATTTGAATCCGTCTTTTTAGAAATTGATTAATTCTTCAAGAATAATCATAGGTCTTGTGGTACGCTCACATGTTGCCTCAGTGTTCCCTCAAGATATTCCGTTCCACTAGGTGGATTATTGGGTTTTTCTTGTTTTTCACGTTTTACGAGACAGAACATTCTCCTTACATACATCTACTTAAAAAAATCAATTATGTATATTTTTTGATCACTCTAATGGATTTTAAATATATTTTTTGATTCTCAACTTTTTCTTTCAAATATTAGAACAATTTCACCACACTGGCGACATAAGATAGGTAATCCAAAGCATGAGTCCGGTTTTCCGGGAGTCCCGGATCCGGACTCCACTTCCCGATATTTTTTTTTTGATGGATTTTAAAAAATAAAAAAAAATACCGGAAGGGCTATCCAAGCAGGAAAACTTTATATTTACAACTTTTGCGAAAACTTGGAAAAAGCTTTCTTTCAAATTTTTTTTTCTTTTCCTCCCTTTCCCCATGGACCTTGGAAAACACAATTTCAAAACAATTTGTAAAAGCATCAAAAAACCAGAAAATCCGGCAATCCGGAAATCCGGATCCCAGATCGCCGATAGGTGTCCAAAGCATATCTGCCTCTTTCTATTTAAAACGTTGTAATACATAATGTCCAAAATTAAAAAATGGTTAATGCATGTGGTATGTCATTTTATTTTAGCAATTATGTATAATATTGACATTAGTCTTGTTTCTCTCTCTCTCTCTTTTTGTTTTTTTGGTGCAAACGGAATTTTTTTTTTTTTCTATCTTTTGATAAAACCCACAATACATTATTGGAGATTTAGGAATAAGATATGGAAAACGATATTGTTTTATAATTGAAGCAAAAGTAATAATAAATGTTGACATTTTAGTTATTATATACTGTAGTGAATTGCGCTTAGACTTGATCCACTAAGGCAGTTCAAGTTATTGGTTTATTTTGACAATTTACATAACTAACTTTCTGAACAAATATGTTAGTTTTTCATTATTTTTAGCACAATTTTTTTTTTTTTGTTTTGGGTATTGTTCCAAATTGCTTAGGATTTTTTTTTTGTTGGAATGTGTTTTAAAGGTGTCCCACTAAAATTAATTCCTAGCTACGCTACTGAACTCCGTACCTTTAATTGTGGATTTCATAAAATTATGATGATGGGTAAGAGTCTTGTGTCTTGAAACATCACATAACCATGCTCAACATTTAAATCATTAATAACAACATAAACCAAACACTTTGAAGCACCTTTTGAAACTAAAAGGGATGTTTTCCCCTAAATAATCCAAAGGATTAATTTTAAATTTTTATTCAACTTTTTAATTTTTTTCTTTTTACATCAATTTTCTATGGATTATTAGTCCGTTTCAACGATAGGAATAAGAAGAATAATAATTATAGACCAAACCTTTTTTATTTATAAAAACAACAATAATCTAGAAAGTCAGTTTGTTTTGGATTATTTTTTTCTTTTGTTAACTTTTTGAAGTTTTGTCTTAATTTTTTACTACTTTCTAGATTGTTTTCTTTTAGACAAATCAATGATCCACAAAATATTTACGCAAACTAACAAAGGCGATATTTTTACGAATACAAAAATAATCTAAATGAATCATTTATGGCTGCTTTGACTAAATAATTGAATCAGATTTTTTTATCATTAATGAAAAACAAATTGCATTGTTAGTTTTGTATCAATTTTTTTGTGAGTTATTGGTTCGTCTCAACGAGAGAAATCTAAAAATTTTAAAATTATTAACCAAACCAAATTTTTTTAATAAGACAAAACAAATCTAAAAAATCTGTCTGTTTTGGATTATTTTTGTCTCTAGTTAACTTTTTTTATATTTTGCTTGTTATTTTTAAATTTTTTTAGATTTCTTTTATCGAAATGAACTAATAATTTAAAAAATAATAATAATGAAAAAAAAATCAAATTTTTTAATCTAAAACACCCCTAAACCGTGTCAGGATTCAGGGTGTGGGGCACACTCTGCTGGCATTGGGCTTTTTTTCTTCTGCTGAGAGTGTAGCGTGTGTCCATTGACCATAAGTTGGACCACATTAAAGTAGTAAGATAATAAAAAATGAAAAAAAAACAAGAACGGAAAACAGAGTATTAATTGAACCAGTCGTACGGGGTACAGTTTTTTTTTTTTTTGTGCCAACGGGGAGAAAATTTTATTTATCCTATTGTAATATCGTCATTAAATGGAGAAAGACGGCGGTGATAGGCGAAGACCTTAAGGGAAACTAATTTGTCAGGCTCTAGTTTCAGGCCTACAGAACGGAACACCGTGGCACCTAACAACACAAAAAGCACACCGATATGTTATCTAAAAAAATACTAGAAAACTATGCTTTCGTCAATAGATAAGATGGCCAACAATGGTTAAAGGCACCGACGACCAATGAGGGCCCACAAAAGGCCAAGAGCATAGCATAGTGTTCTTCGATTTGAACCCATCAAATACAGCACAAGCATAAATATTGAAACCACAACTATATCTTCACTGGAAACCAACAAATTAGGGCAAAAATCTATTCGAAATATCAACAAACATACTAGATCGAGCTCGTGTCAAGCATATTTACCTCAAATGGTGGGGATCGAACTCGATTCAGATCGAAAAAGGGGTCACAAGGACAAACCAGCAACCTCCTTTTCTTCTCTCTTCTCCTCGGTTCAAAACCCTACCAAATGATACACGATCGAGATCCACACAAAAGAAGAGGAGAGGGTGGATTTGGAGAGGCAAGATGGTAACAAAATTGCCCGGATTAGCTAACGACAGGGGTGAGGCCGTCGTTAGCAAATCCACCTACGGGTGGATTTGTTCTCCTTATAGTAACCATATCAGGGGGGACGAAAATGATGTCAAACACCGGAGATGGGGTGGGACCAGGATATGTATGGGGGGCGTTTGGTTAATCCGGGCACAAATTCACCAGCCAAACAGGCTGTTATCTTGATATAAATGACTTTTGAACCAACGTTGCAATCTTATTTTTGTAAGATAAATTCCGATCAAATTCACTTTTGACATGATTTGGATGTCAATAATTTTGACCATTAAAGTAGTGAATCAGGAAAGGACCAACAAACGGCCAAGGAGGACTGGGACGATCCAGCTTCATAAAAGTAGCAATAGTCCACCAGTACTGTACTATTCGGAATAATAACAGTCCTTAGCTAAGTTTTTTGTAGGTTGTGATTAAAAGAGGAGCACTGTTTTACTAAAAGAAATCTGCTCAAAACAAAGGAGAAGTATTAAAAGGAAAAGGGTAAAGGGAAAGTTCATAACTGTACTACTGTAGTATATATTAAATAAAGTAGGTGGTAGTATATAAACTACAAAGGAGTATATATATACCTCCTTTTTTTGTTTGGGTGATCAGAGTATTCGGGTCAAATTACGCGCATCTCGGAGCTTTCTTTTCACCGTCCCGTTAAAAATAGGGTCATTCACATCAGAGTAAGGGGATTCACAACAAAATTATTTCAGCCAGCCTAACATTTAGAATCGATCACTCATTAATTGTTTGGGAAGCAACCAACCCATGGGAGTAACCCTTGGAGAGAAAATTTTGGGTGCAAATAAGATACCGCTGACATGGTACCCGAGCGCGCATCTCAGTTTTTTAAAAATATTTTGAACGGCCTAAATTTCTTCCTCCCTCTCTCCTCTCTTTCTTCTCTTTCTCTCTTTAAAATCCGAACCGTCCATAGTACTTTTGGACGACAGAGAGATCTGTGTTAAATACCACACAACACCAACCGACAACCAAGTTTTTCTCCCTAGGCTCAGAGTATATATATACCTTACTTCGCTAGGAGTCTGGGGGTCAGTTGGGGTGGTGAGATGCTGAAGAACAAGGCGTGGGGTTCAGTTTGTCAGTGACCGAGTGTTTGCATTTGGTGCAATAATAGATTAGATTAGTAAAAAGTGCAGGAGGTGGGAGGTGGGAGGTTGGGAGTGGGGTGTGGGGACTCTCATACTGTTGAGTGAGAGACAAAACACAGAAAAAAAGCAAACCCAACACACCTGCTGCTGCTCCCAACACACAAAGCTCTAGAATAAAGCACCACCTTCTTCCTTTTCCCTCTCCTCCTCCTCTGGGTTTGCTTCTCATACAGGAATTCAATCATTCAAGCTGGGTCGTAGAATTAAGCCATTGTAAAACCAGCAGAAGCAAAGGATTTAAGAGAGAGAGAGAGAGAATAGTAGAGGTAGGTGGGTGGTGGAGTGAGAATGGGAGGTGGAGGCGGCGGAGGAGGGGCTTCATCGAAGCTGAAAAGAGCAGCAAGGAAGATTGTACAGACATGCGGCTCTTTCTCCCGTGGAATTTCCGCTGTTGATCACCACCACACTTCTGCCGCTGCTGCTACTGTGAGCTCTCTCTCTCTCTCTCTCTCTCTCTCTCTCAAATTTCACTCGAATCTGAGTAAAAGCTTCATTTAATGTGACACATTTCAATGGATCCTCTCTAATGCCAAGTAAAACTCAATTTGATATATGTTTGAATCGAGGAGAGGAGTTGGGTTTGGGGATTTTGCAGATATTGTGGTTATGAGTCAAGAAATTGGGTTAGGGCTGAGGATACTCTTATGTCTTTTCCCCCCTGAAATTATGTTTTTAGTTGTAAGCCAAATGTGCGAGCTTTTGAATTTCCCCTGATTGAAACTTTAATTGAAAATTTGAAAAATGAGTTCTACATATGGTTAATTTCATTGATGTATCTGTGTTTCTGTATTGCAGATGTCATCAGGTTCACCCACTAATCCTTCACCAAAGCCAGGGATCTCAACAACTTGTGGGGAATTAACTTATGCCACCGAACCCCTTTCTTCAACTTCTTCTACAAAGGTATCAACACCATTTATTCACTTTAATACCA
Organism: Vaccinium myrtillus; assembly: GCA_016920895.1. NCBI lineage: Eukaryota > Viridiplantae > Streptophyta > Magnoliopsida > Ericales > Ericaceae > Vaccinium > Vaccinium myrtillus. The sequence continues at coordinate 16,470,870 of CM029275.1, read as the reverse complement.
TTGATGTGTATTGCATTTCATTTCTCACATAATAAGGCTTCTCATATCAGGTAGTAAAATCGAGATGGTTATATGCCCGACATCGAAGAGAACGTTTTGTTTTTCGTATCGTTATTGACAAGCAAAGAACTGCAGAAAATATGAAGTTTTGTTCACATGATGCATGAATGGTAGATCCACTTAAATATGAACCATAGGACAGCATCCTTGTACTGAAAGAGCTTATAGGTTTTAAATATTTGATGACAGACGTATTCTTTTTGGGTTCCAATCATGCTTTTGACTTGGCTTTCAACTCTTAGCTCTGCATGACCTTATACTTTCGTTTCTCTTGTGGCAGAATTTGTGTGCAATTTGTCTAGATCCTCTGAGTTATGGCGCAAGCACTAGCCCAGGCAAAGCAGTATTCACTGCCCAATGTTCTCATGCATTCCATTTTGGTTGCATCTCCTCCAACGTCCGCCACGGTAACGTCACCTGCCCTATATGCCGAGCTCATTGGACACAGCTTCCTCGGAACCTAAACCCACCTTGTTGCAACCAATCGGACCCTGTTCTCCAAATCCTTGATGACTCCATTGCCACTTTCCGGGTTCACAGGCGATCCTTCTTACGCTCTGCCCGCTACAACGATGATGACCCCATTGAGCCTGACCACACCCCTAATCATCCCCGTCTCCATTTCAGTTTAATACCTGTCACGCTCACTCATCATAGCTGTCACCAATGCTCACACCAGTCTTTGCAAGTGCCAAGGCCAAATTCATACCATTCACATGGCCTTGTATCACTAAATCACTTGAGCTGCTCTTCATCACTCTTAGCTGTACCTCCGGGAGGAGACCATTTCGCACCAACTGTAAAAACTCCTTACTTGAGCACCTCCGGGAAGTAGAGCTTATCTCTCTGTAACATTAGCACATCAGACAGCAACTGACTTGGTCTTAGTTGCAAGCCCCAATGGCCCTCACCTGAGACTTATAAAGCAATCCATGGCATTAGTGGTTTTCTCGCTTCGGCCCATTGACCGTTTGGCCATTGTCACCTATTCATCTTCTGCAGCACGGGTCTTCCCACTCAAGAGAATGACATCCTATGGTAAGCGAACAGCGCTTCAAGTCATTGACCGCCTTTTCTACATGGGACAAGCAGATCCAATTGAAGGGCTCAAGAAAGGGGTAAAGATCCTTCGTGATTGTGCCCACAAAAACCCACAATCCTGTATTCTGCACCTATCAGACAGTCCAACAAGATCTTACCACCGGATTGATACAGAATTCTCGGTTCCAATTCATCGGTTTCACGTAGGATTTGGCTTTGGCACCTCAAATGGGTTTGTTATGCACGAATTCGAAGAGTTCCTCACAAGGGTATTGGGAGGTGTGATCAAAGAAATCCAGTTGAGGATTGGGGAAGATGCTAGAATTGTGAGGCTTGGAGAATTAAGAGGTGGTGAGGAGAGAAGGATCCCGTTGATTTTAGACGATTCTGGACACATTTGCGTGGAATATAGCTATATCGAAGGCGGGGTTGATGAATGCACCAGGAGAGGGGAAATAGTGGTGGGCATAGGCGATGAAAGAGAGAGAACTGATGGCACAGAAGCTTTGGATGGCATTCCTGGGAGAAGTAGCAATGTTGAAAGTTTGGATTACCATGATCCTTACAGGGCCAGAAGATGGGCTAAACATTTACATGGGTATAGGCTTTGAGTTATATCATGGAAAAAGGATTTAAGGGTCAGTTTGTTCTATCGGGGTTTTAAATCACAGTATCGGGAAACATACCGGTATCGTTGGTATGGCCATATATTGGCCTAAATGCAAGTAAATAACGGTATTGGATGTCCGAAATTCCATCCCCAAGGACCGATACGATGCATAACGGGCCTTTATTTGAAACCCTGGTTCTCATCCTCCGCAAATATACTGATCAGAAAAGCTAAAAATTTCACTCCTATTATTGCTTCCTAACGGGGAATGAAATGTGTGTGTTTTTTTTTTTTTTTTTTTTTTGAGTTTGTACTTGTTAACACTTGTGATTTATTGGCAAACAAGTTGAACTATAAGATCAAGTCTCACTGTACCATAGTAGGTTTTTGTCTGAAAACTTCAAACTCCATAGAATTATGCTCAGTTTCATTTGCTTTCTGGTATTGGATCCTCTCCGGTCCTTAATTTGGACCCAGATAGTATAACAGCAGAATACTCCTCCAATCGAAATCAAAATCTTTCATCTGGCAAATTGGTAGATGATCAAAAAGGGGGGAAAATATCTCGCAAATTAGTCAAACAATGACTCCTTTGTAGTAAAAACTGAATATTTGCTTGTTATGTGATTATCTCAAGACTCAGTTCAGTTGAATAAGGAAATACCTGTGTTCGAAACATTTACTAGTTCTTCAGTTAGCATCAAAATTTGTTGACACCCATGTCTTTTTGAGCTCTTTGATTAGTTCTCTCTCAAAAGACCTTACAATTTACTAGTTGTACAGTTAGGAAAAAATGAAAATTGTGAAGCCCTTTCTTTCCCACTTTGATCAGTTTTTCTGCCACAAACCCTTCACTTTTAAGTTGAATTCCATAGTTGGAGACTTGCGTTCACTGGACAAAACTCAAATTTGAGTTTAGGTGGCAACTTTAGTGGAGGACAAAAGTGAAACATTAGGGAAGAAGTTAGAGGTTATCATGTTTGGATTGAGAAAAAAGTTGAATTGGTACGACTCCTTGAATTGGAGTACAGTAGAAGTTTGAAGAAGACTGAATTTGATAAATCTTCGAAGTACTAAACTTTTTTTTGGGCTAAAATAGGTAAGTTTTGTTATTACAAAAACAAAATCCAAACCACGACCTCGAACTCGAACTCGCAACCAAAACCAAGGCCACATAGATGTAAGTGAGGCCAGGTTTGGCCTAATAAGCCCAAGACTTATTTTTTCGCTTTAATTAGTTTTGCAACAATTTTTTTTGATGTTACGTTATAAGTTTGTTCTGATGAGAGGAATCGGAGAAATAAAAACTAATGATCCAACTATTGCATAAGCCTACTTCTAAAGAGAGAAGACCTTTCTTTTACAGAATCATGTGTTCTTATGCTTTTAAGATGATTTCAACTCCCAATTTGATCATCTTATTGTCATTCTAGATCAATCCTTTTTATATTGGGAAATGATTGTAGCACTCCAAATTCTGATAACCACACTCAAATATTTGTCTTTTAATGTTTATGTTTTGTGTATTTCGAACTTTAAAAGACAACTATTGAAATGTGGCTATCAAAAGTGGAGTGCCAATATCAATTACTACATTTTATATTCCATGGATTTTGATTCTTGTTTGATTGTTTTTCATTAAAAAATCTTTATAAATTCATGGAAAAATTATTGAAATGGTCCTTGTAGTTTCACCCGAGTCTCAATTTAGTCCCTCTAGTTTCAATTACACTCCAACGAACCCTGTAGTTTCAATTTTGGTCGAATTGAGTCCAATTGATAACTTTCGTTTGCAAAGTTGACGGAAAATTCAACTAGGGGCTTTTTTTAGGGGTAAACATGACTTTTCGCCCACCCTTCTTCTTCCCCAATTTGTAACCCTAACCCTAACCCTAAATCAAATCCAATCTCTCTCTCTCTCTCTCTCTCTCTCTCTCTCTCCATGGTTTGCTGTGAATCGGCGTTGGCAGCAGGAAAAAACCCACACAAGGACCACCACAACCACCAGCACCAAAAGAACCCAGACCCACCATTCAGCCACAACTCATTTCCCTCTTCCGCCATCACCACAGCAGTTGTTGCAAGAGTACCGTCATCTGAATTCTCTCTATCTGACCTCAAAGCAGCCACCAACAACTTCAGCCCAGTCTACATCGTATCCGAAAGCGACGAAAGAGCCCCCAATCATGTCTACAAGGGCCGCCTATTTGCGGTAATCATGACCTCCAGCACGCCATCATCGGCGGCGTGGAGAGAGGGGAGGAGTTGGGATCAGGCGGTGAGGCAGTTGACCCAGACCGAGTTTTGGTGGCGAGTGGGCCGAGTTGCAAGGCGTGTCGCAAGCGAGTTGCATCGGTGGTCGTGCTGCCGATTCACAGCAGCCCATGGAGAGAGAGAGAGAGAGAGAGAGAGAGAGAGAGATTTGATTTGATTTAGGGTTAGGGTTAGGGTTACAAATTGGGGAAGAAGAAAGGTTGGCAAAAAGTCATGTTTACCTCTAAAAAAAGTCTCAAATTGAATTTCAACTTTGCAAACGGAAGTTATCAATTAGACTCAATTCGACCAATATTGAAACTACAAGGTTCGTTGGAGTGCAATTGAAACTAGAAGGACTAAATCGAGACTCGGGTGAAACTACAGGGACCATTTCAATAATTTTTCCTAAATTCATTGTAAATCATAATCATGCATTGTTGCCTTTAAATCTACGTAGTTGGGTGATTCGGAGGGAACATGAGATGGTGATGTTCCTTTGGGGACATCATGGATACTAGGTCAATCACGGCCGTCTGTGGTCGGCCATGGACAGCTCAGATCTGTTCGGCAGCGGACGGTTCATATTTGTTTAAACAAGATGTGATCTGAGCCATGCATGACCAACCACAGACGGCCGTGACAGGCCATCATCCATGTTGTCCCCGAAAAGGACAACACCAACCCCGTGTTCGATTCGGAGCCGTCTTTGATACGAAGATTAAGAGGTGTTGAACTCGAGAAAGTTATGGAATCAAGAAGGGGCTCGGGGAGCTGAATCAAAATGTAAAGTTAGGTGTAATCAAAATGTAAAATTAGGTGTAGTTCAACAAGGGCAAATTAGTAATTTCCTAATTTTCTTCTTTTTATTCTCAACAAAATTTTGATTTATCAATTTTAATGCACTTGATTTCCATATATGATTTCATGGCATGAACTTATTTGGTTTTATGCCTAGGGTTTTTATATGCACTTGATTTAACGTTTTGATTTATAACAATTTTATATGCACTTGATTTAACGTTTTGATTTATAGCAATTTAGTAGATGATTAGATCGTGGTTTTATCCCAATAGGGGGTTTTTTAGACCCTCGGACATTTTGCCCTTTCCTCTTTTGATTAAAACCCTAACTCCTCCTGCCCCTTTTTAACCTCTGCGCAAATCTCAAAAAAATAAAATATTCCACCAAAATAAAATATTCCACCAAAAAACAAATAAAAAAAACTTAATCTCACATCAAATTAAACCCAAATACATCAAATCAAAAAAACTTTCTTACATCAAATTTAACCAAAACAAATATGCTTTTCAAAGAAACCCCCAATTTCAATACATTAACGATGTTTTTCAACCATAACATGTGCCTATTAGGCACACATTAGCATTTTCGAATGAAAATCTTATAAAATCAGTGGGTTGATTTAAGCAAATGGTTCAACCAAATGGGAAACTAGGCCTAAGTAGTTTCCATGTAATCCTAATGTTTGAGGCTTATCAATAGTATTCAAATTATTTCTACCGCGGTGAAAATAAAAGTTTCCTCCAAATCGATTACATTGCGCCATGTGTTCTAAATAGTAGAACATGGTTAGACATGTGATACAATACAATCGATTTGGAGGAAAACTTTTTGCTTCCATCAGCCATGTGTTCCAAATAGTAGAACATGGTTAGACATGTAATGCAATACAATCGATTGCAATCGATTTGGGGGAAATTTTTTTGTTTTCATCAGCTGTGAAAATAAATCTCTTTGTTGAATTACTTGTTCCCCCGGGAAAACGACTTTTAATTGGTGTTGGCTATTTGTTCGGTTCCATTCCAGGTCCATGAGCAAGTAGATGACAGAAACGAACAAAGTTTTGCTGCATAGTGCGGTTCATCATTGGCTGTTCTTTGACCTCCTCCTCCTCCTCTATCTTTTTGCATTCCACCATTACCTTACACTACCAAACCTTTTTCTCTTCATTTTCCTTTCTTTTCTCTTCTTTTCACACCATCATCTCTCCAAATAGTACTACTAGTTATAGTCTTTTCTTCATTATTTTTTAGTACTTAAAAACTCCACTCACATCACTATCAATCCCCATCAGCCGTTTTTCCCTTCACCCTTTTCTACTTTTTTCCTCTCTGTAATTGAGGTCTCATATGCAAACACAGTCCTAATTCAATCCCCCCCCTTTCCTCCATTGATCTCTCGAGTCTTGATTCAATTGTTTGGTGCTAATTTCGAGGTGGGTAATTCAGCACAGATGTACCCCTGCAGATTGTTTCAGCCGATCGTTTCCCAAAAAGAAGAGGAAGACGATATTGTTGCAGGTGAATCTGGTGCTATCATCAGCTCGAATCAGCAGCACAAGGGGGACCCATGCCTCGTCCTCACTTCCGATCCCAAACCTCGACTCCGTTGGACAGCTGACCTCCATGAACGCTTCATTGACGCCGTTACTCAGCTTGGTGGCCCCAGCAGTAAGTATATAAACCCCAAAAGCACCTGTTTTTAGTGCCTGCTCTGCTCGAATCTTCTCAGATCAATCGTTTTCGTGAATGGGGCTTTTAGTTTGTTTGTCAATCTGTTCGTCATTGGAGTATATTCGGTTGCGATTTCTTGTGTTGAATTCATTCGGAGTGCATCATAGAGTGTGAATTGTTTGAAATTAATTTGGTTTTCTGTTATGCCCTTGCAATTGTTACAGTTAACTTGATTGTCTGTTATCCAATCGGACGATTGTTACGAAAGCTTACCTTAAAATCTTCGGTGTATAGTTTGTTGGATAGGTGCTAGAATATGGGGGGTTTTCTGACACTAGATGACATGGAACAACGCTTTGAACTGACACCCGTACCCAATTCCATGTAACATTGACCATTGCTTTGGGGTTGAAGTTTGAACGTTTAATGATAGGATTTCCTACTTTAAATGAATAGGCTGAGAGTTTGATAGGTCAAGCTACTAATAATTTCAACACTGTGATATACCATCACTCGTCCCAGATAGACTATAACCAACTGGCGGTTGCCACCGCAACGAGTTTAAAATTTTCTATTTTAAAAACTTTGCCATCTCCAAATTTTATAGGCCCGTCGCCACTAAATTCTTTCATGATTCATTTTGTTACTTATCCTATATTTTTAGTACTTTAGGAGTTTTTGTATAAACAAATATAAATAAGTGGTCCAAAAACAAATTTAATGACCTAAGTGGTATATATAAAAACTTAGGGAACTAAATTACATACCTTTAACTCAATAGAAGTAGTTGAATGGCTCAATGGCTCGAAAAGCCAGAGAAATAACATTTAAAGTTGCAGTTGCAAGATGATAAGCTCAATGTTTCTGAGCCTCTTGAGTTTCAAAATCTCATTGTTCAGAGCTATGTCAAGGGTTGAAATGAACAAGGGTGTCAATTCGTCTTGTACTGACTATGGGCGTGTCAACCTATGACCATGCTTTTATATAATGATCTATTATTTATTAATCAATTTTATCCTTCTTTTATGAGAATCTTTTATGGGCAATATTTGCATGATATTCTTGTATGTTGTGCATATGTGTCTTTTATTCTAAATAGTAGATAATCATCTAGTGTGTAGACTACGGCTCACACATAGAAGATTGTATGATCAGTTCTTGTGGAATATAAGTCAAGATTCACAGTCTTAGATGAAATTTGGCACGCCATTAGTTGGATTGTAGAACAATGTTTTAGTATGTCTGTCTTGACTACGGGGAACGGTTCAAGTTCCAACTCATTGTGCTAATATACTTTGTGTAGAACAGGACTGTTTTAAGGTAATTGGTTTAATTGGAAAGTCTTCAGTTATTTTATAAGATGTTGATTAAATAAAATTATCAGTAATTTAATTTAATCAACGAGTATCTGTAATCTTAACGTGGGTATATATGTTTAAGTATGTAATAATATGGAGCTCCAAATTAATTTGAGATAGGGACGGGAGTGCAATTATAATTCTGTAGTTGGATGAATTATAATTTGTGTAATAAGGATTATATCAGGGTTTCTTATTTGCACGAGGAGCCCGGTCCATATTTATCCTTAGGTCCCTAGCGCAGCCCTATATATATGTCATTATGTTCCCTAGGTTTATACATAATTTCATGGCACACAAAATTAGGCTGAGACAGAACTCAAAGATTGCAAGAGTCCACGTTTCTGGGCTCAGAAACGCAGTAGAGACATAGAGGAATACGCTAGTAAATATAAGGGTTGTTCGTGTTCAAACGAAGGTAATCGAACGGTATCAATTAGACATCAGATTAGCCTAGCGTTCGTGTCTACAAAACAGAGAACCCTAATTCCGCCTTAGGTTATTTACCGGGACACCCCCTGTAAGTTCACGTTTTTTCACCATACACCCCCTACAAGAATTTAACCTACCACGAACCCCCTCTATTTTTGAAAACTTTACCCCAATACCTCTTTCGTCACCCTTCCGTCTAAAACCGTCTAGAACCATAAGTTTTTTTTATGATCCAAACCGTTCAACTTGTTTAAAACATGTGTTTAAGGGTACCGCGAGAAATCGGCTCAAAATATGACCGGCAAGTGCTTGATCCAAACAATTTTTAAACAACTTGAATGGGTTGGATCATCAAAACATGACCCAGACCTTTGAGATTCGAGACGGAAAGGTGACGGAAGGGGTCTTGGGGTAAAGTTTTGGAAGATAGAGGGGGTTCATGGTAGGTTAAATTCTTGTAGGGGGTCTATGGTGAAAAACGTGAACTTACAGGGGGTGTCCTAGTAAATAACCCTTCTGCCTTTTAGGGTTTAACTCTTTTTTGGGTGTGTAAATCTGTGCACATCAACAATGGGTCTCGGGGATTCGGTTCCCAGCAAAGAGAGACTTGGTCGTGGAGGAGACGATCGATGACTAGGGTTTTGATTCTTTCGCTATATAAGAAGATCAACATAGTTAAAGGATTTTTATCCTGTACATCAACTCCTTTGACGTTTGTAAGGTGCACCTAAATGACTCTTTGGGCTGAAACATTGTGGTTGGGGCTTCTTGGGCCAAATATTGTAGCAGCATTTAATGGTATTGTTGGAACTTTGAGCATTTTAATAGTATTAATTACATTGATTGATGCTTAACTTAGAAATCATGTGCTACATTATTGATGCTTAACTTAGAAGTCTTGTGTGGTGCACTTGGAAGGTTCTCATTGGTAGACCGTAGACAAAGAAAGGGAGGGATAGCAACAATTATTGGTGCGTTACATGTATATATGACAACATGGGATGGAGTAATTGCTCATGCATTTCATCCATTAATCATTAATAAATCTCAATAATTACGTGTATCCACTTACATATCAAGTAAATCACAGTGGATATAACTCAATTATCCATGAAAATTGGAATTACACAAATATAAGACTCAAGCGCAGATATCTCGCTTTCTTTAAGGAGATTTAAGCCCTCTGCGGCCGGTGGAATCTTTAACCACTACCGATGCAGCAGAACTCCCATATGGCTTGTCCCCTCCAGGATACATCAACCCAACTAATAAGTCGTGTTGGCTCAAACTACCCTGCACAAATAAATTGAGCCCAAAGCTCCACCACAAAACGCCCTTTCATTTTACTTGGTAATCTCTCAACAAGAATATAGAAATTTAAGACAAATATGGAGAGATAGAGAAGAGCCGTGATCACACTACCTTGGCCTCAATGCCTTGGCTTTTCTTCTCCTAGTCAACTAAATGCATTCACGCATTTATAGATGGTAGATTCTTCCACAACCGACAATGACATAAATTGTATGGATGAAATGCATGAGCAATTACTCAATCCCTGTTGCCATGTATACACGTAATGCACCAATAATTGGTGATATCCCTCCATTTCTTTACCAATGAGAACCTTCCAAGTGCACCACACAAGACTTATAAGTTACTATTTATGCTTGAAATAAATAACATTTATATAAGTGGTGATATATTAAAAACAATTTTATATATATATATATATATATATATATATATATATATATATATTCTACAAATAATACATATTTTCCTATAAATAATAAATATATGTAAAAATATTCTACGTATCCCCATACCCATGTCCAAATCTGGATCCATATCCACATATCCTGTATTTTTCAAAACTTGAGGAGTCCGACACCTAGATTCATGCCCGCACCTGATACCCTTACCCATGTCCGAGTAACATAGGCTACAACGGACCGTGCATTTTTAGCTATGAAACTTGTGAAGACCATATTGCACAATATGATGGTTTTGATGTTGTTTCTATCATCAATGGTTTAACAACGCACAATTCAGGATGCCTCACTTTAGTAGATAGATCAAGCTAAACTACTCTTTTTTGGGGAGTCTATGTGCATATGAGAAACATCATTTATTATACAGGTTTCAGCAGCGTGACGCCAGAAAATGAACACAGTGGGTTCAAAAAGTTTCCTTGAGGGAGTAGCAACTAGGTGCATCCAAAACAAAAAATTTAGCTACCAGGAGTCCAATTGCCACATTAATCTAGATGACCATACCAATCTACTCTCCAGTGTCCAGATAAAGGATACCACCTCGTAATTTTTCCCTTCTAAGCCTCAATCCGCTCAACACCCAAGAATGATCACTAGTGACAATGATGACAACGGCAGGCTCACACTCTTTTGAAGTGCTAGAATATTTGATTGCGTTAATCCTAAGAACTAAATGGTATGGTACAATAAATGACTTGTCATCCATCTACATACTCCAGAAGCTTAGTTGTAGAAACGTGGGGATAGGCGACGTTTCTCGGCAAGAAACGCGATTCCACGTTTTGGAGGAGGAAACTCGAAGGAAGCGCGTTCCAATGATGATGGGAACTCATTCCTAACCTATATGGGAACTTCCGCCCAAAAAGGGAAAGGGAAAGGGAGCATAGGAGATCCAAATTGAAAAAATTGATTTGTTCAGTGCTCCAGCTATGGCATTTCCTTGTCCATCTATACCTACAACACATATATATATCTCTATGTGCATAGGGTTATGTATAGTAGATGACAAAAAATGACATTATTTTACAGAAGTGGAAACCAAAATAGAGAGACTACTGGACAGGGTTATTTTCTTTTTCACGTTTAACTATATAAGAAAACATAAACGTATTTATAGTATAATTTTAATAACTTTTCCTAAACACTCCCACACTTCTATGATCATCCACTCCTGCTTCATGCAACTAAGTCGAGAACTTCTGACTTTTCCCAATAAGCTACATGTCATTCATTTTGAAAATCCAATTCTTCTAACTTTGTAAAGACAACACCACCTGATAATTTTATCTTCAGAACTCTACCTCAGGCTACTCTCCCAACTGGCTTGTGAACACTCTTCATCTGTATGACCCTGAAGAAGTTCTTGACATGTATGAGGAAACTGGGTTCAAACGAAAAGATTCAATGGGTTCATCAAACCCACCACATACTTGAGCAGCAAAAATATCATTTGCAGAGTAGAAGTTTTTCAAAGTTTTGGGTTAAAATTCTGGGGGTTCATATGCATAGTACACTATTTCAATTTTTCAAGTCGATAATATACTGTTGTCCATTTTTCATATTATTTTTAGCATACATCATCCACCACCACTAGGTTAAAATTCTGGCTCCAACGCTGACTGTAACGTAACTTTGGAAGTCGCGCATAGGTGCTCACCAAGCCTCAAGCGGTGTCCCTGGTCCTGCGGTGCCGACATTAATTTGGTGGCTTGGCCCATCTGATACTTCAAAAAAAAAAAAAACAGATTTCAATCTGGTTCTGGTCCGTTCAAGTGTACGAGTTACAATGGGAATGATATCTTGACTGGGCTGCTATGATTATTCTGTTGTCAAGAGAGAAAAAGCACGGTGTTTAAGGCATTCACGGGTCCCTTAATTTGATTGGGGATTAAATAGTATATGATGTCAGGGTCAAGGCTGCTTCCATGTGTATATACATATATTCTACCTTAGTGATAGAATCAATTTTTTTCATTGACCGTTTCATAATCTTATGGGCCAGGTTTTCATGAGACCCATTGTTGGATTGGAAGTTCCTTCAGTGTTTGTCAAAGTTCAAATTTATTCAAGCCCCGAGCTCTCTCATCACTTTACCACTTCTCGTCAGGGTCATGTTCTGCCAAAAACAACCTATCTCTCAGTTTCTCTATTTTTTATTGGTGTGCAATGCCAATTGGCTTAGGAATGGTGCTGAGACACGATAGGCTTTTAAATTTTGTTTGATGAACGTAGATGCAGTTTGAGCGTTGTCCAATCTTGAATCTTCTAGTTTCTTTGGCTTTCATAACCCTCAAGCCCATTAATTTGGATAACCAAGCTGGTCTGTATTCCAACATTTTTGTGAACCGCAGAGATTGGTTTCTCCTTCTGTAATTGTTTGACTCGGTCATTAGTGGTTGTGTCATTGCTGAAACCACTTAGTTTGTCTCTATTGTCTGTATACCTACTGTCGGTATGTCTCATGTTAATATTAAACTTTGTTGGGCAACTTCTGTTAAGTGTTGAGGATCACGTTATTAGAGCTTCACGAGTTTACTTGTTCATGGATGAGACTTATCACGCCAAGTCCAATGCTCTCTAGTTCAGCTTGTTAATCAGCCAATGCTGAATTGCAGGTTGGGCTCAGTCTGTTTAGACTGGTGATCAGGTCAAAAGTTCTTAGTGACTGCAAGATGAGTTGTTCAAGAGTTGCACTTTTCTTAATAGTCCAGTCAAAAGCTAGTACTATTCTTGGTGATGACTCTTGGGTTTTTCATGTTTATAATATGTGACTGTGTTATTAGTCTAATATGGCATTCTCAAAACTTGCAGAAGCTACACCAAAGGCTATAATGCGGACAATGGGTGTAAAGGGACTGACTCTTTTCCACTTGAAGAGTCACCTCCAGGTTTGCTTCCATTGTTATCTATCTGGTCTTTTATGCCACTCAACAAATGAATGGTGCTTGGTGTGAAAGTGACAATCTTTCCTAGTGACTTAGCTGTGGTGTTTCTTCATCTGCTACAGAAATACAGACTAGGTAAGCAATCTGCAAAAGATTTGGGTGAGGCTTCTAAAGATGGTAGGTTTATTTCTGTTACATACTGGGTAAGCAACCTTTCATATCTATTAGCCTTTAAATTGATCCATTTTTTACCACTGAATGAAAGGACTCTCAGCTTCTTACCTTGTGGAAAGACCTTATAACAGTAATTCTTCTCCAAGCTTGCCAACTTCTGAGATGAATGAGTAAGGACAGAACTCATGTTCTCTTCATTTTTCTTTTCCTTGAAGAGCATTATAGTTGCTGTAAAAGTGTCAGCTTTATTGCCATGCTTGAGACTTGAATCTCTGAGTGAAAGATGCCATGTTTAGGGGTTATGAAGTCAAGGAGGCATTGAGAGCTCAGATGGAAGTACAAAGTAAACTGCATCTGCAAGTTGAAGTAAGTTCTCTTCGTCTGCAGAAGTGGATTTGATTTCCTAAAAAATACTAGTAGAATTTTAGAGCTGGTTGTGACTTGTGAGGTGAGGTATTGATTTCCTGTAACTTTAGAGAGAATGGTTAGTTAATGACTTGGCTATTTTGAGATTGTTTCCTTGGCCCAAAAAAAAAAATTCATGACTCATGAATGCACTTTGTGATTCTCGATGTAACGTAAATTGGACAACTCACTTTCAGTAGGAAGATAGTGTACTTGGTCCTGGTCAGTGCTCCATTGTCAACTCTGTCAACCTTACTACTATGCAGGCTGAGAAGCACTTGCAGATACGCCTGCAGGCAGAACAAAGATATCTGGCCATGCTGGAAAGAACATGCAAGATGCTCGCCGATCACATTATTGGAGCTGCAATGACAGAGATTGAGAAACAGAATAATCAAGCAGTGGCACCACCAAGTTGCTCCCACAGTCCTATGGGTTTGTACAGGGAAGATGTGTTGCCTCCAATCCATCCCCAATCCCACGGGGCTGATTGTTCCACTGAGAGCTGCCTGACCTCACATGAGAGTCCTGCAGGATTACCTCTCGAAGGATCCCCACCCAGAGGTAAAAAACCGATGCCAAACATGGACTCAACCACCGCATCTTTGATTTGGGGTGAATCAGATAGGAAAATGCAAGTTGTTCAAGTTAGTTCCATGGAATCACTCGGTATGGGTAAATGTTTTAATTGATAGAACCTCGTTATGATCAGAGAGATTTATACATGTTTACCACTTCCATTTCAACCTCAAAATGAAAGTGCCAATGTTGTCTGGTCTGCGAAAGAACACAAATTTGTACCCAAATTGTATTCTCTTAAGCTGTAAATTAGACCAGCTAACATTTTAGTAATAGCAAAGACACTGCTTTTCTACTGATTTTTTTTCCAATGTGGTCTGGTCTGCTCCTCGCCTTCTGATTTTCAGGTCAAGGGCTCCTCTTTTGTACTATGTGTTCTTGAATTTGATCTAGCTTGAGGTGGAAGACAAAATGTAGACCGGTGCTGGAGAGTAAATGGAAGATAATTCAAGGAAAAAAACAAGTCTATTGAAATAAATTTTCACGTTTCACTACTTTAGAAATCCCTGGTGGAGTAGATGTTGTACGAGATTGTATGTATTGTTTTCTGAGAGGTACCCTTCTCCATCTCCATCTTCATTTCTTTTCTTCTAGGATGATGACACTGGGCATCATGCCTTAACTTGAAGAACGTGTGTGATACTTGTTATAGATTGAAGGAGATTGGTAGTACATGTTATAGATTGAAGGAGATTGGTAGTAAGGAAGGATTAGCTGTGAAGTTGGTGATCCTGTCCGATATTTGATTTATTCCAGATTGCAGGTGGGGGTTATAGTCATGTTCAAGGTTCTAAAACTCGCTAGGTGCTCTCAGGACAACCGGGCACCTTTTAGCTTCCAAGCCGAGTACTTGGCGCCTAGTCGGGCGAGTCGGTGAGAGGCCTTCCAGTGCCTAGGCGGCGAGTACTTGGCTTCCCTGATCTTCTTTTTGAACACTGATCATGTTTATTTTTATTAAGGAATGAGTGGGTTAATGTCAAAGTGCACCAAATTAAGAAGACTCAGGGGGTATTAGTGCCATAAGACCACATATGCAGGGGCAGTATAATTATTGTACAAGACCCATCTCCAGAATGGATTGTCAAACCACCTCCCCCCTGGGGTTCTCAATCCGCTAGTTTGAGCCATCACGGTCTGCCTGGCTTGAAAAATGCTACTGAATGACCGCGAAGAGTTATGCCACCTGGCTTGAAAAATGCTACTGAATGACCGCGAAGAGTTATGCCGTAATTTGCACAAGGAAAATGATGAATCAAATTATTAAAAGGAGGGTTCTGCAGGTTATTCGTTTATGTCTTATATTCAGGCTTTAATTTGGTATCCGTCCCCATTTTTCAAGTGCAAAAGAATGCCCTGTATTTGTTGTTAGCACTTAGCAGCAGCATGATGTGGTATGAGAAGTGAAATATTGTCGTAAAGCAGCAAGCAATCTGCGAAATTAATACAGGGCAACTTTTCAATCCTTCACACAGTTAATTCTGGATTTCTATTTTTCCCACTACTAATCCGGGAATCAAACGTGTCCCAAGGTATTTGAGAGACGGATCTTTAGTGGACCAAAATATAAATTCAAAGAAAAGGTTGTTCCACAAACTGTCTTTTGCTATCTTATTTTGGTTTTTGGATTGATGTATTGTGAGAAAATGAACTGTCTCGTAGAACGCGAGAAAATAGTTTGGAAAAATGGACAGTTTTCTGGAACAACCTCAATCTGATGCCAAGCCAACTGGGTCTAGATATTCCGTCTCTCTTTACAACCATAGATTCACGTGAGATGTATACCCTTAATTATGCGGGTCCGGTTACGGTACACACCCATTTTTTGGGACGTACCATATGCACCCCTTTCTTTAACCGTTAGATGGCAATTATTTAATCTCTACCCTCCAAAATTTCAAGTGATAATACTGGTTACTTGGAGAACCAGTCGTCCAAAAACTTCTCCTCCATCCTCTCTCCACGATGTATATTCTCCCTCCCTGTATATCGATTATTTCTTCCTCCCCTTTCTCTCCTAATCTCCTTCAATATCATATCTTCTCTGTAAAACCGTCTCCCTGGGTCTGTCAGTTCCCTTCCTCGATCATCTCCATCTCTGTAAACCCTAATAGGTAAGCGGCTACTTCTTTTCTCTCCGTCTCCTTGCGTCTGTCAGTTTTTTCTCTTCTACTTTGTTACCCTGGCCCCTTCATTCAGATAGATGGCGAGCAGAATCGAAACGCACCTGTGGTTCTGAACATAACATCCAATCTTGGAATCTGCTGGAGCATTCCGAAAGCCGCACCAGTTTTCAAAACTTCCTTCAATTTGTAGATTGAAACAGATTTAAGGATGAGATAGCTTCCCTAGAACCATAATAATTGTGATTACTTGTGCCTTTTTGAATGTCCATAAGCTCCCATTTTCACTTGTATTTTACATGTTCGACGAAATGTCCGAGAGATGCTTGTATGGATAGTCCAAATAGCAATAATCTTTTCATCCTCAACTAGTTAAGTTAGTACCCTTTCCTGTGTATATAAAACCACCTCTCCACTAAATTTTAGGTTTTTCTATTTGAAGGGGTAAAAAGGTTTAGTTGCCGATCTTCAATCAGTGGAACTCCCTTCTTCCCTCTCAGAAAATAGAATCCTATTAAATTATCTGAAAAGGCCTTCCCATAAATGGGAGCTTATGGACATAACATCCAATCTTGGAATCTTTTTGAATGTCCATAAGCTCCCATTTATGGGAAGGCCTTTTCAGATAATTTAATAGGATTCTATTTTCTGAGAGGGAAGAAGGGAGTTCCACTGATTGAAGATCGGCAACTAAACCTTTTTACCCCTTCAAATAGAAAAACCTAAAATTTAGTGGAGAGGTGGTTTTATATACACAGGAAAGGGTACTAACTTAACTAGTTGAGGATGAAAAGATTATTGCTATTTGGACTATCCATACAAGCATCTCTCGGACATTTCGTCGAACATGTAAAATACAAGTGAAAATGGGAGCTTATGGACATTCAAAAAGGCACAAGTAATCACAATTATTATGGTTCTAGGGAAGCTATCTCATCCTTAAATCTGTTTCAATCTACAAATTGAAGGAAGTTTTGAAAACTGGTGCGGCTTTCGGAATGCTCCAGCAGATTCCAAGATTGGATGTTATGTTCAGAACCACAGGTGCGTTTCGATTCTGCTCGCCATCTATCTGAATGAAGGGGCCAGGGTAACAAAGTAGAAGAGAAAAAACTGACAGACGCAAGGAGACGGAGAGAAAAGAAGTAGCCGCTTACCTATTAGGGTTTACAGATGGAGATGATCGAGGAAGGGAACTGACAGACCCAGGGAGACGATTTTACAGAGAAGATATGATATTGAAGGAGATTAGGAGAGAAAGGGGAGGAAGAAATAATCGATATACAGGGAGGGAGAATATACATCGTGGAGAGAGGATGGAGGAGAAGTTTTTGGACGACTGGTTCTCCAGGTAACCAGTATTATCACTTGAAATTTTGGAGGGTAGAGATTAAATAATTGTCATCTAACGGTTAAAAAAAGGGGTGCATATGGCACGTCCCAAAAAATGGGTGTGTACCGTAACTGGACCCATTTCCCTAATTATGCATATAAATATATAATTGTGAAGGAGATTTGATCCACACATATCAAACGGTTTGACCGGGAGATTCATTGGCTGACTGTAGACCCCCTCTAATCATTGCCTAAATAATCATTTTTCTCCCTAGGTGTTCATACTAACTCCACGCAAAAGAAAAATGATACATACACTCCCTGACACGCAAAATAAGTTAACTGTATTATTGAAACTGTAGAATCGGATCAAGTTCGGGTTGAAATATTATATTTACAAAATATTTAAGGAGCTAAAATTTTTACTATAATTCTATGACTGTAAGAAGTTTCCTATGAGGGCTCTTTCACAAAAAAAGTGCGGGAAAACAATTGTAGGCCGTTGGATCCTATGCCTTTCACACGATCCAACGGCTCACAACTGTTTTTCCGCACTTTTTTTTGTGAGGAAGCCCTCATAGAAAGCTTCTTGTCTATGACTGAGTCACTATTAAATAATGTTTCCAATATAGTTTACTCACATAAATGCAATTCAAATCAGTGTAAAACTGAAACCGTCAATTTAGATCTTATAAACCAAATCATTGTTGTTAATGCGATTCAAAGGTCCCATTACGAGAAGAGAAACCCTAGGAGCCGCTCTCTCTATCTCAACTCTTCACAGCCCCACTATTGCAGCCCCTCATTCCCCTCCCCCTCCATGGTTTGCACACCCTTTGGGCGGCGGGAGGGGAGGGACTAATCCCCTTTCTAGATCTGGTTTCCCCTTCCCCTTCTGCACCATATCCGCCTTCCGTTCGCCAATCGTTGGAACTTGGCGTTCCGTAGCCCTGTTGGGCGTTACGATTCGTCTGCTCCTCCTTTGCAACCTTACGGGTTCCGGCGGCTTCTTAGGCCTCCGGTAGAGGCGCGTGACCGGTTGGAGGTTTGATTTTAGAGATGGGTTGTTCAACGACGAAGGGGAGTGTATCTTTTTTCTCGTTTCTTTTGTGTTTTGTCCGGCTTTAGGCAGGTTATGTCCGGCTCTAGGCCGGTTTTTGTCCTGATTTTGTCCGGTGTGTTTCGTTGGTTTGGTCATATGCTTTCTCGTTGTATTTCTGTGACCTGTTGTCGTTGGAGTGTCCGATCTGTGGACTCCCAATCTTTCCCCATGAGAATCTTTGATGAATACTATCTCTCAATTTTTGACCAAAAAAAAAGGTCCCATTAGGACTGATTTAGATTTTGTCAAAAAATAATAAATAATAATAATAATAATAAATAAGTAAAAGATTTGGATTGGATTTTGCGCATGCAAAGATTTTTTTTTCCCCTTCTCACCCCTTTAGTAATGAATAAAATAGTTTTCGATCGCTTATATCTTTTAATATTGATCTCCAAATATATGCAATTTGGATCTTGTTTAATAGTTCACGATTAATTCTATTATACAAAGTTTTTAAAATTTATATATTGAAAGATATAAGTAATTTAAGGCGTATCGAAAAATGGAATATGCGGAGGAGGAGAGTGTTTTGTAGTCTATGACACAACTATTTTATTCTATTAAACGGCCAAGTATGCGGAGAGAATTTTGTTCACCCTCCTTAAAAGGAGTGAACAAAACTCTTTATTTTATTAGTTGGAATATGTGGGTCCATTTCTGAAAGTGATGTAAATGCTTTACGCTTACCAAAAGTGTATTACAGAGTGTAAGATGACATCATTTTGTGATGAGCCACACCAATTCAACTAATAAGAGAGATGGTTTTGTTCACCCTTTTGGGGAGGGTGAACAAAATTACACTCACGTATGCGTGTAAAAATTTCCTAATAAAAGCCTCCTGATGGAGACCTAGTTCCGGTGAGAACCAATACAAAGAGAATCTCTGGCTGCTACTCTTTTGATCGACTCAGAATCAAATTCTGAGTAAAACCTCTTAAACTCACTCCACTGATTAAATTTTGGAACTGAGGGGGTGCTGTGCATCCCATGCACAAAAAATTACCGCTCACATAACGATCGGAGATGTTCAAAACCTCCTAAAATATGCAAAAAATTAACTTGATCGGATATCTTTAAGTAGGTTATCGAACACAAATACTTTGAAAACAAATGGAACACAAATTGACACAAACACGGATAAAAACCACTTTTTCATGTTATTTGTGTTCCGATCGACTCAAAGATATCAAATTTGATTTTTGCAAACCTCTTAAACTCACTCCACTGATTAAATTTTACTTCTACTTAAGTTTTTAATGCACAAGGAAGACTCAAATTTTAAATTTTACTCCTACTTAAGTTTTTAACCTATTCAAGGAAGACTCAAATTTTTATTCAAATTTTGAAGCTTGTTTTATTCTTTAAAATTACAACTATGATATAAATTAGAGGTGGCAAATGGGTGGGGTGGATTTGTGCAGCTGTTTCCCCACCATTCTATTTACCCAATGTAAAGAAGCCACGTTTGACATACCAGGGTAATAAGAACATTTCACGATCTCCACTTGTGTCGAATTACACAGTTGAAGATTTCTCATTTTCGATTTCATTACTTTAGTTGGTATCGCTATTTTCACGGTCCAACCCAGGTTGAACCCATATAAACTCACGTAAATATGGGTTGGTATGGTTCAACCCATTCCAACCCATAATATAATATAGGTGGGTTAGGTTGGCTTATGAGCGGGTGAGTTTGGACGGGTTAATGAGTTAGGTTGATAATTGTCACATCTAATATAAATGAAACTCTTTCTTGAAATTGTGCTTACATTTAAGTGTGTCCATCGAAATGATGAACTTTTACTCAAGTTTTCTGGATTTGTGAGGTTGTAGTGAGTAATCACAGTCATACGATCCAGGGACGGAGCCAGAAATTTCACTACGCAGGGGTGAATGTTTTATCCAAAATACTTTGCAGGGGCGAGCCTATATAATTTATAGGGAAATTAGTTTTTTCTATTTAATACTAGAGGTTTTTTATTTTCATTGCAGGGACGACCGCCTCTACTGACCCTCCTCTAGCTGCATTCTCCATTCCTGATACGATCAGCAATCAATGATATGGATAAAATGAAATTATCCTGGATATAAGATATTTCGAGTCCAAATTTTTAGTCAAATTTTGATACTCCAGTTCTTTTAGCAGTGGTTGTAGATGCCGTAAATTAGACCTGGTCCCATCGGTCATTACCCAATTGGCGATTACCATCTCCAGCTTCACATCCTCAAAACACAGAGAGTAAGAAGAAAACAAAAGGAACCCAAAGCAGAGCAGAGAACAAAGAAAACGCAGTTGTTGGTCCGAGGCCACACATCTCAAAAGAGTCAAAAGCCAACAGACAAGACAAGAAATATTCCTATATTTATTAACCCAGTTTGTTTCTGAGCATATATCCAGCCAAATACGAGTAAATTTTAGACAAAGATGTTCTGAAGTTGAAGGGAAACGGAGGAATTCTCTACCCAGTCTGAACCTGTGGGTTGGGTTCAGTCTGGGTTCAATTTTCTCTTTCTACAAGCAAGACCCAGAAATCTACGATCTCCTTGTATTTTTCAGATCTGGGTATGGTTCTGTTTCTTCTCCTTCTTTTATTTCTACACTTGTGAATTGTCCAACATATTTCATGTGAAATTGTATGTTAAGCTACTCAAAAACCAACAAAAAAGTCTGATTTTTTTACATTTATGAGCGGTTTGTTGATCATTTTTGGAGGCGGCAAGTCAACGCTGCAAGTGAAAAGATGGCTTGTTGCTATGGTAGGACTTTGTAGTTGGTGTTGAGGTAATTTAGGGCGTAAGATTGTTCAGCTGTTTAATATGTTCAACCCTAATTTAAGAGTTGATGATGCGTCGTCTTGCTTGTTTTTACTTCTTCAATATCAGCTTGTGTGCTTTGGTGGTAGTTTTTGTTTGTGTTCTTTCCCTCTAAGATACTGAAACATGTTTCCTGGAGTTGGAAGCTATTCAAAACGATTTAGATGGAATTTCCTAGTCAGGAGATTTCATACTGTAACCAATGAACATGGTTTTCCTACTTTCAGAATAGGAATGAAATCAAAGGTCCTGCAGAGCTTCATCCACGTTTTTCGGCGTAAATTGTGGTGTGAGATCTATTCCTTTTTTACTTGGGATTAAAATGCTTCAGGGTAGAGTTAAATGTTTGTGGTGTGGGATTCTCAGTTTTGGAAGGCTTTGGAGTTTGGAGTTTGGAGTATTGCGAAACTAAGTTTCGTGAGGCTTTTCTTTCCATGTTTGTATGACTCAGGCATACAACGGAGTGACTAGATACTTTGTCTATGACCTGAGCATTTCAAAGAAGGTGATGTTATTTGTTAGTTGTAGGTTACTAGGTTATGTTTCATGGACTTTTGTACCAGTACCAGGTGCACATGCATGTCTAAGTGTCATATTCAATAACTGGGATTGGAGTGCAATAGAAGACCTGCTTCTATTGCTTTAGTATGAAATAAATATATAGAATTCGTGATTAATGTGCTTGAAATGTATAGAATTAACGAAAAACATGGGATTAGTGATTTTCATTCGTGTGAAAGAATTAGAAATGTTTATTCTCTAGTTAAAGTGAGCTATTTTTTTTTGTCTCTCTTCAAATACCACAAAGATTTGATGATCAACGTCGTCTATCAAACACAGATATTGTGGGAAAATAGATGAGTTTATGTATCACTGGTTGTCGGAACCTTTCCTTGCTACAAAGGTTTTTGGAGGAGTAAGGTCCCTCGTAAGGTTCCTTTCTTTTGGTTGGTGAGCAAGATTCTAGAAATTACTAGGTGCTAGTCGGGAAGAAGAGAGGTGCCCAGCGATTAGGCCAACTAGTTGGGGACTAATCTGGGCTTAGAGATTAGTTGATTTTTCTAGTATCCAGTGCACAAAGCTTCCGCATATGCTAAGTTTGGGGAAGGGTTGATGTGCGTAGCCTTACCCCTGCAAGCAGAGATTTGTAGGTTTTTCTATTTTTTTTTTAAAATCTGCCCATCTCCCCCAAGTTGTGTAAGAAATGACATAAGACTAAAAAGAAATGAATAACACTGAAGTGACAACTAAAAGTAAGTAGTAACTAGTAACAAACAACTAGAAAAACACAAAGTTCGATGTTCAAAGTTCATAATAAAATGAAATTATGTACTTAACACATAACATCGGTATATGGTATATGGAGTAATTTGTTGTGAAAGTATCACTTGACCCATGTCATTTAAATACTACACTTTTAACCCCAAAACCTTTTTAAAATTACGATATAGACCCGCCGCCTGGCTGACTTATTCCCACCTAGCTGGGTTGACTAGTCGCCGCCTAGCTGACTAATCTCCGCCTAGCTGATTAATCCCCTAATAAAGCCCGACTAATATAATAACGTCTAATTAATGCCTACACCCTAAAATCTGGGCATTGGGTGGCTGCCTTGTATGACTTCTAGAGCACTATTGGTAAGTTGGGGAGACCAATTTTATCAGTTTCTGAAGTTATTTGGATGATGTCTAATTGAGTGGCAGAATTGCTGGCCTGTGGAGCTTTGGCTGGTTTTTGAGCTTTAATGCTTTTAATCGGAGATTGACATACCTGTGGATCTATAGAGGCTTTTAGACACTCTAGGTCTTTTAAGCGTTCAGGATACTTCCCTTTTTTAGTCTTTTTGCTTGTAAAATTTTGCTTATGTAAAAGAATAAATTTCCAAGAATTTGTTTTGGGTTAGGTGATATTGGACATCCCTTTCTACCTTGGATCGGAGAACAATGTTGCAGTTCGAGCTATAGAATCTCTTATGAACTCTTGATGCTTGCCATTTCTTTTCGGGAGTTCAATGACTTGTTTTCAAATTACTGGAATACTTGCTGCATAATGTATGGAGTGTGTAATTCTGTCCTTTGAAGCTTTTAGTTACTCTTTTTTCCTTTTTGTAGGTAAATGACTTATGTATCTACCAAAGGGGATTTCTAGTTCAAGTGTGTCTCACAACAACTCAGCAGCAGTCCCTATTCGGAAATTAGATTGTGGCGCCAGCACAATGGATTCCATGAATGGAGGGAACAGTCTTGATAACAATCCCAGTTTAGCTTCCAAGACAAGATTGCGTTGGACACATGAACTTCATGAACGCTTTGTTGATGCTGTAGCACAACTTGGTGGCCCAGATCGTAAGTTATCTTGACCTCATTGTGGGCAACTTTGTTTCATTTGCCGCTATTTCCTCTATACTCGTGCCAAACAAGGGAAAATAATTGAATGGCAAGAAAAATGCATGTGGATTTATGATTCTGTCGATCTTCTTATCTGCTCAGTTATGGAAGAGAACATTAAATTGCTCGATATCCATGAACATTTTAAGACAGCTTAAATAAGTGAAGATAACATAGCATGTTGTTTTGTTCCTGAACTCTTTTGATTTCCAATTTGACGATCTTTATGTATAGACTTGGCTTTGCCATTTAATGGATAGATTTAGTATCGTATGATAATGCATTGTGAGCTTCACCCCAGAAAGTAGATAATTTTTCAGTGATCTATGATCATTGAGCCGATTCAGTTGAAATATCAGCCAAGTTTCAAATATAACATTTGATGTTTTTCCTATATCATGGGAGCATCTTAAGAGGGTGTTTATTTTCTAGCCTTCTATTTTTTTGTTTTCAGGGGCGACACCCAAAGGTGTTCTCAGAGTCATGGGTGTACAAGGACTGACAATTTACCATGTCAAAAGCCACCTACAGGTGTGTATTCTTCGATTTTGTATTTTTGTTGCATGTAATTTTTCTCCGGATTTTTTTCCCACCAAACATCATTCTGATTCTATAATTTTGCTATGTAATGCATCCAGAAATATCGGCTTGCAAAATACCTCCCTGAATCGGCTGATGGTATGTTGGTGTTGTAAACAAAATTAATCAACATACTATTGTTATCTTTGCTGTAGAAGTGTTGTCATGGTTCTTCTATAATGATGTCTTAAAGTGAAACCTTCCTTGTAAATGATCTGTTCATGTCTTAAATTGTTAATGCAAGGCAAAAATGCTGATAAGAAAGAATCTGGGGACATGCTTTCAAGTTTGGATGGTTCGCCGTAAGTAAATTTGCTCCTTTCTTAGTGCATTCTACTAAGATAGAGAACTTTTATCATGGTTTTATTTTGTACATGTGTATGGAAGTGTTTAGCCTAGATCAGACGTAACGCATAACAGTAAATAGGCAGACATGAAGAGGTCTTCACTGTTTGGAGACCTGAACTTTCCAGACTAGATAATCTGTCAATCTATCTGCTTCCCTTTTCTCAAAGGTCTCGCTAGACGATTGTACAGTTGAGAAAGTCTATTATGGACAAGATTTCCTAATGAAATTTAGGTCTGTTTATTTTCTCATCTGTTCACAGCGGGATGCAAATTAATGAAGCACTCAAGCTGCAGATGGAGGTACAGAAGCGGCTGCATGAGCAATTAGAGGTATGCTTTCCTGTTCTTTCTATTTTCTAAGCATCCATTTCAGTAGAGATGTCATCATTGCCATATATCTTCCTTTTATGTTCGGGTAAATTATAGTGACATTCCATGAATACTTCTGAAATCACATCTTCACCCTCTTATTTTTTGGGGGTACTTTGACCGCCATTGATCTAGAAACTTATGTTACAGTTCAGGCCATCCATTCGTAGGTCGTCAGTTTGCCAAACAGAAATCAATGATGTGAGGGAAGATGCATCTCAGAAATCTAGATTTTGCCTTTGTAAAGCCTATGTATCCCTCTCTCAAATCACAACCAATCACCACCATGTAATCCAGTAATAAGCACTGCTACTATTGGCACCACCTCAAGTCAAACCTCCTCTACTCCAAACTCAAAACCCCCCCGAAATCGCCTTCTACCAAAGTATTTCAAAAACCACCAATCATCCATTGCGTTCATCCCCTCAATTCAAAACACTAGCAAAGAATTCAGATTTTTCTGTTATCTCTACTGGGAAGGTACGTACCGGTACCAGTGTATGTCTCACTACCATATCGGATTTACTGCAATATAAATTTTATATGTTTTTAATATAGTTATTTATAACTGCGACCCATGAAATGGAGAAATAAAAAAATTCTCACTTTGATATACCTAACGATAGTTCGAACAACAAATTAACATGATTAAGATAATATGGACTCCAAGTTTTGTTGAATTATCTTCAGATTCAAGCCTGCCTTTATCGAGAGAAAAATACTCTAGTAATTCTAGAACGCTGTTCCATACCGGCCGAGATTCCGGTACAAATATGGTTCATGCCGGTACAAGCCGGTATTTTAGCCGGTACGGAACACCATGCTACGTGTACCGTTTTGTTGCCGGTACAGTATGTACTGGCCGGTACGATACAGTATTGAAAACATTGCTTGGGCTATATTTGGATCAAGAATTTGCGTAGGAATTTGCTGGAGGAGAGAGAAACTGTAAGGGATTTCCCTTCCCAAATTTGAAGTGTCCCTTTCCTTTTTCTTTTCCATCTACAATCCCCCATCAAATCTGTGATCCTATCACACCCAAAAGGATTCCAACTGAATTTGAGATTCTTTGAGGAATAAAAGGGAAAGGAAGAATAACTAGAAGAGCTCAACCTGCTTTTCTGTGTATTCCATCGACATGACGATTGTTTTTATACAAGCCTCTAACAGTAATAGACCACTTAGGTACTGCCTACTGGTGTTGAATCCCCTATTGACAAGTGAGAGTTGTCTGGAGTGATAGGAGTTGGCAAAGCCGTCTCAGAGGTTTTTGTTCATTTATTTCACTATCCATGTTCATTGCTGGGGCTGGCTGTGTTGAATGTGGTTTGTAATGATAGTGCCAGTGAAGCGACACTGACACTGACGAAAACACTTCACAAATGATCGTATCTGTCATTCCTAGTTCAACTCTGTGATGCCTGCTTTCATTGACAGTAGGGGAATAAGGAGCAACCAGAAAGTAATATTCTTTGCTTTCGATCATCAGATATTTGTGAGATCATTCTGATGTTTGACTAGCTATATTTTTGAAATATAAAATACAGGTGCAGAGGCAACTACAGCTGCGCATAGAAGCCCAAGGCAAGTACTTGAAGAAGATAATTGAAGAACAACAAAGACTTAGTGGAGTTCTCTCTGAAGTGCCTGGCTCAGTGGTCTCTCCCCCGGCATCAGTTGACAACTGCCAAGAATCTGACAATAAGACTGAACACCCAGCAACCCCAGCCCCGACTTCTGAATCTCCACTACTCGACAAAGCTACCAAGGAACATGCTCCAGCCAGGAGCCTCTCGCTTGATGAATCCTTCACTTCGCGTCACGAACCACTTACGCCAGATTCCGGCTCGCCAGCTGAGAGCCTGAAAGGTGAGAGGCCTATGAAGAAGCAACGACTGAGCACGGCTGAGGCAAGATATGTTAAACCAGAAATGATGCTTGTACACCAGATCTTTGAGTCGAGCTTAAGCCCACCCTACCAGCATACCAATTCCGTTTTCCTGGCCAGAGAGCAGCTTGACCATTCTTCGTCGGGGATATCTATTGGCAATGAAGATCAGTTAGAAAATGTTTCAGGCAGCAATTTATAGTATTTATGTAGCATGCTAATTTGCATTTGACGAGAATCTCCAATTTACCTTGTACCCGTAGTTATGCGAGTGATCTATTTCTCATTAGGTGAAGGAACCTCATTAGTTTGTTGTGATATTATTCTAGGTTGCGAGAGACATCTTAGGAATTTCTGTAAATACTTCACTTTCTTATGCAAGAGGTTATTTTAGGTGCCATGCCAGAGGTTCCTTTAGAAAATAAGTGTTTCAATGTTGAACCTGAGTTATGGCACTTGATGAACCGCGGGGATTCTTGGTCTGTGTTGCTTCTATGGATAGGGCTTCTCAGGGTGAAGCCCGTACTGGCTTTGGTAATGGAGACCGATGAGAACCACTGTTGCCTATACTGGTTACATGCTCTTTGAAGGTGTGCACAAGCCAATTTGATCAATTGTTCTGGTATTAATAGGACTTCCCAGATGATGTTAGTTGTTAGCCCATCTGGCTGTACTTCTTGCTTTGCCTTGCAAGGGGAGCTCCGGGATTCAAGTCTATGGAGAGACGTCGAACCCCCTCTAGTTGTTAACTTCCTAATTTACCCCACTAACCGTCACTAACCTTCAACTGATGTATACAATATTGGGGGGAAAAAAATAGGACTTCCCGAAACATATTTGGAGCTCATTTGAATCTTGCCAAATAACAAGTAATCCAAGCTTTCTTCAAGCTGTTTATGCAATCCAAAGAACTTCAACTTACTCAAAGATAGAGGATCAAAGTGTTCTCTTCTTTTGGCCATGAAGATTACATAGTTAAAAAGGTATTTATAAATCTTACAATTGATGAATCAAATATCCAAAATTGGCCGATTATACATGGAAAATAAAAACAACTATGCTAGCAATCTCTGTCTCTCTCTCTCCAAGACACACAAAAAAAAAAGAATTCAAACGTAATTCCACCCATCTTCGTCTGATGTAAAAGCCACATCTATACCCTTACTCGAGCTCCTCCAAATACTTTGTTAAACAGAAATGCAGCTTGATTGAGGGCGCGGGGCTTGTTTTATTTACCCACTGACAACTGAATACCCTTGGTGCCATTGAACCAGATACTTCTCTTACTACCTGCATTCAATATGATTAACCAGTAACTCGTATTAACATATTCATAACATGATTACTGTAGGTGATGAATGATCTTTGCCAGAGACTTGACACGATCTGGTTGGGAGAACATATGGAAACTTTTTAACTTCCTGCACGCCCTATCAACAATTTGAATAGTTCATCTTCTTGCTGCAGACGTGATCAATCTCAATTCACCTAGCCTCAGTCCATTCCTTGCCTTGTCTTAGAAATTGCTGGTCAGGTTCCGGAAAAAAACAGTACTCGGACCTAAACAAAGACTAGCCTGGTGTCTTAGAAGTACAGAGAAGACAGAAAGCAATACTTGGGGGCATAGTGTAAGTATCCATAACCAAACACCATCCTACGGACTAGGAGTGGGCTTCACTATGCCCTGGAGCTTCCACCCGCCAAATCCAGCCAAAGAAAATGCCTGCAAGTGAAAGAAGAAGGATTAGATAGGGAAACTGAAAAATCAGCTCTCATTTTTCAATTCTGCCCCAGGTCATACAACCAAATCAGGTAAAAAAAGGCACATGTAGGTCCTAGTTGGACATCCCATTGCTTCAATTGAATTATTCGGATGGACAAGCGACCACTAACAATCCAAAAATGCACGTCTGCAACAAATTTAACACCCTAGAGCATATCTATGTATATGCTTGCCAGCAGGGATGAAGCCAGGAATTTCACTACGCAATTTCACTACGCAGGAGCGAGCCTTGGAGCCTATATAATTCGTTAAGAAATTTTTTGAATTTTTTTTTCCCTATATAAAACTAGAGGTTTTTTTTCCCTTGCAGCCTGTTCGCTCCATCCCTGCTTGCCAAAATGTGACCATTCTTCTCTACTCTTTCAATTAAAAGGTTTCTCTAGGAAGATGGTACAAACGGTAAGGGCCTAAGATCAATGGAGAAGCATGAGGTGAAAGCAAAGGTGACCCAGAGAGAGAGAACAGTGGAGAGCTTTTGTCTCAGAAAGTAAAGGTTAGCAAGCCCCTTGATTCAGTAAACATGAAGTTTCACCTCTCACTTGCCTGTGTTTCGACCTTAGGTGTCATATGACGAGGTTACTGAGACAAGCCTTGGGTCTTTGACAATACATCAGGGAGCTGAAGAGGAGCAGTAGTGGCAGGTTCATTGTGGCCCCGTTGTGGGGGACAAGGTATCAAACCTTGGTAAACCTTTTCCTTGTCTCGAGTATCTCCCTCCTAGGTCCATCAGTCAGTAATAGAGTGGGTGGCCTCATGAAAATGAGGTACCGGACGATCAAAAAACTCAGATATCCTTGATTCACTGAGTCACCATAAATAAGCAAGAAAACAAAATTCCTCAAAATTTTCTGAAGATTGGAACGATCTCACACCAACTTGGACTAGAGGTTGATCATCTATGTAGCACGGACACCGACACGGATATGGACATGGACACCGACACTGGAATTCTAAAAAAATGGACACGGCGGGACACGGCAAAAATAAAAAAATAAATAGTTAATTATATATATGAATATATTATATATGTATGCAATAACAGTTCATACATAAATATATGCACTTTTCTTTTGATATGTAAGATATTTACATTGTTATGCACTACATATATACATGTAAGATGTACACACACATCTGCAGAGATATATACAGAGAGAGAGAAGGAGAGAGAGAGAGATCGTGAGAGTCAAAGTGTGTAGATATGGGACACGCATGTCCATGCCGTGTCCCCCTCCAAAAAATAATTTAATTTAAGGGACACGGCACGTGGCGTGTCCAATACATGTCCCCAAGTGTCCCCCGAGCGTCCCCATGTCCCATACGGGGACACGGCGACCTCTAGAAGTGTCGGTGATACATAGTTGATTGTATTTTACCTAGTCAAAGGCTTCCAAAACATCTTTCATACTCTCTTTCATGCACACACATACATAGACAAACGCCTAGCCTATTTTTGTAGGTCTGCAGCATGTTAATACAAACTACACCATGTCCTTTATCCCCTCAGTCCTCACCATCATGTGACCAACTAATGCACTAATATCATAATTGTAAGCTGACCACCTCCAAATGTAATGACTTCCTTTTATAGCATCCCTAGGCCCATGCCTTTATACCATTAGTAATCACAATTGGTTCATTCTCCCTGCTACACGGCCAACCCCTACGCTGTTTTGATACGGGGTTCGGCATATTACTCTGATCTTGTTGGGTTGTAACATAGTTTCCTTCTGTTTATCATTAGCATCCTTGATAGTTGACCAGTGATACTACACTAATAGAGGGATTCCTTTCGTGGCCCCAACACCACAAACAAGTCTTGTGGTCAGGTTGAAATACCACAACTAGCCGACGGGTGATGGGCCAAATAGGATGAATTGCTTTGTAGTACACTAAAATCATTATTGGCATGCATGCAAGACTTATTAAATGTCATACCTAACAAACAAACCCAAAGGGTAGCCTACGATGTCAATTGGGTTCACTTCTCTGCTTACGTGTTACATTAATAACTTTGTGGTCTGTTCAACCCTTGAGTTGTCATAAAATGCCACAAGTATCCATCAAAGATAATTTTCCCAATCATTGAGTTGATTTCCCTTTTTCCCTAAAATCAACATTTGGAAGTAAGACCTTCCCATTTCTGCATTTCATAGCACCTAAAAGCTTCAACAAGTTTGGTGTATCAATGAACCCATTGCAAGGTGGATTTCAAGTTCCTTCGCCAGGCATCCCCCTACTTCCAGTGGATCGCACAAGTTCTACATAGTTTGCATCTACAGAAATTCTCCATTGACCTATCATTATCGTGATCCAACACCAATCTAAAAACACCCTGGAACCTTAGATGCAGATTTTCTGTAAGAATTTCTCCCACGGTGCCATGGGATCGGCAACTGAAAGTGCCACAAGACATGTTCAAATCACATATAGGACAAATGCAAAGCGTAACTAGGAAATACGAATTGCATGAAAGAATGTACTTAACCTCTTCCCAAGATTTCCCGGTAGCCTCAAGCAAAGC
This sequence comes from Vaccinium myrtillus, assembly GCA_016920895.1. NCBI lineage: Eukaryota > Viridiplantae > Streptophyta > Magnoliopsida > Ericales > Ericaceae > Vaccinium > Vaccinium myrtillus. Next base: position 16,439,575 of record CM029275.1, on the reverse strand, counting down.
AGCATTGCAAGTCTTTAGCTCTATGGAGGCACCTGAGAACATTGAAGCTGCCTCCTCCCATCCTCTATTATGTCCCATACACCTGTACAGATAAACTTGAATGAATTTTTTTTATGAAGTTCTCATACACCCTTAATAACTTGGTGCGATGAACCTACCAGGACAAAATGGTAGTAAGAAGAAAGGTAATCAAAACATAAATGGTAGCAAGGTAAGGTGATTTTCATTAATATTTATTGATGGGTGAGACATAAGCTACAATGTGTATCGAAGGCAACTAATACGACAAAACACAAATAAAGAAGAAACTACAGAGATTCTACCCTTTTCAGTCCTCTTGGCCTTTTGGACAAGGAGATTGTAAAACTGTTCATAGCAGATTGTTGAGTGATAAATATTGTCAAGGCATATGACAAGCATTGTGGGAATTCAGAGGCAACAGTAATTGATATTGAAGAAAACAAAGATAAAACTTAAAAAGGACATCTCAAAATGAGTTTCTATCACAGATAAATAGACTTGTCATCAAATATTATCAACTCCAATGGACTAAAACAACGCACCCCAAAAGGTTCTTTTCCATTTTGCATCAAGATGGACCCTGAATGCACACTAAGACCTCACCTATAAAATGGAACGCCAAAGAAGCTGTTACAGTCAGCAGAACTCACATAACTGTAAGTATCTCATCCCTTGAAAAATTACAGATGGCCTTCTGAAGGTGCTCAGCTGTCTGCCCATCCATTGCTGCAATTGAATAAAAGCTTGAAATGAAATGCACCTCAGCTTCCAAAAATCCTTTCACTTGCTCTTGCATAATCTTTAGTGTTTCTCTCGTTCTAACTGCATCACTACACAAAGACACCAGAAGTGAACTTTTGAGCCAGTAATCAACAATTCATGCAAACTAGAGAACTCAATCTAGCTATGGGTCATCCATGCCAATACTGTGTGAGGATTTAGAAAATACAAACCTAGACAAAATAAGTTCAGGAATCCAACCCAACTTCTGGAGCTTTTGTGAAACTTCAATGGCATCAGCTTGTCCAGTTCTACTCAAAGGGCGGTCATGATCTAAGCAAAAAGAAGGAAACGGTGTCATGAATCCTGAAATGATTTTGATCATTAAAGCAAATAAAAGGAAAAAGAATGAATTACTTTAAGCATTTATTCGCTTTCTTATTTCTCTCTTTTTTTTATTTTATTTGAAAGTATATGTAAGGTGACTTTGCAATGAATTGTAGCTATGAATCATATCCCGGGCAAAGAAATCGATTGCTCATTTACAAGTAACAATACTTGCTCTAAAGTGGCACCTTTGCGCATTCAAACATGTAGCAGCAAGATAAATCTGCACTTGGGAAGAGGGATGTAATGTACAATAAGAACATTTCACCAGCAATTCATGCGCTTTTCATCCTCTCATATACAAAGGATAACATTATCGTTTCAAAATAAGCTTCATTAGAGGCCGGGCCTAAACTTACAAGGTAATTTGCAATACGGATATTCCAAGACCAACCAAATCATGTGCTTTTATCCTCTTGTATACAATAGTGTCATATCAGAATAAGCTCAGTTAGAAGCCACGGCTAAGCTTCCAAAGTAATTTGCAACAAGTAAAATGCTTCAGTTGCATTTGGAGGAATGAATCCACTACGGAGTTAACAAGCAAATAGGGCAGAAGCTTCTCCAGTAACAGTACCGAATTATTAACCAGTTTGGTTCATGAATTTTTGGTCGGAAAAGAAACAGAATAATCTATCTATTCTATCTTCTATCTATCATATAAAAGGAGAAGTCTTTTGGGTGTGAACAACTTTTGAAGCTCGGTCACAAACCACAGTAAATGTTATGGGCAAAATAGTAATCGACTAAAATACACCTTCGTCAAAACCAGAAATCCAATATCATCAACCGTCCTAAAAATGCACACACACACACACTTAGTGCTTGTCATCCCTCTAGTTATAAAAAAATTACTGTTCCTTGTTTGTTTACCATGGAAACTACAGACCATGAATCCAGTAGTAACAGTTACTAACCATCCCATTTATTACATATAGTAGTGGGTACTAATGAGATTGAGCTGAGAGAGAGTGTGATAAGCAATACTACCTCGCAAAGAACGATTCTCCCACGAACTGTTAGCGTGACGGAGGAGGATCAAGCGCCGAGAAACCACCGATTCCGAAGAAGCCTCCTCCTCTTTCTCCTTCTTGTCCTCTGAAGGTTGGGCTTGGACGGTCTCGATTACGAGAGAACGAGGGAACGATCGGTTAGGGTTTCGGCGAAGGCGGGTGGTGGAAATTGGGAAGATGGAAGGAGAAGAAGAGGAGGAGGATAAGGTTGTTTTGGATATTCTTACTGAAGAAGAAGAAGAAGAAGAAGAAGAAGGGAAGAGGAGTAGAGTAGTACTACCCACTGCCGCATTCATGGTTGTGCTCTGTACCGTACCGCACTGTACTGTGTGTGTATCTATCTACTTTCTGTTGCCTTTTAGGACTCAACGGGTGAAGGAGCTTTAGGCCCTGTCCGGTTTGGGTCTCAACACCCGGTTTCTAAATTACTACTTAATTATTATTTTTATTTCTTTTTTATCATTATCTCTATTTTTAATTATTGTTCTAAGGATAATTCTACCGTCCGCCTATTAGGCGGACAATAAAGTGTATAGAATCAAATTTACTACATGTAATTCTTTCTTTTTGAATTACGTAAGCACTTCGATTGCTTTGTATTTTACTGTCCGCCCAATGGGCGAATAATAGAAAGATCCTTGTTCTAATTTCTCTCTCTATCTCTCTCTAATTGTTACCCTTAATTTTCAATTATTACTTTCATTTCCTTCTCTACTTAAAACCTAAACCGATCAAGGTGTTAGAACAACCCCAATCGCTTAAATAAAATTGGATAACAAAAACATTACTTTTGGTTATTTATAAGAGTATCCAAAATAGCTTAACCAAAAGCAAAAGGTTGCAATTAGTAATATTTGTTCAAAAAGAGCTCATATTGAATTAATCAAACTTAGCAACCCTAACCAAATTTGATGGACTCCACATGTACTCAATCAAATACACCCATGATTACACAAAATGACTAAAGCCTCATCTCCATTCCCTTCTCTCTCACTCACAATAATGTTTACAAAAACTTTTTTTTTTTTTTGCAAAAACTAGGTAGTACTTTTTATTCCAAACACTTTTTTTTTTTTTAAACTGTTTTTTTTTTTTTGTGTAAAAACAGTTTTTGAGTAATTTTTTTAAATATAGGTTTTAGTAAAAAAAAATGTTTTTAGTCATATAACTGTTTTTTTTTTTCCGAAAATAGTTTTTTTTAAACTGGTTTTCAAAAACAGTTTTTTGTTTAAAAAAAAGTTTTCAAAATATTATCTTAAAAGCAGTTTTTTTATATCAGATTTTCAAAAACAATTTTTTGTAGTTTGAAAAAGTGATGTGACAAGTTTTTGGTTATCCAAGTTTGAAAAAATGATTGGGGGACCAATGCTTTTGATTATGGGCAAAAAATATCAATGTGGGACTTGACATTGCTAGTTTTAGCAAACTCTAAATGAATACCCAAAAGCTGATGTAGCAACTCTTATCTATCCAATTTTGGTTAGGCCATTTGGGGAGACTCAAACTCTAAACCAAATTTCCAACGGCTAAATTACAGTTGTAGGTGGTGGTTTCGACGTTGGTGGTGGTTTTAGATATGGTGGCGGTTGACGATGGTGGTGGTTTTAGACATTAGTGGTGGTAGGCGGTGGTGGTCTCGACATTGGTGGTGATAGGCGGTGGTTTCAGAGCTCGACGGCGGCAATCTTAGTGATGGAGGCGATTGGGATTCTAGTGGTGGAAGGCAGCAAGCGACAGCTAGGGCTTGAAATCTAAGTAAAGGGCTAGAGAGGTTGATCTCAAATTGAACTTTTACTCAGATTTTTCAACAAATTTGAGAAGAAAAAAAAAAAAAGTTCAGGACTAGAGTTGCTCTTATTGGCCATTACATGGAACACTTGTTAACTGCAGTTAAAAGATATATATGCTTACTAAAATCAAAACTCTCTCTTTTCAAGATCTTCCAAAGAAGATTAATAGATTATGTCAACAAAATTGTTTTGTTTTCCATTCTTATTAATACACAATAAGACCTTGATTCGTTGTCACTCACTTTCTCCCTCATTTCTATTTTTTGCTTCTTACGATGGAATCGACTCTGTGATGACGAGGAAGGTGATGGAGCAGGGAAAATGTTTCTTTTGATTTTTCTGCAATGTTAGTCTTTCATGTTTATTCTACTCTAGGCTAAAATCATAGTATTTAGTAAAGTAGACTTCTTGTTAGGTGTTGGAAGAAAATTTGTGCAGTAAAAGCTCCCATCCTCCTTGTTAGGGGAGTGATATATGATCAGTGGAAGAGGAGATTGGTGTGGCATACAATTGTGGCTCTTTGCATGGAGTGGGAGTATTTTCTTGGGGATTTTTGTGTGCATTTTGACAAGGCAAAGTTGCAAGACTTTATAGGAGTACTTTTATCTATTCCAACCAAGCTTTTGCAGACCACCGAAGGTGGTAGCTTGGATGGCAAGGGTGAGTGGGCTTAAGTGCTCCTCACTTCAGTACACGATGTGACAAGGTTCGAGTCCCGCCAATTGCAGGACATGGAAGGCCATTTGTTCATCTAGTACCTAAGTGGTGCTGTGGTGACGGTCTGTCCTTCGGGACAGTAGCTATGGCTTGAACCGGACATTCCAGCAGGTCGGGAGCCCCTATGGTTGCACCCAAGGGGGTTGCTATGTTAGTTGCCACCTCCACCCTTTTAGCAGTTCAACAAAAAAAAAAAAAAAAAAAGAAGAAGCTGCTTTTGCGGCAATCTAGTCTTTGTGGAAAGAGAAGTTGCATTTAAATTTGCCTAATTCTACTCAGAGCATTTCTACCTTTTGGGCAACTCTCAAATGTGAACATGGTTTGTACTTGGTACCGCAACTGCTAACACCACCTTAGTAGTTACCAGAGAATAGCCTAAAATACTAACAGAAAAATGAGTAGAGATGCCAGCTAGCTCCTATTCCTGTTCACCTACGCGTATCACCCTTATCGGGGATCCAGAAGAGTGTAGGATGAACTATACTCTTCGGTTTCAGTTTCGTTGGCAGGATCTTTCTCCAGAATCTGTTCAATTCCTCTGAGAATCGTGTCGAACCTGTTCAATTCCTCTGAGAATCGTGTCGAACCTGTTCAATTCCTCTGAGAATCGTGTCTTCTTCTTCGTCCAGCTGTAGCATACACTCTTCGAAGGCAGCCAGCAGGTTCGGGTCAAAGATGGGCTCCTCACTGCATTCTCTTCGTTGTCTAGGATTTGGTAAGTTATAGCTTCCGAATTTAGGGGTGACATAGGCTCCAGGGGAGTAAACTTGGCCCCCTTGATAAAGCCACTCCCTCAGGCTTGCAACGCTTGGGGATTCAGTGATGGATGGAACTTGGATTGAATTAAGCCCCTTGGCAATAGCCTTTCTTTTCAAGCCTTTCCCGGAGATACTACTACTACCTTCATGAGGATCGTCCTCAAAAGTTATTGACTTCTCGAATGGGCTAGAAGTGTTTAGAGTTGGAAGCATTTCTCTAGTTCCTGGTCCTGAAGTTAGGAGGAAGCCAGTCTCAGCGGTCATGGGATTCTTGGAGGGATAGTAATCAGGGTGGTGAGATTTCTTGGAGGACCATTTAGAATCTTGAAGCCTTGTTATCGGCTCCCTGACCGGCTGAATGTTTTCTACCATTGCATCATATTCCTCAACTGTATGGAAGCTTCTAGCTCTAGAATGAACAGTACCCGTACTCCCCCTTTTGAATTCCTCTCCAGCAAGCCTGACGACAATATCCCTGGGACCCTGGGTGGGAATTTCATACTCTGGTGACCAGTGAGAGCTTTTAGACCGTTTAGCTTTGTAGATATCAAGTTTGTCCAATACTGACGGTGATGGTAGTGACAGATCTTCATGCTGCCCTTCTTGCTTTACCCGGTGTTGTTCGAGGCCTGCATTGAACTCCCATGGCTTGATGGTTTCAGTACTTGAAGGTTGGTCAAGGAATTGGTTGCTGCCAGGAATGCCATCCGTTGTCCTGTGCAAGCTATGGCTCATCTCTTTATGAAAACTCATCGATTTTGTCATGACTTTTGAAGTAATGCATCCCATTGGGACAAAGGTTGAACACTTGACCTTGGGCTGCATATAACATGGATGGTATCATGAAAAAAATTAAAACTCATGAAATATGTCATTTTCTAAGCGATTATTTCATGTAGTGCTAGTTTCAAGGTTTCCGAAAAGGGATACTGCAGTCTCATTCTTGCAATTTACATGCAATTCTGGACATAATTCAAGTACATATACAAAACTAGAAGCAACGTCATATTTTTGGTTGACGAGGACATAGTCTCCCTGTGTTTAGTAATGGGTAAAATCGAATCACAATCCTCTCATGTAATGAAAACCCAGTTTCATGTTGACAGCTTCTTTTCTCATTTTGCTTATTGCCAAAAGAACACTGGTTAGAAGCTACTTGACATCAAAGCTCAAGTGTTTTTCTTTTCCTCTCTTTTCTCAGTAAAGGGATGACTTAAAAGCTTTATCAAAGGGTTTACCATGCTTACTTCCAAATGATAGGAACAAATAATATAGACCCCTTAATCAGCATAAGCATTTGGTATTGCATAATCATTTGGTATTATGCTTATTCTTTCTTAAAGGTGTGTCACCCCTATTATATTAACAGGAACACCTACATCATTAACAGGGCCGGCACTGGGCTAAGGCTAATGAGGCCGGCGTCTTAGGCCCTCAAAAAACAAGTAAAAGCTAGGGGCCCTTTTTCATATAAGAAATGAATATAATATACTATATAAAATTTTCTGTGATTCGTTGCAGGTTGAGTTCCTGCATCAGCTTGCCTGCCAACTCAATACATCCATAGGTCCCTCGTTCAAGTCCCAGGAGAAGATTCTTGACACAGTACATGTTTTTCCTATTTTTCCACTTGGATTGAAGTGTAGATAATCTTTTGAGGAGGTTTTTTCGAGTTCGTCTTAGGCCCAAAATATCAGGGCCGGCCCTAAATTCATTAATTTCAATTTATAACTGCAGCAAAGCAGATCATGTTGGATTTCTGAAATTCAAGAGCAACTTCATTCATTGCAAACATATTCTTGTAATAGTAGCAGTTAAATCAGCAAGACAACAGGAAGATTGTGTTCTTGTGTGATGAAAGAATTGAGGAGTATAGAGGAAAACTGTGGTAGAGAATACAAGACAACTACATATATTATATATACACGTCTACATATATTTAAATCTAATCCAAAAGTGGGTCAAAAAAGAGAAGTCAAAATTCAGATGAAAGGGGATGAGATCCTGGAAATCTAATACCCAGTTGGTTGAATCAAATATCTTTCTTTCCTCTGTTTCTTTTCTTTTGTCAACATGAAATATTCAATGGTATGGATGAATAAATATAGAGAGAAAGGTAAAAAAAAAAAAAAAAGTCAAATTTGTTTGTGGCAGTAGCTGAATTTTTTGAACTGACCTTATGCGTTACCGGCCGGAATCCGTCTTCCTATCTCTTCTCCAGAGCTTCACCGCAGTTGTGTGGTGAATCAGGATCGATACATATACAAAATAGTGTTTTGTTTTGGTCTTCTGGAGCAGGAGAGAGAAGCCGCAGCAGCAAGAGCAAGACAAACAGACAGACACAATCAAAGCCGCAGGGGGTGGAAGCTCTACAAGTCAAATAATCTTAAATTAGTATGTAGCTGTGTGTATCCAATAATTTGGTCTGGTAATTAAACAAAGGGTGACAGTCTCACTACAACACTATATATAAAAATATATATACATGTGTGTATGGATACATATATGTTTTATATTACCTATAAATGTATGTGTGTGTGCACGCAAAAGCATGGTGACATGTAATTATAGTATGCATTTGCATAAACAATTCCCTGAGGTTGTGAGGCCTGTTTGAAACAGTGATCCATGTTCTCATCCAACATTTGAATCTTTTTGTTACCCCCAGAAAAACCATTTGAATTTTCTGGTTATAGAATCACTTTATGCTTGAATCAAGTAATATTAAACACAGGTAAAAAAAAAGAAAGTAACATTAAACAGCTTTTGCTGCTAGTTACACCACTCATGCGCACCAAATGCACCCCAAGCTGATGTGCCGGATGAGGAAAAATCCATTTTTTGGGTAAGGCCCACAGTGGGTTTATGCAAAAGTCTCATTGTTATACAAAATTTGAAGAAAAGTTCTGTTTTGTTTTACTTCTCATATCTGCAATTCTCACACTTGCAATTCATCCAAACAAAACACAGTTCATCACACACTTAAGCAAGTTCTCCAAAAACAAAACTAACAGAAATTACACATGATAGTACTTTTCAAAGCTGATGTGCCTCTCAATAACATGAAAGTAGTTCCACTTTTGAGTTGCTTGAACTCTGCTTTTGTTTGGGTAGCTCGAAACTCAGTAGGCAAACGCCGCAAAATTGAAATTTCAAAGTACAGTGCAGTTAAAATTCAATGAACTGGCTTAAAATGTAACAAGACGGACTTAAATCAATCAACTTTGAAGAAGAGCGCACAAAAATGATGTTATTACAGCTATTCTTACAGTATATTACAGCAAATCAAAGCCCCGAAAATGTCCTAATAGGAGGGAGTTGGAGATGCGCAATTGGAAATACTGAAACAAAGACAAAGTGCCTTAACGCCGGAAAGCATTGGCTTCGCCATCTTCTGACCTTCTCTGAGAATAATGTGTTCGGCGACGTAAACTCTCCTCTATCGTGGAGCTTCCCCCCTTCTCAGCACCATATACACTTCTTTGAGCAGCATCCAAGAAATTCCTGCCACCGGCTTTGTGTGCACCTACGGCTTCTTGAGCATCATCCTCATCTGCCTTCTTTAGACGTTTCCATCTTTGCTCTTCATGCAACTCGGCATCCATTTGCATCTCCTGCAGCCTAGCAGCTCTCTCTTCTTCGGAGAGTTTAGAAGGATTATTCCGGCGCTTGTGGTGTGATTCCTGTCCGTCTTCCCTTCCCTTTCTACCAGATTCAGACTCCTCCATTCGGCCTTCCGAATAGTATTTTTCATGTCGCGATTTGTCATTGTTCCTGTCCCGAGTTTCACCATTTTCTATCGTCGAATCAGACTGGGCACGATAGGGCTTCTCTTCGTACATCCGATCCTTACCTCTATTAGTATTCCTTTCCCTTGATTCCCTCTCTGAACGTGGTGGTAAATTGTCAGAATGCTTTTCCTGTCGGTCTTCCCTCCCCTTTCTACCAGATTCAGACTCCTCCATTCGGCCTTCCGAATAGTATTTTTCATGTCGTGATTTGTCATTGTTCCTGTCCCGAGTTTCACCATTTTCTATCGTCGAATCAGACCGGGCACGATAGGGCTTCTCTTCGTACATCCGATCCTTACCTCTATTAGTACTCCTTTCCCTTGATTCCCTCTCTGAACGTGGTGGTAAATTGTCAGAATGCTTTTCCTGTCGGTCTTCCCTCCCCTTTCTACTAGATTCAGACTCCTCCATTCGGCCTTCCGAATAGTATTTTTCATGTCGTGATTTGTCATTGTTCCTGTCCCGAGTTTCACCATTTTCTATCGTCGAATCAGACCGGGCACGATAGGGCTTCTCTTCGTACATCCGATCCTTACCTCTATTAGTATTCCTTTCCCTTGATTCTCTCTCTGAACGTGGTGGTAAATTGTCGGAATGCTTTTCATGTTTTGAGCTCTTGTGGTTTCTTCTTTTTTCCCCTTCGCCAGCAACATTTTCTGAATCCATGTTTCTTTCAGGCGAAGAATGCCTCCCAGGTTTTGGCTTCTTGTGGTGATGCTTCTCTCCGATTTTGTCACTTTTAGACGTCTTTTCCTTGTTCTTTGCTTCGACCTACAAAATGATGTGCAATATATAATCAGCGAAACCCTTTCATGTAGAGTAGATAATGAAGAAAAGAATTCACCCAACAGCAATAAAACTACTAAAACCAAAATACAGTTTCCCGGGATCATTACTTTCTTCTCCCATGATACCAGCAATTCTTGTTAAAATGTAGGACAGTTGGGCAAGGTGAATCAACATAGGCAATCTTCCAACTTGAAGATGTATTCCAAGTTACATTTTATGATTGGCTTTGGTTTCTGTAGGTCTTTTTTTTTTTTTTTTTTTGGAAAGGGTTTCTGTAGTTGATTACTTTTATGATTGCATCAATGTAGGCAATTTTCCAAATTGTTTTCACTTTTCACATATAGTAAATCACCAAAGCATATTAACAAAGAGTATACTTACAGATTTGCGAATCATTGCCATCTGGACTGGGTTGTTCTTCACACGAGCTAGGGCTTCTTGCTCTCTCTGTCGAATCAAAAGCAAAGGATCTGAATGAAGTTTCCTCCACGCATCATTGGCAGATTGAGGCTTCTCCTCAAATAAAGCACCAGGCACAGACGGTTGCTGCTGCTGTAGAGAAAATAACATGATGTCAGTCTTCCACCAATAAACTGAATCAAAGAATTCTCTCTATCTATTTTGCACACTTCTGAACATTAATCAACAAGACAATGACTTGGCTGAGAATTGACAGAATGCAAGCAGTAAAACTGGCATGAAAGCTGACAGCTGTCGAGATTCAAGAATGTAACAGGAAAGCTGTTGAGATTCAAGAATGTAACAGGAAAGCTGTTGAGATTAAGGTCCATTCAGATGGTTGACACATATGGATTAGAGCTACACGATAATACTCCCTCCGTCCCAAATTTCTTTTCCATTTATGTGTGAGCATGCGTGCCATTTCTAAATCAGTTATATTTCTCAATCTCTAATGTTTTCTATAAAATTTTGTTTAATAGAAATAATTAAGATCTATCAAATGACATCCATATTTGATAAATATAACATTATACATTTGAAAATATAAACAATTTCTTGAGGTGTCGTTAATAGTGAAAGTGGACAACAAATATGGGATGGAGGAGAAAAAAACATAAGCTAAGACACCGTTACCCAACTAACGCTTGAATCAGAAAGCATGGCAATAGTAAACATGCTATAAAGGAATTAGATTCTAACAAGTCTAGGACAGAACTTCCTAAAATAAGCAGTGCGTAGTTCCATAGCTTCAAGTTTATGCAAGTCTCTTCCTTAACCACCAGTTTGAGGTTCATGAGAGGGGCGTTTGCAAAAGAGCATTGGTAGTCATTCACTAATTTCAAGTTGAGTGAGATGAATAACAACTGAGAGATTGATACATTGGAGACAATAATGTTTATTCAAAGAGGTGGACACACATAAGCTGGGGTAAGGGTGCATGGCACCCCCAACTTGCTATTACCACTCCTATAGATATAGTTACACACTGACAAATTACGTACTCAGGTAGTAAAAAGGAGTAAAACGTATTCCATTGACACCCTTCTCCGAAAGTCATTCATCACAATTATTAACAGTTAGATGAGGATCAATCGATGTTAATTTGCCCAAGTGGTAGTATGTTTGGTCTCAAGAAATAATAACAAAATCACAAAACTACCTTATTTCAAAGGACAAGGGTAAATCACCCATATTAAACAAGTGATCCCAAACGGAATGAGAAAAAAAAAGTACCTTTGTGGAAGAAGAGGAGGCAGCTGTTTGAGGGTCAGTTTTTGGTAAGGATTCAAGTGCCTTAAACCCATCAGAATTACTGCCCTTTCCGACGGATAACCCAGAATCATACAGGAAATCCAATCTCTCTTGCTTACTGCAAAATTAACCAACACATGCAAAAAAGATAATTTAGTAAAGTTTGTTAAATATCTTTGAGGGTTCCAACCTAAAATCAATTGGCAGTAGGTGGACTAGCCTCTAAATTGTACTGTATTAACCAAGCTTGGGTGGCTAAGTTGAGCGATGTGAGATAAAGGTCTATACTCCTCTCACCTGCAACCCGGTAGCACATGGAGGTACAGACCGACAAGGTGAGGTTACTGACTCGGGTGGAGACTTGACCACGCGAGGTTAGGCCCACTCAAAACTTTTTTAAGTGCTCCAACCTGACACAATTGGCAATAGGTTGCGTAGCCTCTAAATTATATAAACCAAGCTTTGGTGGGCATCTCCGATCCTTACCCTTTTTTCACCCAGTTCAAAATTTGAGTAAATACCCTAAAATCCATCTCAAATGGCATACACTTATGCCTACGTTAGTTTTACCCTTTTTCTTAGGGAACCCAAATCCAAATGCAGCTTTTGACCCAAATTGGGTAAAAAAACTGGGTCAGGGATGGAGATGTTCGGTTGGGTTGAGCTGTGTGGGTAAAGTCTATAAAATTGTTTTTCAAAATAAACCCTAACCCTAGGATCAAGAATGAAGATTTATCACTATACATAAGCAGATAGATAGTGGCAAAGCAAATACGGGGAAAAAAGGAGAGAAGTTGGGGGATTTGGAGAAAGAGACGTACGGAACGAGGCCGGCTTGTTCTTGGAGGAGGCGAAACTCGGCGCGCTCTCTCTCTTCGATGATTTGTTTGCGGAGTTCCTCCAACTTCTTGTCTTCGGCATCGCGTTTCTGCTCGGCTTTCCAAACGTTCTCTATGTTACGAAGGCTTCCCGTGTGCCATCCTTTCTTGTTCAGAAACTTCAACGCCATCGCTACCAAGGCGATCGAGAAGATAGATAGAGAGAGAGAGAGAGAGAGAGAGAGAGACGAAGGTCGACTTTGATTAGATCAGTGAATCGCTGAATCGCCAAAAGAAATTGTTATAATAAAAAAAGGGCAGTCATATTGCCAAAACCATTTTTCATGATACATAGTTATAATAAAATAAAATAAAAATTAATAATAAAAAAAAGATACATCGTTATAATAAAAAAAATAACAAAATTACTGTAATAAAATACAACAACTCATAATAATTGCAATTTCATGATACATCGTATGTAAATAGGCAAAGTTGCATCACGGTAGCTTAAGTATTTTCCGACAAAGTTGGCACCAACTCAACTATCAATCATTTGCATTTCTTAAATCTTATATGTACAAAATAAATGAAAATGCTGCTCCATTCGTAATAAAAAAATGATATGTGCAAGTAATCATGAATATTAAAGGGTTGTTTCTCATTTGCTAAAATGGAAAAATGAGAAATTCCATAAAAATTGAGTTTGGGCAGGTTGATAAAATTACTTTTTGTTCCCATTAGATAAAAGCCAATTTTCATAAAATCTCTACCTAATGCATCATTTATCGTCTCATTTGTTAAAATCAAATGTGGGAAACCATTCTTTATTAAATTCATTGTTTACATCTAAATTTGAAAAATATTCAGTAATATCGTCTACTTTTGATTGGTGAAGTCCAAGCGGAAAATCACCCAAAGTTATCACAAATTTTGATTTCACAGAACTTTTTTTGTTCTTTTTGGTAGCAATTAAGACCAAGTTTCCTGCTCTAGCACCAATTGGTAAAAGCCAATTTTTTTATAAAAGTACTAAAAGCTAAGTTGTTAAAAGCCAATTTGTTTTCCATTAGCTAAACGCTAAGTTGCTAAAAGTCAATTTTCTCTTACATAATCTTTTTGCCGAAAATAAGTGGCTAAAATCACGTTGGTACTTTTAACAAATGGGAGTTGGGGCTTTTACTAAAACGGGAAACTCACCCTAAGTATTTTTTGTTTTAAACTATTATAAATTAAGCATTTCTGATTTTTACTCGCGCCCTTGCATGTGTGTCATGCCCGTGCCCCGTGCCACAAAACATCACATCGGCCCTGCTGAGCCCACCTATATGGATCATGCCCTCCCATGTCATGCTTACGTTGGCCTGTTCGTTTAACACCTTTATTAATAAGACGCTGAAAGCGTTATCAGAGGACACCCGTACAAAAACCGCTAACGTTGAACACGATTTCGGCACGAATTTAATGAATCTCTAAAATTTATAAAATTTCTCTTCTAGAATTGCAAAAAAGTAAAATATTTTGCTATGGATTGATATTTTACATTCTATTGCATTTTTCTCTTCTATTCTCCACTCAAACAAAATAAGGGAAGGCATATATTTAAACTTTCTCTTCTTTTTCCTCACTTTCCAATGTTTCTGACGAAATCTTCATTTTTCACAATTTTCTAACAGAATGTAAATATCGTTCCACCGTAAACTTGTTTAACTTTGAAAATTAGGCACAAAAGCTTGTTTTGCAAACACGCTTTCACAAAACGTGATTGGTTTATGATCCTAATAAGTAGTAATAAAAATGCTTCAAATAACAAAGCGTTAAAACATGATTGGTAAATCATCCCAAAAAGTATCACAAATACTTTCATAAAACATGATCGGTAGATCCCAATAGGTCCTCATGTGAATTTCTTTTCTCATATTCTCAACTTCTCCAGAATGATTGGCCCCGTGCTGCGCAGCACCTCCCCCGGTTCCCTTCTCTATGGTGACTAGCTGAGTTTGTCACGTTAGTTATCCTTTGGTTTCAAAACTTCAACATACAATTACTTTCAATGTAATCATCTAAGGGGTGTTTTGGAAAAATCACTAAAAATTAAAATTACCCAACTAAGGGGTGTTTTGGATAAATAATTGAGCCAGATAAGTTTTTTTTGGGGTTATTGGTTCTTCTCAATGAGAGGAATTTAAAAAGTAAAAAATTAATGATCAAATCTAAAAAAAATCACTAAAAATTAAAATAACCCAAAACAGTACTTTTGGGACTATTTATTGCCTTGATTTACGAAAATCTTAGTTTGGTTAATATTTTTTTACTTTTTAGATTTCTCTCGTTGAAACGAACTAATAATTTACAAAAAAAAAAATTGACGCAAATTTTTTTGGGGGTTATTGGTTCTTCTTGATGAGAGGAATTTAAAAAGTAAAAAATTAATGATCAAATCTAAAAAAATTCACTAAAAACAAAAATAACCCAAAACAGTACTTTTGGGATTATTTATTGCCTTGATTTACGAAAATCTTAGTTTGGTTAATATTTTTTTACTTTTTAGATTTCTCTCGTTGAAACGAACTAATAATTTACAAAAAAAAAAAATTTGACGCAAAACTACCAAATGAGATTTTTTTTTGAACGAGGACAAAACAATTAATCGGCTCAATTATTTAGCCTAACATTTTGAATATTCTTGTATGGCTTTGTTCGTTTAAACTTTAAACTGGCTAAATCAAGATGTCCACTCGTGATTATGTGTTCTCTTTTTTTCACATGACCATAATGTGTCCATAAATTGTGTGATGAATCTCGTGAAGCGAATCCTTTAAGGACCATGCAACCAAAATTTTCTGGAATTTGGAATGCAAGAGTAAGAGGCTCATGCTCAACTCAGTGCAGATATTCTAGGCCATATACAAGTATCAGAAGAAGAGAGTTGGCATGACAGATTGCAGGAAAGAATGAAAATTCGATGACACTTTCATACTTATAATGGCAACTAATTGCTCAAAAGGCTTATTAAGCTCAAAGAATCAATGAATGTATCACAATTACAAAATTTCGCTTTGAAGAGAGAAAAATAACTTTCTCCGACGAAAATGCTCATTCTTTATTGGCTTGATGATGGTTGCTGGAATGTAATTGAATTAGATGCCCCTTTAAGCTGCATTCTTCAACCTGAAAGTTGAGAAATCAGTTAGTTTTTTTAGGTAACTAAAATAAGCAGATATGATGACAAAAACTCAGCATTTCCATTCTTTTCCAGACTTTTTTACTGTGACAGGTGAATTAACTGAGAAGGCAACATCATCAACAACAATGGTAGTGATAGAGGCTGAACTCACAGCTCTTGCTTGAACCCAAATGAAAAGAAAAAAACACAATGTAAATATTTAAAACGATGGACACACTAATCCTGTTAGCTAACAAGTATTAGTTTCGACAAGCCTTTGTAAGATTATAGAAAGGGTCCTGCTAACCTCTACCCATTAGATGGAGGATAATATGTGAGCATGACAAGTTTTCTGTTGGGGATTCAGATATTTCAAGTGTGCACCAAAACACAAAAAAATGTTACGAAAGGAGGAGTGGTAAGGGAACCTGTGATGCGTATGTCTTAAACAATAGATGTCCACACTCTTCAGCGAGAGCTCTTTCTCCACCACTCACCCTCGCTAGTTCCGAAATCAAAGTATCAATTTCTTCAGCCTGCATTAAAGAAACTTCTAAATCCAAAGGAAAGCCAGACACACAAAAGAGGCATAAAAGTTGTCTATATGGTTCTTGACATTGACGATGACAATAATTAAGTGCAGGGAGAGAATATCCTCAAGGTGAATCAACATTCGACTCGCCCTCTTGGTTCAGAAACTCAAGTCTGATGGTTCAGCAAGTTTTTAGATAGTTAAGTATCGTGCCTTTTACAGTTAAGATTCTTTGTGCTACATTGAAACCTTTGAAAGGATATCATTTCCACCAGTCTTTGACTATGAACAAACAGCGGACAGAAATAATATCCAATCAATTTTTGGAGAAATAAAATCTCTTTTATCCAACTTACCTTTGGCATAAAGCTTTGGAGATGGAAACTTATAGTTTCTGCCATTTTTAATGCTGCATTCAAAGCCTCCCGTACTTCTCTTATATCAATCTGGAACATAGTTATATCACAAGCTCAGAGACTGAAAAGAGCCAGATGCAAAAATGTAAAGAAATGCTGGCTCAAACAAACAGACACATCTACCTGAACATTCCCAGAAACTGGAAGTTGGAGCGAGGCGTTGACCAAAGCATCAATAACTCCTGTCAAAGACGGCAGATACTCCCCCTCCAAAGTGGACCATTCATCAAGATATGGCATCTAAAATCAGGGCCACCAAATTTTTTTGAGTCAAGTAGTGAGTAGTAACATTGACATAAGGAGTTACAACCACATGATAATTCTATTTACCAAAAAGTTGAAATGACTATCTTGAAATCTTGTCATACGTGAAAAAGGTTAAAATTGTTGGACGAATAATCCAGTGCATATACTATCATGAAAAAAAATGGTACATTTGACATAGGAGGACTTGTTTTTGTGTATCCACCAAAATGTGTATCTAACACAAGTGGGAATCAAAAGAAATTTAATACAAATTTTTTTAACTATAAACATGAAATTTTAAAAAATTAATATATTAAACATTATTAATAAAAAGATTAATATATGAAATTATAAACATATGACATTATAGTTAGTTGTTAAATTATTAAAAAAATTAAAATTCGTAATTATGTAATTGATTTAATGCATAATTCAATATGTGCACAAAGGCAATTTTGTCATTTGACAGCTTTTTACCTCATCCATGATCCACCCAACATTATCCCCCCATTTCAACTACAAAACAAACCAAGTACTATTTTATCCCCCTTTTTACAAAATCATCCAAACCAAGTACTAATTTATCCACCCTTCAATCTTCATAAATGTCACATCATTATGGGTCCACCCTCCATGCATACCCCCTATTATCTTATCCCCTTACTAGACCCTAGACTTTTCCCGCATCCAATCGGGACCTAAGAGGAGCTGACAACCATAACGCATGAAACATATACCCAAAATCCCCATGCATACAAGCCTAGATGTTCCCCCCATATTGATCATGCACAATAAAAATAAATAAATAAATAAAAGAAGAGGCAAGCACACAAGAGACCCAGCTTTCAACAGTCCATGCAAATTCAAAAAGGAAAAGAGACTTTGCTTCCAAAGTAGTTGCTTTTAAATAAATGCAGCTCAGTGAAATATTCTGTAAAGCCAGCTATCAATGTTTTGGCCAGTTCAGATACTCTTAGGTTAGTGCCAAAAAAAGGTGGATCGCTGGCTAGTGCTGTTTTTAAATGGAAAGAAGAGGTGAAGATTTACTACTTGACTGACCAGCTGTATCTTCAGTTAAAAATCCATTCTTTAACAAATTCAAGAAAAAAATAACTCTAAGAAGATTGTATCATTAGAAAAAATACTAGCATTTGTTAAAAAACGATGCTTACATGAGCTTGAAGAACTGTGGATAGAGTTCTTCAGTTAAAAATCCATTCTTTAACAAATTCAAGAAAAAAATAACTCTAAGAAGATTGCATCATTAGAAAAAATACTAGCATTTGTTAAAAAACGATGCTTACATGAGCTTGAAGAACTGTGGATAGAGTTTGCGTTCGTTTCCATAGTCCAAGTTCAATCTGTTTCCCTTGCACGGCATCACGCAGATGTGATAGTTTGACTTGAAGAGAATAAAGATCTCTCTGCAGAATAAAACAAAGAAGCATCTCATAACAAGATAAGGAAAGAGGCAAGTGTTCAAAGTAATTGTTTCTGTGGAGACCTTTTCTTTAGTACCCTTGTCTTGCTTCGGGACTTGGTTCTTTCCTCACTCTCGGAAACTTCTCTTTCTGTTCTAATTAAACAACTCTAGACACAACATTTTTTTATGCTATATATGGATTGTTCTAAATTCTCTTCATAACATAAGTCAACCAAGGAACTCGAAATGTCCTTGAGTCAACACTTTGGGTATTCATTGACACTTTCTAGACAGAAGTTTGACAAAATTCTAGACTCCAATTTTCAAAACAAATCTTTAGAATGTAAAATATTAATTACTTTGGATACCAAAATCTTCTTACTTTCATTGAAGATAGTCAAAGACAGCTCATCTTGAACTTGAAATCTTCTTAATTTCAAACTAATAAACAATAGCAACATATGTTGCTGAAAAATGAAGTGTAGTTGTTTTCCACCTGTTTTTTTGGAGATTTTACACCTTGAAGACATTTCCAAAGTTCTTCATATATTGCCTTTTAATCTTTGTTCCTTTTTCTTCTTATTCGTTTGAATTTTGGCTGACTTCCAACTTTACGAACTTGTAGTGATATCACAACATCCAAAATTGCATGCTTGAAGGTCTGTGCAAATTTTGACTCTGAACCATTGCAGTTGGGAAACACTAATTCTTCACAATAGGGAATGGATATAGATTCAGTTGTTTTCTTTGTTTGGCACTCGCTAGCTACCAGAATTTTTCTAATTTCTGGGCAACTTAAACATAACCGCTCAAACTTTGGATTTATTTGTTGCTGATCTTTTCTACAACAAACTCTACTGACCAATTCAAACTCATCCTCACTTGTGTTTTTTTTTTTTTTTTTTTTTTTTTTTTTTCTGTCTGTGGTCCTAGACGGAGTCTTTGCTTCCTTCTTCACTCTGGAGGCTTTCTCTAATTCTGTTATGCTTAAACTGATGACACCTGTTCACATACATTAGGATATTCCAGATGCTCTTCCTAATAGCAGTCCAAGTAGACCTTGGAATTTCATATTTCCCTAATTCTCTTATGCTTAAACTCATGACACCTGACTCATCAAGTCTCATACAGGTTTCGGAGAATCGGAATTTCATATTTCCCCTCCAACATACCTCTACAAACTAGAGACACGTCATGTATTGTGTGCTTTATCACAATCACAATAACTGAAATATCATCCTAACTAATCTAACTTTTTTCTGTTCTATGCTGAAATGAATGAAAGGGAGTGGGAATCAAATTTAGAACCAGTAAGGGTATGAACCACAAAGCATCAAATAATAACAAACTAAAACCAATAGGCCAAAGCAATCACAATCACAATGAATACAGATGCAACAAACCTCAGCTTCCCTTCTTTGGGCATGCATGGAGGCCTCTGCCTTTGCATTTGCATATCTCCACTGCAAGTAATGGTTTTGTAGCATTTTCAGAGAATGCACTTGTTCTGCATGGCTGGAATCCTTCCTTCCCTTCTTTGAATCTCCTCCCTGCTTTGGACATGGAAGTGGAGGGAGACAAAGGCTGCCCATTTTTCCAGAATTTGCCAAGTGTTTGGTTGGTTTTTCACTGGGTTTTCCAACGGTATGCAAGAGGGAGGAATGTTCATAACTCGATAGTGGCATATTCAGCGAACGAGAGCAAGGTGAAGCAGAGAACTTTGACGAATTGCTGCCAACAGCATTACTACCTACATTGCAACTTCTATCAGCCAACAATCTATTGGACACATCCACCTCTGGTAACGAAGAGCGCAATCTGGTGTCTTGCTGCATCACATCCTCCTCGCTATCAGCAACGGAAGCGCAGTCCGAAGAAGGGTTTGAAGGAGTAGGATATGAATGGTTTTCGTTTCCTGAGGTACTGTCATTTCCAATACTATTACTAGCATGAGGATTGGGAGGAAGTTGAGCAGCATCAAACGACTTCGACATCATCCCACTTGATTGCAACAGCTTTGCAGCAGCCGTGTTAGTATTGATACTGTTAATGCCCTTTTGACCAGTCCCAGCAATTCTAAACCTAGATGAAACCACCCTATAATCTGTACCAGTACTGCTACTAATACTCGTACTTACTGTAGGTGTATCAGGTCTCGAAGGGGTGGCAAAATTCCCACCTCTTCTACGCAAGACCTCTGATTGCTGCTGCTGCTGCTGCTGCTCAGATCTCCCTTCCTTGTTCTCCTTGAAAACTAGTTTGACCGAAGCACCGCGTTTACTAGTCCTCTGTACAACTGACCCTCTAATACTATGCAATCCTTTTAGTGGAGACTCCAAGCTCCTAGTGGTTTCAAGTTGTATGTTGGTATCATCTGCAGCACGACTGGACAAGGGTTCCGCCACCTCTTCCTCCTGCCCTCCTCCTCCTACGCGCTGCCTCTGTGCAGATTTGGAGCGGTGCTGCGGCCTCAAATGGATTTCGGGAGTTGGCATTGGAGTGTGTTTGGAAGCGGGGGATTTGGGTACGTGATGATGATTCTGAAGATCACCGTGGGAAGGAGAAGGAGATGTGAGAGATGACATGAACCTGGAGCTAACTTCTCTAACCCGAGGTCGTTGGTGGCGATTGGAAGGAGGTAAAGGAGGAACGGAATCCACTACAGGGGTAAGTTGATCAGCTGTCAAGTCCTTCATTTTTGTGCCCTAGAAATATCAGCAGATGTGAAATCGAGAGATTCAGCTGCGAAAGCCGTAAAATCCGAATTCAATAATCTGATCCAGACAGGCAAAGAATTTGGTGCCCTGTTTCAAACCAAACAATTACTAGATCTGTGATGGACGATTTGAATCGTCACTCTTATTCTGCTGCAAATTGGGTAGAAACATAAACAAGGGCACCAAATTGGGGGAAATTTTGTACCTGGTGTAGTGTAGTGTTCCTCCGTATGAATGTGGCTATGGAGGAAACTATCTGATGAGAGAGAGAGAGAGAGAGAGAGAGAGAGAGAGAGAGAGAGAGAGAGAGAGAACTTGAGGAAACGCTAGCCGTTGTGAAGGTAAACGGCTCCTCAACGGCTGCATATTTCAAATGAGGATATGAAAGCGGGGGTGAAATTACATTTGCGTTGCCTGATAATTGGAGTAATTATAGATAGCCTCCCTCGTTTCTTTGAATTCATTTATGTCAAATCATCTAGTGAAATAGAGGAAACATGAAAAGTTTCTCCGAAATCTTCCCCGAAAACGAAATGTGTGGTTGTGATTCACTCAATTAAACCACAGGTTAGTCAAATCAGTCAAGCTTAGAGTACTGTGTGCATAGTATACTGAGTGAATCACAACCACACATTTCATTTTCGGGAAAACTTTTCGTGGTCCATAGAGTTTTCCAGTAAAGTAAATCAAATTGATTTTTCAATAATGATACAGTCACTCCCCATTTGCCACACCCACCCACTCCCTGCCACTGGTCACGCGCACTGTTCACGTGGGCCCCACCCACTTGACCCCAGAAAAAAAAAACTGAAATTTTCAAAATCCCCAAATCAGCTCATTCACGATCATTTTTCGCGGGCCTTTGAGAGAGAGGGAAGAGAGGAAGAAGATCGATCCCCACCCACGACCCCACCCTCCGACGCACTTCACCACTGCCCTTGACCGACGGCTTCCCTTCACTGGCGGCTGAACTCCCACTCAAGCCCAACCCGAGATCTGATACATTCTCAAGGCCATCCCGACAAAGGTGATCATTTTGGTCGTTGCCGTGCACAACCAATTCCAATAGGGAACAACTCGACGAAGGCCAATCACAGAGGATCATTCCATCGAATGTTCCTTGGCAATATCACCTATATTTTTGTCTTCAATATTAAGCAGAAATTAATCCTGGAAGAAATTATCACAGCTCCAAGATAAACAGCTCACTTTGCTTCTCTCCATTTTTGATTTTCCAGCAGGTCAGTTTACTCTCTCTCTCTCTCTCTCTGGGTGTTCTTTTTTACTGGGGCTGATAAATCAGGAGTTCTTTTCAGTTTATTTTTTGTACCCAGGTGGTAATTTGTTTCAGTTTATTAATTTGGACCTTCAACTCCTTTCAGAATTCACATTATAATTGCGTCAACTGTTATAATCTTTTAGCTTACGTTAAGATTGTCACGTAGTGTGCTAAGAACAGTGAAGAATTTAACGGGTAAACTTTATGTAAGCCCATGTAAAACTCGACCATGTAAGACCATTCTTAGTTGCATTAAGCTAGAGAGGGGAGGAGAAAAGGAAAAATAGAAGATCCAAATGCTGGAAATGTCTACAGGAGCACATCAATGTCTTTTAGATAGAAATATGTATATTCCAAGAATACTACTTTTTAGTTAAAAGGTTAAAATACTAATTATACTAGAGATTCCCAGATTAGCAATAGCGGAAAATAAGAAAACTTACACTTTATGTAATACCAAAAACAAAATTTTATTAATTCCTTTTAAGATTTTGTTATGGTTGCTGCAACTCTTCTATCTGGAAGGACATGTCTGGACTCACTTTGAAAAAGTTATCGTCTTGGATTCTATATGAAATTTTGAGTTGACGGGTCACCATTGCTTGCTTTTTTGTTGTTCTTTTATTCTTATGCTTCAATTATGCTTTGCTTTGGGTTCTATAAGCTATAGTGTATCATCATAGTGCTTCACCTCAGTTGTATTATGCTGTCTATTTGATACATTTTATAGGTAGTTAACTTTTTTTATGAATGATTTGAGAACCGGATTGAACTTTCAATGGTTTTTTATATGTGTATAAAATGCATGAACCCTTGGTGAAGAGATTCAATACTCACTTGAATTTGTTTATTTTTAATCCGCAGGTGATGTTTCAGTTACCATCACCACCATCGGTGATGTGTCCTATATCTTCTCAAATTGAAGAGAGAGAGATTCAATACTGGCTTCTTCTTCTCTTACTCGAGGGGTCGCGGTATGGAGTGAGGCCGGAGTTGGACTCGCCGGTGAAGGGCAGTCGACGGTGGGTGAAGGGCAGTCGACGGTGGGTCGCGATGCGATCTTGATCTTCTCTTCCTCTCTCTCTCTCTCTCTCTCTCTCTCTCAAACGTTCTGCGAAAATGGCGCCGGTATAGTCGATTTGGGGATTTTGAAAATTTCAGTTTTTTTTTTCTTCTGGGGTCAAGTGGGTGGGGCCCACGTGAACAGTGCGCGTGAACAGTGGCAGGGAGTGGCTGGGTGTGGCAAATGGGGAATGACTGTATCATTATTGTTGATTTTTGGTGTGATTGATGTTCTTGAATGAACGGCCCCGATTATCGAGGTGGACTAAAAAAGGAACCGAAAATTGCATGAGCTAGACCGGTAGAATCCAATTCCTTCCCAATTTTTTACATTCGGCATAAATGCAAGTTCATTTCGCGATTTTTATGCAACCAATGCCTTTTATGCAACCAATGCCCCTTATATAGGTCCGTTGACATACCTCAATCGTAACCTTTTTCTAGGTTTCTCTTCAATTGTTGTGTGTTAAATTTCTACGAAATTAACTTATGCACTATTTTAACATTTAGTATAAAATAAGTATCGATCACAGTACATTGTTTTTCTAAACTCTCTTCTTGTTCTGCTTCAAATTTTTATTTTTTTTTTAAAACAAACAGCGCTTCTGTGTCATTCAGATTTGAGCAAGAGACGCAAGCTACTAATTTTATTCATTCAGGCTATAGGCACGTTGGAACGCTAACACCCATACGTTGTGGGAAAACTTGCATCAACATCCAACAGGAACCCCTAACATACGGATTCACCGAGCTCAATCGGGGAAATTAAAACTAACCTTTGTTGGCAAGGGTTGGGAAGAACCATAAGATTGGATAGTTCACTTGGTAATGCATCAAAGGGTGCGAAAATAGAGGAGATGGAATGCAACTTTCCGCGTTCCCTTCAAACATGAGAGTTTGCTTATTCACATGAGTTAAAGGCAATGTACTTCGCAGGAATATGCACGGGAAGCCCCCCGAGCTTCACCCCATTAAGGATTGGTTGCAGCTAACATCTATGTTCTTTCTTTCCAGCACAGATTCGAGTCTGAAAGGGAAGATGAAAAAGACGAAGAATATGGACAAAGGAGAATTTACCCAAAAAATATCAGATCTTCAACCCTGGAGAAATTCCTCACATACCGAGACAATGTAGAATTCATAGTCATACCTATACATGAATTGTATCTGAAATAGCGCTACCCTTTTTCTATCATCCGATCCAATTTTCTATATCATGTACAGAAGTTCCATCTGATATAATGAACAGACATTTGATGGCCAGCTACACCAAATAAGGCTTCTAATTTCTGTTAGTCGTATGTTAATCGTAGAGTTGTATAATGGTATATCTCTCACGTAATTAAGGCCAACTGCAATGACCTTAGGTGAGTAACTACACTGCAAAACCTCCAGCTTAAATAATGCTGACCACATTGCTTTGAAGTGTCCTGGTGAGAATTCACTTAATCCTGTAGCATGGGGTCATTCAAATAAACTGCCACCTCGAGTTTTACTGATGTCCTCTGTAACTCTCTCGTCTAGAACTGGGCATTAGCTCCTCTGTCAAACAGCAAAGAAATTTGATATGTCAACATAATGATTTAGTTTCCAGGAACTAAGAGACCAAAACAGAGAAAATTATGGTTATATCTGTCTCATATGGAATTGGGTATATGAACTTATGTTTGTGTGCGAGTACAAGACTCGTCGAATTCCCATGCCCAAGGATCCAGGATGCAGGGCCGGCCCTATACATTATGTGGCCCAAGGTGAGCTCAGGGGCCCTATCTATCTTCTTTTTATCAACTAAGAATGAGACAAAACATACGGACAACCTATATTTTCTTGTTTATTTTAGCTAATTTGAGATTGTAAAAATACTAAAACAAAGCATAACAAGACACATTATGGAGAAAAGAACGAAATTTTAATATTTCTGTACTTGCCTAGAAAGTTTAACTATAAATTTTGTTTGCGTAGCAGATAGAATGTGACAAATGTTGGTCTTTTGGTACCGTTGCTACATAAACCCCAATTGGGCAGGGTTCAAATCTCACCAGCTAGAGTTATGTGTACATTTTTTTTTCCAACCATTTAAGCATTAAACAAAGTACCATAAGGACGCAAGTTTCGAACTCACGATCACTCGTGTAGGAGGCCAAGCTCTTACCACTGGTACATGACTTAGGACAGTTAAAGTTTTGAGCCATTTTATAAATAATAATACTTGCTCATACTTGGGGGGGCTATTTGGGCCAAGAAGATTGGGGGCCTAGGTCTGGCCGGGCCTGCCAGGATGACTAAACTGTAAGAAAATCAAGATCGATCAAAATAGTGTAGTGGCAATAGCCACTAGACAAAATCAGAACATCAGCAAATAACCAATCTTTATGGATTCTCGCCTTATGTCCGGTTGATTCATTGCCCTCACAACTACTACTTAATAGTATAATAACCCCTCCTCTTTATAGATTGTCACCTTACAAGCTATTTGGTCAAGTTCCTAATTACAGTTAACTGTGTCTAATGAGGCACCAACACTCCTAGAGGCCGGCGTATCCCCGTGTCGAGGACATGCGGAGGACACGACAAAATACGTATAGGACACACCAA
Source organism: Vaccinium myrtillus (assembly GCA_016920895.1). Taxonomy (NCBI): domain Eukaryota; kingdom Viridiplantae; phylum Streptophyta; class Magnoliopsida; order Ericales; family Ericaceae; genus Vaccinium; species Vaccinium myrtillus. Next base: position 16,413,622 of record CM029275.1, on the reverse strand, counting down.
GTGGCATGTCCATTAAATTTAATTAACTTTTTTTTTTGTCGTGTCCTCATAATTAACTTTTTTGTCGTGTTAAATGTGTAATGATTCAAATAAAATTTATCTATTTATTTTTGTCGTGTCCGTGTCCCCATTTTTTTTAGAAATCGTGTCCCGTGACCGTGTCCATATCCATGCTACATAGATTGTGCCTTTTGTTCAACATGTTTTAACCTTCTTACTAAAACGCTGAGCAAAATAAAAAAATAAAAAAATTACCTTCTTTCTAAGACAATAGCACAGTAAGTTTCCTAGTCTCGTGTCTTTTGGGGTTATGGTATTCAATAAACAGGGTGAGTGTTAAGATATTGCTTGCAAAAGTGTAGTATCTCTATTGTTTGTTGTGTTTCTTGAGCGGATCCGACCTTTTACTCTTCCTCCTAAAACGGCTTCTACATCTTACTAGGATTTGTGTAATACAGACCCTTTTCCTTGTTCACGTGTCTTGTGAGGAATTTATTTTCACCCTTAATGTTTTTGAGCTTCCTTTGCAACTCGAGTTCTCTTTGCGTCTTTATTCCTTAGGTTTCCTCTCCAGTCTCCCTCACTTTGGCTTATTCTCACAGGAAAGCTCTCCCTACAGTGTGAAAGTACCCCACCAACTCGGGCACTCCCTTTTCTACTTGGAACAATATTTGATTGGCCAGAACAACCACCCCACCTCACTATCTAACTTTTGGCGTCGAGTTATCCGTATGACCACGTAAGTACTAGAGCTCAAGTTCAAAGAGGTCTTGAGGTTTAGTCTTTTTTTTGCATTTATTTATCTTCATTTTCAACGTGTGTGGATGTTTAAATCTTCATGCGCTAGCTGTAGTTGCGTGCAACGTAAGGTAGGATAGTGCTTAGCTTGATATATATTCTCGAGCGGGAACAAATAATAATAGTTTTAGCTTTTGGGACAATTTATATCTTAACAGGGAATGAGATCAAGAATACTAGGGATGGGGAGGGTGGATGTCTCCAGCTTGCACAAAACAAGTGTTGCCGAGTGAGCGAGCTGCATGCTATGGAGGATTTGAAGGCGTGAGAAGTATAATTTTAGGGTTTCAGTTTATTGTTATTTATCTTTTATGTTCAGGGTAGTTTAGTCCTTTTGTGTCATTAGGGTTTTCGCTAAGGATATCGTTATTTATCTTTTACGTTCAGGATAATTTAGTCTTTTTGTGTTATTAGGGTTTTGCTACGGTTATTAGGGTTAGCCTATATTTATTAGGGTTAGCCTATATAACCCCTTCATTAGTCTTGTAATCATTCAAGCTTTCTATTGCAGTTAGATTGTTACGTTGTTTCTCTTCTCCCCTCTCTCTCTCTCTCTCACACACACACACACACACACACATTTTCTTTCAGTCCCTCTTTCATTTATATAGCATATGTTCTTTGAAGAGCAGCCCCATTACCAGCTTTCAGAAAACCCTAGGATATCAGCAGCATCACCACCGACCACCACTGTTCATCCGACAAGCACTATTCATCCGACCAGCACTGTTCATCGATACTGTTCATCAGTTTTCTGTCTCAAGCCAGTCTGTAGTTGCATTTTTGGGATATTTTTAACACCGGGTCTCTCTAGGTTTCTTCGCACAACATCGATAGCAACAGATTTATGCACAAAGATATGTTATTTTGCAATCGTTCTTCATCTCTCTCTCTCTCTCTCTCAACTAGATAGCATCTCTCCCCCTCTCTCCATTCAAACCCTAAGTAGTAAGTACAGATTGCATATCTCTATCTCTATAGATCCTATAATCTGTTTCTCCCCAAATTGCATATCCCTCTCTTAGTTGCATCCCTTCTCTCTCCTAGTATTGTTTGCATCAGAAATTTGGCATCTGTTTGGAATTGGTTCTTCCTCCTATTTGCATCTATTCGGCATCGGTTCTTCTTCCTATTTCTCATGTTCTGGTTTTGGTTTGCAGTTTGACACACCCTTTCTTCCTATTTGCATGTTCTAGTTTTGGTTAGCGCTTGTTTGCAGTTTTGGCACTTTGATTGGTATTGATTGCAGCACCGCTTTGCACTGTTCAGCACCACTGCAGTAGTTGATTTGCAGTAATTATCTCCTCAGCAAACTCACGATTCCCTCCAACCTTGCACTCTGATTGGCGGGTTTGGATTTATTGTTATTCATATGCCCTGGGTAGTTTAGTCTTTTTGTGTTATTAGGGTTTTGCTAAGGTTATTAATGTTAGCCTATATAATCCCTTTATTAGTCTTGTAATCATTCAAGCTTTCTAATGCAATAAGATTGTTACGGTGTTTCTCTTCTCTCTTTTGCAATGTCACAAGGCGAAGTTTTCAAAATAGTTCAAGCTTGTGGGACATTTTACTATATCTTAACAGGGTAAGAGATCAAGAGTACTAGGGATGGGGAATGTGCAGGTATTTGGCTTGCACAAAATAAGTGCTACCAAGTGAGCATGTTGCACGTGAGGGAGGATGTGAAGGCGAAGTTCCACATCACTTTATAGCATTGTAATATGCAGCATATACCATCAGCCCAATAGCTAGCTTTTGGGCTTCAGCTCTACCCAATACCATGTAAAAAAAGTGTTTGCCACATGTACTACATATCCCTACACCAGTTCATTGTGTTGTAACATACAAAGGGAAATTCCAGGTTTTGTTCCTCTCTTCTTTTCTACAAGTAGCCAAACCGCAAGATCCTAGGCTTCTCCGGCCCAATGGAATTATTTGCTGCAATTATTCTTCCACCTACGACATTTGATAGCGAAAAATATCATTCAATCTTATATTATGGTTGTATGTTTAGTTTATTCCTGAATTTAGAAAGATGTGTTGTGATCGTGAAGCAGAATTATATGGAGAGCTTCTACTGATTAACATTCTCCCATAGATCACTCCAGCCTTTCATCCTTATTTCACAAGCAGGGATCATTTTATCGTCTATTTAACTAGAACCACAACACACTATTTGTCAGTTATAAATACTTTATTGGAGGATGTTTGGTACATTTTCTCTTCTCCATTGCTATGTTACATGGGCTTGGGCACAAATACCGAGGTGTGGATTTGCATCCAAGTGTCTGATATTCCTAAAACCCTACACTTAACATATGCAGATATGTATCCTCAAATTGAATACAGGTATGTGTAGTAAACAAACACTTTATTATACCTTAACACCAAAGCCATTATTCCAAGTATTCACATGAATCATCTTTTTGTGGTTTGTCATTTGTGCTACACTACGCCTATCGTCAACTGTGGCTTAAAATACAGTTAACATGAGCACTGACACATGTCCTAGTCGTGACACTGTTTATTACAGGTACTGACCTTTCTTCCGGGCACAAATCATGCATATATTTGGTGCAAAGGAGATCCTAGGTTACAAAGGTACGGTACGAGTATCTGGGTAAATGTTCAATAGTTGGATTCATCTAATTCCAAAGCTAAAGGATACATTCAAATAAGATCTCCCTATCACTCAACTTACCCCTTGGTACGTTCTAGGCGTAGCACGACATTCCCTGCATAATATGTAGGTTCTATGCATGTTTTTTAGGTAAACCAGAATTACTTAATATGCTTGTTCGGTGGACATTAGTCACTCATGTCAACCACCTATTATGTACCCTTTGGCCTTACCCATACAGAGGATAGTTAACTAATTTAGAAGAATCCATCTAGCATAGGGGAGATCCACTATGAAGTTTCCAGATGCTATTAAAGTGTCTCTAGGGTATGCATATTGTATGAAATGACATTTCTCCTTCTCGTATGAAATGACATTTCTCATTCTCCACGATATAATTATATACAGTTAGTAATCCTTCAATTCTGCTTGACATGAGAAATTTACTCTGGTCAATCTGTATTTTGATATGATCTTTTCAATTTTGTAGTTATAGCAGTGTTCGCATTGTGATAATAAGTTGTCTTGAATCTCATCATGGTATAGAGGTCAAAATTGCCCATTTATGATGGTGTAGTTGTTCAAAAATGCCAAAATAAAACAAACATACAAGAAAGACATGAATACAGAAAACAATAAAAATTCTAGAATCTGCCAATAGGTGATTTCTCTATTCAGGAGAGGAGTGGAAGACCCCTAATGAGCCAATTCACACCCTGACCCCTTTCCGAGCCTTTGTGCAACTAACTTTTATCAGTTTGCAGAATAAAGGTTAGTTACTTAGGTACCACTCTAGAAACAGTTTACTGATTCGAATTCACGCACTCAGCTTTTATCTTGCAGAATAAAGGTTAGTTACTTGGGTACTACTCTAGAAACCGTTTACTGATTTGAATTCATGCACAGAGCTTTTATTTACCTTGCTCTCCTTCTTCAGCCCCACTTTGTGTTGTAAAGAATGGGGTGAGGTAGTTCCTATCTAACGCTGTGAATGATGCCGTGCTGCAGGAAGAATCAAAGCTAGATTTATCAAGAAACCAAGGAAAATAAGTTATCTTTTTGGAAGAACCCTGTTTTGAGGACACATTCCCGTACCTTTTATGGAACTCTTTGAGTTTCATCTTAAACCTGTTCCCCGATGATGAATCGGGATCCACATCATAAGAAGGGGCTATATACCCATTGTTCCCTTCCAATCTCTGACAGTAAAACGGAAGCAGAGAAAACGAGTGAGATCACCAACCATCATTTTACTCACGTATGTTCCCAAATCCCAACTATTTGATCCATAAATAATAAGACATGATAGAAACATTGTACAGCAAAAGGACAGAAGTGCGACAATCCGTATGTAATCAACTCTTGTTAAGGAAACCATCTCACAAAGGTGAGCAGGTTTTCATTTTCCCCCTTCCTTTTTCTTCTTCACGCATGTGTGCCTTTTCTTTCCCGATCGGTTTTCTTTTGTACAATTTGGGTCCCGGAAGTTTTCGAGATTTGTCCTAAAATAGTTTGCATAGTTGGGAGTCGAGGGACTGCAATCCAACCCTCAACCAATTTCCAGGTATGACAGAGTTTTGGAAATTAGAGTGGAGTATAGTGGACTACATGCGTTTTTTCTTCTATTGGTTTTAGGCTTCTTCATGTATAGGGCCTTTTGGTCCTTGGTCTTCTTTTATACGTGGGTGGCATCCCTTGATACCCTTTCTATAAATTTCTTGACCATCAAAAATTGAAACAAAACTATCATGATTCATGCCATTAATCCAAATTACAAACTAGAGATATAAAGAAGAATTGGAAAATAAAAAGAAGAATGAGAATTTAGAGGGGAAATTTTGGCATTTCATAAGAATTTTGACACAGGTTGCAAGATAATACAGGTGGTCCCCTGTTTAAAAACACTTATGAACCTGTTCAACCTTTCTTTACTAAAATCAGTAACATGAATTCAAATTGCTGGTGATTGGCATGTATAAGTCTACGGCATTTTTATAGGTACACAAGTAAGTTTATGCCCCCTATTGCATTAACTACTAGATTGCATCTCCTCAACATCCCCTCAATATGAAGGGAAGAGGTAGGGTGTTTGATTGTGCTCCTCTGTGCATAGGACATACATTTCTAGTTTACCAGTTTTCATTTTGCAAAAAAGGGTACTTTTAGTACTAGCATGGAATTTCGCCACATAATTCAGATATGGGTCAGTAGCATAACATCTTTTCCTGGAATAACAACATATATACATGTTCTTTCCCCAACTCATGCTCGTGTGTTAATCAATTAATCAAACCAGTGATCAGGATCAGGAAGATAGCACATTCAGGGAAACAATATAAAACACACTGGCAACTCAACTCTCTCTCTTCTCTCTCTCTTCTCTCTCTCTCCTAAGTTCCCCTGGTCTTCTCCGCCTAGGGCTTGTGCTTGGGGGGAGGGCGGCGCCGCCCCTCCCTGCCCTTCCCCCCGGGCTCCTCTTCCTCCCTCTCTCCCTTTTCCTCTCTCCTTCTCCCTCCCTCTCTCGCCAGATCTGGTTTTTCCCGACTTCTCTGCTGGCTCGCCTCTCCCTCGGTGGTTGCGCTGCCTGCCCTCACTGGTGGTGTGGTGTTTCCCTCCTGGTCGTTTCGGTTTCCGGCGTCTGTGCTCTCCCTCGCACCTCGGTCCAGTGTTGGGCACCTTTCGTCTTGAGTTTTGGATCCCGGACCGCCTTGTTCCAGATCCAGCTTGTTCCCCCAGTTGGTTTCGCTGGATTCGTCTGGTTTCTTCCCCTGACCCTGTGTGCCTGTGCGTTTCTTTTTCCGAGTGCTGGTGTGGTCTCCGGCGATCATGGAGGCGGTGGTATTGGGGTTTTGGGTATTTTCCGCCGGTCGGCATCCCTTGGGTCGATCGGTCTCGCGTCTAACGGCCTGGTCTTTACCTCTCTTCCCCCTTGTTGTCGGTGCAAGCTAGGTTTTGGCGTTGGAGTTCTTTTTCCTCTGTTTGTGTTTTTCCTTTTTCCTGCAGGGCTTCGGTTTGGTTTTGGTGATTTCAGGCTGTTTTGGAGGTGGATGTTGGAGTTTGGTGTCTGGCGATGGTGTTTGGGACGGTGGACTGGCGTTTTGGCGGTGGTGCCGAGGGTTGGATGGTTTTGGCGGCGGAGGCGTGTGGTTGTGGTTCGCTCCCTGAACCCCGATTTGTTGTGATCACTGCTATTGTAGGCCGTTTGTTTTGTCTGGCCACCGGCTTCTACATCTGGGCGTGGTTGGTTCTGCTTAACGGCGAGGCCGGTTGACGCGGTGGTTTGTGCGGTGGCAGCGGTTGGAGCTTTTTTGGGTTTAGGGTTTTGGTTTGGGTGGGCCGGCCCAGGTGTGGGCCGGGATAGGGTTTTGAGCTTTATTGTTTTTATCTGGGTATTGGTCCGGGCTTCTTTTGTTTGTATCTCTTTGGGACCATTTTGACCCTGTTTGGTCGTATTGGTCTTGTATTGGGCTTTCGTTTCTGTACTTTCCAACTTCCGTGTTGGACCCTGTTTTAATAAAATTTCGCTGATCAAAAAAAAAAAAAAAAAAAAAATATAAAACACACTTTCCAAGGAAAGAATACCCAAATTGTGAAGTGTAAGTATTGCAACAGTACTCTCAAGAACCAATTGCATTACATAAAATAGACACTACTTTTAAATAAGTGTGTGATCTAAAAGCAATCAAAAAGTAATTAAAAAAATGGTAGGATGTGTGGAAAATCAGCTCATGCTAAATAGAGTGATTTCGAGGGAAACCATTTATCTCGATGCAGATAGACAAGTAAGGCCTTTTGCATGAAATTTTTACGCTACAGGGTTGACTCAAGGTTGGGTTAGTCCTTTAGTAATGAAACATAAGGAACTAACGAGTCATATTTCCAAAGGGAAAGTTTTTAACACAACATTTTGTACAACATGCTGAGGTGGCACTGTATCATTGGGCAATGCAAAATTGCATCTTATTCATTGCCCAATGATACAATGCCACTTAAGCATGTTGTGCATATTGTTGTGCTAAGTGTTGTGTTAGTAGCATACCTCATTTCCAAAACTTACTTCACCCACAGGGCTATCACGACCATCGCCTACGACTTTTAGAGCTTCCAGCATGGTACCAGTTGATCCTCCAATCAGTAAAACCTGCAACATTGCTTACATGGTTAGAAAAAAATGAGGCAGCAAGAAAAATAGACAAAAGCCCCGTTGAAAGCACCAAACCAACAAGAATTGCATTATCTAAATGTATAGTCATAAAATAGACCAAGTTGGTAACTCCTGTTGTCCAATCAAGTTAACAGCCTGTGCACATGATTACACCAAAAAGTCAATAACTTGTGTTTCATCCAATGCTCTGATGTATAGAGCTCCTTTTTCTGGAAAGTACCAATAGCTTCATCACAATGTCAGATTCTAGAAAGAACTGAAATTTTCAGAGGGAAATCCCTAAAAGGTTGCTTGTAATCATCCCCAAAAATCAATGGGAGGCCTCCACTTTGGTTGCATGGTTATGGAATAAGGTAATTCTAGCAGTAGAAATGAAACGAGAGGGAGTTCTATCATATAGGTCCAACACAAGATTGAGCAGTCGCACATAGTTCGTACCGGAGATTATCTGGTCATATATTGGTATCAGATTTCCAAAATCTCAACGTAAGATGTATATCTCCACCCATCTCGGTAGAACTCAACAATTTTATTTCCAATAACTTGCAGTCAGTTAGATATAGAGCCAATTCATATCTTTGGTCATTAGAACGCAATTATGTCCTCAACCGCTCAATGCTAGTCTTTCTAGGCCTTCATCTTGTTCTTTGGATACATTCTGCTTGTCATCATTGCATTTGGTTGTGAGACTACAACTTTCACAAGATATGTGGTCATTAGCCGGATTGTGGGATACCAATCCAGAAATTGTTGCCCTTACCAAAACTAATAAACATACAGTCAAAATGTACGACTCTTTAAGATATTGGATAAATGATTGTCTGAAGGATCACATTGGATCCATTTGAAACCACAAATGCTGCTGATCATATATCACGCCTGAAACATGAGGAGCATTCTGTTCTTCTCCCCCAAAAGCCAAGATAATCCAGCAAACTATAAGGCTTTTGATATACCAGATAGCAAGCTAGGATGCATACCGTTAAAACAACTATTGCCGTGGTTGCTGTAAATATTGTTTGACCGTGCCCTTCGGGGAGATCATGAACTGATTGCAGAGCAAGCGCAAAAGCCATAGCCCCTCGGAGTCCTGTTCAACCACATAGAAGTGACAGCGTCATTGTCATTGCAAACGAAAGCAACTTAAAGATTCAATGACATCTGATCCACTTACCACTATACCAAAGTGCTTTCTGATGTTTTAAAGGTATCTGCCGCTGCTCAGGTCGAACCAGATTCACTATATATGCACAAGAGAAGACATTTACCGCCCTTCACAGAACAATTACAAAAACTGTGTTAGCAATTCCAGAAACATAACCCCATATATTGCAAGTGCATCCCAAATATGGCAAATAAAAGGCAGCTGACATGCATTGAAATGACAATATTACCAGGAAGCATAGGATAAGCAATCTAATACGCCTAAGACGGCCAATAATTCGACAATTGGTCAAAGTTCAAAAATTAGCTAATAGGGTAAGCATACCTTGCAACTCCAATGAATAACTGAGCAATCATGAAGCAAGTTAAGAAATGCCAATGTTACATTTACGTAAAAGAAACAGAAGGAAAAGACATCATTGTGTTTAATCGGCCTACTGGCTAAAGGATACAATAGAAAAAAAGATGAATCCAACGTGGGACCAACTATGCTGTTCAATGGCAATGTCAAATCCCATGTAAATAAATCTGCAGAAAAGTGAAAAACAAATAAGATGGCGTGCCAGAAGTAGTGAAAGAAAAGGCCGGATAACCCAACGTAAATAATTGAATGCTCACTTACATAAAAGTTTCTGCCAATGATGAGATCAGATGAAAAAATGCAGACACAAATCGTTGAGAATTGTCTGACAAATTGGAGAATGTATAATGCTTCATAACCTAAAACAGAAAACAATCATTAATCTTATCACATGATTGATAACTCCATTAAAAAACCATGTATAAGTCATAACCACTAATCGCTTACAATTCCAGTGAACAATATTGATACAATACCAGAAAGGCCAAGGCCTTCTGCTAGCATGTACCTACAAAGAAGGAGAAGGTTGAATGCATTAAGATGCGTGCTGAGAATTACAAGCAACTAAAATCAATTTCACATGACAAGACAAATAAGGCCTCGTATAGCTTACGAGAAATACGGGAAAAGGACAAAAAGGCAGCACTCCAAGTTTTGTAGACTGCACAGAAAATCTCAAAACAACAAACTGATAAATTCACAGATTAAACACAAACTTCACGGAGAACAGAGAGAAATATGTGCAGTACTCACTTGTCAATATCTAAACCTGCATACTTAAAAAGGTTCTAGGGGTTAAGGGATCACCGACATTTTAAGAACACTACAAGATGATTTACAAAACTAAATTTAGCAGAATTAGTAAGTTAAAAGGATATCAAAGCAGAAGTAAATCCAACTCCGACACCTGCAAAGCCAGAAGCATGCTTGTAAGTATTCTCAAGGAAGTTTCGGACATAATACAAGGAGAAAGCAGAATTGTTTATTTGCAACAGATCTTGGAAGAAAAGAAACATATTCCCTACTAACAGGCGAAGGATGGAAGAGGTATATAGAAAAAGAAGAGTCGAAAAGGTCATCTTGGGTGAAGAATCTCTAAATGTTGGGGACTAAACCAGAGAGCATGTAATTCTCAATCGAATTCTTTTCGCCTGTTGGAGAAATATGCAACTCAAGAGAAGAAAGGTTCTATTCTTGATCCAAGGCTATGGAGCCAACAGAACCTTAAATACGACAGAAATGAGGTTCAAGCAAGAGACCCGTTTTCTAAATCGGCAAGACGACTCAGGAGTAGTAGAAAGTTGCCACAACATAGGAGGTGTTTGCTTTGACGGAGATTAAATGGGAGAAATGGATTCATGGATCCAAGGCCAACTAATTGTCACAAGGCTTTGGTTTGCTTCTGTATGCCATGCACAAAATAGCAAAATAACACCCAATATCCTCTATCATTCATAACAGTTAACTCGGAGACCAAGCTTTCTCGTCAACCATAACAAAGACGTTGAATTCTGCCATTTTCCTACTTCTAGTAGCAAGGGCATCATAGAGTTAACCTGCTGACAATGAGCCGACAAAGGTCTCAAGAAATCTGACAATGATTACGAAGAGATTTTGTCCAGAAGAATGACTTTTTACCAATGACATTGTCCTACAAAACCATAAATTGGTTGAATTAGAACTAGAACTCCAAAGGATACACAAATTTTTGTGGCCACCTTACATACCTATATAAGGAAATTGCCATCTTCCAGTTGTGAACATACAAAAGGATAAAGTCCCACGTTAATACAATCCATCCTTAAGCAAACAAACCATGAAATAAAGAGAAGAATCTGAATAGAAGCAATTAAAAACTTACCGCATCGTTCAAAACAGATTCCCCGAAGACCAAGGCATAAAGGTTTGTGTCTGTGCCAAGTTCCTGCAATTATGTAATGTCAAGTGTATGTGAATTTGATTTGAGGAAAAATTATCGTCACGATGATGTCAAACAGTAGATCTACTTTCTCCGACACTGCTCAGCATGCAAATCACTCACCCAAGAAAGTATAGGTTAGAAGAAAGAGTAAACACTCGTGTGAACATGAAAGAAACGTAACCAAGTCAAGAAACAATTGTTTGATGGAGAAATCATATCTAAACATTTGGACAGCTATAACTATACTCAGCTTACTTTGACTGAACATCCCTCCTATCTATGAAGCATGGATACGGATACGAGACGATACGATACGGATACATAGATACGTGATTTTTCTAAAAAGTCGGATACGTTGAATAAAATAATTCCTAAAATTCCATTACACAAGTTCACCATTATATATATATACACAATGAGAGAGAGAGAGAGAGAGAGAGAGAGAGAGAGAGAGAGAGAGAGAGAGAGAGAAGCTATGTCGATCGATTTGGGGGAAAACACATATAAAGCCCTAATTACACTTTTAACACACATATTTCAAGTAATAACATATTTACCCCGCCAGTCCAAGACGTATCCTAGCTATCTAAACGTATCCGAATACCAAAAAAATAAATTTAAATTTTGGTTACTTAAAAAAATGTAACGGATACGTATCCGGAGAGTATCCGAGAGTATCGGTATACGATACGGATACGTTGCGCGATACGGAGGCCAAAATAGAGTATCCATGCTTCATAGCCTACCACAATACAACATAACCAAGAAATAACTAAGAATTAAGGAGTAAAAGATGAGTGAAAAACAATTAGTTATCCAATATCCACACCCCTAAAGGAAAGAATTGGTAAGCCAAAATTGATGTTAGCCATTTTTTGGCTGATTTTTCCAATTGCACCCCTTGAATGCTGGACTTGGTGTTGGGTTTTGATGGGAATTTAGTCTTTTCGCACAAGTTGTTGATATTTTTCGCGATTCCAAAACTGCCGTTATCAAACTTTTGGAATTTCCCATTTGGGTCCTTTTGGCATTTTGGTCAATACTACAAAAGTAGCCTAATACAAAAAAAAAAAAAGGGTACCCTAATAAAACAAATTTAGTCCTTCCGCCAAAAAATTGCGTAAAAGTCATAATTTTTTTTCCCGATTCCTTTCGTCGAGACAAACCAATAATTACAATAAAATCGATGCAAACTAACAACCGCAATTGATGCAAACTAACAACCGCACAAAAAAAGGGAAGTGAGTTTGGCACTCCCCAAATTGATCTTGGCACTCCAACATCAATCTGTATAAGGACTTTGATCTGGGCACTCCCAAAATTAATTTTGACACACAAGCTCCAAACAACGGGCAAGATACTTGTGCTGGACACGAGGCATCGCACCTAGTTGAGAAAGAAAAACTTGGATCCTCGCAACCACTTGAACTGAATTACAAAGTAGAGAAGTTTTGAATAAAAAAAAAGAGTTCTACTTGCTCCTTGTGTTCAATCTATAATCAAGGTTCATTCATTATTTTCTCCCACATATTTTCATTTTACTGATATTTTCTCCTAATTCCTATATTTTGGCTCTATAATTTTCTACGTTCCTCATTTACATAATCTTGAAAACTAATCTGTAACAAACTCCTTTCGAAAATGACAAAGATGACCGATTCACTAAAGTTACGCAAATAAGGCCTACTAAGAATAAGGTTTATACTGGGTTTGCAATTCTGATGATCGAGGGCAACTGAAAATGGTTATGAGTTAGTTGGGAGGCATGAAAATGGAAGTTCAAATGCAGCTAGCTCATCAATAATCATTTGTGCAAGGCAGACAATTTTCTGTTCTATGGTTTCGGGTTTTTTTTTTTTTTTGGAATAAAATAGAAAAACCCAGTGTAGAAAGTTGTTTGGGTTTCAGTTAAAGACTTAGTGATACAACCAGGGGAAGCCGATGACCAAGGGAAAAGTTCACATCAAATACCAACTCAAACTTTTACCAGATAGATCAATAAATAAGCTCTCTATAATATCTGAAAGAAATTTTAAAAAAAGAAGCCCCAGTAAAAAATTATTGACATTATACCAATGAAACTCATGTCAGCATGATTTAAGCATATGGAACAATGGTAACCCCTATTTCACATTTTTTTTTCCTTTCAGACTCTACACATCATCTCTGTAAATTATATAGTCCAAAATAAGCAAATTCTTATCAGCCTTTAAGAGCTTGACCCTTCCCTGAAATCAGTTTTGTTTAGTTACCAATTGTCCCGAAAGCTGAAGTGGTTAAAAAATAGGCCCAACACTTATGCAAAACTCTGTCTCGCAAACAGAGATGCAAATATGGATAGAGCAAAATAGAATACTAACGGGAGAAAAATAATACAAACCGAGAACAAATGCAAACAGAGACTTGAACTCAAGACCTCTCGCAACCTGAGCTCTAATACCATGTTAAGTTACCAATTGTCCCAAAAGCTTAAGCTGTTAGGAAATGAGTCCAACAATCTATATCAAATTATTCAACAAGTTTCATCCAAAAGAATCATTTGTCACATATATGCCCCCTTGTATTGTCTTTAGTAACTTCAATTATCAAGGAAACAATATTCATCAATGTGATAATGGAAGATATCCGATAAGTCAATAAGTCAATAACACAATCGACTACCTTTGTACCAATAACTTCAAACTCTTGAGGAAATATTTCAGACGGTAACATTTCCACTTGAAGTATTATCTTTTTGTGATGCTTTTTCTATGTGTGGCGTTATATAAGATTCATGGGTCATATGCAACAAAACCAAATCATGGCAGAATACATTCCGCTGGTTAATATGGAGCACCAACTCACCTGAAATATGGACAAAACAGTGACAGGATCCGTAGCTGATATAAGAGCACCAAACATCAGACATTCGACAAATGGAAGTCGGTACATGAGGTACGTCAAACCTCCAAGGTAACTGAAAAAGGTGGCATTCAAAGAGAATAATTATCTCATCAGGCCGAACCACTAGATTGCAATTAAGAGGATGAGGAAAGAAAATACAGAGAGATACTCACACCAGAACACCTGTGACGATAGAAGCTATGAGCGTTCCTAGGATTGCAAATGTGACGATGGCCCCAAAGTTTGAGAAGAATGGTTTCTACAAAGAAGCATATTACCATACACAAATTGAAATGAATAGCAAATCTTGCATCAAATGTCAATATCTTCTTCCTTTTATAAGTATGCATCAAATAAAAATATCAAAGGAGGAAAATCACGAAACTTACGGGGGCTAAACTGAATCCTGACTGAGTAAGCACAAAAAGGTCAAGGCAAACAATTCGAAAGAAGCAATTCGCAAATAAAGCAGTAATAGCAATGAGTTTCCAGACTCTAGACAACAATTGGAAAATGTTAACTCCAGTAAAAAACATTGGGCAAAGTTCCAAGTATGGATATAATATGATAGGAGGCAGCAAAAAGAGGAAGAAAAACTCCTCATGGAAGTTAAACCACGTCCTGCAAAAAAAAAAATTTGTTTAAAAGTTGAGATTATAAATTTTCCAATATATAACCAAAAGGTAAGAGAAACAATTGCTTTATCATAAAAGTATATATTTCTCTGAGATGAATTAAGGTAGTGACCTGATGTTAGTTTCCGTGTTTGAGATGTTAGCAAGCCCACCCACAATTAGACCTGAAAGAAATAATACGAAGCAGAGTTCAATGTACTTCCAATCAGTCAATCAGAACTCAACGTAAAGAAAATTGATTCTCCACAAATAAAGTCAAAATTCAATGAATCAAACACATAATAAAAACCAACGCTAGTAGAATCGTAAACATAAACACGTAGGGGTCGTTTGTTTCATGGGATTAGTTATTCTAAGTTGAGCACAATCCCATGTTTAGTTTTTAATTTTGTCGTCAGAGCTATTAGTTCGGGAAGGATTAATAATCCCTCGTTTAAGGTATTATAAGTCCCATGGACGGGGTGGGAGTTCTAATCCCAGGATAAGAGAATGGGACTAACATGTAAATTACCAAAATCACCCTTCCATATGGAGATTTGCTCTAGCTTTAAATGGGGGCTTTGCTAGTGGACGGTGGGATTGGTAATTAGTCGAGGTAAGCATAAGCTGACCCAAACAGTAGAGTTATCAAAAAAGAAATCTACCATCACAGATGGTACCAGATTCAATCTCATTCCTGGCATGCTTCTTCTCCCCTCCTATTTTAATCACCAAGAAACTTAAACACATGAAGTGAAGGAAGGAGTAGTTCATCTTTGCAACTATCATCGATCTCTCCACTACTAAATCAACTATAGGCATAGTAAATTGCTCTGTTCTGTTGCGTCTTTGTCTCCATTTTTTATTGTGTATGTGTTGATCCGCAACTGACCTTTTCTATGGTCTAACACCCGGATTGTGTTGCGTCACATTACACTTTTTCGCATTGCTTTTGTTGAGCTTCACATAGATTTGGAGAGGTATTACTCATTAAACAGTAAGTTGTGCACCAAAAGCCAATTAACCGGTTAGTTAAAGACAGTGATCTAACATGCGTCGACCAACTCCGTATGGACCATCATGCCTTTTCCTACTTATTACACGATATAATAAGCAAAGTTTTATGAGTAATTCAGCCATTTGGCAAGTTTATCCTACTCCTTGGTCCATCAAACCAAACATGCAATACACAGGCTAAGACAAAATCAAGCATACAATCCCCTGAATCCCCAAACATAGGACTCATGGTATTACATTCTAAAATAGTCCCAGTATAGTAAGTCCTAGCTAGGACTAATAGTCTCAGCAATGCTGATCCCCCTAATCCAGTCCGATGAAACAAACGAGCCCGTATAGTTATCGAAAAGGAAAGTAAAAAAATTTGAAGGGTTCTTACGATTCAATTCAATTAATCAAACCCATAAGGCCATAATAATAGGAATTCCAGTAGAATGGTAACAAAAACATGTATACTTTCCAAAAAGGAAAAAACAAAATAAGGGTTTACGACCCAAGTCGATGAAAATGAAATGAAAAAGAAAGCAAGGGTTTTTGAATGGGCAATTACCGATCAGAAGCGAGGCGCTGGCTTCGGGGAGATAATAGAATCTGTGACGTCGTAAGACATGGCCAAGTACGAAGGAAAGAACGAGCATCATGATCTGAAGAAGGATGCCCACTCCAGCCGCTTGTTGCTCTTTTCCTGGACTCCCTCTTGGGTCCGACGGAGAAATCTGGAGTAGTTCCACTTCTTCCATGCCCATTCTCAATGCTCCCCTTCTCTCCCTCCCTCTGCTCGATCAAGTCCGATGACCACTCCAGCGAATATCTGCTTTTTTCTTCACCCTTCACGACTCTCGTTCTCACGCTTCGTTTTTCTCGTTCTGTTAATTTCAGCGACTTGAATTCATAAAATCGGATTAATTACGCTTTTACCTTCTTGAGGTGCCAGCGGTGAGTTTAATTATCATTCTTAAATCGATCATAAACTGGTAATTTCATTTTTTTTAATTTTCGATAATTTGCAAGAATTAATTATTCATCTAGACAAGTGGAATCACGAAAACATAAGGATGTGAATTGAAGTTGAAAAAAAAATCAAGTGACAGCATGACAGTGAAATTTATTAAAGTTATTATTTTTGTCCTCAATAAATTTTTTCTATTTGACTTTTAGTGTTAGTGTTTTGTTAAATTTTTTTCTTTGACTTTTTTGTTAAATGTGTTTTGTTAAATGACACAAACAAACAAAAAAATAACACACACTGGCAATACACCTTTACACTTTTCAATACATTTTTACATATCTCGTCATTTTTCAACACATTTTCAATCATTTTTTTTTTACTGCATTACACTTTTCAATACATTTTTCTTGTTAAAATTATTATTTTTATTTTTAGCAATCTTTTACTTTGTCTTTTGCATTAAAATTTCGCATGTCTAGACAAATGAATAATTTTAAATTTATTGCAAAACTAATAAAAGATCAAGAAAGACAAATAATAACACAGCTGCAAAAATAATGCCCAAATAACTCCAATCATTACTATTATGTTCTCGATTGGCGTCACTAATATAGAGGCTGGTAAACAAATAAATAATAAGTTGAATTTGAGATTGATTGATTTTTAATTAAATTTGAATTGAAAATAGTACTTTATACTTTAAAGTCTTTTTTTTACCGCATTTCTTAAAGATTAGTTTAGGATCATGTCTAGACAAATGAATAATTTTAAATTTATTGCAAAAAAGCGTAATTTTGGTTCAAAAGAACCGTCAATTGAAAATTTTGTGGAGCCCTTCGGAAAAATGTTTTAAAAATAATGAATCAGTTCGGATCATAATGTGGGGCCAAAAACTGGGTCCCAAAATCATTACATTTATTAAATGTTCTCGATTACCCGTAATTACCCGTAGTTTTATCGTCCACTTATAAAATGATGGACTGAATTTGAATATTATCAAAATTTGAGCGACGTAAATACTTTTTAATAACTATGATGTTTAAAAAAACAAGTGAATAATAGTCAACTCAATAAAAGTTTTGAAATCGACTCGGGAAAATGGATTTCCACCAACCAAGGGAGGAGGGTCTCTTGCAGCCCTTGCCACAAGTCAAGCAGATGGGTTAACCACGTTATCTCGTACTAACGCATGTTTTGCGGGACATAATACTCCATTCACGCCGTTTATTAGGGTGTAGTATACGAGGAGTTGAGGGCTTTGTTCGGTCTGGATTTTGGGTTAATGAGTAGAGAGAGATAGAAAAAAAAATTTAATTGGGGACCGTGCAGGGCGGCGGGTCTTGAGACCTAAACCGAACAAGATGGAGGATTCTCTTTTTTGTACTATTATTTATTATCACCCTACAAAACTCCTTTTTTTTTTGTTTGAATTGGTTGCGTCAAATATAATTGTCAAAATGGTAGCATATTATTAAGAACTTAAGCAAACCAGTACATCAAATAGATTGACAATCTCTATGTTAAAATAAATTAACCAATCCGGCGGCCGGAACTCCCAAGTATTGTTCTAGACCCTCCCAAACTTACACGAGCCAGCTCATTCGTCACTGCATTTGCAAATCTCCAAATAAACCGAAAAACACGACTCTAAAACTAATGAACTATATTCCGGATATCCTAAAAAATCACTTCCACTTCCTAAGGGCAAACCATTTCTTCTCTCAGAATCTTGACGGTAGTTTACGAGCCACTTCAAATGTATAAGTGTCCACATCGAGAAAAATCCCAAACTCCATCGCATTTCGTTACGCCAAAACTTCAGCACACAATACGAATCCTACCGCACCCAATTTAATCACCATTGCAGCAACAAAATATCTCATCTGATCCGTGCACCACCATACCAGCACCCACTTTATTTGCCTCTTTTAGCCACACTCTAGACAGTGGCTGCCATCTACTATTCCCCTCATTCGAATTCTGTGCAATTGCCCTGTTTGAATCCTTTGTAGCCATCACTGAAACAAACTCCTCTGTCCCTCGAACCGCCTTATACACCCCTTGCATGGGCTCACTAAAGGTATCACGAAATAGCTTTTTAAAATCTTAATGATAAAAATGTAAGTATATAAATTACATTTCTGAAAACAAATAATAGTGTTTATCAATAAGAAAGAGACTTAGAGAGAGAAAGAGTTTTTTCGCTAGTGAACTTGAGAGTAAAAAGCTTTCAAGGTGATTTAGGCAAATGAGGCCCTTACCTATTTATAAACACCAAGGGAGAAGTCTAGAACATTTTGTCAAAGCTTCTCAACTAATCTTCTCTAAAAATATAAAAAGCAAATGTAGAAAATAAAAATATAAGACTCCCCCCCTACTTTCTCTCATTGCGGAGGATTGGAGCAATCACTACTCTCTCTTTCTCTGATAGGTATGTCTACATCTATATAGACGTATACATTCATTGCAGGACCTTCAATGATCTGTATTTGCAATCGTGGAAGTCAGTTGCCAAGAGTTTCCAATACTTGCTTCAGGAAAGAAACTACGTGAGGGAGATTGAAACCAATCGAGTGGTATTTCGATGAGTTTTTCATTTGATAAAATCTAAGCTTTAGTTGTTTCTCAGCAAAGATAAAAAAATAAAAATCTAAGCTTTACTTTTTTAAGAAGCAAGAACATACAATTTATGGCCTCCATATCAAGAACCTAAACATAAAGAACCATAGTGGCTTGCCACTCTTCAGAGTATTTTGGATCAAAATGCCCTTTGTATGTATGTTGGGTGTGTTGTGTAAAGAGATAGTGAAGAGGGTTAATTCAATAATTCTATTATATTTTGCAAGTTACCGTATTGCACTTATTAAATTTTTGATGTTTTACATTTGAGTCATGTGGTTGTGTATGTGTTTTGTCCAAACGTACATGGGCATGTTTTGAAAAACACAAGGCGAAGTTTGCACACAACTATTTAAGTAAAAAAAAAAGAGGAGGAAATTTAGCATTTACTCTTTTTTATTGTCTAAATAACCCTTTCTTGCCCTCATGTAAATCTCTAGAAGTTCTTTAAATTAAATATCGTTTTAATGAAGCCTCCTTTACGAAAAACAAAAACAAGAATAATAGCACCTTATAGAATTTCTGCTTGAAAAAGATATTGTGAAACAACACACTTTATACAAATACCCAACTCTCCACAAGGTAGGTGTTAATGCAAAAAACATATACTAGGTTTCACAATTTTGACAATAGAAAATCCCAATTGATTGAGACTTACTGCTCGATTAGTCTTGATATTTGCCTCTTTTTTTAACCTGTTTTTTCAATAAAAAAGAAATGTGCGCCGCACCTAACTTATCTAACAGCGTGAGGATGAGAGAAGATTAATTCTATCTCTTGAAGATATTAGGTAAATGAAGAGATGTCTTACAAAGTGAACAATTGTTCGGTAAATAAGAGCATTGGTTATACATAGAGCCGGCTTAAGGGAGAAGCCCTGGCTTCAGGCGTACAAAAATTGTTAAAAAATGGAGGCTTCCAAACTTTTAAGACTCGTCTATATGTATATTAGGCCAATATAGTTTTTAGTCTAAGCATTCTATACATAAAATTGGCCCAATTAAATTTTGTTTTTAGACTAATGTTCAAATGACGAATTTTGAAGTATTATAATGGTTGTTTATGTTTGAATAACTACTAGTGCATGCCTGTGTCTGTGCCTAAAGGCACGACTTGAGCAATCGATGCACGTGCATGTGCTCGTTTTTCGCGGTCCTTTTAATTTTAGAGAGCGGGAAAGAGAGGAGGTAGTGAGAGAGAATGTGGTTTGAATTTCAAAAATGGGAGAGAGAAAGAATGTGGTTTGAAATTTTGGGTTTGGTGGGTCGGTGGAGGGAAAGGGTAGAGAGAGGGGAGTGAGTTAGCAGAGAGAAGAATAAAATATAATATGATAACTGGGACAAAAACTGTTTTGTATTGTAATATAGATACGTTTCCAATCTGTATAGTACTCCATCTTCTTTTTTTTTTAGCCAGAAGAAAGAAAATGCATTAATCAACGAATCCAAACAAATACAACCACTAATAAAAAGAAAAAACAAAAATAAGAGAAAAAAAATAAAAATACATAAAGGAAAAGGAAAAAAGAACCACCAAAGCCTGTCATCGCCGCTGTCACGTTGGTGTCGGGGCCCAGATGTGGAAACCCCAGATCTGGCTCCCCCTTGCCCAAAAATGAGATTTCGGCCGCCCATAGCTCCAGGAGAGAAGATCCGATCGTCCATGGGGAGTTGCCGGCAATCTAGAGGGGAAGTACTAGAGGAAAGGAGAGGAGGAGGTGGAAGGGGGCGGTGGGGGAGGGGGCAGTGAGGCGGCAGGGAGAGTCTTCTCCCATATTCTTCTCTAACTCTCTCTCTCTCTCTCTCTCTAGACTCTTCTCATCCCCTGTTATAGTACTCCATTTATCCCCATTTTAATAGTTCCTTTTGGTGATTCCAACTAAATAAGGGATCACAATCATTGCACTAAAATCTACTTTTCTCATTTAACCCTTCAATTATATATTACCCTCTTTTACTATTTAGTTTGAGTAATTTCAAAATGAAAGGGTAAAAGAGGAAAGCATTATCTATTACCCATTTAGTTTTGAATTGGGACAATTTTTTTGGGACTACAAAAAGTGCTAAGTGGGACCATAGAATATGAAAAGATGGAGTATTAAAACTGTAGTAATGGTTTTTTTTTTCCCCCGTAGAGACTCTCTATTGAGTTATTGACAGACCTATGTATGCAAAATATAGAGTAGGTCTCAATTTAATGAGTTCGCTTTCTGCCCTCGAAATCTTTGAGTCGGCTCTAGTTATATTATACAAGTATAAAGTGTAGGTATAAGGTTACATAAAATTATTTTTTACGATGTAAAAGAAAACTAAGATTATTTTTCTGAGGACGATCACAATTTTGGAATATAATGCTCTATTACTCATGTCTTTACATAAGAAATGTACCTATGGAGTACCTTATTTAAATAAAATATGTGCACGCATGTATTCAATTTGAGATCAGTACGTGACATATTTCTCAATGTATTTCCTATTAAATGTCTTCCAAAATTTTGTGAGATATAAATGGATAAGAACTTGGAATTCTCAATGTATTTCCTTTTTTTGTTTTTGAAAAGATCATCATATATAAACGAAGGCCAAAACTAAAAATTTTGTGAGATATAAATTTGGATAAGAAAACAATTTTGGAATAGCCCCATTTGCCTTCCTATTACACCAAATAAACTTTTAGTAATAACCCACTTGGAATAAGACTAATTCTATAAGCCCCCTACCTAAGCAAGGTTGTCTCCCCGATTCATCCTCAATCTTTTATATATATAACTAGGTATTCGAGTTATTTTGCATGCACCTCAATTAATCCCGAAATCTTGAAGTTAACAACTAGGCAAATCAATGACTCCAAAAGAATTAAGAGCGAACAAACTCTTTAAAGACTCATGTTTTGACCATCAGGCCACTTCTTGGGTTAATCATCCCCTATGTGGTTAGGATGCCTTTGAATTTAAGTTGGACTTAAACTCCTGTTTGTCCGCCAATGGAAAAACCTTTCACCAAAATACTTAGATTAATTTTGTAATGAAAATTGAATTAAAACTCTCTGTTTTCCCCAATGGAAAAACCTTTCACCAAAATGCTTAGATTAATTTTGTAATGAAAATTGAATTACTAGCCTTCCAAAATGCCTCATGTCATAATTTTAGTTAAAATTTGATGTCATGAATTTTTTAAAATGGATGAATTTTTCCTCAAAATGGAAACACCTCTCTCAAATTCAACATGAACTTTGATACATGAGGGGCACTGCCGCACGTCTTAACTGCAGTTTCGAAAATTCTCTAAATTAACCGTAAACTTTCGAGCGTATACTTCTACACAAGGTTCTAAAAGACGTTAGTCGGTCCCAGGTCAGCCGGCTATCTACTAGCGACTTTTGGCCAATTAATCGCCGACTTTTGCCCGACTAATCGGGTTTGGATCAAGTCGGGGGGCCTTCTACTAGCGACTTCGGGCCGACTAGTCGGCCAACTTGGCCGATTCTTAGAACACTGCTTCTACGTAAGTTTATGAATGGAAGTGCAAAACTCATTTAGATACCTAATTTCTCTAAGCAAATTAATCAATTACACTAGCAGCAAAACACTAATATTGAAAATCCAGAGCCTTCCTGTACATATCATCGATCAGTATTATTATCATCATTATTATTAATATCATTTGTTATATATCATTGTTAGCACATTCATGTTGAATTGTCAAGCGCATTATCCAACATATATCCCTCTTAACATAAAACTTGTTTGATGACACGTTAAAATGTCGTCCATTTTTTTGTCGCCTATTGTCGATAGCGAAGGTCTGTTTATGTATCCGTGACACTACAAGTCAAGGATAACAGAGTACTGTTTAGTTGTAACCGCATGGTGTTGACAAGTACCCTTCTACCTGCACCGACCGCGTACCGACGGTGTCGCCGACGACGTTGTGGGCTCCAATCGATCGATCCGAGCCGTTCATCCTTCTCAAAATCGAATTCTGAGTGGGCTCCCGCGGGAATCAAGGCAATCGGACGGCTTTATGATCTCGATCCAAAACCGCCCTATTTCATTCAAATTTTGAGAATGATGAACGGCTCGGATCGATTAGTTGGGACCCACACCGGCGTCGGCGACGCGGTCGGTACATTCCTGTCGGTGCAGAAGGAATTATCGTGTTGACAGTAATGTAGTGCCGGCAAAGAGAAATATTCCTTGACATGGATATCGCCGAAAGTAAGATTGACAAATGACAACAATGTGGCGTCGCAAAATGACAAATATTTGTATTTATATATAAATCCCTGACATTGAATCTTGAGGTAGTAAGAATATCGGGGTACAATATTTTCGTTTTGATCGATTTACAACACTCATTTGCGTAAAAATAAAACTCCATCTCTCTCCTCTCTCTCTCTCTCTCCTCTTCGTCGTCTTCAAACTGGGGAAAGTCCCATATCAACCGGAACACCGACGGATCCCACGGCAGCAAGGACCCATTGACTCGCTCTCTTGCCTCCTTCGAGGTGAACTGAAGCAGTGTATCGTTGAACGTCATTGGCGTTTGTAAGGACACTTAACTTAGGCCACTTCACCCTCTTGTCGGTAACGGCACCCGGTCCCCTGTTGGCGTACTCGGCGACAACGGAGGTCTTCTCGTTAGTCGCCCCCGCCCATACCATCCACCCGTCGGGTTGGATCAAGTCCCCGATATCGCTCTGGATCACAGCGGTCTGGGAATACGGTCCCCACGGCCTCCCCAAGTAGGACTTGATCGTCAACCTATTTTTTTTTATTAATGAAATCAGTTAATTCGAGGGGGAAAAAAAAAGCATTGAGAGAGCTTCGAAGAATATATACTCTACCTGTTGGGGAACAATTGTGGCTCGGCTGTGATCCTGCAGTTCTGGAGGACTAGTCCACCGATACCGTTTTCTTCCATATTTCCGTCTGCGGTAACGGTGTTCTGTTGGTTAAGTTCGGGCATTCGGATGACGATGTCGCTGTCCTGGATCAACGCGGTGCCTTTGCCGAAGATGAAGTCGATGGTTCCGCTGATATAGCAGTTACGGTAGTATTGCCGGTTGGATTGGTAGTAGAGGGTGTCTTGGTACCCTTCGAACCTGCAGTCGAAGTAGACCGACAAATCCGATTGGCTTCTGAACGCCACCGCCTGGTGTCCTTTTGTACCGGCGGTGTTCTGGAATCCCATGCTCTTCGCAATGAACCTTGGTCCCATCACGGCTGCCCACACAAATCACGTAAACAAATGAAAACCAAAACTTACACGGTACTTGGGCATAAGCCCACCAGGCTATCGCTTAGGACCCATCAGTGTTTGACCCAATAATAGGGCCTCTAAATTATAAAATATATTAAATATTATGTACGTCAATTGCTTTGTAGAGAAGGTTAGGGTTCAACGGCAAAATCTCCGAGTTATAACCTTCAGCTCTTGTGTTTGATCCTTCTAATCTTTATTTTTTACGCTAATAAATTTAAGTGTTTATATCATCCGTAACGGCTGTAAAACAGTCCGTGAATTGGAAACAGACCTATGTGTAATGGAAACCTGGACAACACGCATGTGATTTTCATCTCATGACCAGTATCCCAAGGTGCGATTTTCAAATCATTTTTTTTTGTTTTTCTGGTCACTAAATTTTTAGAAACGTTGTCATGTAAGTAGAGAAAGCCTGTGGTAATGAATAGTTTGATTGATGCATACCGAATGTGGCAGTTTGCATGGTTACGATTTTTTTGATGCCCATGTTTTTGTCCCCGGTAACAATAGTCTTGGTGGGTCCATCTCCGTACATGAACACGTCGGCAGCTTTCTTAGGTATCACGACGTACTCGTTGTAAGTCCCGGCCTTAACGTAGATGATCCATTTTCCGACACGCTTCGCCGGGATTGCGTTCACCGCGGCCTGGATAGAGTTGTACTGTCCACTTCCGTCTTGGGCCACGACTGCGTTGGGCGTTACTCCACCGGCGTCCAAAAGCTTGCGGTCTCCGGCCGGGAACCAGGTGGGGTACCCGTCGTGTCCAACCTCGGTCACTTGGAGAAGCCGGCGCGATTTGGACTGGGCGGGGGCTGTGGCGGTAGCAGTGGGATTGAACATATCGAGGTCGATGTCGAAGGGCTGCAGGACATCTGCCATCTTGGCAACAATGTTGATGGCGTTGCTGGTGAGCTGTGTGGCATTGACCATGCCGTTCTGCATGGCGGACTTGTACTCAGGGACGTCGAGCTGTTCAAGGCAAGATTGCTGGTAGGAAACCACGGCGGTGAACCAATTCAATATCTCGAATTCCTTGTCTTTCAGGCTGTGGAGATCGCTGTTGCCGACGGTGGAGAACGCGGCTTGGAGGTCCTGAACGGCCCATTCCAACAAATCTTTACAATCATCCACGGCTAACGCTTGGTTAGGGTGTTTGTCCGTGTCAACTTTCACGGACTGAGCCACCTTGAATGAACTGGATGCCTCGTTGATGGTGGCCTGGACGGCCGCCATGATGTAGTCAAGAGGGGTGGCACTTGCGTTATTAGCCACGCTGCCGAGGCTCTTAACGCAAGCGTCCTGATAGTTGGTGGTGGAGCAGAAGCTGGCCACGGATTTTGAGGTGGTCGTCACCGGGGCGGCGGTTCCGCTATTGGTATCGTTACTGACCTCTGGTCACGCCAACAACCACGCCGATAACCACGCCGACTAAGAGGATGAGAGAGACTATCGATATGGCAACTTTGCTTCCCGTTTTCATTTTTGAAGGGTGGATTAAATAATGCCTGGTTTTTTTTTATTAGTAATCTCTCCCTCTCCCTCTTTGAAAATGGATTGACACACAAAAAAGAAAGAGAGAGAGAGATTTTCCCTCCCAAGAGGCTGATGGGTATGATCGGAGTTGCATGGGTAAGGCTTATATAAGACTATGGTTAGCCAAAAATAGGGTAAGGAACCTCCTTATTCTTCTTCCCCTCTCTCCGTAGTATATGGAGAGGAGAGAAGAAAACACCAATGAGCGGTAGAGAGCTCGCGACGTTCGAGGAAAACTATTTTTTAGCATTTTTCATTCAAACCAACTACAGATTTTCTTGTCCCATCACTATTTAAGTGCTTTTTAAACGGTTTAAATTAACTTTGACCGAAGTACCTTTTTTAACGGGATAGAATAATATCATGAACTTTTCATTTCTCAATCTCATGTTGCAAGCTCTTATACCAATAATACAAAGTAGTACTATCATTTAAACAAGGTGGGTAGAATAATATAGATGTAGGCCTATCAATGGATCAGATTTGATCCGAATCCAACTAGAATACAGTCCAAAATGCAAAATAATCCGAATTTGACTTTTATAAATCCGTTTTGGGGTGAGTTTTTGCCAACTTTTTGGACCTTTTTTTTTGCATGGTTTTAGTAAATGAATTCAAAAATTGCTTATTCAATCCGAATATCCGATCTGATCGGTTCTTTTTTAACTTGTTTACGAATTAAACATGGCTAGTAATTTTCACACCTCCTGTTTTGATAACTACACTCCTTTTTTTCTTCTTATAGCAAAAAAATTTACGCATAAAAATTTCACTACAAGACAAGAAAGTGGTTTTCAAAATAGGGGGTGTAAAATCTTTTCTTATACTAAACGTATATGCCCCCATAATTGATTAGAGAGAGCCTCCAAAACATTTGATGAGAGTGAAAGAATTGTCTGATTGTTTGAAAAGTCGACTTTTAGTTCCAATGTAAAGGAGATTTGAGTTTTTTTGGAAAAAATAATATTCCGTGTGATTCGTTGTGTTTTGCTAAAAATATAGTGTTTTATTTAAAAATTTCTAATTTTAGTTAAAAATAGTTTTTATTTTACAAAAAAAAAAAAAAAAAAGCTCTCTCTTTAGTTAAAAAAAAAAAAGGATCAAACAAACGAATTTGAATTGGTGCATGTGGTGTCGGATTGGATCAAATATGTCTGAATTCGATTCGTTAATCATTAGATTTATGATTCGGATCAACAAATCATTAGATTTATGATATTTTGAAAATGGGTTGGTTGAATAATTTTAAGTTCAATAATTTTATTGACTAATTGAGAAAACGCTGTAATTTATTTTGAGTCAAAACAATTGTGATTTACTATATTGAACACCTAAAAACACGAATAAAACTTATATAAACTTCAACAACGAATAAAAACTACATAAACAAAAATAAAAGAACCGATATTGTTGAATACCTATACAAACTACAAACAATAAAAGGTTTCCATCTTGGAACTACTATTCCTCTCATAAAAGTGGTAACAATATCATTTGCATCAAGCTTAATCATATACACGTTGTTGGTCGTTGCTGTCGCCGCCTTCACCGCGGTTGAAAATATGGAAGGATCGCTGCCACCATATCATTTTGCAGCCTTCAGCCACTAGTTATTCAATCCATCACAAAATTGGATCTACTCAATTCAACAATGAAGAGAAGTAATTGTTTTATTCAAAGACAAGAGGGTAGAGCAGAGAGTAGAGAGAGAAAGCGAGAGTGAGGCGATCTGGGTTCTAGGCTGGAGTAACTTCCTCCGCTGCACATCCCCCTCCCCCACCGCCCTCTTCCACCTCCTTCCAGCCCCTCCTCCCCTCTCCTCTCCTCTCCTCTCCTCTCTTTTACTTCTTCCCCTCTTGGATTTGCTGGTAACTTCCCATGCATGGCTAGATCTGCTCTCCTAGCTACCAGTGTGGGCGGCCGGAATCTTGATTTTTGGACCAGGGGAGGCCGATCTGGCCTCCCACACCGACAACAAGCTGCGGCGATGGCACCGGTGGTTCGTTCTGTTTTTCTGTTTTTTTTTTGGTAGTTTTAGGTTTTTTGATAGATTTTAGGTTATTTTTTTATTTTGATTTGTGTACTGTGGTATTTTAATTTATAAAATTTATATCTCTTCATCAAAAAAAAAAAAAAACCAATTAAGAGAAGTGGGAAGATCTTATCTCAAAAGGGTCTCAACCCAAAACTTACAAGGAGGAGAGGGAAGAGAGATTCTTAAGAGATGTTACATTTTCTCTCTCTACTCAGATGGGAGGACAAAATCATTTCAAAGAAATATTGACTAATATACTCTAGGATTCATCTAGAAAAAAAGGATCCACCCATGACAGAGGGGAGCTGCTATCCCTAGCAAGGGACAACACCTATTGTCCCAGGCGATTCCGGGGAGTTCCGGTCTCGTGTCGATGATCGGAAACGTTCACGTCGAAGAGCTCGCCGAGTAGAACAAGTATACCAAAAATTAGCTCAATCGGATATCATTTAGAACAAGTGTACCCAAAATTAGCTCAATCGGATATCATTTAGTACCTAATCAAAACATTTTTATTTTGAAGAGAATGCATCCAAAACACTAGATCATACCTACTCAAACCCATTATTGCCGAATTATATCTGTACCGATCAGGTACTAAATAGTATCCGATTGAGCTAATTTTTGGTATACTTGTTCTACTCGGCGAGCTCTTCGACGTGAACATTTCCGATCATCGACACGAGACCGAAACTCCCCGGAATCGTCGGGGACAGCAGGTGTTGTCCCTTGCTACGGACAGCAGCGCCCCTCTGTCCCACCCATGGAAAGGATAATGCGACATGCATATCACTGCTCGGATCATAAGGAGCAATTTTTTTAGTGACGAGCGGGTACCACGTGGACGTGGTACCTGCGCTCGCGTGATCTGGGCAGTCCATTTCGGTTTCAGACAGTCCGGATTATGGAGAGAGAAACAGGAGAGAGGGAGGAGGAGAGAGAGGGTCTCGATCTCGGCCGTCCAATACATTTTTTTGACAGCCCGGATGCAAATGTTCGGGTACTACATAGGCTCGGCCATGTGATATCCATTCGGTAGCCAACAATTTTTCGATCATAAGGTTTTTTTTTTTTTGAAACGTCAAGATATATAATCACCAACAAAGCCACATCTCTGGACAACACAGAAGATAAGCCGGGCGGAATACAACCTGAAAAAAGAGTAAAATTATGATTTCTACAATTAGCCGCTAACCAATGCGCTCCCCTATTACTCTATCTACTACACCACTTAAAACGCCAATTGAATGACTGTGCCCAAGCCTTGATATCCTCAACAATAGCAGCAATACTCCATGGCCTCTCAGCGTATGACGTCTTCAACACAACTTACTAGCTGCTTGCAATTTGATTCAAAGATAACCATATCCCAGTTTTCCTCCTTTGCTTTTGCACAAGTGATACGAAGGGCCCATGCCTCAACTAAGAGAGCTGATCCAACTGTCACTTTTCCGCAACGCCACCACTGAGCTGTTCCACCATTATCCCTAGCAATAATGCCAAAGGCAGCCGAGCTGCGGGAGGAATGATACGCTCCATCTAAACTAATTTTGATCCAAGAGTGGGGAAGGGGCTCCCATTTTGACTCCTTAATCGGCTTTGAAGGGGTTCTGTTAGCTCCAGCATAAATGACAGCAAGATAGTCCCTATTTGCCGTACGAGCTTGCTCAATAACCTCTTCCGGATTAGGAAGTTTATTGTTGAAAACAAAGCTATTTCTCGCCTTCCAAATGGCCCAGCAGATCTGCATAATACTCCCCACTTCCTCCTTTGAAGTTACTTTCGCTAAATCCCCACAGAGTAAGTCCTCCATCCACCTGTTAATCACTACCACTTCCTTTTGGACAACCCAAAAAATTTTGTTACTTCCAAACCAAACTGCACGGCTCCAAGGGCAGTGGAAGAGAAGATGTTCCATTGTTTCGCTTGCATCTCCGCATATTAGGCAAGTAGGATCATACCCACATTTCCTTCTCGTAAGGTTTGCTTGGCATGGAATCCAATTACGCACAACTTTCCACATAAACATACGTATTTTTGGCAGCGTAGGGATACTCCATAACTTCCTCCACATTGCTTCAGATGGGGTAAACGAACATGATGGGGCTGATGTTCTTCCTTTATTTCTTGAAATCATTTGCAATGCGTATCCTGACTTCACTGTGTACCCTCCTGATTTAGTGCACTTCCATATAAGTTTATCTTGAGCACCAGTTAAAGAAATAGGGACTTTACAAACTTCATTAACTTGCTCAACTGAAATGCATTTCCTGATCTTTTCTCTATCCCAGCACTTCGAAGTGGGCTCAATGTAATGAGAGACTAATTCGTCTTTATGTTGATCAGCAGAGATAGGAACCAACCTACAATCCGTGAGACCAGGGACCCATTTATCATTCCAAAATTGAATAGATTCACCATTGCCCAAATTCCATTGCATACATAAGATGTCTGCCTTCCAACAAACTGGACCATACCCATGATGGTTTTGATCCATTCTCGGCCTCCTCCCATGTCTTGTTTGGAAAATACAAACCCTTTAGGACCCTAGCTGGTAGGTCGTTTTTCACACCAAAATTATATTTATAAAAGCAAGGAATTAACCCTTATTCAGAAGAATAGTGGTCAAGTCCGAGGTCGATCCGCGGAGACAATTTGGCTAAATTACGTTAACTTCGATTAATTTCTATTTTAATTCGGAAAAAGAGATTGATTGATCGATTTTGGGAATTACTAAAGTAAGAAGAGCAATAATAATGAAATTGAGTGAAATTAATGGAGAGAGGATCTAGGGTTCCGAATCCACCCCGACCACGTAACTAAGTTATGTATAGGTTAGGAATAATATTTCGAATCATGAAGGAATATTGCTAGGACTTGCAAATCCTATCGATATTCGTCTAGAAAATAATTGTGTTGCCAACAGGCATGGACTATCCCATAGCACGGACCGTCTCGGCGGCACAACCCGTCTCTTTCACTTCGGGATCCGTGGCAGATTAATTCGCTTACGAGCATAACCCATCTCAATCACCCAAGCACAAACATTGAAAACTATTGATTAACTTGGTATTTGCAAACTAGTACACAAATACTCAACAGATAAAATCATTAAAATAATTCATTCGATCACAATGAAAAAGAGTTCTAGTTAATCAATCGATTCGAAATAATAATCCAAAACCTACACATACACAGAGTTACTTGAACCGAGACTTCATCTTCCCCCTAGAAGAGGGGTTTAGTTGGCCATTGAAAGAAAAACCATTGCTCCAATTTGTTGTTGTTCGGCCATGATGGAAAAGAATGGGTTAATCGCACAGGGCTCTCGGTTGGCTGTTGTTTTAGTATGCCGAGTGTGTAGAAGTCCAAAGATAATTGTACTCTCCCTTAAATAATTTTCCCAAGCCGTGGAACCCAAGGAAAGGAAATAATTATCATTCTTTTTTTCCTAGTAGCACAATGGTCTTTTTCTAATTAGCAGTCCACCGCCCTTTATTTGCTGCGGCATGTATTTCGTTAATCATGACCAAAGGCTCTTCCCACGTGCTATGCTTCTGCCAAGATTTTCTTGTACTAGGAAATCAAATCCTTTGCAAAATCTCACTTTGACTAGGACTTCCTCTTTCCAAATTTAATTGCCTTAACTTCCAAGAATTTCCTGATGCACGTCTAACATGACTCGGTCAATCAATAATGTGCTTTCGTCTTCACGGCATTCGACTTTAACTCCATATATTCGATAATTTGGCACCGAGTCCTGAACTGTAAAAAACAAGTATCACACTCTAAACAATATGAAAAATCCTAGATCCCCTAAGTTTAATAATTTGCTAGTTTTTTTTTTTCTCAATAAAAAAAAACATCAATCAATTATGAACCAATCACAAACAAAAAGCAATTAAACGATGAACACACGATATACGTGGAAAACCCCTTAAAAAGGGTAAAAACCACGGGAGGAAATCAATCCACTAAAAACAATAACATTGTGCAGTTACAAAACGATCTTAATTAACACAATCGTGAATCCTCACCGACTGACCAAAGATCGTGTTGCCGAATCCACGTACACCGCACCAAGTGGTTGATTGCCGCACGCCTTGAATCCTCAAGTCCTCCGAATACTCCCAAAAATCCATTGGAAGAGTGACTCAACAACTTGAATGAACATTGAAGAAGAGTTCCTTGGAGTCACTATTCGTGTTGCTCAATCCTTCATTATATATATCGACTCAATACCCCAAAACCAAAACACATGCACCAGCCCCCTAATCCTTGTTTGTAACGGCAGAAAAATGGCTGTGGAACAACATTCCTTCTTAAAGTAGAATACTCCAGTAGTTCCTTATTGATGTAGAATGCCTATTAAGACCAATAACTTTCCAATATGATAACTCCCGTGCAAATCCTTCCAAAGAAATAATTTGATTAAGCCCCAAACTTTCCTTTGATTTGTTCCCATATCAATCCCAAGCAAATCTTTCCAATTATTTGTGCCTAACGATCTCTACCTTTCAATTTACAAAATATTTGATTTCCTCCACTTCCTAAACAGACACTCTAAAAATAGAAAAAAATAAATTACAACTCGATAATTTGGGATACAATAAAATGTGTCTTGTCATGGAATTTGCCAATAAATATGGACCTTACAATAATCCCTCCTTCACGATGACGCTCCCGCGACTCGAACCCATGACCTCCTGGCTCTGATACCACTTGTCGGACCGCTTTTCCACCAACTCTCCTAAAACCAATTGGTGGTAGGAAGGGCTTCAATTAAGTCTTTTATGGCATTCGACATCGCACCCGCAAGTCTGTTTTTAGAGCGGTCGCAGGGAGTGGCATTGTGTAACCAAATCCATGGGGGCGCTCCGGGCCCAACACAATAAAATAGATATACATAACAAGTGTAAATTAGGGAGCGTAAATAGACACATTTACGCACCTATCACTAGCCCATAATGATTCCCGAGAATGAATTAATCGCCAAAACTGTTTAGCAAGTAAGGCAATGTTAAATGCCTCAAAATCTTTAAAGCCTAAACTCCCCATGCACTTTGTATCCGTCATTTTGTACCAAGCACCCCAATGCATCTTCTTTTGTGAGTTAGAGCTTCCCCAAGAAAACTTACTAATAATTGAGTTCAAGCTAGTACAAATAGAAACAGGAAGTCTGAAGCACATCATAGTATAAAGAGGAATGGATTGCAAAACAGATTTTATGAGTACCTCTTTACTTGCCTGGTTCAAGTGCATGTTCCCCCATCCTTGAGTTTTCCGCATAATCCTGTCTTTTAGGTAGCCCAACGCCTCCCTTTTTGAGCTTCCCCAAAAAGCTGGTAGACCCAAATATTGCGTAGAGCCATCCATCTCTGCCATCCGCAAAATGCTTTTGATTTCTCCTTTGATACTCTCCTTCGTGTTTGCTGAGAAAAAAAGGCTGGACTTTTGGATGTTTAAAGAAAGTCCCGAAGCATCGCTAAAACTCTCCATGAGATCCATAAAGTTGGTACAAGATCGAGGTTCCGCTTCCAAAAACACAAGCGAATTTAATCATCCGCAAATAGAAGATGGGACAACACTGGACATCTCTTTCTCATTTTTAGCCCTCCAATCGCTTTGTTCGAAACAGCCTTGGTCATAAGATTAGAGAACACGTCCGACACCATTAGGAAAAGGTATGGTGATAGGGGGTCGCCTTGGTGAAGCCCTCTTTTTGGGAACACACCACCAATTTGACCTCCATTCACCATGATAGAGTACTTGACCGAGCAAACACATTGCTTGACCCACTTTATCCATTTGGCATCGAGCCCCATTTGTTCCAGTAATCTGAAGAGAAAATCCCAACACACACGGTCATACGCCTTGTTGAGGTCAAGCTTGACAGCCACAAACGCCTTTGGACCCACCTTTTTGTGTTTTAGAAAGTGGAAAACCTCATGGGCAACCAAAATATTGTCTTGAATTTGTCTCCCCAAAACAAACGATGACTGTTGTTCAGAAATGATACTATTCATGAAAGGCAGTAGCCTATTAGCTAATTTTGTAGATAAAGCGGCACAAGCTAATGGGTCGAAGTTGGCTAACCGATTCTGGGTTGGGGACCTTCGGTATTAGGACAATGTTGGTTTGATTGATTTCTATAAGGAGCTAGATTGCCTTCTTGGAAGAAGTTTTGCACAGCCTTGAAGACCTCTTCCCCCACTATGTCCCAATAATTTTGGTAAAACAGCCCGGGAAACCCATCGGAGCCGGGTGCCCCCATCTGGAAAACAGCCTTCTGCACTTCCTCCCTAGTGACATCACGCACCAGACTTGCATTACAATCCAAAGAGATGGATGGTTCAATAAGGCCAATTAAGTCCTCGAAGTCCCTCTGTGGAGGTTCTTTATAAAGGTCATGGAAATAGTGGTGCTATCGCGTGGTGCCCAACAAATACTCTTTTTTGCAAACATTCATGCGGGTTTCATACACGTTGTATTGGACCCTATAAAAACGTGCAATTGAAAGACCGTTGAGGCACTACGTAACGATGGCCATGACCATTGAATAATTTTTTGAATTGTTTACAACTTACAGAGTTTTTGGGTGTAATTATTTTTCCAAGGGAGTATATGGCAATTGCTTGGCCAAACACCTTACACCATTTTGCGATAGTAAGCTAACAAAACAAAATCTTATTACCAAGTTATGGAGTTTGTCCTGAAAGATAATTAATTGCTCCCGATTAAAGATGGAGTCAGGATTGTCTCGACACTTTTGACGTACATACATATGAAAAATACTTAGATACATACCAAATCTCAACAAAATAGGCCTCACAAAAACATCAACTTTATCACTATTGCAAAAAACATCAACTTTATCACTATTGCAAAGACCCTTAACCACTAAGAGGCAATCCGTCTCTACTTCCACAGCTTTCCAATTCTTCATTCTAGCCCATTCCAAAGCTTTAAGAACAGCTAGCGCCTCTGCCACGAAAGCCGAGCATGCAAAAAAAAAAATTCCGCACCCGAGCCACTGATTGCCATTCGGTCCTCCAACCGACACCAAGCAACAGCACCAGTCCAAGTATCCTTCTTCCATGCTCCATCCACTGCAACCTTGACAGGATGCAACACTTGAGATTCCTCCATAGCCTTTTGCAAAACCACCTGATGAGTAGATACTATAGCACCCTGAACCTGATGAGTAGATACAATAGTAAAAAACATCCCTACTCCCGGAAAATAAGCAGATTTCACCGAAAACTTGCCATCCCGAGCAGGCGTCCAATAACACTCATCTTGCATCTCACATCTTGGAATATGGATCGAAAATATATTCTTCACCATCTCCATAGGAAATAATTGCTGAACTAATGGCCGTCTCCACTTAAAATTTCATGAATCAATTAAGTTCGTCACTTTAAAATTACCAATACCAGAAAGCTTCCCACCACAGACATTTATTGATTGATGATTAGTAAACTTCATCAACTCAGTCAGATCTTCTTTTTCTACGGATCTTCTCTAAAACCAGTAGCAAGCTTATCTACATTTATTGATCGATGATTAGTAAACTTTTAATGTCAAAAGAGGGCACATTCATAATTTTAATGGGATTATTTATACCATAAATGTTATGCGCAAGGAAACTTACACCGAACCCTACATAGAATGCGAGTAATGTGAGAACATGTAGTCTTGTTTTGAAAACACATTTTTTTATATTTTTATAAAAACACTCACATTCTGTGTATGGTTCGGTGTAAGCTTCCTTGTATATCATTTTTGTATTTATACTTGGTATAATTTAATCAAAATTGTAGGCTCAAATTGACATAATATTAAAAAAATCTAAACAATTGAATGTAGAGATGTGTCACAGAGTGGGGTCAAGTGACACTTACCGATGGTGGTTCCACCCATTCTCCTGAGACATCATTTGTGCATTGCATAGGTATGAACTCTACCACCAAGTGTGTGGCTCCCTATCTATAATGCAAAGAGCCTCTAGAGCATTCCGAGGTGCTCCACGACTATTAAATAATCACTCAAATAAGAGTTGCGTACCGCAAGAATCTCATTTTCCCAGGTCCATGTCCTTTGATCAAATGCATGTTATGTTCTCATCAAATACGAATATGATGCGTGATTTCATATTTTGCACGCGCGCGCACATACTTGGATTATACCCCCCTCCGTTCCAAAAATTTTATCCGGTCCATAAAATGAGAACTTGAAAACAATACAAAATTTTCAAGAAAAATTCAATTTTTTTTTAACAAGTTACTTAGATATTGATGAGTAGTACTTTCAATTTATAAAAAAAAAAACTTTAAAATTTTCTTAAAAGACTTACTATTATTTTTAGGTCCCGTTTAGCAGATCGGACAAAAATTTTGGGACAGAAGAAGTATCATTATCACCTGCTATTCGTTCAAAATGGATTTGTGATACCTTGTTTGCAGAGGCTAGCACATTTTATACCATGAATGGATATATAGTTGCCCCCTTCTTGATAATAGACAGCAGCTTAGGGATATTAGCTCCTCATTTTTCTGAACTAAATCCACAGGACGGTTAACAAACCATTAAACTTTACTGCCAAATAGATGATAGTATTCATAGCAGGATTTTTTACAAACCAAACAAGTCACTGCAATCAAAACAGCAACGATAAATAAATCACGAACAAATAATTAGTCCATTATCCCCTCGTTAATCCGCGATTTCCTGTAAATACAAAAGGCTGTTCCGTTTTAAAAGACCGGAATCCAGCTCTGTTCTATGAACCGAGTTCATTCGAGAGCTATAACACCCTATCCACACTCTGGCTGTACAAAACCAACCGAGATGAAAGCTCCTACCAAAATCAAAAGGGCACTCATATAAAGAGGTAGAAAGGCGCCGAGGAGTAAATTAGCACAAAAAAAAACAAAGTATCTCTTTAACAGTGGACACCATTCCCGTTTGCGTAGATAATTGATGGCCAATTGGAGGTCTTATCTCCATTTCCGTATTGGTGTGATTTTTTTGTTGAATTACCGTTGCTGATACTAAATGGCCTTGTCACACCCTTCTTGAAGAAAGCATCCAATTGTCCGCACGATGCTGCTATAAGCCCTGACATTCAATAGATAATGATTTGTGAGGTTTATGTACAATTGCTTTGCCCAAACTTGTGAGAATGCAAAATTCAAAGTAGGACAGCTCCTGCATTCCACAGACTAAATGAACAAAAAAAAACCAACAGGCAATCAAGGCATGAGACGTAACTAGTCTTAAGGATATTTAACGGGAAAACACAGAGAATTTTGTGTACCATTTTGAGGTTTACATGAAACATTCAGGTCAATAAACCAATTAATTACAGCCATTCAATTCCCTATTATTTATAACTAACTTTCATTTCGACGTTTGCATGTACACATACCAAAGATACATATGAAGTTCTAAATTAAAGGACTACTACAAATTAATATTTGTAATGATATACATTAGTATAAGTTGAAAGCTTTGGAGAAAATGGATGACCATCCAAGTACCTAAGAAAAGAGCAGAAGGTTTATCTGGTCTCGACATGAACTCCGGATGGAATTGAGCACCAACATAGTATGGATGGTTAGGCAGTTCAATAATCTGCAGCATTGAATACCAATATAGAATCAAAATTAGCAGAAGTGACAGATTATCCCAAGATTGTCTAAGATTCAAAAGCTACAAGGGCGTTTATGTTTATGGTTCAAAAAAAAAAAAGCTACAAGGGCCTTTTCATGATTATGATATCTACCTCCATGCGTCGACCAGTGTCATCTTTCCCAACAAACGTGAGGCCAGCAGCCTCGAGTTGAGCTACCATATCAGGATTTACCTACACAAGGCAAAGCTTTTTCTCAACCCAAAAGACCTACTGAATAGATGTTGCAACAATTAGCAAACAGCTGCGTCAGGCCCATATGGTTGTGATGCCAATTACCTCGTATCTGTGCCGATGTCTCTCATCTATGAACCTCTTATTGCCATACCTAGAAATAATCAATATCTTTATCAATTAAATACACCGGGCATGTTAGTTCGGCATACGTGTACATATACTTCATATAATCTAGCCCTATTCTTCTGCTAAAAAGGAAAATATCTGGTTTTACATGCTTATACATCAGCATCTCTCCACATTTTTATGTGAAGGTCACCAAGAGCACTTACAACTTCGCAGCTTTGCAATCTTTAACATGAAAATAAGTCCTCCTTGATCCAAGACGCATAGTGCCTCCCATATGAGTTTGTGAACCCTATCAAAGGTACGAAGAGCAGATTTGTCTTCAAAAGGGAGAACTGAAAAAAAAGGGGAATACGAAAGACAATTACTAGAGATCTAGAGCTAAGGTGACAAGAGATCTGAACCTCTGGCATAAATATAACACAAGGGTTCTTAGTGTCAGGATCAAACTCAGTGCTGTTAGCATCATGTAGCCCAAGGACTGATCGAGCAAACTCAATGACCGCAATTTGCATGCCTAAGCATATTCCAAGGAAAGGAATCCTCTTTTCCCGGGCATACTTTGCAGCCATTATTTTCCCCTGCACTCCTCTGTCCCCGAATCCGCCAGGAACAAGCACACCATTTGCATCCTGAAGGTAAAAGCTTATAATAGAGCTACTAAAGAAATCTACTGCAAAATAAAGATATAACTGGTAGAACCCTGGGAAAGCAACTTCACTCAGCTAATTCAATGCTCTGAAAAGGTCATATATACCAACCTTCAACAAATTCCAAGCCGCTTTATAAGCATCAGGATTCTGTGTGCAAAAGAAAATTGTGAGGCGATGCTATATATAAAGACAGACCAAGAACTTAAAACTAAGAGCAATGCTGTAAAGATTAATGTGCACAGATCCAGAGTGTACAGATTTTTCTTAAAACTAACGATTACCTCTTTAGCGGTTTCATCTTCAAGATCACTGGACAGAACCCAGTCGATAATAAGTTTCTTACGGCAAGCAACAGAAGCATGCAAAAGAGCCTACAAAGAGCATATCATATAGAATAGTTAGCAGAGTCGTCCACTTATGCCTCTTCACAAGCCACAAGATGCATGCAATTAAGCGCACCTATTTCTTCATTAGATTAAAAGGGGACATGGAAGATCAAAGGCTCCACATGAATTATAACAAATGTATCTGGGGTGAGTGTGTTGAGAGAGAGAGAGAGAGAGAGAGAGAGAGAGAGAGTCCCAATACTAAAGCCAGTATAGGATGTATGCAGCAAATAAGCCAACCTAATGGAATTCAAGAGAGTTTTGATACTAGTGAATCGTGTGGTTAATGCACGAAGACCACTCTTAACTTTCAAATGGTGGCCAGCATTTCCCTTTTATGAGATTTTGGGGTTCAGGGAAAATACCCACATACCAAACTAGGATAATATGCACCAGGCCCGCAGTACATGGACTCAACAAGTACATTTAACATCATGAGTACTAGAATGATTTGAAATTAAATGGGATATTAAGGAAAAAGGGGCTTCTATCTTCCATCCATGCAAGAGGCTCAAAACTTTTTTTCTCTATCATGTGAGCTTCTTTCTCAAACATTGCTACAAATAAAATGGGATCCAAGTGCCCAATTAAGGTACAGGTGGCAGCCAACAATCCTCAACTCTTAACCTTGTCAAATCAAGTGTACAGGGGCACACTGGTGAATTGAACAGGCCATGTAACATTATGTAACAAATGTATGACAAAACTAAATGTCCACAGTGCGCCTTCTTCCTTCTCCACAACAACCTCAGAAGACTTTTGGCCCATCTCCCACTAGCTATTAATGGTGACTAGTTCTCCTCTGATAGGATATCCAGCCATTCAAGTGTCCATCTTCCCAGAGGGTTAACTCCCAAGTCCTGCCACTCACATTGGGCTTATGGAGTCTTTAATTATGTGGAACACCCGAAACTTGAATAAGGTATGGAATATGAAGTTGACATTCGTTGGACATCAGAATTTAGGAATTTGAGAACACAAAATCATAATTTCAAGAAGTATACAAGTGCAAGTCTGTGAGAGTGTCTTATCATAATCCCCCGGTGTCCTCGAATTGGGTCCTGATAGTACCTCCCACCACTCACTACATTGCTACAGTTGAACAAATGCTGCTATACGGAATCTTATCATATCAAACAATGTTATTGATAGCCCCTTCTTCCTTAACTTTGAGAGTGTCTCCATAGAACCCCATCATATGTTTTCCTCATCTTCTTGTTCTACCTACTACCTAGACATTGGGGATTTGTCATTTGAAGGCCTTTCTTCTTTCCTCTATTTTGGTTTGCAGATATGCATAAGTTAAATAACTATTGTATCTAAACAAAAAGGAAAAGCTGTGAACCTTAACACTGACACAATTAGATTCTACAAGTATGTCAAAGCTGATTCTTCCAGAGAAAGCACCAATTTTGTCCTCAATAGTGCCTCTCAAAATTGCCTCACCAGAAGCACAACCTAAAATGAAGCTGCAACAAATTAAGACCGTAGACCGTAGATGGACGAGAAACCCCAAGGATTGCTAATGTATGGTTCATATGCAGCAGCCACACAAAATGAATCAAGCCAAGCCAAGCATTTTATTTCCTATGTTTTCTGTTCAATTTGTCAGTTTTTGTAGCCTTGCTGCATCAGATGAGATATTGCAATCATTACTTAAGTAATGATGTCAGTTGACCAAAAAAATTGAAGACAGGATATTTTTGCCCCAAAAAATGCAGATAAAATGTTACTATTAGATACAACAATGAGAATTACAGGAAACAGTATTACACTATCTGAGAAGGCAACTTGGGTTCAACAAACACACAAATAGCTAAATCACCTTTAGAACAGAAAGGTAAGAGTCTGAAAGGCCAGTGTATTTTCCCACCATGGCAATTCTGACCTGTAATTAAGTGATATGAATCTTAATACATTGGCAGCTAACAGTAGAAGGATGTATAATTTCAAGAAATATACTAGGAACCTACGGGCTCATGTAACTTATCGCAGAGTTTAGCCCTATTTGTCCATTCCACCAGTTCAGGTTCAGCAGCAACACTACACAATGGAATAAATCAAAAACTTCACCACTATGATACCCAAAAACCGACAAATTAAATACGAAAAGCCATCCAAGAAAACAGATGCAATGAATAGAATTAAGCACAATCGACAAACCATGATAGGTTCAGCACTTTCAAGATAGCCTCATGTGCCTTCTGATCCTATTTGAGAGCAAAAATGCCTATTTGAGGGCATGTAAGAGATGAAAATGGAACTGAGAAAAATTCAATATAAAACCGATTAACTTACCTTTAAGAGCAAAGGAACATGCCAGATGTTGGACACGTCATACAGAGTAATGATATTTTTATCCTGCAAAAACATTGGAGTTTAACCAAGTACCATCTTGCAAAGCAGATAGATCCATATAAAAACGAATGCCGCAGCCAAACCAAAGAAAGCCTTATATAAAAATCAATTGGGAAAAGAAAAAAAAAAAAATCCGTAGAAGAAAGTTACCGGAACATGGCAAAATTGAGAGAGCTTTGCTTTCACATTGTCATCAAGTTCCTGAAAATGCATTAAAGTACCACGTCATGAGGATTATGCATGCACGCAAAATGTCCGAGCAAAAATGTACGAGCAAAAATGGAGAGAGAGAGAGAGACCATTGTGCTGCGGCAAGCTAAAATATCTGGCATTAATCCCAAGCTCCTTAGTCCTCTTAC
Organism: Vaccinium myrtillus; assembly: GCA_016920895.1. NCBI lineage: Eukaryota > Viridiplantae > Streptophyta > Magnoliopsida > Ericales > Ericaceae > Vaccinium > Vaccinium myrtillus. The sequence goes on along the minus strand of CM029275.1, from coordinate 16,371,925 downwards.
ACTATGTTGAGTTGGTTTTGTTTTCTGGACATGGTAAGCAAAATTACTGGTCATCTAATGTCATTTTCTTAACAAGTCAAATGAAAGACCCTCACTGCAACCATATCCCATACAAGAGGCAAAGTGTGTCAAGTATGCATCTTGCAACTTTACCTGCTCACCAACAACACTCAAAACAGGCACCAGGCTGACATGTATCAAGCAAAAATTGCCAGCACCTGGGTAGGAAGCATTCATGAAAGAAGCCAAACATATTAAATATGAAGTAATATACATATTACTACTTCATTTTCTTTAGCAAGAAAGCAATTGGCATGTTTGTACTACAAATCAAATACACTTGTGCTTACCTACACGGTAGGAGAATTGTCCTAGCGCCTCAATGAATGGCATTGACTCAATGTCCCCTGCATCAGAAAAGAGATTTTTAGCTAACTAAACGGTAAAAAATCTCATGTCAGCACATATGGAGACTATTTATCCGCATTGCAAATTATCAAGACTTTAAACCTACCTATAGTACCACCCAATTCAATGACACATACATCTGCTGGACCTTCCTTTCCGTCAACAGGAATCATTGCGGCACGTTCTATCCATTCTTGAATGGCATCAGTAATGTGAGGTACAACCTGCCCAAGAGAAATAAAATCTTAAAACAGAGAATATGCATGAGTGAGAAAATGCATCCAGAACATATGATTCGTGACAGATTTCCATGATTTGGCTTGGTACACAAACATTATACATGATCGTTTAAAATTTATCATGTTTGGTAATTTGTAATTTATGTATTTTAACGTCTTGTATGATGGATCTTGGATGTCATGGTGGTAAAACTCATAAAATCTTGTACATCTATGGACTGTCATTCTTGTTTTCAATAACATAATATAGGATAAGAGATCGCACCGAGGCTTGGACCAACACCTCTTGCCATAGAGACGAGTGGCTATGTATTACATGATGTGCCGATCATGCAAAACAAGTTTTTTCCGTCGTTTAAAATTGGGTCCACACAACCTCCCGAGATGTCATCATGCACTTGGCTTCGGTTTATAGGATTGCGGTAATTCCTTTCATGGTATTTGGAGAAAACACGCTATTCCTTTTGTTTTGAAAATATTCCTAGAAATGATGACCATTGCCACAAAAATTTTGCACAGCAAGTGGAGTGGCAATACAACCAATTTCAGTCGCCAATGGAGACCAATCTCGGCAGTTCCAGTAGGCTGGTCCCTTCCTAGTCATGGCAGGTTTAACAAACATGGCGCTTCCAAGGAAATCTGGGGCACAGCTAGAGTGGGAGGGCACTGCAGTCATCCAGGGGTAACGGCATTGGATGTGGAAACAGACTTGAAGAACTCCTGCGTAAGAACTTGAATGAAGAACAGCATTCAGGTATTGTGTTCATAGTTGCAGCTGCAGGTACATAGCAGCCTGGCTTGGGCATCCTCCAATTTCATGTGTTCCGTGAAATGTGTTATCCACTTGCATTCTTGCAAATTTCGAAGATGAATCCGTTGTAGGCTTTTAAGATTAATTAGGGACCAAATTTTCCATCGCGCCAGGTTTTGTATAATCCAGGTCTATGTACTTCCAATTTGCTTTCTTATACACCTCTATTACTCAACCAAATTAATAGTGTCTGCATTTACTCCTTCTGAACTTTGAATATTGCCGAAACGTTTATGATTTACAATTTGACTTGTTATTCAGGAAAACAAAGAAGGGAATATCGATTCACGCTTCGAGTCCCTTAACAACAATGCTCTTACAAGTGAGTGTAACTTAAAAAATAAAAATTGAATTCAGCAGCAGAGAAAGACCTGAACAGTTTTCCCAAGGTAGTCTCCTCTTCGCTCCTTGTCAATTACATACTGGCACACAACAAGGACAGGTAAATCATTCAGTAACCAGTGACCTAGAGAATCACTACAAGCAAACTTTGGATATGAGAAGATAATGCCCAATCTAACTCACATACCTGATAAATTTTTCCAGTAGTGATATTATTATCACTTGTCAGCTTGATGTCTAAGAACCGCTCATAGTTTCCAAGGTCGAGGTCCACCTTCAAAAAATAATGGTATAGCACTTTGACTACACAAACTGTTGCAATTTAAAACTTATGCATGATGGCAAAGTGGAATGTCAAGCAAATACACTCAACTGTCGTTCATTTCAAAGCAAACCACATACAAGTCTGCATTTCACCTCTACCGAAATTTCCAAAGCCACAGCAATTCACATTATCAACTTTTGAACATCACCCCTACCGCTCAAAAAGAATCTATCACTACTTTTTTTTTTTTATAATTATTATCTGTCAGGTTGTATGTTTTAATTGAAAATAACGAAGAAAAAAGTAATAATATTCCCAACGAAAAAACTGATTAACATTAAAGTGTCTCAGTTCCCAAATCACAATATTCAAGCCAAAAACCCAAATGATGCCTCATGTGGTCTAGTTTACTCAAATGATCAGATCCCACTACTCCAAATCACAATACAAGTACAAAATAATAATAATAATAATAATAATAATAATAATAAGAGTCACATTAGAGAGACTCAGGGAGTTTTTGTTACCTCTCCACCGTCGTCTAGAACAAACACTTCTCCATGCTCGAAAGGAGACATGGTTCCAGCATCAGTGTTCAAGTAAGGATCTGAAGAGGGAAAAAAAAAGCTGGTGACAAAAGAATAGTGTATCTTTATTCTCAACTGGGAACTGTAATGTGATTAAATAAAATATAGAAGATAACAATCTCAAAGAACTTTTTTTTTTTTTTTTTTTTTTTTACAGTCTTGCTGATTCGTAAAATCTCAACGCCAATTTATAAAGGAATAAGACATAAATATTTGAGACATGTTCTTAGATGTCTGAGAGGCACATTTCTTCCTCAGCTATTGCACTTCAAGCATTTTACATCCATAATACTGACACTTTGTTTCCTGGCTTTTCTATTTCCAAAACCATACATAAAAAGAAAATAAAGAAGAACAAGTTTCAACTTGAGGCTAAAAAGGGTATTGGAAGCAAAAGCATGCTCCTGTTTAACAAGTTACCAGAACCTTTACACTAAAAAAACACAGTAAAAGTAACTAAAAAGGAATCCGAGATTCACCAGCTAAGTTCTGTATATTAAACAAAAATAAAATTTGCTGAAAAAATACTCTGAATTTGTTTAACTTGTAGGAAAAAAACCCAAATCCCAGTACTAATTAAAGATATCAGCACAAAAAGTAGAAAAACTTTAATCGGACAAATCAAATCAACATAGAAGAAACTAGAAAGGCGGCCAAATATTTTCCTTTGGGCCTTAAATCGAAGCCCACAAAGGAGTACACAACAACAGATTGCAATTAGCAGAAAGATAATACACCCAGAAAACGATGCAATAATATACACATATGAGGTCAGTCCATTTGCTCGGCTTTAATCGGATTCCCCACTAATGGACGGTATGATTGCGTTCCAATGACTGATCGAGGTGCGCACGAACTAACCCGACACCCGATTTATAAAAAAAAATACAAGTACATAAATATGAGTAAATTAAATTGAACGTACCAATCTTGATGGAAGTAACACGGAGGCCGCAAGCCTTAAGAATGAGGCCAATGCTACTGGCCGTAACTCCTTTACCAAGACCACTAACTACTCCCCCTGTCACCAACACATACTTCATTTTCTCCCCTTCTTCTTCTTCTTAAATTATGTCAATTTTTTTTTCTCCCTTCCTTCACTTGCTTTTTTATTTTTATTTTTTCCTAATTAGAGCAAAACAAACGAGTTGTTTTGTCTGCCCTCGTCTTCTTCCGACGATTGAGACAACCTGTATTGGGCAAAAACAAAAAAAACCCAGATTATTACTAAGTGTAAAAAACCAGACATTGAGCGTGAAGCATTTGGTAAGAAACAGAGTTGGGGAAAAACATGCCTTATCGAATCTTTGAATCTTCGCCGTTGGAGAGAGAAGTAAGCAGGAAGGGAGGAGAGAGAGGATGGAGGCTGCAGGGGTGAAGAAGAAGAAGAAGGATGGTGATGGGGCGGAAGATGAGGGCAATGGCGGCTTTTTATAGAGGTTTATGCGCAATCTGAAGAGTTAGCGATTTGGCCTTTAAAAGAAAAATTAAAAAAATACTGTAATAAAATAAAATGGTATTATTGAATATTTTAGGGGGAAATCCCTAAACTTAATTCCCTCCCTTCCAAAAAAAAAATAAAAAATTACTGCTGCACTTACTTTAATAAAACCCTCACCAGAAAGAGAGAAACAGTGCCCGACCCGGCCAACCCGACCTTTAAGCCACCCTATGCCCAGCCCAAATGTCCATTGGATATCCTCTGTTCCGGGTTTTCCTCTATACATCTGTGCTTAGGAGTTAGGAGTGAGCAAAATAACCGTCAAATTGCAAATACAAATCCAGTCCAAAACCGAATGGTTTGGTTTAGTTTTCTAGTAATGTGGTTTGGTCCCGATTTTAAAAAATTGAAAACCGTTTTAAATAGTTTAGTTTGTGGATTTACATTGACGGTTCTAATTCCAAACCATATACTATATACACATAGAAATAGATACGCTAAATAAATTTTTTTCCCATAATCAATAAACTTCCTAATCTAATGCTCCATTCCACCGCCCTATGTTTCACTTGCAACATATGTATTAACCTATTCCTATACTTTGAATAACCTAAAGATGGACGGTTTGAGCTTAGTCAATTTATTTCCTAATCTTTTTCCTTGGTAACTAATTTCCTAATTTAATCCCTGAATCCGAACGAGATTCAAAGGGCTGTAGTGAGCAATCACGACCATCCGTTTCACAATCAATGGTCTCGATTAAATGTAATTATCATACATGTAAGACATTTATCTTTTATTTAAGATAATCCGGATCGTTGATTGCCGAACAGATGGCTATGATTGCTCACTACAAGCCCCCCCGAATCCGGACAACCGTGATTGCTCACTACAGGGGTGTAGTGAGCTTACTCACTACAGGCCCCCCAATTCCCTATTCCATGGTCTTAGTCCTTCACTAGTTACTAATAGTATTATTCTACTCTTTTTTAGTTGGTTGATGCTAGTGAGTTTTAGTGATTTTTAATGTAACTTGTTCTAATATAAGTTTTGAAATAGTATTTTACAAATTTTTTTTTAAAGAGTACTTTGAATAGTTTATGGAGATGATATCTCAATTTCAATTTTGAACCACGGTTCGTCTGAAACCGAACCGTATTTTTAAGGTTTGGATTGGTTTGGTTCTATGAATTTTATGGGTTAGTTTGATTCTCTAAATACATAATCTGTAAGTAGTGGTTTGGTTCTTGATTTATTATAAAACAGGATCAATCTGGTCCTTACTCACCCCTATTTATGCCAAGGGATTTTCAGCCGTTGGATCACTTGGAAATAAAAACAAACAAAAAGCATACAATCGAACGGCCCAAACTCCCTGGCACAGAGGCATAGGGAGTTTGGAACATGCGATCTTGCACTCCGAATGTACAGGATGTTTGGGAAAAGTTATTATCATAGTTTTGATTAATTGCCACGTGGTGCCCCAACACTTAATCTTGCGAACGAGCTAAGCCGAGCACAACAGTGTTTGACGAGCCGAAAACTCTAACTCGCCTCAGTTGTAAACGAGCCAAGTCTCAAACTCGGCTCAGTTGTAAACAAAAAACTCGAGTTCGAGCTCTGCTCGACTATAAACAAGTCGAGCCTATACGCACTAGCCGGGCTTTAGAGTGTAAAGCTCATCACCTGCTAAACTAGCTCAAAACTCAAACTCGAGCTCGAGCTCAGCTTGATTACTAAATGAGCTGAGCCGAGCCTCGAGCTACTAGCGAGTAGCTCGGTTCGTTTGGAGCTCTACTTTTATCCACCGCAAATTTTTGTAAAGTCCAATACTAAGTGTATGGACCACACATATAAATATTAAAAAAAAAAAACTTGAGACATCTCGTGTCGGTGCCCCATTGAATAATTTCTCCTTGATTGGTTCACCCATTTGCCTATTTAGAAAAATAAGTAGCTTAAAAATAGAGGGTACATAGTTTTTGGAATATATTGTAAAATTTTCAAAATGGCTTGCTTTTGCTTTTCAAAAACTCTTTAAAAGTTTATTTTTTTTTTGGATTTTTGGATCTTTCGTGAACGTTTTTTTTAAATTTCGGCAAAGAGATATTACTTTTAATTCTCTCATGGTGACTAGTCAACAAAGTTGAATAAGTTAGCAATCCAAAGAAGATTTTTTTACCAAAGTCGAACGTAATATAATTTTGAAAAAATATTTTAAAGACAGCTCAAACTAACTTGTTTAATTACCGGTCCATCAATAACTAAGTAAATAAAAAATTATAGTTAAAAAATACAGTCAAATAGTTCTTCTCTTGTCACGAATTTTTGTTATTACTTACTTATTAAGAAAAATCACAAAATATAATCGGCTCATTTTTTTTTGATCAAAAGGATAGCAATTTTTGATTACTCAAAAATTGCCCAAAGGGCTACAAACGCCAAACCGGAGCCCATCGAAGGGTAAAAACCCCCGATAAATGGGTTATCCATGTGGTTCGGATGAGCATCCACCGAGTACATAAAACAACCCCCGAAAGGGAGTACCGAACAACCACCCTCAAAGGGGGTAAAATTCCACGCAGGGAATAGAAAAACAAAAAAGGAAAAATCTGGACTAAACCATCGCCAATTCTACAGCCTTCAACCTCATCAAAGAACACCATCAGCCACAAATGGGGGTAGGAGCGGCAGCGGTAATTTGACCTGCCTACACCACTCACACCCCTAAGCAAACCAACAGTATCACCGCGATCAGAAATAAAGGCGACGAAAAGGGAGGAAAGGCCAGATGTAAAAACCTCCCCGGAGAAGAAACCAAAGTCGCCGCCTCTAGAGAGGGGTCTGTTGGACCATTTACACTTTCATCTTCTACCAATTCAACCACGTAGCTTGGAAGGTTGCTTTCGAGCTAACTAACTAGTGATAGAATCACGCATTAATACCACTATTATATTTAGTGTTTATCCTGTAGCCGACGGTCAAATTGTATATAGTATTGAGAAAGAATGTAAATTTGTTGTCTTCTGCTATAAATTTATTAAGGTTACACTCTGAGTTATCAAAGAAAATATATAAAATACTTTGCGTCTCTTATGGCAAACATGACAACGAGATCCGTTACTTGTTATTTTTTTCTGATTGTCTGAGCGTGGTTAACTTGTTGGTGACATATCCAAATATCCCAAGCCCCCTCCATTTCTTTCCATTCTAGATAATCACAAATTTTCTTGTATATTGCATAGAAGTCACAGTAAAAATAAAGTACCTTATCCAACTTAGACATTTAGATAGAAGCAGTAAAAATAAAAAAACATTTTGGGTATACAGATGGAGAAAGCTAAGAGGAATTTTCAAAATGCATGGCCGACTAGTTTGAACATTTGAAAATGACATGTATCCTTGTTAAATGTAAACCCCCAATATTTCACTTTATTTCGAGTTGAACCACAATTTCTACAAGGGTAAATTTTACTGACACCTCCTGAGGTTTACCTTAGTAACAAATACCCCTCACGTACTAGTGATCACCTCCTAGTGAGCGCCCAAAATGAAACTTTTTTGGTTTCAGTTTTCATTTCACTGACACCTAACCAACAACTGCTAGACAAAAAACGTGATGGAATTAGCCAGAAGTTTATATCCACAAATTCTTCTGTTTTAATAATAAGTATACAATAAGAAGCGCTTAATTGTCAATTATTTCATACCAAAAGTAATAAATTTGTCTTTTCTGACTAAAAATCGGTTATTTCAACTAGTAAAAAAATAAATAAGAGTTGTTAGAATATTCTACCCCTTTTTTCTCGAAATAAATCCTCCAATGGGTTTTAAAAAAAAAGTCATTTTGATTCAAAATATAAGCGACAGTTGACAGTTATTTTTTTACTTTTCATTACTAGAAATGGCGAATATCTGTAAATATAAGTCAGTTTTGCCTCATCCCATCACATATTTTACCGAAAATTATCGATTGGAGGTCTTACCTAAAAACCATTGGGTCTAATTGTTTATTTTCTTCCGTGAGGCCGTCTCCGTCATTAAGGCAAATCTCGGGGGTTGTCATTGAAATTTACCCTTTCTAAAATTATCTCAATGTTAACTATCTCAACTACTCCATTTCTGTAGTTGTGATCTAAACTCACAAAAAAAAGGAAGATAAAAAGCAATGTGAACAAAGGGCTAAACCATTGCGAGCCCAAATATACAAGAAACGAACAAAAATATCGTTAGAACTTTTTGAACGATGGTTCTCTTAAATTCCAATTCCAACTCTTAAACCGACTTATCGAATTTGGAAGTACTCATAAGAGGCAAGAGCTAGCGAAATGAAGTTTGCCGGTAGTAGCAACCAGTGGCGGACTAAGGTTTTGTGTTAAGCAGGGGCCGAATCACGTGTGTTTTTATTTTCATAAACAAAAATATTTTATTCAAGGGACTTGCGGGGCCAAACCCATAGAATTTTTCTTAATTAACCTAAACAAATAGTATAATACGTGAGGATATTTGGAGTTGTGCAGGGGCTGGGGTCCCCCCTTACACCGCCTTAGTACACTACCCTGGTTGCAACTTGCAAGTGGATTACTGATAGTACAGTGATAAGCACTATATACTCTCTTGCATTTGACCGTGATTCAATCTTCACTAACTGTAGTGGGCCGAAAAATAACATTCAAAAGAGGGCTCGGATTACGAGTCCAGGAGGTCCAAGGCCCAGGTACTGTACCAGAGCCAATCATGTGAAGACATACACGATGGGCCATCCGAGACGCGCCAATCCGAGATATGTCGGTGTCTCGGCCGGTAGTAACTATGAACCGGCCGAACCATCCGAGATGGCTCGGACGGATGATTCGAGATATCGGTGATGACGTTTATGATGTCGGCCGGGGCGGTTAACGCTCGTAACAAACTTGGGAAGGCACATGTGCATTCGACAGCTGTCCCAACGTCAGCATGACGGTTCCTGAAGCGGCTACGCTACGTGCCCATCTTTGATTGAGGGACGCGTGCATGCGATGATTGCAGATCTGGCTCGTGATGCTCGGTGACGTCATTCGAGCCAGAATGACTGATCTGCCCCTGTACTTGGGGAGCCTATAAATACGAAGCGAAGGAGCCCTAAAAGGGAGGAACACTTTCTTTCTCTACAACTACTTTCTCAATACACTTTTCTTCTCCGATCACTTACTAGATCGTCGGAGTGCCTTCCCTAGCCACATTCCGGCTAGGTTGGGTGCTAACGGCGTGTGTTACGTGTGTAGGTGAATCAAGAGGCTCACTCGCTACTCACCCGGGTCAAGGAAGTGCTGGAGAGGTTCTTCTACAAATTTTGAGGACACCACACTAACTACCATTAATTTACTATAACTAACTTTACTGACTTTTCCCTGAAAAAGAAGAGAAGTTTGCCGGTGTTGGTGGTAAGTGGGGAAAAATTTCACCGGAACCATTGCACACATCTTGCTAATCCACCTTATCTTGCTAATTGTTTGGGACCTGGAGGGCCTGTAGTGACCTTAATGAGTAAATCCTAACCGTTAAAAGTTGTTTGTTCCATCCGCATAATTGGATTCAGTATTCGCGCGTGCTAATTTGTAATAGGCAGGACCTGTTCTAAAGATTACGATTCGAATTTTTCCTAATTCCTTGCGAAAAAAAAGGGTTATTAAATTTTAACAGTTTTTTCGTAACCGGATTTCCGAGCTAACTTGCACCCACCTCGATTAAATGCGGAGTCCTGAAGTTAAGGACTTAGCAAACTTTCTAGTACTCGTCTCAAGATTTGAATGTTTCACCTCCGTAAATCTCGAACGTGCGACGTCATATTAGACAAATAAATTTTATTTTGTTTTCTCATGCTCACTTTAAACTCGCAGGGTTTTATTAGGCATTTGAAGACATGGATATCACGGGAAGGGGTCAGAAGTCCAGTCTTAAAAAAGTCTTCTGCACTTTTTCTCTTTCTCTCTCTAGTGTGTAAGCAAAGCATATTCTTACCAACCGGATTAGGATAAAGTCTTTCTTACCTCAACTTTCCGAAAGTACTTAGATTAGGATAGAAGAGAGAGAGAGAGAGAGAGAGAGAGAGAGAGAGAGAGAGAGAGAGAGAGATGGGAATGGGAGTTGAGATGGTCAAAAGACTCAAAAACTTCCATAAAAATATTTTTTTACTCGAAACGGGTCGGCATATAAAACCAGCTGAAAATGATATGGGTATCGACTCTTTTGGTACAAATATTGTACAGATTGCCGGTGAAGCCGACTTTTGAGATCTAAAAATTAGGTCCCAAAGACATTATTTGTACAAAAAGAGTCGGTACCAAATGTCAAAACCAAATCAAAACGAGGTAACCAACTGAATCTTAATTATGAAAGAAGAAACTAACCTAACCTCGCACGGCATAATCACTCAATCACTATTGTGTTCTGTTACATACGCTAAGAAGAGGAAACAAACCTGAGACACCATGTCTCAGGGCCAACTATATATCATGTGGAGCGCATTTCGTCTGATTGTCGGGTTATTTTTAAGAAGCATTAGATAATGTGGGATTAAAGAATGGAGATAAAAGAGACAAGGGAAGTTCATGGGACACGAATAAATGAGATTATATATGAATAATGTGATTATTTTTTATTATTGGATGAGGAGGGAATCTAATTCGGATGAGCGAGACTAGGTCAATTAATTTGTTTTCGTGAAATAGTATACCTTGCGAGTTATCTAGCCCCTCTCTTATTAACATGCGAGACAAACACCGGACTATAAATAAAGAAGGAACGTGTGGGTCACCATGTTCCCCTAACCCCAACCCCCTAGTCCGGAGAATCAAACGTGCCCGAAGGCCATAAACAATCTTTATATTTGAAGGAAAAAATAATAAAGCAAGAGCTAATGTAGTAATGTGGAGCTATGCTTGAACTCCAAAAATAAATTTAAACCCCTAGAACTAATTGAAATTAACAAAAAAAAACTGAACCGGCACATAGAGTGATAGCTCAATGGCAAGCACGTTGTACTGTTATGCATTTAAGTTTCTTGCATTTTATTTATTTATTAAAAAAAAAAAGGAACCCCACCTCACCACTTTTAGACCAATGGTGGCATGGAGAATCTGAGTCCTCCATTAATAAATTTGTAGTACTATTATGCCCTTTTAATATTTTATTTTCAAGACTTAAATTTTGCAGGTTATCGTGGAATCATCTAATACCGGTCCTTTTCCACCTCCCTTAATTTATTCACATAAAGAAAAGCAAGAAAAGATTTCTTACTTTCCAAAGCATTCTTTCTCTACCGTGGACCGGACCTGTCTCATGCACCATAGACTCCAATGAAAAAGTTCAATTAAATTAAAGTAAAAAAACCAAAATAAAAAATAAAATAAAATTCAAGTTTTGCGAATCCCCGCGAATAACAGAAATGATACATACACACAAACAAGTTACCCACAAATTACCCAAACACACACACAAGTGTGTGTGTGTGGGTAATTTGTGGGTAACTTTTGTGTGTATGTAGTGTTGCTCCGCGAATAACGAGTGCTTATCACAGGAGGGATTTTTATGTAACTTTTTCCCGTACTACAAGACAAAAATGAATTAGGTATTACGAGTATGAAATTTTTTTTATTTTCGCACTCTTCTTTTTATTTATTTTTTTGTTAAAGAGATAGGAATATCATTAAATTTTATTTTTATTCATGTGAATTTACTACACGAACCATGAATGTGTGGAAATGTGAACTAATGAAAGCGAAAATTGGTAATTTTACGATAAAAAAATAAAATAAAATAAAATTTAGGAGTGTGGATAGTAAAAAAAGAGTGCAAAAATCCATTTTTTTTGCATATATACAGATACAAAACTTTTACAGATTATCACTATGATTCAAAATTTTATAGTTATCTGTAATCATAACTTAGGCCGGTTCCACTAAATGAAAAATTTTATAGTTATCTGTAATCATAACATAGGCCGGTTCCACTAAATGAAGGAGTATTACTTCATCTGTCCCAAATTGCTGGTTCATTTTCACTATTTGAGACCTCTTACAAAATTGTGTATATCTTCTAATTTTATATTACATTTTAGATTTTCATGTTTGATAAATCAAAAAAACATTAAATTTTTTTGAAATCACAAAAACATTAAAAATTCTAAAATATAGACAATTGTTTGGTTGCCACGATTGCCCAAAAGGAACCAGCAATTTGGGACAGATGGAATAGTTTTTTAACTTTTCATTCTTTATGAGATAGGTCATTCTCATTTAAAAACAATTGGGTTATAACCAGTGACAGAGCTAGGATTTTACCTTTGTAGTGGCGAAAATATGTACTTAAAAAATAAAAAGACAAACTGCATTATGATTATTCATCCACTCAACGGGAAAACAAAAATCTAGTGGTAGCGAGTCTTATAATTTGGAGATAAAAATTTATTTTCTATGTAAAAATTGCAGTTTTTGAAAACCTTGTGGTGGCGGCCACCACCACTTGTCCCCCTCTGACTCCACACTGTAATAAAATAGTACTGTATTGCTAACCTCCACCCAATAAGTGCAGAATAATACGTATAAAATGACAAACTAGTTCGGATATCAATACAAATCTCACGTTTATCAATATCCATTCACGGATATTAATACAATTTTTTCGAATATGAGTGTAGTTTCTATTGATTCCCCTCGACCTATTAGGTGGAAGTTAGAGCATCAATACGATGACTGGGTATTTGGATTTGGAATTTGCATCAGCCTTGCTTCCACTTCACTGCAAATTGACTTTGACAAAGTGCCTCGTCAGAAGTGACAAGGCACTGTTCATAGGGTATAATTATTTTAATAGTAGATTTTTCTGATCTGGCCATTTTAATAGACTTTTTTGATATGGCTATTTTAATGGATTGCAAAATTTGGATTTTGTGCTTGCTTGCTGCAATATTTTAGTTCAAAATTCTTATCTTCAAAAGTGGATAAATTTAAGGATTGAGTTATTTTCTATGGAAAAGGGGCGGCTTTGTTAATTTGAAGTGAAAAACTTCGCATTAATTTCAGAAGATGACAAATTTCGGGCTTAGGCTCCATTCAATTAAAAGAATTTTTGTCATATTTCAACTCAAAAAGCTGCGAAAACCACTAAACGAAGGGAAATGATAAGTACCCATAAAATTTGCCCAGAATTTGAATCAGTGGAGTGAATCTGAGCCACTGATTTTAAATTCTGGACAATTTTTAGGTGTTTTATGGGCATGTAGAAGTGCTGTTAAACCAAAGTTATTAGAACAAGACCTTATTAATTGACCTTCCATTCTTCTACTAACACTTCTTTTGTTTGCTTATATGAATTCACAATATTTACCTTTTTGGGTAAATTTACCTTCACAATATTTACCTTTATTTACCTTCTAGTGTTTACAAAAAAATACACAAATGAAAGGGTGAGCTTTGCAAATGCAATGAAACATGACCCCAAGAAAATGACCGTGAAAACCGCAAAAGCAATGCCTAGTGTGAAGGCATGGGAATTAGGACTTTGCTTCATAGATATCAGGTTCAGAACTTTTTTGGTGCTATCAATTCTTTGAGGGTTAATTCATGTATCGCTGTGCTCTAACCTTATACGAGTTCCCACTATTGAACGGTTGAATTGGCCTTCCAAAATTAGCCGAGATATTAGATGTGCGTAAGCAAACCTGGAAACCTAATTACATTTAAAAAAAAAAAATGACGGTGAAAATGAAGTATGATCACCGTTCTAAAGTATCACAACCGAAAACATGAAACATAAAAAAGAGGAGGTAAAACACAAATAAACAAAAATATTTTCAAAAAAGCAATTACAGAAAAGTACTTTTGAAGAGTTTGCTGCAATGCAATTTAAAAATTAACCAATTTTTTTTAGACATAAAAAAATAGCTAAAAAAATTACTACTTTAAATAATAAAAGTTATTTTGATGGACAATTTGGTTCAAATTTTATTGAGGCTAGCATTAATGCTCTTTTTGGACTCCGGGTTTTACTTCGAACACCTTGATAAAGAGAAAAACTTGAACGGCCAAGATTTCTCCCACCCAGTCTTCTCTCTCTCTCTCTTTTTCTTTAAAATTTAGACCTTCTAAAACATCTTTGACGGTCAAAATGCGCGCGGTGTACTGCCTGCTTGCCCTCAAGTTTTTCTCCTGATCAGAAATTAAAAACGCAATTAGAACGTTTTTATTCAAAAATGATATGTGCAAGGAAGATTTGCAAGGAATCACGCAAGGAAGGCCCTACGGGGCCCAGTATGGATCTTAAAGGCCTGATCGGGCCGCTCAAAATAAAAACACATCTTAAGTGGGCGAAAACCATCCATCCGAGTCGCTCAAAAACTTTTTTTAATGGCTCGGAAAAACACATTTCAATTGGGCTGTGTTTCTAAAATTCTTGAACTCCATCCGATATGTGTGGATGCTTGATCCAAACTTTCATTTTTAATGGCTTGGATGAAAAAGAAAAAACATGAAAGTTTGGATCGAGGGTACCGCATCTAAACATATCGGATGGGGGACCCACTTTTGGTTTTCCGGGCCCATTTCAAAAACATTTTTCTAAAATTTCTTGATCGACGGTGGGAAGTAATCGTTCCCAATCCAATCAAAAATCACTCGAAAATGTTTTTAGCGTAATTCCAAATCTTTTCCTAACCTATAGCATTGCTAGTAGTTTTTATTCTTTTCCTAAACATGAGGACAATACTTTTTGTAAACAAACTTTCAGATATAAAGGAGGAGTAAAATTTTGACCGAGAATTCCTGAAAAGCTGCGGGCCGACCAAAAAGTTGTTAATAGTACTACTAGAGAGAGAGCGCGCGTCCCAACAATTAGACTGGTTGATTATTTAGGCGGTATTCCACTAACAAAAAAATTAGTTTTTTTTTCAAAAATCAAGACAAGTTATATTTTCAAAATACATCACATAAAAAATCGTGAAAATTATTTTATTTTAAAATTACCCTATGCGGAACACACCGTTAATTTACTTTCTACACAATTAATTAGAATTTGATTCTAAGGATAAGGTCAGAAGAAAATAATATCTTGTGAATCTCTTTGCCCCGTAGCGTGAATGACTTATTTTTTACTGACCTGAGGAGAGACTTAATCGACGTACGCGTAAACTGGTCCCGATACTACTGATGGCTTTTGACGTGGAGTTGTGAGACCGTAAAAGAGTTGGACCATATTTATTGGAGGGCACTACGGGTATAGAAGTTTTTTGCACAATAATGTACAACGGCTTTTGGGCCCACTTTTGGGTTCCACACAAATAATCCGAACCGTTAAATAATTTCAAAATAATTTTCCTAGGGCGTTGCAAAAAATTAGCTCAATTGGATATGTGTAACTGATTGATCCAAAATTCCAAGTTTTCATTCATAACTGTATAAATGAAAACTTGGAGTTTTGGATCGACCAGTTACACATATCCAATTGATCTTGTTTTTTTGCCAGGCCCTATGAAAAATTATTTTGAAATTATTTAATAGTATGGAATATTCGCGTGAGACCCAAAAATAAGCCCCAAAAACCGTTGTACATTTTCTGTACAAAAAACAATCTTTACGCATAGGTTTTTTGATTTTATTTATCAAATTTTGTATGAGTTTAATTTTATTTAAAATGGCTACAATGTGCGCGTGTAGAATTCTCAGTCGAACATGGGATTTCATTTTAATTGGTGCGCAGTCCTATCAGTGAAAGGCTTTTCCAGTAGTGGTCCCAACTTCTGGTGAAGTCAGTCCTGCCCTCCCTTTATAGAGCCCTAGACCATACCTTTGCTGACCCACCTAAAACCCTGTGACGGGCAAGACCCGCTTCTCTTTCTTTTTCTTTTTATTTTTATCATTCGTTATTCATAATAATTCCTAATTTATGTACTATACATTAGGAGGAGGAATAAGACTCGATTTCAGGATATAGTGTAGAGCATCTAAGAGTTTTACTGCATGAGCTAGCCTCCACTTGCACTTCTCTTTCCAATTGGAATGCATGAAAATCTTCGAATTTTGAAAAAATCTTATCAGTGACAATGATTTCTTTCACATAATATTTTTTCAAAAAATTTAAATCATTAAAAACACTTTTGGGCGACTATGATAATATGAATGGTTCTCTATAATCTAAACTCAAATTGCGCGGCGGGGGAGGTGTTAATAGAGATTAATAGAGAAGAGAAGCCAATTTTCATGTCAACAAATTCATTTTTTTGTATTTTGAATTTTAGATTGTGAATTGTAAATTTTAGAATTATAGTGTGAATCTGTAGCATGTTTGAATTATATTAGCTCAGTTGGATATCGGTAAAAGTTTGATCGATTCTTCGCTTAATTTCTTGTCAGAAAATTGAGCAAATAAGTAACCAAGCCTCTACTGATATTCGATCGAGTTGATTTTTTACAGGGATCCTTAAAAAAATATTTTAAATAAATTGAGCAGTTTCAATCATTTGTGTGGAACCTCGAAATGAGTTCCACACAACGTGGTGTGTAAAACCCCGACCATAAATTCATACGCAACTCGATAAAATGTACTAACAAAATGTAAAGACAAGGATGGAAAGAATGGGGCACTAGCGGCCCGTGACATGATCATTTCACACAGACAGAAGGGTCGCTCTGTTGCAGAAAGCTTAAACTATTGGATCGTACGTACACTATATAATTATCCTATTTCAAATTATGCAAATAATTATGCTTGTGAACTAGCTTTGTGTTGTCGATAGTGTCGCCCCAGGCATAGGGCTAGGTCGGTTGTTGCATAATAACTCAGAAATCCGAGGTCAAATCCATAGGGAATGCAATAAAGCTAAACAGAGGATTGTTTTGCGAAGCGTTTTGGCGTTTGATTGGCCAACCTTTATAATATGATTTGTGGGATTCTCTCTCTACCCCTAATTTGACAGAAAATGAAGTTTTTATAGTAAACTAAAAGCGGCGAGATCTAGGGGTTCAAATCATCCACAATTTAGGTCAATCAGTTGTTCTCAATGATAACTCAAGTGAGAGTCGAATCCATTCGCTCTTACTCAAAAGATTTAGCCATGAAAATTGATTTTAAAGAAATCGCGTTTGAAAACAGAGGGAACTCTTTTAGGCATTTTATCAAACGCTTAGAATGACAGGGTTCCAAGCATTGTGTGTGACAAGGTTCTTTGTGTACTGACAATCAAAGAAGTTAACAACTCTAGCTTTGTAACAAAAGGGTAAGAGATTGACAAGTTCTTTGAGGCATTTTATCAAACACGTAGAGTGACATGGATCTAAGTATTATGTGTGCCAAGGGTCTTTGTCCACACATAAACAAGATTTAGCAACCCTAGTTTTGGTTCAAAAGGGTAAGAACTGAATCCATTCACAAACAAACTTGATATTACATTGGGAGAAGATATTGAACAACCTAGGTCATAGGATGAAGATCACCCTATGACCAAGCCCAAGGAGGCTATCCCTCCATGGGAAATGAAATCAACAAAAAGACACAATACAAAACATTGAGATAAACACGAAATTAAACTAAAACTACAACTGAAATGAAGTGTACATAAATGATACTAGAAAAAATTACAAGAGAAAATGGAGATCTAAGCTCAAACCATGGAGATTTGAGAGCTAAACCTAAGAGGGAGGTAGAGAAAGAAGATGGAAATGAATGATAACCCTAAAATTTGGGTTGGGTGGCTTTTATAGCCCCTAAAAACGTGTTACAAAAGTCCTAAATGCCCCTAGACTAAAGCTGGATCGGGCACAAAAAGTTGTCAGAAACAGCAGTGGATATCGGTATCAATGACCTTTGATACCAATATTACCCTTATCCCGGTATCCACACTCTCTGATCACTGGATACTTGTATCAGTACGGATATTGATAGGGCAATTTCATGCCTTTTTTTTTTTTTTGATTTTCTCTTGGCCGTTTGACTTCCTGAGTCTTGTCCGGTGCTTTGTTCCTTGACTCCCGGGACTCGGTGGCGGAGTGCCACGTTGCCTTGGGATCTTGGGCACCCATTTGACTATCCATGGCGTCAACTCACGCCTCACGTTTCACCTGAAACTATCAAAAACACACCTACGCATAATATTAGATGTATAAAGCTACAATATGCATGCGTGTGTGACAAAAATGAGAGAGATAACCTCATTATTTACACTATTCAGAGCTTATCAATTTATGTTATGAATTCTCCCACAATTTCAGACACCCGCATATCGAGCATTAAGGAGGGTGGTTCAACACCAACCTTAGACCAGCAAGCCCTTGAGCAACGTCACGGGTTGTGTCATCAACTTTATTAGGTGTCATCGAGCCAGAAATGATCTTGCTCTGATACCACTTGATGCAGCGAAATTCACGAGAAACTAGTTAGCGTACTAGTTCAAACGATGATAGGTCTCGAATCCATGAGGGTTCTTGAATACACAAGAAGAAAGAGAATATCTCTGATTTATAATTGATTACAAGCTGAATAATAATAGAAATTACATGCCCTTTTATAGGGAAAACTAGCAAACCCTAGCAAAAACTTACCAAAAAACGAAGTATCCCAAAAATTGGGGAAACTCCCAAAATTGAAAACTAGAAAGAAAAATAAGAAATTCCCAATTGGAAACAACGTAAACGGAATTACACACTAAGAGTAATTCGTAATCTAATTATTACCTAAAATAACAAAATTACTAAATTGAAGGCTTAAACGAATAAATTTGGCCGAATTCCACCATCAGTCTCGATTAGGGTGGTGAGTATTGATCGCAGCGCGATTCTGCTTCAGCCCACCAAGTTTGGGCCTATTCCGGGTTCGTTGATAAATTGCCAAAAATGGCAATTTTCAATTAAGAGTTGTTGGGTCTCCTAGGCTTCGATCGGTCCAACTGATCATAGAACTGGGTTGCTACTTGTTCTGCATCAGTTGGTGATAGTGGCAACAATTAAAAATTTCGGTAATAGCAGTTTCTAGTGAGATGGGAACGGTAGGGACCGTGGTGCGTCGGGTGACTAGTGGTGTGGGTATTGAAAGATTCAAGGATAGTTTGGTAATGTATGAGAATTTTTTTAGTTTGGTTCTCTGTTAGGAGTTGTTGCTTCTCTGTTCTCTGTTTTATGGAGATTTTTGTTCCTTGTGTGGAGCTTTTTCAACCCATTGTGGGATTTTCTTTACCCGTTGAGAGTGATATTCCACACTCAGTGTATTCCTTCCTAATTCATATGGATAACCTAAAAGTTGTGAATTGTTTCCCCAATGGAGATCTCTGGATGGGGGTTCGTAGCTCTTTGAGCAAATTCTGAGTAATAAAAAAAATGGAAAAGAAGAAGTAGAGAACTCAAAATAGAAACCACTAAGGGTTCGTTTGTCTGGGGGGCTTGCTTTATTAGATTTAAGGGTAGGATTAGATATGTTATGCCGTGAGTTGATTCAGCCTTTGTTATCGCATTATGGACGTGATTTGATATCCCGACAGTACCTATATCCCGGGATATGAAATTCCACGGGGAGATGTGATTTTATATCCCACCCATCAAAAGCTACTAAATGTGACGATTTTGCCTTTCCCGTTTGTCCTCATGTGGTTTGCGTAAGAATTGGGAAATTCTTGTCACAATTCCAACCAAAACAAACACTGATTTTTTTTTCTCTTCATTATTTTCTATGTTCAAAGGGAGTTTAATTCCCCTCATATCTTAATAATTAATCGATATCTCATTTTTTTTTAATCTAACATCAAACAAATGACCATTAAGGTTGTGTTGGTCGGTGGAGAATTAATCCCATAGGAAAAATGTGACGATTTTGCCTTTCCCGTTTGTCCTCATGTGGTTTGCGTAAGCATTGGGAAATTCTTGTCACAATCCCACCCAAAACAAACACTGAATTTTTTTCTCTTCATTATTTTCTATGTTCAAAGGGAGTTTATATCTCACTCATAATTTAATAATCAATCGATATCTCATCATTTTATCTCAGAGCAACCGAATGAGAATTAAGTTGTGCTGGTCGGTGGAGAATTATCCGGGGCCCCACAAACAATTTACTCTTATAGTACTCTTTCGTGGCAAGTGGAGTGGAGTGCAGTTGACGCCTCCCTTATACTCCCATTTTCATGGGCAGGGTTCGATTCTCGTAAACACCCATCCCTCTTCCCAAGTCCCCTAGAATAGAGTAGATTAGGATTAACGAATGACAAAAAAAAAAAAAGGTGCTCTTTCTGAAAAACTCATGAAAGACTAACCGTTTAACTTCTTTGTCAACTATACTCAACTACCATATGGTCATCATTTTCTCCACTCTATTTTTGGTGCATTGAACCTCCCCTAGGGTCACCAGATTTTACTATCCAGAGAGAAATTATGTGCTTAAATAAAGGGTGCCGGCGTGGTGCCGTAATAGGAGGGCAATCGATCATGCTTTGTCCTTAATTATTCAATTCGCATTATTCAAAATTTTCTACAATATCACGTTGCTCAATAGTTGTGCAATTGTACTTACGTATGCTCAGATTGACAGTTCAATTGTTGAAAAAGAAAAAGTTCGTTGGTTTGGCCTAAAAAGCCGACTTAACTTTGTTTTTTGTCTTTATTTGATTTTTTTTTGCGTTTGTTAGTTTTGCATCGATTTTTTTTAGTATTATTGGTTCGTCTTGCCGAGAGGAATCCAAAAGGTACAAGATTTGTAAATAAGATCGAAAAAATTAAAAACTATTTTTTCTTTTTCAAAAAAAATTATGATTCGATCATTATTTTTTACTTTTTTGATTCCTCTCACTGAGACAAACCAATAATACACAAAAAGTTGACGTAAAACTAAAAAACAAGAAAAAAAATCAAATAAAGACAAAAAAATAAGCCAGCTAACTTTTTAAGCCAAAACACATCTTTTGTTATATAGAGCTAGAACGTCGACATCCTTGTTAATGTGTGGTGAATGAGATTGTATAGTATAAATGCTGCTATTATATATCTACGGGTGTGTGTGTAGGGAACCAAATTTATATATTCGACAAGCGAGTATTTGTAATATAGGATTAATTATTCTTCAAACCAGTTAATAATTTAATATTTAGTCATTTTTTTGGAATTTTTAGGATTAATTAGTCAATCGACAACAGAGTACAAAAGTAAAACTATATGTGAAAATAACTAGAAAAGACGAACAAAAAAAGATAAAATTGTTGTTTTTTAAAAATAATTAATTCAAAAATTTTCACACAAACCTTAAAATTTCTCATCAAATTTTTTTTTTTTTTGTTGGGTATAATCTACATTGTCTTTTCATTAAGTCTTAATTTAAAATTTTAAACCTGCTCCGCCCCACCAAAATGCTTCCGCAATAGCTAATACTCCATACGTCCCATTTTGATAGTCCAGTTCGCCTCCAATATAATTTTTAAATTGTTAATATCTTTCAATTTATAACGAATTTTAGGTGCAATATGGATCTCATATGATAGTTCTTAATTAGTTTATATTATACAAAATTTTTAAAATCTTTAAAAACATTGTAGATTGAAATATATTAACAATTTAAAATTGCATTAAGACCGAACTGCACTATTAAAATGGGACAAAGGGAGTATGTACACTATCTAGCTAATATGTGCACTATGAATTAGTTAATGGAAAATGCTAACTATAACCCAATTGATAGTCAGTGGCAGAACCCCGGAGAACCGTTATAACGGGAAAAATTCAATATCAAATATCTTTTTATTCCTTACTTAACAAATAAGTAAAAAAACAACTATCAACATTTTTGCATTTCATAGTCAAAGAAAAACCTAAAATACATTTTTAAATATTGATCATCCATCAAAATAGAACAAAAATATCTTAACAATCTATCAAAGTGCAACCCGACGTATTCTCAAATCTTGAAAAATCATCTACAATTTTGGAAATCATCCACAAAGAGCTTGGGTAATCATCCACTAGGAGCTTGAGAGATCTCAGCCAACAAATTTTTTTTTTAAAGAGATTAATCTGTTTTGATTTTTTTTTTTAAAATTGGTTTTTTTCGGTGAAACACCCTCCTAAAAGGTGTAGTAGTATACAAATTTTTCGATATTTGGGCAACGTGGGTGTGGGGGTGAAATCGCGCCAGGTATCGCGGCTACGTCACATTGGGATGGGGACCATGGGTGGAGGTTGGGGAGGTGGGGTCTGCAGTATAAATACTAATATGGGTGAAAAGAGAGAACATTATTTTCACCGGCCGGTAGGAACAAATGTTTCTTCCAAATCAATCACCCCGGTCCGTGTGATTGTGTAGTTAATGTGATTGTATAGTACAAAATCACACAAACCGCTATAATTAATTTGAAGAAATCATTTGTTTCCATCGCCGACGGAAATAACTTGCTCTCGGGTGAAAAATCCTAAAGTATATTTGAATATTATGGGACGGGGGTGGTTTGAAATTGTGGCTTAGACTAGAGTAGGACGCAGTTATTGTCCGTTATGGCAGTTTGCCACGTTAGGTACACGTGCTTTTCTCATCTCGGTCGTTTTAGGGGACCTACTTGACGGTTGACCGTTCACTAGTACGGCTGTTGCGCGTGGCCCCTCACCTCTTCCCCATTTCTGCCGACAAATCCCCTTCTTTGGCCTTGTTTGCTGATTCTGTTTTCTGTTTTCTTTTTCGTTCTTTTTTATTTATTTTATTTTTTAAATACTGATTTGTTCCTTTCAGGAGGAATTACATTAGTAGTGGTTGGAGAAAAAATAACACAAGGAAATGGGTAAATAAAAATTGACTTTAAATGCACTAAGATATTAGAATTTTCCAAGGACAATGCTAGGGGTACCGACGGAATGTATCGGAAATGTATAAAGCGGCCTGCGAGACCCACGAATAATCTAAACTGTTTAATAATTTTTGGAGCGTCCTTGCACAAAATCGGCCCAATTGGATATGCGGGAGTGAGTGATCCAATAATTCAATTTCTCATTCAAAATTCAGGATCCGGATTATTCGTGTGGGATCCAAAAGGTGGGTGTTCAGGATCCGAATTATTCGTGTGGAATCCAAAGGTGGGCCCCGCGGGCTGCTTTGTACATTTTTCGTACCATTTGGGTCGTTACTTATATCTGTATCATTTTCCAAAATCAAGGAATGCGATATATATACTCAACATAATGAAAAACTCACTCTCTATTGATAGTCCAGTGAGCTGTCAGTAAATTCAAGAGATGACAAAATAAAAAAAGACACAAACTTCAATAAACATTTTAAACTTTTCAATGTTTTTTCATTCATTTTTCACGCATTTCAATACATTTTTTTCACCTTAACGACAATCCTGTGGGCTGTGTTTAACATTTCCCTAAAGTTATTTGGTTTGACTATATCTTAGAAGAATTTTTTTTTGCTTTTGTAAACGTCAACAAAAATATACTAGTTTTGTATTCCCAAAAGCTAATGCGCCTAGAAGTTAGTAATAAGTGGATATGATTTGTCCTATTGATTCCATAAATTATGGTTTTCTTTTGGTCTATTCCACGAATGTGATTTTGAAAAAATAGCAATACCTTTATCTTTATCTTTGTGTACTCTGTTTAAGTCATGATTTTTTTTTTTTTTTGGCTAAAGAGAGAATTTCATTTCATGAGAAATGCGATTACAAATTACTGGATACAAGGACAATAGAACAATAACAACATACATACGAGAAAAATATAAAATAGAACAAAAAAAATGAATGATATATATCCAATGAGAGATTGCTTCGGCCGTAAGATGTCCGTATTCAATGTATGATGTCGATGCGCTGCTGCCGCAGTAGTCCCACGAATAACAAATATTCTAACACACCGTTAAACAAATAAGCAATCGAAGGAATTTAAGGAGACATCGGCGCTCAAGTACTATTGAGAAACTGCATACTTGATGTAGATACCAAACATAATCTGACCTATACAAACCAAGTGACTAATGCACTTATAGTCGAGAGCTCCACGGCACGGTTAGACATCGTGCAACTAAATGGCCTAAGCCAACTATAGAGCTCTAAAATCGGTAGAGAAGCTGTCGGAAAGAGTCACAATCATGGTTATTGGAATAAAATGTCCAGGAGAATACCCTATTCATCTTAGAGGTGTATCCTTCGGCTTATATGCAATTAACAACATCTAAATTAACACCCTCTTTCCCAAACCACTATCACCCAAGCAGCTAATCCATTGAGCCATATCCGAGTCATTCCAATGTATCTCTGTCCAAGAAAACAATCCAGTTGCCAACCCGAGCGTCCCTTAACCTTATCCACCAAAATATTGAGCCAAATTCAATGAGCCAAACCCAAGCAGCCCCATCTGGCAATAATCACGACCGAACACCCCACGAACATCAAGGCACCATCAGAACATCAAGACGGCACCATCAGAGTACCAACAAGACGAGACTATAATGACGATACTAAAACCAGAACATGAAGCCAAACTGAACGGATCGACACAGATAAAGGTAGTTTTTCTCAAAACTAATTCCTAAAACCAGTGCTCATGTCGTGAAGGAAAACGAAAAGGTAGTTTTTCGGAATGGTTAACACAAAATTTCTACACAAATTCCAAACGTCTGTACTTTTTTAGTTATTTAAGCAATTAATTCAAATTTTCTTATTCGAATCCGAAACTAAGAATATAGATGTGAGATTTAGGAGTAAGTATTAGGTATTTATACGGATAATGCGATGTCTGAACATCTATCACGTCACAATATATATAGGGGCCACAATAAAAGATCTAGTTTCGTTTGTTTTTAAATTTTTTTCTGGAAATTAAAAATTTGATACCAAAGCCAAGCAAACAGCACAATTCAGCCAAAAAAAAAAAAACCCTAATGAACATAACCAAACAAAGAGACAAAAACCCAGAAAAGGCCACACAATAGGCTAAAAATCTACATATGAAAACAAACTTTTGAGCGATCACAACTTATTTTGAGTTTTGCTGATTTATTTATTTATTTTTATGCGAAGTTACCAAACCGGCCCTTTGTTTTGATTTGCAATTTTGATTTGTTGGTTGATGACACTACACAAGATTATGTAATTTAGCACTCCTCATCAATAGATTCTTGAGTCATCAGTGAGGTTTGCTCATCGGTTGTCAGAATCCCTTTCTCTTTCTGAAAATGTCAAAATCTTGTATATTGGGATAGGAAAGATTCGATTGCGCCGATAAACTAAACCTGATACGTAACGCCTCGTCGTTGATGACTTTTTGTGTATGCATCCAAATACAGACGTGGCTACTGGGGTGAGTTCGACTTGATAGTGAGGTCTTAATATACGATGATATATATGTTTAAAGAGATTAGTTAGACCGGACACCTGATATGCGTATATTAATAGTAACACGTATCAATGAATTACGTAATATAATTGTGATGAAATCTTTTTCAGTATATTAATAGTAAGCAATGAATTACAGTTCACATTTTCAAAAATAATTATATCTGCAGATTGCATGCGCCTAATACATATTTAAGAACTTTTTTTTTGATTTAGTCAAAAGGATAAGCTGATTAGATTTTTCCTTTATTGTTTTTTTTCCTTCCACTTCAAACAAGTCTAAGTCTATCCCCGTCGATACACATGTGGCACAGACGTGGCATTAGCCATTCCCTTGCCTCCTTCTCTCCCACATACAAAATATATTCGAAAAGCAGTGCTACATAGACAGATGTCCGGATAAGATTCGGGTAATCGGAATATGCTTCTGGACATTACAAGTTGCTAACATAAGATTTATGTTTCATTTTCCTCTAGATATTAATTACGTGGAGACACATAAGAATTATGCATAAAGAAATGACTAATGTGTACGGTACGATCCTTATTGGGTGGGATCACTAAAAATTTGAATCTTAATTCTCCAATAGTCAACAGTGATCAACCAATTACAGAGTCTCGATCGGCAATAATCCCAAGGCCCTCCAGTTTTGATTAATTACCATTATCAATACTTAGATGATCAACCGACCCGATTTGGTTAATTTTTGTTCCGGATTTTTCTATCGTTATAAAGTAATAATACTCCATTTTCCATGCTCGTCGAATAACGTGCCGATGTAATTTGCAAATCTAAGTACTTTTTTTTTGGGTAATGCAGGGTGTCCTAGCTAGCCAACTTATCTGCACCTTAGACTCCACAGCAGTTTAACGCGCTTACACGTCGGGTGAGGTAGCTTTAAGAATTGCTAGCAGGGTGGCCTTGTTCCGCTAAAAGACTTTTTGGCTTTTGGAGTTTTTTTTTAATTGATGTATTATGAGAGAATAACTTGCCTTGAAAAACTCAGGAGTGTTCTACTAACAAAAAACATTTTTTCCAAAAAACAAGACAAATCATTCTCTCACAATACATCACATAAAAAATCATGAAAAACTAGTTTATTTTAAAAACACCCTTAGTGGAATACCCCTTTTTATTGTGAGAGAATGAACTGCCTTAAAAAACGTGAAAGCTGGAAAAGCCAAAAAGCCCCTTAGAATAGGGCCTAAACCTGAAAACTTAGGAGGAAATAAACTCATAAGTCCTATGCATAGACCACTTGACCAACCCTTTGGTTATTAGTTGAGGGCCTGTCCTGCAACATTGCTTATTAGTTTATATAGGTTGTGTGTGTAGTTATATTTTCTTCAGAAATTTTATAGGTACTAATTAGTATACAAATAATTAAACTAAATGTATGTGACATTCTTTATGTGGATGAGTCTATCCATGTACATGCGACATTCTTTTAGTAAATGTGTATATCCATGTATTCTTCTTTTTTGGTACACATCCATGTATTTAATAATACATTGACGTGGTAGTGCCATGTATACATTTAGTGTAATACGTTTGTATATTAGTTAGTGCCAACAGCGTTGCTTTATTTTCTTTGAATTTGTAATTAATTGATGTTGGTTCAGATACTAACAACCAATAAGTAAGGCAGGGCTACCGGCAAACAGGCGCGGAATACTCTCAAGAAAAACAATCATGTTGCATGTACGGCCATTTCGTCTCCAACTATTTACAACTCCCTCACATACATGTGGGGCCCACACACAATAATGAGCATAAGACACACATTTATGTGAGGGGGTTGTAAATGGTTGGAGCAAAATGGTTGTATAAGTAGCATTTTTGCAAGAAAAACTTGTTTACGACAATTAAATACGAGAGATGTTAGGAACACAACCATCTGGACATAACCCCGAGCACAACCTATGTACAGTCCCAAACACATTTATTACACGGGATCCATGTAAGTGTTCGGGGTTGTGTCCAGATAATTGTGTTCCTACCATTTTTGATTAAATACTACGTATATACTTATTTCTTTTCTCAAAAAAAAAAAAAAGAAAAGAAAGAAAGAGAGACTCGTATTATATAGTACTGCAATCTATAATTAATTTATGGAGAGGTCCAAAATACACACCCACAGTCAAAATAATAAGCTAATAAGTTAATTTAGTCAACCGATGACCACCAATCTATTTTTCTGATAATTTAGGTTTCCGGGCGAGCTTACTCTGCAACAACAGAATTAAATGCAACATTTTCGTTGTCAATTTTTTTTTCAATGAGGTTGAAAGTTAGTAAGGGACAATCAGTTTAACTTTAATTATTTTTTCGTTGTTTCGTTAATCTTTATATCAATAATTTCATAAGAATCCATGTGAGTTTGTTGACTAAACACTATAGTCGAAGAGTGTCTGTCGCTTTTTTTTTTTTTTTTTTTTTCAAATTCTATGCACTCAAAAGTTAGTGCATTATTAAAGTTTGGAAACAACAAGGGTCTATTAATATCATTTCATAAGAAACCATGTGAGTTTGTTGAATAAACACTATATAGTCGAAGAGTGTCTGTCGTTTTTTTTTTTCCAATAAATTTTGGAAACAACAAGGGTTTGTTAATATCATTTCATAAGAAACCATGTGAGTTTGTTGACTAAACACTATAGTCGAAGAGTCTTTGTCGCTTTTTTTATTTTTTTTTCAAATTCTATGCACTCAAAAGTTAGTACATTAATTATTAAATTTTGGAAACAACAAGGGTCTGTTAATATCATTTCATAAGAAACCATGTGAGTTTGTTGAATAAACACTATAGTCGAAGAGTCTTTGTTGCTTTTTTTTTTCTTTCAAATTCTATGCACTCAAAAGCTAGTACATTCTTAAATTTTGGAAACAACAAGAGTCTGTTAATTTGACGGGATTAGTAGCGAAGATAAATGAAATCTCTTTGTATACGTAATTTCATTGAAGTAATAGTGATTTGGTTAAGATTACAACCCATGTTATCGTTGATCTCACATTAGTTGACATTTTAATTAAACACCGAATATTTAACTCCGATAAATATATAGTCCAATTCGATACTCATATCCAGTTAAACAAACGAGGTTGTCAGCGGAGGTGATGTGTCAATTTGTTGAAGACTTCAGGGGGATTGCCTTGTCAGCAACAACGCATTTCCATCTAGGATACAGCTTAGTATTGGCATTTTCATCATTAGTTTTTGGAGGAGAAAATAAGGTGCCGTGCAGGATCCGCCCGTTCCAAATTACTGGTTAGTTTTGAGAATTTTAACTTTTTAAGCAGACATGCAATAACTACATTCACATTAAACAAATTTATTAAATTTCAACAATGCCCTTGTATTTCAATTTTTGAATGAAAGGATTGTTGTTGGTAAAAGGGTTATTTTGGAAGAATGAATAAATTTTGTTTTGACTTTTTTAAAGAGGACTAACTAACCTTGTTCTTGAATGGATTTTATCTCATAAAATATAGTTTTGATAAAATCTAATATTCTCAACGGATTTTAGCAAAACTGATTTTATCAACACTAGATTTTATCTCACAAAATCATTTACAAAACACCTTTATCAACACTAGATTTAATCCATTGGGAAAACAATGTCATTTTATCACACCTCTAAACAAAACTACATTTTATCTCATAAAATTCATTTCAAGAACAAGGCCTAACAATTTAGAAGATCCCAAAATAATATAAGTAACAAGCAATTTGGAACGGAGGGAGTACGAATTAATATTGTCATTGTGTTGTTCAACCTTGGCCGGTTGAATTAATAGAAGATCCCCAAGAATCCAAGGATTCGGTCCCTTTCTAGGGATAACATGTTGAGGTGGTCAGAGGCGGCTCCACTTGGAGCTTGGGTGGTCACCCGAATACCCTGAAATTTTATTTTTTTAGAAATACTTGTATAAAAAAAAAAATTTTATTTTTTTGTCATTTTGAACACCCTAACCAAAATGTTTGAACACCAATGCCAATGAACGATTGCTTATTACTCATATTTAGAGTGGTGTATTTGATACCGTTGATAATGATGTTATTATGCAACGATTTCAAAATATGAAAAGTCGTCAAGTGTAATTGTAATATGCTAAATACTTTGTTGTTTTTTGGTGGCAATGTTGATATTAGTAGAAGTTTTTTTTTTTTTGTTTATGTACAATTATGATTTCTCGAGGACCGTAGCAGAATTTCTGAACACCCTCACGAGAATTTCTGCAGCCGCCACTGGAGGTGGTGGCACGTACCCTGATTTGATATTCCAAAGTGTTAATCTCCACAATGTCCAAACCCAATTCCAATTGAGTATTGCGGGGTGGTGTTCAATATGGATCTCTCCTCTTTTGGATTTCTTGAGTTCGATTCGGAACAAGCTCCGTCCTCGAACCTAACTCAGCAAGAGAGAACTATGTTAGTGCTTAGCCGGCCCGTGACGATCGATAGGCGCTCTGATAGCTAAGTCGGTCCCAATTCAGATAAGGGAAGTGCAGAGCTTGAGTGAGAAAGATTGGCGTACCTCTTTAGGGTTTCGTACAATATTTTATTCTAATATAGAAAGGGAGAACACCAATTGGTGTGAACAAATTTTTGAAGCCCTGTCACAAAAGTGATTTCCAATATTGTCCTTATAAAAAATTATATTTCACAATTGTTTTCACTATAACATTAATTAACCGTCATGACAAAATAGTAAAATCACTTGAACTCAAGCACCCATAAAAAAATAAACTACCCATCCAGACAAAAAACTACCCACTTCCCCCTCCTCCTCCACAGATTTACACTTGCACACACAGAGTGTGTGCCTCGCCTCTAGTATGGGGAATGCATTGACTTGGAGGCCAAGATAGCTCGTGCCTCTGGTGACGTCACATATATCCTTTTTTTAATTAGTTATGTCATCATGCATGACATTGCCGAGTGCCACGCTATTGGATAACACGTGATTGTGCCACATGGCCTGATCGAACAACTCAGCACTGATTTGTCAGGTAACATGCGACCGTGCCACGTGGCTGGCCTACTACAATTACGTATTGAGCATGGGTTACTTCTGTTATCCACAGGGATTAATGTCAAGCTTCACATTAAATTGATGGTTGAGCTGTGTGTATTGATAAACGATTACTATGTCTCCTTATTAAATGTTTACATGTACACATGTTTTATATTTGAACAGCATGGTATGTTTTTCAATTTAAATTCTACTTTTCCCATGTTAATATTCTCCTAATATTCTCATTTTGAAGCTTTGTCATCCTTCCTTAATCAAACTTTTGTTTGTTTGAAGCATTCTCAAATCACATTTGTAATTACGCGACACATTGCGTCACTTATTTTATCTTGTTACTATTTTAACGACTTAAACAACGAAAATATTCAACCTAAATTGACCCCTAATTATTTCCAAAAGCGAAAACCATAACTTTCATTTTTTCTTGTTTGGGAAGATGAGTTCCAAACCCAAAACTCTTCCTCGTTTTGATGTTTGTAACAACAAGAATCCAAAACACACATGTAAAGTTTATATGCTTGTGGTAAGAACTCCAAATACACATGCAAGAGCCAAGTTAAGGTTAGTACGTCTCCTAGAACGTGGTTGGGTTTGCAGGGGGTTTGAATCATCTGTCCCTACATTTTCTTCTCCCGTGCTCTTGTACTAGGTAAATCTAGTCACACATTATTTCTGAAATTTAATGTTCCGGTGTTTCTTCCGCAAGTGCATCGAGACGAGAAAACACACATTTTCCCGATATATGAAAGAGGGAATAGAGAATCGTGAGTCTTTTGAAGTTTCTCAAGAATTCTTCGCCGATTTAAAGATTAACGATTTAGATTTGAGATTTTTGAAGCCAATTGGTGTGAAAGGGAGAACACCAATTGGTGTGAACAAATTTTTGAAGCCCTGTCACAAAAGTGATTTCCAATATTGTCCTTATAAAAAATTATATTTCACAATTGTTTTCACTATAACATTAATTAACCGTCAGGACAAAATAGTAAAATCACTTGAACTCAACCATCCAGACAAAAAAACTACCCATCCAGACAAAAAACTACCCACTTCCCCCCTCCCCCTCCACAGATTTACGCTTGCACACACAGAGTGTGTGCCTCGGCCTCTAGTATAGGGAATGCGTTGAGTTGGAGGCCAAGATAGCTCGTGCCTCTGATGACGTCACAGATATCCTTTTTTAGTTATGACATCATGCATGACATTGCTGAGTGCCACACTATTGGGTAACACGTGATTGTGCCATGTGGCTTGATCGAACAACTCATCACTGATTTGTCAAGTAACATGCGACCGTGCCACGTGGCTGGCCTACCGGCCTACTACAATTATGTATCGAGCATAGCTAGGTTACTTTTGTTATCCACAAGGATTAATGTCAAGCTTCACATTAAATTCATGGTTAGATGTCAAACTTCACATTAAATTGATGGTTGAGCTGTGTGTATTGATAAACGATTACTATGGGGCTGTTTGATAAAACTGAATGCTGAAAGTTGAAAAATTAAGTACTGAATGCTGAATGCTGAATTTTTTAAGCTGAAAAGCTGTTTGATAAAACATATTAAGCACTAAATTAAAAATAATAATTTTTTTAATTTTAATTGTCTCTTAATTTTACTAATGATCATCATATACTTGTGGCAGTGGTGGAGTGGTGATTGGGAGGTGGTGGGGGTGGTGACGGGGTCGCAGTGGCGGTGTAACGGTGACATTGGAGTAATGGTAGTGGTGGAATGATGATGAGTTGTGATGACAGTGGAGTAATAGTGGTGCAATGGTAGTGGTGTATTGGTGGTAGTGTGATGGTTGTGGCGGCGTGGTGGTGGTGGTGGTGGGGTGGGTTGGGTGGAGTGGTAGTAGTGGTGGTGGTGGTGGAGTGAAAGTTGTGGTGGAGTGATAGCGGCCGGCATGACAATAGTGGTGGTGGTATATGAGTAATGGTGATAGTGGTGGCGGTGGCGGTGGGCGGTGTGGTGGTAGGTGGTGGTTGTGGTGGGCGGGTTGGTGGTGGTGGTTGTCGCGGCGACGTGGTGCGAGTGGTGGTGGTGGTGGTGGTGGTGGGTGGTGATGTGGCGTGGTAGTGGTGGTGATGGTTGATTGTAAGTGGCTTGGTCAAAATTAAGTGGATGGTGGTGGTTTTTATCAACTGGTTTTGACATGGCACTTAATGGTTAATATATAAAATATGGTTATCAAATCTATTAATCACTTATTACTTAATTGATTCTCGTTTTTAAGTTAAGTATGTTATCAAATGTTTCCTTATTAAATGTTTACATTTTTTTATATTTGAATAGCATGGTATGTTTTTCAATTTAAATTTTTTTCCCAAGGCACTTGATCTCATTTTTAGCTTTTATTTTCAACCTTTGGTTTTCAATATTATGATTAATCATTTTGAATTTGATAGAAGTTTTGGGAATTGATTTTGTAACAAAGTCTTTGAATGTGTGTTATCAAATGTTTCCTTATTAAATGTTTACATGTACATTTTTATATTTGAAAAGTAAAAAGCTCCTCACCACCTTTTTCAATTTAAATTCACTTTACTATTCTCCTAAAATGTAAAACTCATTTTAGAAGCTTTTTTGTCATCCTTCCTTAATCAAACTTTAAAAAGTGGAAAAATGGCTTTCTTAATATTCTCCTAATAATCATTTTGAAGCTTTGTCATCCTTCCTTAATCAAACTTTTGTCTTGGCTTTCTTCTGACATTGAAGCATTCTCAAATTTTATCGCGACACATTTTCACTTATTTTAACAACTTAAATTTTAACAACTTAAATAACGAAAATATTCAACCTAAATTGACCCCCAATTATTTCCAAAAACGAAAACCATAACTTTCATTTCTTCTTGTTTGGGAAGATGAGTTCCAAACCTAAAACTCTTTCTTGTTTTGATGTTTGTAACAACAAGAATCCAAAACACACATGTAAAGTTTATATGCTTGTGGTAAGAACTCCAAATACACATGCAAGAGCCAAGTTAAGGTGATTACGTCTCCTAGAACGTGGGTGGGTTTGCAGGAGGCATGAATCATCTGTCCCTACATTTTCTTTTCCCGTGCTCTTGTACTAGGTTACTCTTGTCACACATTATTTCTGAAATTTAATGTTTCGGGGTTTCTTCCGCGAGTGCATTGAGACAAGAAAACACACATTTTCCCGATATATGAAAGAGGGAATAGAGAGTCGTTAGTCTTTTGAAGTTTCTTAGAATTCTTCATCGATTTCGAAATTAACGATTCAGATTCAGATGGATTTGTGAATACTACGCCCGTGTCGATCATTGATTGCGGAGACGGTCAGAGGTGGAAAGCCTAGACCATCGGTTATGAGTTTGTCGGCCTGGTAGTACTGGGCCTGTTGACAAGAGACATCGTAACTGCCATGCAACCTAACTATTTCCACATTTGAAAATCTTGGGCCCTCATTGAGACATACCACGTGGGCTGGGCCCACTTTCTGATATCCTTTCCCCTTTTTTCCCGCTTCCATTGGGGGATGGGGCCTGTTGTAGTTGACGTGCTTATTACAGGTGAGTTCGGCTCGGTCATCAACGATCCAGATTATCTTATTATTTAAAATAAATATTTTACATATAATTTAAAGCTTATTTATCAGAACTGTCGATCGCCAATTAGACGGCTGAGCCAAACTCACTACACTCTGTAGTGAGTACAAGAATTGGTAGTGATTTCCGTACTCTCTTTTTATAATTGGCAATCTTTTTTTGTTTGTTTTTATTAACATGAAATTATCATTTTATCTATTCATTAATTTATTTTTCACTCATCAACGGGAAGTGTAGTAAATTCATATGAATAAAAATAAAAAGAAGAGCGTGAATAATAAAAATGAGAGTGCGAGAATCAATATTACTTTTCTTTTCTGTAGGAATTTTCCTCCTCCTTATTGCCAAAAAAAAAAGGGACATTTACCATCAGGTCACCCTTGGATCCCATAATTACCATCAGGTTAAGCCCAACTCAGAAAAATTCCCATCAGGTTAGCGATACCATAATTACCCTAGGTACCCTACGACTAGGGTACCCTATGAAACCTATGAAAGTGCCTAAAATTCTAGGGTACTATATGAAAGTGTCTAAACCACTAAAATCCTATAATAGAAAAGTGCACCCTAAACCTAAACTCTAGGGTACCCCTGTGACTAGGGTACCCTACGACTAGGGTACCCTATGAAAGTGCCTAAAATCCCAGGGTACTCTATGAAAGTGTCTAAACCACTAAAATCCTATAATATGAAAGTGCATCCTAAACCTAAACTCTAGGGTACCCCTAAGACTAGGGTACCCTAAGAAAGTGCCTAAAATTCTAGGGTACTATATGAAAGTGCCTAAACCACTAAAATCATATAATAGAAAAGTCCCTAAACCTAAACTCTAGGGTACCCTTATGACTAGGGTACCCTACGATTAGGGTACCCTATAAAAGTGCCTAATAGGAAAGTGCATCCTAAACCTAAACTCTAGGGTACCCCTACGACTAGGGTACCCTATGAAAGTGCCTAAAATCCTAGGGTACTCTATGAAAGTGCCTAAACTACTAAAAACCCTATAATAGAAAAGTGCACCATAAACCTAAACTCCAAAAAAAAGTGACTTACCTTGGTGGTAATTAAAAAAAATGATTTAACTTAGTGGTAATTAGAAATTCTAACAACCCCGCCCCCACTCTTCAAGCATATCCATTACCAAGTATTTTAGAAATGATTATGTCTGAAAAATCTACTTTAAAAAGCTAAGAGACTTTTGTCTAAAATTTAGAAAGGTAATCTCAGTTTTCGAACTTGAAGAGAACAAATGAATATTCAAATGACATATCTGTCGGTAAAAATATATATGTGGCGTTTTAACAGTTGAATAAAAATAGCAATTCAATAAAAATATCTCTCGCTAACGAGTTCTTAGCTCAACGGCATGGCCCATGCCTTTCTTAGCGGTGGTCATGGTTTATTTTCTATTAGGGGCTTGTGCTGTTGTTAGATTACGTTAGCTTAAATTTCGAGCTTGTACACCAAAAAATTAAATTAAATTAATATCTGTCATTTTTTTCCTTCACAAGAAATATCAATCGGTCACTATTTCTTTAAAACTTTTCGTAGTGGAACCCAAATGAAATTTAGAAAGGTAATCTTTTACCCGCACCAGCTAACCTGTTGAAATTGTTCTATAATGTTTGCAACCTACATTTATTGAGGATAGTCGAAGGGATAAAATAAATAAATAAATAAAACAATCCGAAACCAATCCCACCAACCGCAAGCCGAGACCATTCCCACAACTATTTCATACGC
Organism: Vaccinium myrtillus; assembly: GCA_016920895.1. Taxonomy (NCBI): domain Eukaryota; kingdom Viridiplantae; phylum Streptophyta; class Magnoliopsida; order Ericales; family Ericaceae; genus Vaccinium; species Vaccinium myrtillus. Next base: position 16,336,145 of record CM029275.1, on the reverse strand, counting down.
CTTTTAGTTTGATTCTTCAAACTATAATATTTTTTTGGTTTTTAAATAACTTTAATTTTAGTGATTTAAATGTAAAATGATAGTACATCTCTTACCTTCATAAATGTTTTGGCCACTTTACTTTATTAGTCAATCACTTTGATTACAATTCTTTCCAAAATAATACAGCAATTTGTAATATATTCGGGAGATATTCACTAATCTTAAAATTTTCGGTTAATTGTTCTAGGGTCCAAAAGTGGGGACTTATTGGGCATTTAGTCCATGTTAAAGTTTTACAAGGTCTAAGGTCCACGAATTTTTTTTATTTTATAATTTAGGCACTTTCAAAGGGTACCCTAGGGTTTAGGTTTTAGGGTTCACTATCCTATTATTGGGTTTTAGTGGTTTAGGCACTTTCATAGGGTACCCTAGGGTTTTAGGCACTTTCATAGGGCACCCTAGGGTTTAGGTTTTAGGGTGCACTTTCCTATTATAGAGTTTTAGTGGTTTAGGTACTTTCATAGGGTACTCTAGGGGTTTAGGCACTTTCGTAGGGTACCCTAGGGTTTTAGGCACTTTCGTAGGGTACCCTAAGATTTTAGGCACTTTCATAGGGTACAAACTTATTTTGCACTTTCATAGGGTACAAACTTTTTTTTGGTAAGGTAAAAAAAAAAAAAAAAAACGCTAGCGTTAGGACTAGATAGGTTATAAACTTGTTTGGTGGATTAGCGGGGTTACAAATTCTTTGCCTAGGACTTTTGAACAAGTCGCCCTAAAATTTTGTATCTTCAACATTACTATTTCAACATTTCACGCCCACCACAACTCATAAGATTGTGTTTTGTTGTGAAAATGAGTTACATAGTTATAGGCAAGTTGGGTAAAATAACAAAAAAGACTCTTTTGTTTTTGCATATTGAAGGCTAACTGATTTTTGCAGCAATTAAACAACAAAATACAACAAAAAGCAAGTAAAATGCAACAAAAGAATTAATGGCCCATTGAATTAAAGTTGCTATAGAAAATTGTAGGAAAATTGCAAAAGATGTGCAATAGTAAAGTGGGCAATAGAATAATTGTAATATTATGAGATTTAAGGGGTGAAGGACATTCCCCAACTTTGAAGAGAGAAAATTTGAGTGGTAGCTTCAAACTTTTTGGTGTTTGAGAAATCTGTTGAATAACAAATTTCACAATTGATCCCTCAAATTTTCTGAAATTTGCTATTTGAGGGATCTGCTCGAGATGCTCTAACGCGAGGCAACCTAAAGAATTGTGCATCAAGCCCACTTAGGGTAAGTCAAGCAATTAATAGTACAAGTTTGTTTTCCTTGGTTCAAATTTTTTTTTTTTTTGGAAGAGTACACGATTCAATTCAGAGTTCTGATTTAATCAACTTGAGCATCCCACACCACAGTTGCACAGCTATGAAGATAACAAAATCTACATGGGAAAATTTGGTAAAAACCCGCATAAAAAACGGAAATAGAAACTAAAAGGCTCTGATTATGGCCGCAAAATCTTCTCGAGGGACTTGTTTTAGAAGGCTAGGCTTCTACTAAGGCAAATCTAGAACACCCTGTTAAAAATTGTTGGGTCGTCACTATAATGTTTCTGAAGGCAAAGTGTTTCCTACCAAGCTGTCTCTCCATCTTTCTAAATTACTGGAAGTGAGAAAACAGGACAGACGTCTTCAATCTGAGAAACAAACATTACATGTTACTTTTGGGATCTTCTGCCCCACACAAATATGCGAAATCGGCCCACCCGGCCAGGGATGTGTCAGTTGCTACATCAGCACCATGTGTTATAGCCTTGGCTTCCCAATCAACTTCTTCCACCTCAATGTGTGTCTACTTCAAAATTTACTCTGCAAATCTAAAATCCAAACATAGCTTAAATTGAGGCAAATTGCAAAAAAATTTAAACCAAAGGACGAGAGATCGTAAGGAAAAGAGGACGGTGAAAAGAGATTGAAAAGTATGATTGATGGCTAAGCAGTGGATATTGCATCAGATAGAATATAAATAAAAAAACAAGCATTCCCAAGCAAAATATTTTGGCCGGCGTGCCTTGATGCAGGACGGTCACAGAAAATGTACGGCTGTGTTCGGATTGGCTTTTCAATGGCTTTCAAAAATAGGCCTTGCAAACAGGAGCAAAAAATGGCGTACAACCCAACCAGTGGGCCCCCAGCTTTCCTCCTCTTTTTGTCTCACTTTTCCTACTCTACAACCCAAGCAGTGGGCCCCCCTGATTCTCGAGTGTCAGACGTGTAAGTGTACCAATTACGCCAGTGGGCTCTCAACCAGTGGGCCCCCAATTACACCTCTCTGCAAAATCTAGCCGAAATGCTCTCTCAACCAGTGGGCCCCCAATTACTGCTGCTCTCTCAGCCAGTGGGCCCCCAATTACTGCTACTACAAAGTTTGCATCCGATCACAAATCATGTTTTTGAGAACAAAAAATTCCCCTTCAGTTTGCATCCGAACAAGGCCTACATTTTTACAGCAAGGATCTAATGTATTGAGTCCACTGCAAATGCCACTAACCAGTCCTTTTGAAACCCCAGATTCTAAAGCTTGCTAATCAAAATTCCAGATAGACTCAAAAGACTATTTTTCTCGGCCACAAGGATACTCACAAGACACGAGATTTCACTCTGAACAAGAAACATGAGATTCTCTGGTTGGGCTAATAAAATTCATGTCGTATAAGTTTATATTAAATAGTTCATAAGCATTAAAATTGCAATTTATTGCATACAGAAGGGCACAAAATGTGATTGGGAAATATGTAAACTACAGAAAAGAGAGTTAGAAACCAAAATTGGATAATGGCATGAGAAACTCGGGACAAATGTAGCCACAGCAAGCTTACAAAATGGTGAAAAGTAAGATCCTCAACAAGGTGAAGATAGAGATGACGGTCCCTCCTAAAAGACACAAGCGAAGAACTCTTCCCTTCATCCTTGGGCTCAGTATCCTCAAGTAGCATAAAGTCACCTCCAGAATGGATTCACCATCGAGAAAGTACACCTACAGAGATATTAACGTGATTAGAGAAGATTGCAATATTCTCGAGTGCTATTAACCATGCATATAAAAGATTTCTAAATCACCCAAAAACGTTGAAATGAGTTCTCGTCAATATCACTATGACAAAACAGGAGAAAGACAAGCACGATTTTACTCCATGGGGAATGTGTGGCAAGAGTAATGCATATGTTCAAGCCTCTGGCTCTACAGCATTTTGGCTTAATCCAGTGACCATTTTTTCCTTCTAATCTCAGATCCTAGTATTTCCAACAAAGAATACATTCAAAGCAACCTTTCTTTCCTTCCGAAGTACAAAAAAGAAGAAGCAACCTTTCTGGTTTGTCTTGGAGTGGGATTGAAATTTGGTACAAAGATTAAACCACTCAAATTCTACAAATTTGGTCAAAGCAGGAGTAATCAGCTTCCACTAAAATTCTACTTAAAAGAATAGAGAATCATTTGGTACTTCTGTTTAGCCATGTATTCAAACCACTACCTACGACACCTTTTTCCATCCTTGTCTTCATTTCAATAAACAAATCATTTCCTAGAGTAGCAGAATAGAGGCAACTTATGCACCATGGGCGTCTGCCTGATACTAGCAAGGGTTATCTTGATGTCAACAACATTGAGCTTCATGCTATAGGTTTGATAAAATGAAGTTTTTACAACCTTTCTTCCATTGGTAGGCATGTTCACCCACATTTAATCTCATTATCCAATTTAAAAGACTGCATCCTCCGAAGCATAACCCAGATCACAAATGTGAGCTCCTTGGGATGATAGTAGTGCAACTTGGTGGGATTCTCTCCAATGAATCGGCTTTGCAGAAAGTTTGAGTAGAGCAAGTCTTAATATCTCCATTTCCCAACTCTTGTAAGCTCTGGTGGAGTGAGCCGTAGAAATCTAATAACAAGAATCTTCATTTCTGTCTTCTTAACAAACTCAATATGGTTACTATTTGTCCAAGTTACTAACCTTAGCCCCGCCTTTTTATGGAAACTGGTAATCCACTGATTATCTCATACCATTATTCCTAATTTCCTAGTATGCTACTATCTTCCTTTTTTGGTTTTGATGTGATTTGATAAGCTAAAGCCCTATATGTAGGATAGTACCTTTGAGTAGCTCCTCTAGTCATTGTGTCATAAGTTTACTTTGTTATGGTAATAATAAGCAACGGCTAGACTTGTTTTTATGGACAGCATATAGGGTTGTGCATTAATCTTTTTTTTTTTTTTTTAATTTTTTTAATTTTTGTTTGAAGTTTAGTAATATTATGACCAATTTTCACACTGCTTCCCGAACTCAGCATGTAAGGATGCAAAACCATACAAGGACATTACCAAATCTCAAGTCCCCATTTACCGAGGGCGCTAAAACTGTGAACAGGAAGAAGAAAAACTATGCAGGGTCATTAACAACCTAACCGCCAAAAAAAGAATCATATAGTCTCTACAAAAAATCCTTGTGCAAAGATCCCCAGTACCGCAAAAAAGACCTCCCTGAGCTCCTTCCCAATACGATGTGCAGATTAGAAACCAACTTCTTCCTCTTCCAAACATCTAAGAAATCGGCTACGCTCCTCAGAAAGAACCAAGGCATTCCAAACATCAACAGGCTCACATCCAACAACTCCTTTGCCACCCAATGATGTAACTAGAGGCAAAAGCTATACAACAAACCTCTCCCCCCTCAGCCACTACCCACACACACACACACACACATAAAACACAAACAAAAACAAAAAATATGCACCTAGATTTTTTCTGGCACTTTGGTTCATGAACAACTTCTTCAGGTCACAGCCAAGAGGCCCAAGACCACTTTATGTCATAACAAGAAACAACACACCCACACTGCTTTGGTCCATATCCAAACACCAAAAAGACAATTAACTAAGTTGGGGCCCACTTTGATTTAACCACCACTTAAAATTGTAAGACTCATAAACAAACCCATTTTTCCTTGTCAAGAGACCACTATTGGTCATAACTGTTGCATAATTTCAAGGGATGTGTACAATAGGATTGGCCAACAATAGATGAGGGTCATTTTCTTCGTCTCTCTTACATATGCAATTCCAATTAACCAAGGCCTCTGAAAGACTATGCACGGGAAGGATCTCCCCATGGGCAGCGAGAACACTAAAGCTGTTCTACATTGGAGAGAGAAAATCCCTCCAAAACTTCTCAAAGCTACAAGCCCTCGAGGCAGAAATTGTAACAATGAATCGGGCAGGAAAGATTCTAGAGAATTCCAACACAAATTTCTAGCAAACAAATTCTATATATAGCATAGATTACCTAAGTTCTTCCACTTGTCTGAAAGGGAGTTCGAGTTCTATGTCACCTTACAAGCATGATTTTCATGCATTATGATGGACACACATAATGATATGGAAAACTTAACCAGAATATAGGAAAGTTGTTTAAGTATGACAACCAAACAAGGACATGAAGACGCACCGGCAGGCTGTTGAGAAGAGCTAAAGCAAGAGAGACACGAAACGTGCACACAAAAATCTTTTCCAGATCATTTGGAAGATATGCACCAAAAGACAATAACCACCGAGGACGATAAGCAGTTAACCGAATTGAAAAAGCCATGGAGATGACATCTCCGACGAAAACAAAAGTTCCACCACAACCCATTTCTTCAAAGTTTGGACTCTCAACACCGGCAACCAAATTTCTTGCAAGTTGCCAGCATTCCGAAGAATAAGGTCTTGAATATGTGATCTCAACCCACGTTAAACCTGGTATCTGTAGAGGACTTAAGCAGGTCTCGTCGTCCTGTGTCAATCATTACCAGCATGATAAGTTGCAAAGATATTTCCTCACAATCATGTCTCATGCAGGGAAGACATGTATTTTTTACCATACTATATGCAAACTTTTACAGATTTTTTATTGTAACAAGAATAGCATGAACAGCATAATTTGTACCTCAGAACATGGACAACTGCTTTTATTGCTTGTAGATTTAACCCATCCATCACCGCATTTTCTAAGCTTGACAATATCCTTACCGATCAAGCAATGCATACCTTCTCTGCTATTTTGGTATTTATCTTCAATGATACCCTCATCAAGCATGCTTGAATTAGAGCATGAAATAGTTGTGAATGCAGTGAAATCGTTAGGACAAGTAGACTGGTCATCTGTCAGTTGAATGTCCCTGCTTGCTTCTATCAAAGAACTCGAGACACAATACCCTTTGTTGCTAATGTGAAAACCCATGGAAAAGTTTGAGTTTTTAAGTGTTTGCTCATGTATATGAGCCGCCATCTCTGTCCACTCTTGCGGATTCCTAATGTATATGCCATCCAGTGACATGACCAAATCACCAGGAGACAAAAAACCAGAGAGGGGTGACAAAGAAGGCACATCCAGAACCTATCAAGACAAAATGATAATTGTGCAGAACTTAGTGCACAGAACACGACAATAAACTTTAAAGTCTTAAATCCAATCGCAGTCATTTTACGTACCATGGGGATTTCACCATGAATGTAGAATGGATTCAAGATCAGTGGCAGGAGGAGCAATGCCAATCCACAAACTACACAACACTGCATATAAAGTTGAAGGTAATCAGCCTAAGATTGATAATTACATTTGATATCAGTAACTTAAAAGATCAGCACACAAATAAGTGCTATCTGTACTCACTGCTGCATTATGCCAAATGCCGGCACAGAATATACGGAGGGTTGAAAATCTTGGTAATGCCTGCAGCACCTCATAGTTGAAAGCCACAAGAGCTCCAGGAAATAGAACTGCTAAGAATACAGCAATGTACTCTATTTGTATCCCCTCACTGCTCCCCGCAGAATACATGCCTACACTATCATTAATGAGATCTTCCATTGACATATTAACATGAAAAAACTTTCATGCATCAGTATGTCCACATTTGCTTCATCATTGGTGTATCCTCTATGTGAATAACAAGGAAGGATAATGTAACAAGTATATTGTTTTAACTCTTTTCGTTAGTTGTTTAAAATATTGTAGCAGGTGATCATATACGCAAGTTATGATATACTACATAGTAAGATAGAGCGCTAGGAATTGACAACTTGAGAAGACACCTGTATGGTAAGTAAAAGAAACTTATAAGAAATTCTGATTAAAATAACCATGTCTCAAAAGGGACAGAGACATGCATTCATTTTCATCCTCAGGAACATGGAACAGTATATGGTGCATAGACAAAACCAACAAAATGAAATCCCCAAAGTCTTCCACTATACATCCAACCTCCACTCCCACACGGACTGGCTCACCCAACACCTGTCGCTTGTGGGTGGTTGTAGCTATCTGGGTTTTACAGGCAGTGGGGTGGGTCCAAATTGGCCCTGCCTTGGAGGGAGTCCAGCCCCCTCAAGTCTGTTGCCTCAAAGATACCAACAACTTCCTCTGCAAAACATGATTACTATCTATTCTTTTGGCCCCTTGAGACCTGAAGGTTATTTGGATACTTATGTATTGTCTAGAATGGCAGCATTTCTGTCATTTAATGCCATTAAAGTTATCTAGGGCTTTGTTTTATATTGATTTTGGTGGAAACCAACTCCGTAATCAGCCATTTGAGGGAATAATTAACTGGAAATGCCAATTGTCTCTCTCCCCTTAGAGTCTAGCCATCACAGCCCTCTCCTCGATTAGTTTCTCTGTCTTCTAACCCCTCTATCTATTTATACCCTTTCATCCATGGACCCTATAAACCTCCCGCCATCCTTGGATTTTCTCTTAAAACAGATGATGACCATCTACGTTCCACGTAGTTTTGAACTGAACCGCATGGGCTATCTCAGGCATTGTCCTCTGCTGAGACGTGAACTAAAACCGTAAAACGTGGTAATCCATTTTCAGCACACTGCGTAGCCCTATTTTCTTTGGCATACTTGTCAGCCATATTCTCAAAAAACATGTATCTAAACAACTCAATTTTTCCAATTAGACAATTTAAATCCTTCAATTGATATGTGATGTGTCCGCCTCTAGATATGAACTCAAACTGAGACCAGTGTTCTAAAAGAAGGTCTGGAAGGCCGAGTACTCGCCGACTAGGCGCTAGAAGGCCCCTCGCCGACTAACCCAACTACACCGACTACCCCGACTAATTGTCCGACTAGGCGTCAAGTACTCGGCCCTGGAAGCTAGAAGGTGTCCGGCCGCCCTGGGAGCGCCTAGCGAGTTTTAGAACCTTGACTGAGACTCCAATTCAATTTTTCCAATTAGACAATTTAATCCTTCAATTGATATGTGATGTGTCCGCCTCTAGATATGAACTCAGACCGAAGAGTCTCACCCGAATCTTCTTAACACAGACCAGATAACCACCAATCTGAACCTTCAAGATAACCTCATTGATTGAGTTATTTCCCCAACATTACTTGTCTTTCTCAAAACACTGATGACATAGCCATGGAATGGTTAGACAAATCCCATAGGCTTTGGAAGCCTAAACCAAAGGCCATGGATAGCACAAGCATCGAGAAGTTTTTTTTATCCAAAAACAAGTGTCCATGGTAGTAGTTGGTAGTTCACGGGTCATCCGTTGATAGGTCAAGGGTCATCATTAATATTCATCTTGATATACTAAACACATTGCATCTATTTGTTAGTAGGTTCAATGTATGCATTTATTTCTAGGTTCGTTCATATATCTTATTCAATGTATTCATTAATTAGGTTCATTTCATTTAGACTTCTAGGAACTAGAGGGGTCTTTTCCATATAATATAAATCGGGATGTAATCTTTCATTTTGGAATAGAGTTGATTAATGAATTGAGTTTACAAGGGTGAGGCCATTGTGATTGGGGTTTGGGCTGTGGTCCTTCCTTGCAGAAACCGCCTAACTCTTGTGAGGGTGAAGCACCACTATCTCTTTTTCCCTCTCTTCTTCTTCTCATTCTTTTCTCTCTTCTTCTTTGCGCACTTTCTCTGAAATTCTATTGTTATTTTCCACCAAAAACCACCATGTTTCATAGTGTAGACAGCAATACTCAAGCGTCCTACCCTCATCCAAACATGAATCAAGGTAGGATAGGGATGCGCTTCAGATTTTCATGAAAAGGAAAAAATCAAGAAGCAACACAATTATTAATTAATTCTCCACCATCCTTGTAGATAAGTTGTGCATAAAAATTTATGCAGAGATATGACGTTTGCATTGTCTAATTTACTTAAAGGTAGGCAAGAAAAGCTAGGTTAACTACCTTAGAAGGGAAAAATAATAGACATTGGAAACAGCCAAACAGGGAGGAAAAACTTAACCTGGCAGCAGCAAGAGCATGCCCAAACTCATGTACACACACAGAAATTATCGTAGATAGACACATGTATCCAACATCAGTCACTGATGTGCGCAACCCAAAAACCTACATATAAGACAACATGCAGGAGCGTTGATGGATTTCAGCAAGAAGGCTAAAAATATACTACAAGAAAAAGTTGCATGAACTAGTTTCAATAAAACGAGAATACACATCAGACCACAAAGCCCGAACATTAATAATATGTCTGGGGCTTACAGACTGAAATAGTCTAGCCATGTCTAAACACAATATAGACTGTTTAAACTTAGTCATACATAACTTAATGTTTCCAAAGTGCTTCAAAACTTGGTTATACAAACATTAGAGGTGCACGTGGGGTAATTGAGCCCTTCAAATTAGCAACAGTGACAACAAAATTAATACCCTTGAGCACATCAATGAAAAAGGATGAGCATGCAGAATGAAGGTTCAGCAGTTTTTTTGGTCTCATTTAAGGAGCACTGTGATGACTTTCCCTTTGTTTCCGTTTTAATGTTTTATACTGGAACGTTGAATTCAATAGATACACTACGAATTAAACGGAGAGAAGAATACATGTGTCATGAATAGGGAGAGAATAGAGCATTAGAAGTGCTTAATCTATGACAACCCTAACCTTCGAAAATGAAACCAAACTATTACAACAAGGCAAAAGGCAGAAACTAAGCAGTTGAAAGACTCAGTAAAGAGCTCTTAGTATCCATATCTCTATATGTTCTACAAACGTCCCAAGTGGAAGTAGGATAGAGTATTAGGAGTGCTTAATCTATGACTGCCATAACCTTTGAAAATGAAACCAAACTATTACAAGGGAAAAGGCAGAAACCAAGCAGTTGAAAGACTCCCTTAGTATCCATATCTCTATATATTCTTCAAACATCCTAAGTGAAAGTAAAATAGAGCATTAGAAGTGCTTAATCTATGACAGCCCTAACCTTCGAAAATGAAATCAAACAGTTGAAAGACTCAATATAGAGCTCTTCGTATCCATATCTATATATGTTCTTCAAGCATCCAAAGTGATAGTAAGTTGATTTCCAATCTCAGGCATTTGGATGGCACAAGAAAGCAAGCACTAAACCAAAAGAAAAAAGGGAGCTAAAAATAGGAAAATCATCCATGCAGCAAGGATCTGCCATCAATACATCAAAAGCTCACTAATGATTGGAAAACAAAGGCTTACACGAATTAAGATCACCAAACGTAGTCTAAATCGCTCATCTCCCCCATTTTGAAAATATATGTTACCCAGAAAGCAATTATCATTCATTGCATTAATGGCACACGACAGGTGAGACGCATTGTGTTTAGAGTAGAAGTACAAGGGGTCGAAGCTCATAACAATCAATATCACGTTCAGGCACATATAAATTGGATGTTGTAGACAAGAATGCAATTAATGTAACTCCAAAGAACTTGACAATTATAGAGAAGCTTACATAAGCAGCCCAAGAAATCCAGATGGGCATATAGACAGCCATAAAAATGAGTCTGCTAACCAGGAAATAAGCACAAAAATAGAGAACTAACCGAAGGTGAAATCCCAAACAAGGACCCGGTCAAAAGCTTGCCAAGCCATGAAGAATTCCCATTGTAAAAACGCAGCAGTGTGGCTGATTCACATAGAAGGATCTGGCCGCACATACAAAAAATAATAAACATGAACTGTACCTTATACATCTGATACAGAACAAACATGATATATATCACGGGTCTTACTTACCACATAAACTCCTAGCATTGCGGTCAGACTAAACCCGATCCCAACTGAAAACCAAACTCGCAACCACCTTAATTAGACATAAGACCGAGTCAGTATTAATTCCACTAGCAATCAGGCAACTAACTGCCCTTTGGATTGGGACAAAGGGAAAAGGAAAAAAAAAAGGCTTGAGTTTTCACATTCAATCTTACAAAAACTGACGAACAACAACAGACCAATTAATAATAACCAAAAGGTAATCCTTTTCTTTATTCCTCATCGTTTCTCGTCATTTCTCACCTATTTTAGTTATCCAAACAAGTGATATCATTTTCCTTACTTTCTTTTTCTTCTTTTTGCACCCTTTCTCACAACAAATGGGCTAAGACTAGTATAAGAAAATTGTAGTAAAACCTGGCATGTCTTCGCCCGACCCTGAATAGCGGTTCATTCAAGACAGAGGTCTTGTAGTCACAGTACCTGCACCGACCCACCAACTCATTTACATTATTTTTGCTTTCTGCAGCTACTACTACTACTTTTGATTGTCACTGCATCTGAACGAAGAAGAAGAAGAAAACAGAAACAACATACCAGCAAGAAACAGTGTTGGAGAGGCGCCTAACGTGTAAGGGCAAGAGGGTTCGACGACTCTGTCCCCTCCCAAACCTTCTCGATTGCCTGCTTCCTTCCACCATCTTCTTTCATACATAGAGATAGAGTGGTGCCATTGCAATTTGCAAACACTGAAAAGACGAGAAGAATCCCAATTTTCTCACTTCTTCAGTTTTAATGGAATACATTAAATCCTTTTGGCTTAATTTCACTTCTATCCTCTCTGTTATTCAATTTTTGCCAATTAAGTCCTTAAAGCTTTTAAAAAATCGATATCCACTCAATCTAATTTTTTATTCGAATTCCATTTACTAAAGAAGGCGACTGTTCGGTTATTGGGATTGACATTAAGGCTCATGATCGTTAGTCGATCTGATGAAAAAATTGCATTAACTGTGAGATATATATGTGCAATATATTTATGGAGAAGATGTTAGATAAGAATTTACTCTTTTCCTTTTAATGATATAATTAAGAAGAATTGTTTGCTAATTTGAAAAAAAAAAATAACTGAAGGAATATTTCCTTGGCAAAAAATACGAATTTCTGATCGATAGTTATGTATAATTGAGAACAATAATTTTACAAAGAACAATAGCTTTCGTCAAACAAATGGACAAATAATGCAAAATTAGACTAAATAGATATCAATTTAGAAAATTTAAGGACTTAATAGGTTTAATTGATAAGTTAAAGATGAATTAGAAAAAATTAGAATGATTGATGTGAAATTTAGCCTATACAAGGAAAGTTTTGGATGGGAAAAATGGAGAATGTCAATACCAATCAAGGTTAGTTCAGTGGTGGAAACTCAAATTTGTTTAGACAAGGCTCGTTTTTTAGTTTCCATAGCACCTTAATAAGGCCGAACATACTCCTAATATTTTAACCATGCATGGTTGGACCTTAGCTTTGGTCTCACGTAAGTGCGGCGAGATCAAGGCAATATTACCAAAAATGAAGAATGTTGATACAGGTGGGTGAAAAGGAAAATTGTGAAACCGAAGGGGTTTAGTGAAATAAAGAAAATGGAGTGGAATGTGAAAAGTTGAACCAGACCTCGAGACGTCACCGAGACCTTGCAATTGTCAAGCTTCAGACTCCGTTTAAGACGAAGTACTGAGGTCCCTGGATAGCTGAATTTCTAGAGAGAGAGAGAGAGAGAGAGAGAGAGAGAGAGAGCGCGATGATACTTTTGCAGTCTCACTCGAGGTATCTTCTACAGATCTTGTCAAATCGGGTTCAGAAGTAAGTTCCTTTTTTTCTTCATTATTCTTCTCACAGATGGGTTTATTTCATTTTCTTCCCTCGGCGATTGTGAATTTCCTATAAACTAAAAAAATTGGAGATTTGCAACACATTTAAAGGAGAAATTTCCATTTCTTTATTTGAAATTTTGAACTAGTTTAGCTTCCTTTGGGGCAGCTGTATTGCTCCATTGCATTTGGGTACACGTACCTTATTTTGTTAACCCTGCAGTGTTGTTCATTGGGCAACTATTCTTAGTGTTTTTATCCTTTACATTTCATTCAATTTTTCGGTGTCTCAATAAATACTGTTGAAGATATTTCTTAGTAGCTGAGACATGGGAGATTTGGTTATTGTTTGGTCAACTGGAGTGGGTTTGGGTTTCTGATCTTCAGGTGGCATAGGGGTTTGGAAACCAGATTTATTTTAGATTATAAATAAAGTGATAGACAATTAGAAACCGAAAAGGTGAAAACATCCAATGTTTTTAATTCTGCTTGGGAGCTTCAAATGGAATTGCATTGTTTCTTGACGACTCAGCATAGAAATACGACTGCATTATTATGCACTAGAATCCAATTCTGCACGAGTGGACATTAGGAGCCAAAATTAGGATTTGCTAAAGACTCGAAACTCAAGATACTTTTCTTCTATTGTCTTCTTTCTACTGTGCCCTAGCTGCTTAGTTGCAGGGAGCTTCTAAAGTGGTGGAACTCCCACCTTAGGAGCGCGATTCTGCAGTCCTAACTTAGGAGCTTGATGGGAGTCTGCTCCTACTGAGATTATAGCTCTCTCCTTAAGAAGATGGGAGCTTTTGTGCGATACCAGCATAGAAAAATACTCCCTCCATTCCATAACATTGGTCCCTTTTGGGGATTCCAACTTTTCAAGGGGACATGCAATAAATGCATGTCTTTTGTCAAATCACCATTGATTTCAATTTCTGCCCCTGAAACTCACTTATAAAGTTATTTTAAATTATTTATGAGGGTTAGTTTTGAAAATCCAACCACATTTTGTACTTGATTTTTCAAATAGGACTAGTATTAAATGGAATAGAGGACCGACCTTATGGGACGAAGGGAGTAGTAATTTTTTACTTAGCTTTATAAATTTGTATTTGATTTAGCTCATATACATAGCCCACGCCACGATATTTTGAAAAGAGAACCATACATTCTAACACTATCCCATTTCTTAAGGTAGACTTGGCCCATATTTTTTTACTCCCTAAAATGATTGTAGTTTTAAAGTGCATTTCCCACGTTATATTATTTTTGTAATATATGTACACGTTCCTTTCATGCTCCCAACCTTGGGGAGCTTCTATATTCTCCCGCTCCCCCGCATCCGCTCCCGCACTCACTCCCAGTTTGTGCAACTAAGGCCCTAGGAGATTGAAAGTGTGGTATTATGGTGATCGACGATGGATGTTCGTACCTGGATCGTAATTGACGCCTCCAAAATTAAGGATGAGTCCGAAATCACCGCATGCGTCTTTTCTGGGCATGAATCACAAGCAGAGTGAGATTAAGCAATTGGAGAATTCATGGACAATTCGCAAGTTAGCCCAAAATAGATTTTACGGACAACATTATCATTGCCTCGCTTTGAAGTAGGATACTCTATTATTTATTAACCTCTTCTTTTTTTCTTTTCTGGATTGTGCTAGTGCTCGTACCTTTTATTGCCTCATTTTTCGTTCGATGATTACTGAGAAATGTATCAGCAAGGTCAACTACTATTTGTTACCTAAAAACTGTCTCCTCTTTCAGCATGCTGATATTTTCCTTTTTGGTTATGGTAGTGTTGAGAAAGGGGTTGAATTGGATAGCAACTGGGTTGAATTTGGTGATATACGTTACCATATTCAGGTGAGTCGACGATTTGGAACCTTTTCTTTTCAAGTATCTATGGTAGAGAATGAAACAATTTAGATCAATGGCTTGATGGAAATCTTGGCTAGGTTCATGCACTTTGTTAATAGGGTAGTCTTTTTATTCATACCAGGATGTACCGAAACTCCAGTGGATTCTGCAAATGTGACTTACAAAATATCTTGCAGGCATCAATGAAGAATCCCCATCTCCTGCTGTTATCTGTCTCATTACCCACCCCGCCTCCAGAAACTGTTTTCTTTGGGGGACTTCCTCTTGGAGCCATAGAAGCTGTAAAAGCTGCTTATGGTCTGGTCGTACAAATTCTTGATCCTCCAAGAGATGGCTTTAATCTCACCGTGAAGTTGAATTTAAATAAACTTCCTCGAGATGAAGGTCTAGTGAGTTTGCTTTCTATGGTCACTATAATCTTTCTATTGGCCATGCTGAAATACATAGAATCAGTTTGTGTACCATTTTCATCTACATTATCCATCAATTTTTTGTTGCCTCCTAAATTGTTATTTTTGTTTTGCTCGATGTGTTTGTTTTGTTTTTATGGTTTTTGTTTTTCTGTGAACTATGTTAGGTCACAAAAAAATTTGCACAAATTTGAAGACTTTTGAAGAACACTTGATGATATAAAAAGAAAAAGTCATGCAAAGGGATACCTATATATGGCTTTGGATAATAAATTGCCTAGTACACACAGCCACATGATAAGACAACATTGGGTTACCAAGACTTGTAGGTACGTTAATCAGGCCCAAAATAAGGTCTCGAAACACCCCACAAGAAAGGAGTGAGTGATAACTGATATCATCGATCATCTTAGAAAGTTGCCAAAAGAAAACTGAGATTGAATGAAACAGCGCATTGTCAATCAATTTTGAAGGATTATAGATGATTAACAACAACTAATAGATTTTAGGTGGCCAGATTGTCTCTTTGTTTAATTCTGCGCTTAAGCTAAGACATGGGTAACCGCTCTTTTGCCGCTTAAAGAAATCTAAGAAAGAAAAAAAATTCTCTTTTGCAACTTCACCTACAACTGAGTTGATCTTTCTCGAAACAGTCTTTTTAGCCTACTGTGGGGGTGACATGCAGACTGGCCTTCTTCAACTATTTTCTTAAACAATTTCAACCATTTTTCTTTATCTGCCCCTTCCCCAAGTAAAAGTCTGTAGATTGAAGATGCTTTTTTTTTCTTTTTTGTGGGTGTGTGTGTGTGTGTGTGTGAGGAGAGATCATGGTATTTTAATCCTATTGTTTTGAACCTTCGTTGTACCTTTTTTTTCCGGTCACCGCTTTGTTGAACGTGGACAGTTAATGGGGGTGACCAAAATCAAAATCAAATCCTTTTTGAAGTACATGTTCTCATGCAATGATGTTTTCCCATTCTCTTCTGCGTCCAAATAACCTCAATCAGGGTTTTGAATCGCAGTATCTGTAAATGTAACAGTATCGTGATACGGCCATATATCGGCTCATATCGGGCCGTATCGGCCGATACATAAGTTAATAACTGTATCGGAGGTCTGAAATTCCGTCACGTAACGGGGATTTGGGGTTCTTGAGTGCCTTCCCGTAGTCCCCTCAATTGTGGGCCCTCTATAATTTATATTCAGGTTCAGAAGTCAGGAATTTTTAGTAGATCATTCATGCAAACAATCAAATTAATTGGATATTGGTAGCCATATGGTTGGATACCACTTATTTTACAAAAATTGATGGCCACTATCATTTTTAGAATAAACTGAAAGACTAATTTGTCTCAATTGTGTGTCCACTAATCTCTGATGATCATAGTAACTTTTTGTATCCATGATTGCTCAGCGTTCTTGAAAAATTGAACGGTTTAGATCCCAAATGAAAATTTCATAGGGCCTTGGGGCACTACAGTGACCCCAAGTCCATTGAACGGCCGAAACGATACGCAATTGGCATTATTTAAAACCCAGACCTCAACATATAATTGCATATCAATTGACCTCTAACGGTGGCACGTTCCTCACTTTTTGTTTGAAATATATTCTTCAGTAGCAGGACATTTTGCTGTATGGCTGTCCAACTTTGTTGTCTGAGTTTGGGATGTATTCCTTCCCAATGCTAATAGTGCACTCTTGACAG
Organism: Vaccinium myrtillus; assembly: GCA_016920895.1. Lineage (NCBI taxonomy): Eukaryota > Viridiplantae > Streptophyta > Magnoliopsida > Ericales > Ericaceae > Vaccinium > Vaccinium myrtillus. Next base: position 16,319,220 of record CM029275.1, on the reverse strand, counting down.
TTGCAGTAAATGGTTTTTTGCAGAGAACAAAAACAATCTTTTGGTGAAGATTGCATCTCTGAGGGAAGTAGTTATGGGTGCCCCATTAAGAGTAATGCTAAAGCATCTTGCTTCAAGGACTGTTGCTCCGGATATAGATAGGCTTGTTGCCCTTGTGCATCGGCCTACGGAGTCTTTTTTCCTTGCTCCGCAGGTAAGATTATCTTGGCCATAAGTCTATTCGAATAGCAGGAATTTTTTCCTTTGCTATATTTTCTGGATGGACTAATATTGTATTATGTTCATCTTGCATCGCATCATGTTAGTATCTGTAAAAGAGAGCTTATTGACTCATTTCAGTTGCTTATGGCAGGCAGAAAAGGTTACTGTGGTTTTTCCTATGAGATTCAAGGATTCCATAGATACTGCTCTTGCAACTTCATTCCTGCAGGTACTGCTAGTATCTTATCAAAGGTTACTACTTACTAGTAATTATAATACCATCATTGTCTGGCCCTACAGTTTCTCAGTTGCTAAAAGTAAGAAGAATGGCTGTTTTGTTGAGATGATTCTTTGTGCTGTTGCTGGGTCTTAGGAGGGGTGTATATTATGATATCATCACAGTGTACTGTTCCTGTAGTATGCTACATGTTATTAAATTCATGTGTTGGGTAATTGGGCGCAGTTACTGGCATAGTTCAATATTGTGGCTGTGACCTTTAGTACTCACTGGAGTCGTCCATCTTCAGCTACAGTAACGTGATCTGATATTGCAACTCAGTTCCAGTTATGACGTCACAGATGTATGTGTTGGTTCATACAAGCCTTTATCAGCTTACTCGGTTGATATCGCTTTTTGTCGTATAATATCATGAGTTCATGACAAGTTGTCCTTTAATCACGGCTACTGGGCCAAGATGTAAAACCACCAATTTGATGGCATTATTGATGTTAAGGAGTATGTTGCCACATATTTGGCGTGTTTTGTGTCTTAAGTGTTATTTTTACAGTAAATTGTTATTTTGTATCACTGATAAGTAAAATGGTGTGTTGTTTATATTATGATTGCTTTATTTGTTTTGAAAATTCATATTTCTCCGAACTTTTAGGACTTTCTACATATGTCTCTGCCTATTGCCCTGTGCCCACATGAGATCCTCGACCATGCCAAGTTTCTGGTCCCTGCCTTGATGACCAAACACCGCTACTTTGAACCATGATCGCGTGTGTGTGGCTAGGTGTTTAGTTTGTCTTCCTCGAGAGTTAAGGAGGTCTGATTAGTTATATTATTATTACTCTTTGTCAACATCTGTACTACTGTAGAATGAAGTGACTAACAATTATTCTATCTGACATAGCTTGAGATGAGAGACATGGATATATGATTTTTGTCTGTTCATGTTGTCTGAGCAGTTTACAGGAATTGCTCATATTCCTCTCTTATGTTGTTGGAGAATTGTTTTTGGTTAGTTTTAGCTAAGAAGCAAGGATACGGATACGGATACGGGACACGGACACGACATGACACAGACAGCGGACACGTGATTTTTCCAAACTGTACAGAAATGTTGGGGATGCGTTAAGTATTTAAGTACATTAATAAATAAATGTTCATGTGTATACGTCTAAAATTCATATGTTATATACAGATTATATTTTTCTAAATATAAAATATCCCAATGGTTAAAAATAAGATTAGGAGATTGTGTTTGATGCGTGTCTGATATGTGTCAGGGCATGTCCAAAACGTGTTTGCCTAAAAAGAAAAACAATTAAATACTCAGACACATATTTTTCACGTGTCTGAGCGTGTCTGTGTCCGACATGTTTCGATATGGATACAAAAGGCCCAAAGACGTGTCCATGCTTCTTAGATTTTTAATAGTAGTGAACGCACATCTTATACCAAACTTGCGATGAAATGCCTTGAGTGTACTTTATGCATCATAAAGTATTCGTGCTTTGGATTATTGCTTCATGTTAGAGGTTATTAGTTGCATCCCTACCGTTTCAGTCCTTTAAATTTGGTTGTACATCAGGAATTTGTGGAAGCAAGACGTACAGCTGGACTTGTCAATGCCCCTCCTTGTTCATGGTCTCCTTCTCCTCCCTTAGAACTGAAGGGTGCGCCTGTTGAGGCGTTGTCTGCAAATGCCGGATTTGTCTCTTTTGGTATTGTCAACAACTCAATACAGTTCTATAAAATGAATATCCCTACTATGTAAATCTTATAATGTGTTTGACCCATGCAGTTCTTTTCCCACGTCACGTAGAAGGCAATAAACTCGACAAAACTGTTTGGAATTTATCGACGTTTCATGCGTATGTCAATTATCATGTAAAGGTGAGATTTTTCTTGTCATGCTCTCCGTCATTCCTTTGTACTTTCTCTCATTATGTATTTTTTTTCGTTGTTTGCGAATAAATTTTTCCCTGTGTTGTTTATGATTGTGATCCTGCCACCGATTTTATTTTTTCTCTTTTTTTCTTCCCAGCAAGTCGGCTGCCACTTTTATTGGGGTAGCTGGCGTGCTGGCAAGAAAGTTCCACTGTTTGCTTAACTGTTAAGGTAGTTAATGCTTCTGATTAGCTTTAGTCTATACATATGTCTTGTTTGATCCAATCTCTGGTGCAATTTTCCAACTAGTGTTCAGAAGGATTCATGCACACTCGAATGAGGCGGCGTGTGGAGTCCCTGATTCAGGTAACAATTATTGTCCTTGGCGATTTTTTCTTTGTTCTCTTTAGCTGTTCAATATTTCTTGGCAAAGACTGTTCTGTTCCCACATTAGCACTATGCTGTATTTATAAATCATGTTTGACTACACAGAGAACTAAATAGAGAACTATAGTGAGATGTTTAAGTACACCGCAAAGCTTACTCCATGTTTTTGAAGAAGGCAGAATCAGAGATTGGTTAGTGGAGAAAAAATTGAAACCTATATTCTGGCTGTCCTCAAATCACCCCTATTTTGGAAGGCGTTTCCACAAAATGTAAACAGGAAATAGAAAACAGGACACAACCATATGTGTTTTCAGTGTCTTAAAAAATCCACAGCGGGAAGGTTTTCAAAACGAAGGATCCTAAATATCTTCCAACAGGTCTGAATAACAATATTTCCTTGGAAGCAACAGTGAATCTACTATAAACAGCAATTTGGTTGTTGAAAAGAAGCATCACTATTCCTTGTACTAGAGAAGGCACTGTGTTTGGAGGATTAGAGACGAGGGAGAAAATATGGTCATGGAGAGGAATTCAGTGCTGGGACACGTTTGAAGGAATAACAAGGTTGATACTATTAGAAGGAAAAAGAAGCAGCTGATCTGGACATAAAATTGGGTCAAAGATGACTGTTTCGGGCAAGGCACTCAGGAAGGTAGACTCGAATATCTGTAGCAAGGGATTCATTTTTATGCTTTTCATCAGAATACCTGGCAGTCTGGCCCACTTCTCATATATTTTTTCCGAAAAAAGGGCACAATCAAATTCAGAACTGAGATTATGTTTCTCTCCACTAGCGGCAAAGGGATTGATGTGGCGAGCGTGTAGAAAATGAAATCGAAGCAATTAGGACTATCTAATATTCTGGGCTGTCTTTAATAATTGGGAATATGCCTAATAAAATGCCCATTTTGAAGTACTTAATTGGTCTGTACTACTCCATGGTGGCCACTCCCTTTTTTGTAGATCTGAATGGAGGCCTGTGAATGCTCCACTTAACTTAAACCACTTTAGTGTGACCATTCCAATGAATCCCTAAATTTCTCACTAGTAGTAACTTGGAGAAGAGCGAGGTTTAGATAAAGCAAAATCCACTGCCACTGGTGTTTGAGCGTCTCTTCTTTTGTGTTGAGCAGATGAGATATATGATGGCTCCCATAGTTGCTTATATGTCTTTATTTGTTTACTGATTCTTTTAACACATCCTGTGGTTGTTTTAAATGGAAACCTTTTGCTTGGATTCTCAGTATGTTGTTTAAGTAGTCATCTTATATGCGTGTATCCTTGTTTCACGTTTCAGGCTCTGGATCGGGCCAAACCAGATAAAGAGAAAGCAAAGAAAACTGGACAAAGTAGATCTTTCAAGCGGCTGGTTTGTCTCAAGCCCCTCAATCTTGGTCATTTTTCCTAATCACAGTGGTTGTTTCAGTATTCATCATGCTTTAATGTTTGCTTCACGTGTAGAGCCTCAAGGAAGCCAGGAGCGGGTTGAAGTCTTGAAGTTGCGGATGCTGTAATCAAGGGGAGAACATGTGAATTGGCTGGGTTTGCCCAGATCTTTGAAAGAAATGGTTCTGTTTTTGCTCGGAAGATCACTGCAGGCACTTGAGGCCAAGAAGACGACTAGAGACTGTAAAATGTGATTTTTGTAGAGCTGTACTGGGGCCACTTAACACATTGTAAAATTTCCCCATTAGTAGGTGTTACATCGTTGGTTAACTCATCTTATTTAGGTCATGACCCTGTAAATCTAGCTGCGATCGCTTGAGCATGTGTAACGTCTTGAAAGATCTTATCTAGCCCTAATAATAATCCGACACATGCTTCAAAGTTCAAACCACTGAAAGCATCTTGTGCACGTTCCAGGATTGGCAGGAGCCCCCACCATTTTTGGTACCACCAGCTTCTGCAACTTTAAAAACCTACATCTATGTCCCTTGCGCCATTCACTAAGTCAAAACGGACAGGGAACATGTAAGCTGATCTTTGGTAACTGGAAGGCGAAGTAAGATGAGCAGCTAGCTATTTGTTCTGAACCCAACTTAATCACTCCTTGCATTTTCACTTTATGACTGCCAAGAACATGGGCACGGAGGAATGTCCATCCGGAGAATGAGAAACTGTAAATCCGTAAAATCAAGCCTATGGTAAAATCAAGCCTCTTTAAGTACTGAAGTTTCTTAATCACAGGTGGTTGACACTTGAAACTTGAAACAGTAGTTACTTGATAACAAGTTGTCAGCAGTTTGTGTTGGGCCAATCCATACACGGCTTTAACTGGCCCCCTGCTAATGGACGTTATGTTGACTTCGCAAAAGCTAGAAGTGAAAATGCTCACATAATTTCCAACATTTTTCAGTTGATTAACAAATACCCCCGCTGCACTATGAAGGTGGTAACTCATATACTCCCTCGGTCCCTTTTTTATTATAAACTTTTTTTCACTTTGGACCGTTCCTTAATAAGTGTTTTCTTAAAAGTTAATGGGTAAAAATTTGTACAATTATCATTTTACCCTTTCAAAATATTAGTGGGTAAAAAGTTAATGGGTAAAAGTGGAGGATAATTTTGGAAAATAGACGTAAAAGTTGATGCGAAAGGTGTAAAGTAAAGATAAAAGTTGATGTGAAATGTGTAATGATGATGTCTCATTTAATAAGTTATATTATGAGAATACGTTATCCTACTTCAAATGAATAATGAACTGCTATAAAAGTCTAATTTACAATAAAAAGCAAGCCTTATTTATTTTTTATTTTTTTTTTTTGAAATAAAGTCAAGAAATCCATTACATTCAAAGACAGGAGTGAAACCAAAATCACTAACAGTTGATATGAGCACGGCCTTCGCTCGGCATACAATGCCACTAGCACACATTTGCCGAAGCAGACCTAACACCTTCGGGATGGAATGATGAATCCTATCAAAAGTTAGCAGTAGAGAACCCAACTGGTGCCCGGATCAAACCCTTAAAACACTACAGCTCAAATGTAATAAAAAAACACAGAACTGGAACAAACAAAACAGCTACGGATAATAAAACTACCTAACTGCATCAGATAACCCAAAAGCTGGTACAAACCAAGTCTCCACGAGTCGCCTCACTGAGTTGACTGAGTCGCACAGAGTCTCCACAAGTTAGCCGACCAGCCACTTATTATTGTCTACTGAAAGAACAAGGCATGCCTCCACAGCTGATTTCCTAATGACAAATTCGCTCTCAAACTTGCCATCTTCTGGTTCAGCATTTACGTATAGAGTCTTCTTTTCCTCAATAGTGGCAGCAAAGATGCTTTACCCTTAGCCTGAACAACACCAGAATGAATTCTGAATAGTGAACATAAGCAGCTGTCCCCTCCCAGTTGTGATGCGAATCTTCAAATTAGATCTGATGTACGCAGTACACCATAACAAACATTCAGATTCATGTTCAATCCCCAAAAAGAAATAGATGCATAACACGAAAGAAAACTTGAAGGGCGAAAAATTAGTCGGATCCAAAACTAAACACAAGACCCTCCCTTTTTGGTGTCAACAGAAGATTTTTTGAATACAAAGGTACTGACAACTTGTGGTCTGTGGTTTCAATAGTCTATGAAAGCCTTCCTCAATTATATAAAAGATCGAAATCAATTTAAGTATTTAACAGTTAGCAAACGGTGATCCAAATCGATACGTGTCACCAAAGAAAAGAAACTGAACCACATTCTCTCATTCACGACAGTTAATTTATCAGGTTCGGTCACAAGCAGAACAAACGGCATCGTAAAAATGAAGCACATAGGATTCAGATATGAGCTAAGAGCCTAAGATAATGGTAAAAGCAGAAGAATATTACCTCATAAAGATGCCTCCATGTCCATCTACCTGAAAAGCCTAGGAACTGATCTTTTTGGTACTTTGCCTTCTAGTTTTAATCTTCTATAGGCTTCCCTCATGTGGCAGGGTCTGATTGGCCCGCTCTCGTTTCTCTCAGACATCACAATTCTGGCTGCAAATATGATAAAATGGCAAACTATTCAACTTTTACACAGACACGGCTGCCTTGAGCAAGAACTTTGTTTTTGGTTTCAGATTGTCCATATGAAGATAGACATCAAAGTACAATTTGTAATTCTCAACAAGGTTTGCAGACCTGCTTCAACAAGTTCGCCAACGAACAGTTTTGCTATCCCTGACACCACAATTGTCATTGGTATAGAAATTTTTGCACTACCAGTAAGGCTTGCTAACAACTGCAATGCAAGTGAAACGACACAAGTAGCAGTCAATAAATGAGTGAAATACCCTACTTCAAATCAATTATAGAAGCACAACTGATGCAACTCATAGAAGCTCCAATCTGCGTATAAAAGGTTTAACAGCTCACAGCTGATGCACAGTCCAAAAAGAACAATTAAATAAATATTCAAACTGGTTATATAGAGTGGCACAGCCAAACATCATAAACATCATGCAAGAATTGCATCAGCTGATGACTGCCCATCCGAAGTCGCAATACAGAAATTTTTCTGCCCAGAAAGCCCACTATTTCTTTTGGGCAACCATATGGAACACTTGTCAGTGTGGCCCACTTCAAATGTTAAGCATTTAAATCACACCTAAGGCAGAAATAGGTTCAGTGTAGCATAATGCACAATGTATTCACCTAAGAAGAAGAATAGCCAGGCATTAAAGAAACGTACTCTTTTCATGTTTGATTTCTGAAATCCTGATCTCCGGAATGATTCATACCTACTCATCTGTTCTTCGGTGAACTGAGATAAAACAGCCCTGAAAGAGAAAGAAGAGGTGTAAAGGCTCAAAGTGTAGAGGCAAGTCATTAATGTTAATCATTTAACCAAATGAAAAATTGGTTAAACCACCAAACCAAATGGAAACTTGGTTAAATCATTTAGAAAAGTGGAAAAGAACGAAGCGGAAAAGAACTGAAGGTCATTTCTTTGTTTCGTGGAAGTGCAGATGACATGAACCAGCATTTTGTGTTTCATATGGCTTCCATAATTGATATAGGACTGGAAGACAACAGCAGGAAAAACACACTAACAAATCCTGAGAATGTTTAGGCCAGGGACATGGTTAACAGGTAATGAATGCCAATCTTTATGGATTTAGCATAGGAACAAGGGAGAACCGGGAAGACTTTTGCCATTAAAAATGGGATATCTTGAGTATCTTTGTCCAATGCCGTAAGATATGATTAATAAAGCATAAGGTTGTATACCATGACATATTCTCCCAATCAACTACTTAAACTTCTATTAGAAAAACATATATTATGCTTAAGACTGTTGGGTTGCTCTTACTTCTTTGCTAAACACTAAAAGTATAGTTGATGAAGCTCCACAAAACATCCTGCATGAAATGCATACAATGATACTACTACTGCATTTCTTTTTTCTCTTTAGCGCAACATGCTTTTCTCTTATTAAACACAAACACTAGTCATTTGTCTGATAGTTTTATCTCTTAAAACCTTTGTAAGAAGACAATAAATGCGGCGTAGGAGTTACAGTCCAAAAAATGTCAAACAATAGTCTTATTATATGCCATGCTCCACGATGATACATGGCCCACGTCAAAATATAAGTGGGGACATTATTGTAAACAATAAACATTCATCATTGCATTCCCTAAACAATACTCTAAAAATTGGTTTACAGTTACTCAGAGATTGATATGTTCTTCTGATGTCTTCCACTAATCCTAAAAATTCACTAATTCCTCTTGAAAACATAATGGCGTTCCTAAACTTGAAAATCTTGTTGTTACTCATCACCAAAGACCATGACAGCATCGTAGGGAGCTTTCTTAGTGATCACATATATCAAAATGTTGTTATTTACAGCGCCACACTTGTTCTTCATTTATCGTAGTCACAAGTTCAATCAGGAGCATGTAAACACATATATAAAAAAGCTTCTTCAACAGTGTAGAAACCGTGGCAATGATTAATAAACTACACTAAAATTATACAAGGGCAATGGTCGTATCATAATAACAAAATCTAAATATGGAGGGAGTTTCAGCCCCTTGGATTCTGAGAAAGGGAGAGAAGAAATCATTGCAACTCTAGTGAGATTCGGTGAGAAACAAAACTGTGTCAATAGAAATCCCAATCCTTTTCTACATTCCTCATCCTTTCTCACCATTCCTCACCTCTTTTATTAGTTATCCAAACAACAAGTCAAATGGTTTCCATTTCTTTTCTTCCTCCACCCCTTCTCACAATTCAAGGGGGGATAAAAACTAAACCATATTTTGATCAAAGGGAATGAGGAAAATACTGCATCTTAGACATCTAATCAGGGTCAGACAGAGAAGGGTTTCTGAGTTCAACGTCAATATTCTCCTTCTCTTCTTCCTCGTTATCTATCAAAGAAGCGATTGATATGGTACTAATTTCGTTATTACTCTACAAAAATAATGTGGTTCCTAAGCTTGAAAAGCTTGTTGTTACTCATCATCACCTACTACCATGACAACAATTTGATGACCTTTCTTGGTGCCAGGCTGCCAGCATTTATCTAAATATTGGAAGTAACAATGCCACAATCTTTCTTCGGGATTTGTAGTCATAAGAAACTTAACCAGGAACATGTTCAATGCATACATAAAAGCTTCTTCAACTCTAAGAATGAAGGGTTATGATCACATCACATGGTAATAAAAAATAAATACGAATATTATGGAACTACTATGTGCATAAAGGAATGGGAATGAGGAAAATACTGCATCTTAGACATCTTATCAGGGTCAGAGGTAGAAGGGTTTCCGAGCTCAACATCCATGTTCTCCTCCTCCTCTTCTTCCTCCTCGTCCTCTTTCGTCTTTCCAGTCAATGATGCAGCAGTAGCACCACCTCCGGATTTCAATGGCTTTGTAGTATTCGTATTCGTAGGAGGACGAGGAGCATTAGCAGTGAGTTCGTGGTCGTTGTCGTAATCTTCGTCATCATAATCTTCCTGAGTGGTGTTATTATGGCCATCAACGGGGACCTGTAGAGCAGCATATTCAGATTGACTAGCAGCAGTAGTAGTATGGAGATTTCCTCTTTGATTTTCAGTTTGAGGTTCGATCTCGTTATCAGCAGGAACAACGGGCGAATCAGGCGGCGAATTATCCTCTTCATCTTCTTCCTCAAACGCTACTTCGAATGGATCCTTCGACTGCTTCATACTTCTCCTCCTCTCTCCTCTATCAATTTGGTAATTCACGTTATAGGAAAGTAGAGATGGTTACAATTTTTATGCCCGAAATGAGACAAACGAATGAAACCCTAATTGCAACCGCAATGGAAGAAGGAAACAGAAAACCTGGAGCGCTTTGACTGGATTATGGTGGAGAGCCTTGGATTTGTCGACGGCTGCAGGTGGCCGATCGCTGGTTGTCCGCCGGTTGGGTGGCTGTGTAACTGTAATCGTCGTCTAAGTTTACAGAGAGCGGGTACTAGAGAGATCAGAAACGCGTAGCTTCCACCGTCTCAGTATAACTGAGATGTGCGGGCCGCTTGGCCTATAGTATGAGCTGTCCGGGCCGCTTGCCCGCGAGGGCCCAATCACACCACGCAGTTGGGGTCTGGTGGGGAGTCGAATTAAGGTCGAATTGTAATAAGTTTCTTTTTAATAATTGATTTTTGTTATGAAACCAAGCAGATAACAAGAGCTGAAAAGTAAACAAAGTGCTGGACACAAATATGTAGAAAAGTTAGTCTTTTGGACTACTCAAATATTATTCAGAGTGGTGTTTTTCTTTCTGTTTTTTCTTTCTCTCTTTGCTCGTATCTGTTTCTTTCTAGCTGATAGCCTTATATAGCCAAAAGGCTATACGTACAACTAATGCAATAAATTCTATCTTCTATTCAATACTGTTACACTACCCAAGGTCATCCATCCATATCATTTATAACACTCCCCCTTGGATGACCAAATACTAAGAACATGCCTCATTAAAACCTTACCAAGGAAAACCCAGTGGGAAAAACCTTAGGTGAAGGAAAAAGAGTACATAGTGAAAAACTATTTACAGATTGCCTCATTAAAACCTTGCTAAGGAAAAATCCAGTGGGACAAAACCTTAGACGAAGGAAAAAGAGTACAATCGTTTATCTTTTAGCATCAATTACTCCCCCTCAACTTTGCATGATGTGTCTTTGAGTCGGCACATCCCAATACCGTTAACTAGCTTCTTGAATGTTGCGGTTGGTAATGCCTTGGTGAATAAATCTGCCAGATTGTCACTAGAACGTATCTGCTGAACATCAATATCACCGCTTTTCTGGAGATCATGGGTGTAGAAGAATTTTGGTGAAATATGCTTAGTTCTGTCTCCTTTGATATAACCAGCTTTAATCTGTGTGATACATGCGGCATTGTCTTCATGTAATATGGTCGGGCTATCTTTGATCGAGGATAATCCATATTTTTCCCGAATGTGCTGTATCATAGATCTCAACCAAACACATTCACGACTTTGTTTCATGAATTGCAATAATTTCAGAATGATTAGAAGAAGTAGCAATCAACGTCTGCTTCACAGAACGCCATGAAATAGCAGTACCACCACAAGTGAACACATATCCTGTTTGTGACCGAGCTTTGTGTGGATCAGATAAATAACCAGCATCTGCATATCCGATTAATTGTGATTTTGATCCATTTGAATAGAATAAACCCAAATCAACCGTTCCTCGGAGATAACGAAATATGTGTTTAATTCCTTTCCAATGCCGTTGAGTTGGAGCTGAACTATATCGAGACAATAAGTTGACTGAAAATGCAATATCTGGTCGTGTACAATTTGCCAAGTACATAAGTGCACCGATGACACTCATATATGGTACTTCCGGACCAAGAATTTCTTCTCCCTCTTCTTGGGGACGAAATGGATCTTTGTTCACATCAAGTGATCGAACAACCATAGGAGTACTCAATGGATGTGCTTTATCCATGTAGAATTGCTTAAGAACCTTTTTCGTATATGTCGACTGGTGTACTAGAACTCCAGTTGGCAAATGCTCGATTTGCAGGGCCAGACAAAACTTTGTTTTGCCAAGATCTTTCATCTCAAACTCTTTCTTTAAATATTCGGCGGTTTTTATGACCTCTTCCGGAGTTCCCACGAGATTTAAATCATCGACATAAACCACAATAATTGCAAAACCAGAGTTTGATCTCTTAGTATAAATACATGGACAAATAGGATCATTTTCATATCCTTCCTTTAACAAGTAGTCGCTAAGGCGTTTGTACCACATACGACCAGATTGTTTTAACCCATATAAAGATTTTTGTAGCTTAAGCGAATAAACACTTCGGGGTTTTGAACTGCATGCTTCAGGCATAGTATATCCTTCGGGGACCTTCATGTATATGTCAGCATCTAGTGATCCATACAAGTATGCTGTCACAACGTCCATCAGACGCATGTCCAGACATTCTGTAACTACCAAGCTAATCAAAAATCTGAATGTGATAGCATCCATTACGGGAGAGTATGTCTCCTCATAATCAATTCCAGGTCTCTGCGAGAAACCTTGTGCAACAAGTCGTGCTTTATATCTCACAACTTCATTTTTCTCATTGCGCTTTCGCACAAACACCCATTTGTATCCCACCGGCTGTATTCCTCCAAGGGTTTGAACTACAGGTCCAAATACTTCTCTCTTTGCGAGAGAGTTCAATTCTGCTTGAATTGCTCCTTTCCACATTGGCCAATCATTTCTGCGTCGACATTCTTCGACAGTTTGTGGTTCATTTTCATCATCACTTCTAGTAATGTCAAGAGCAACCTTAAATGAAAACGCGTTGTTGACAATGGTTTTATTTCTGTCCAACATTTCTCCCGTACTCATATAATGTATTGAGATCTCATTATTCTCAGGTACCTATTCCATTTCAGGAAATAAATCTTCGGGAGATTTCTCTTCAGGAGATTCAGAAGTAGGAGGAAATATTGATAAATTCATTCTTTCATTTGCAGGTTTAGTCTCTTCATGAGATTTTACATTTATTAGCTTGATCCCCTCAAGAGTATCAGCTATTTCTGGGGCTTCAGTTTGTTTGCCTTGGATTTTCCTCTTCCGGGGAAATTTATCTTTGGCACCAACAGGTCTCCCACGCTTCTGGCGTGCTTTAGATTCATTAGTTGTTGTACTAGTAATTTGTCCTGTGGGAATTTCGATCCGTGCTGGGATATTGGCAGCTGGTATATGAGACTTGGTTACTTTATTTGCATCTGTAAATGCATCTAGTAACTGATTTGCAATACTTTGCAAATGAATGATCCTTTGAACTTCCAAATATTGATTAGTACGAGGATCAAGATGAGATAATGCCGAAACATTCCAAGTAATTTCATGTCGAGCTTCGCCCGACCTATCTCCCCCTAATGGTGGGAAAACCGATTCATCAAAATGACAATCCTCAAAACGTGCCTTAAACACATCGCTCCGGGGTGAATCTAAATCTAATGATAGATGGAGAATCAAAACCAACATAAATCCCAAGCCTACGTTGTGGACCCATTTTAGTACGTTGGGGTGGTGCAATAGGCACATACACAAAGACAACCAAAAACTCTTAAGTGAGAGATATTCGGTTGTTGACCAAGAGCAAGTCTGTGGGTGAATATTTATGATATGCGATTGGTCTAACACGAATCGTAGATGCAAAGATGTAAAATAGCATGTCCCCAAGCAGAAACTGGCAATTTTGTTTTCATAAGCAATGGTCGAGCAATTAACTGAAGTCTTTTAATAAAAGATTCACCAAACCATTCAATGAGTATGTGCAACAGGATGCTCAACATCAACACCAATTGACATGCAAAGAATCATTAAATGTCTCCACATTGTCAAGACGAATTGTTTTGATTTGATGGTTCGAGAACTGCGTGCTCTTAATCTAATGATCCGAGCAAGGAATCTAGCAAATGCAACATTTCGTGTAGACAATAAACAGGTATGTGACCATCTAGTTGAGGCATCAACTAGAATCATGAAATATCGAAATGGTCCACATGGTGGGTGTATCGGCCCACAAATATCTCCTTGTATTCTTTGTAAAAATGATGGTGATTCAACAATCACTTTGGAGATTGATGGTCTAATTATCAGTTTCCCTTGTGAACAGGCATTACATGGATAATTCTTGGGTAATAGAATCTTCTGGTTCTTTAACGGATGCCCTTGTGAATTTTCAACAATACGACGCATCATTATTGAACCTGGATGCCCAAGGCGATCATGCCATAGCATAAAAAGTTTTGGGTTGGAGCACTTCTGGTGCATCACAGTATATGATTCAATTGTTCTAATCGTCGTATAATATAACCCATTTTTTTTTTTTCTAATACTAGCTTCCGGCTAGACACATTAGAAGTGATATACAAATATTCTTTTCTGCCTTCGTTTGTGGTTTCAATATGATAACCATTACGACGTATATCCATAAAACTTAACAGATTTCTTTTGGATCTGGTAGAATACAAAGCATTGTCAATATTTAAATTTGTTCCATTTGCTAGAACAATATTTGCTCTTCCAGAGCCTTCAATTAGGTCTGCAGAACCTGATATTGTATTGACATAAGCTTTTATCTTTGTCAAATGCCTGAAATATCTGTTATCTTGAAGAATAGTATGTGTCGTACCACTGTCTACCAGACAGATATCTTCACCATTTATCTTTGCATTTGATAATGTCCCATTAGTATCCATGCTCCTAAACGCAAAAAATATAAATTTAAAAATTTCACAAATAAGTAACTGAAACACATCTTGAAACTTTTATTCCAAAATCAAATACAACATGACATATCTCTTACAATATTATTGAAAGATAGATTAGTCCTTAGACTATTATTTCAAACATAAGCAACGATACTTATTTAGTCCAAATGCATGGACCAATCAGGGTAGTCATCTCCATCATCAAAGAAATCATCTTTTGTCCCACTAGGTCCAGCAGGTAAATCAGACATATCAAAAGATGAAAAATCAAAAGGTTCAAAAGGGTCAGTTTGATTAACATGATCAAGGAAATTGGTTTCAACTTCTTTTCCTTTCCCCTTGATGGATGCCTGGTAAAGATCAACCAAATGTTTTGGCGTACGACAGGTACGCGACCAATGACCTTTCACTCCACATCTGTAACATGAATCTTCTGTATTCTTAAAAGGTTTAGCTTGTAAATCCTTTCCCTTTCCTTGGGATACATCCGACCTATCCCACTTATTCCACTTCCGGGGAAAATAAGTTTTCTTGCTGGGCTTTTTGATGTGTCCTCCACAGACTTGGTAGTTATGGCCACCACGCCCCCGTCCGCGTCCGCGCTCATGACCTCGGCCACGGCCGCGGCCACCTCCCTGACTGTGGAATGAGACTCCGTTTGCTTCTGGAAACGGCATAGACCCGGTTGGGCGAGACTCATGATTTTTCATTAATAATTCATTGTTTTGTTCAGCTACCAAAAGACAGGATATCAGATCCGAGTATTTCTCATAGCCCCTCTGTCTATATGTTTGTGATAGATTCATGTCTCTGGGGTGAATCGTGGAATATGTTTTTTCCAACATATCCATTTCAGTAATTTTCTCCCCACACAGTCTCATAAGTGAAACAATTCTGAATAGGGCAGAATTATACTCGCTAACCGATTTGTAATCTTCAAATCTTAGGTGCATCCAATGATAACGAGCTCTAGGCAACATGACTGTCTTTTGGTGCCCATATCTTTCTTTCAGATTGTTCCACAAAACTAGTGGGTCTTTGACAGTGAGATACTCGGACTTCAGGTCCTCGTGGAGGTGATGTCGGATGAAGATCATGGCCCTTGCGCGATCCTTCAGGGACGCACTATTACCATTTGTGATCGTTTTTCCGATTTCCATTGCATCGAGATGAATCTCTATATCAAGGATCCATGACAGATAATTTCTTCCCGAAATGTCAAGGGCAGCAAATTCCAATTTCGTATAGTTCGACATTGTGTATAAAAACAAGATATCATATTAGACAAATAATCATGAAATAACCTATATAGAAAAAAATCAAAGTATCCCCTTCCCCCTTTTTTTTTTTCGACAAAAAGTACCCTGAAATAGTCAGTGACAGGGTGCAGAAATATGTGAGAGATTTTTGTTGAAGAAAAAAAATTCCATTTTTTTTCTGTAGAAAAAAAAATCTAAACTCATTTTACTAGTTACAGAGGCTCATTGAATTCTACGTAGGCAAATTCATGCCTTTATAATGTTACACCTTTTTTTTTTCAGACAATGAAGGAAATGGCATATTGCCATGTGAATTGGCAGAGAGAAATAAAGGAGTATGGATATGCTCTTTGAATCAATTTCCAAACGAACATAATAAAAGGGCTACTGTTACAAGAATTCTACGCAATTTAGTAATTATAATTAGAGCTACTAAATTCACTAACAAGATGCTATATATAAATAAACTTGTCAGTTTCTACTCAACCACTGGGGTTAGCTCAGTGGCCAAACTCGTGATTTCCCTTAAGGAGGTCGCGGGTTCGAGGCGGCGTGGTGGATTCAATATTTGAAAACCCATCCACCTTGTTGCTAAAAGTACTTTTGGGTATTTTATTTTGCAAAATACTTCAGGTATTTTTTTTTCATATTGTGTGGGTAAAGTACTTCGGGTACTTCTCCCTTCTTTTATTTTATTTGTTTGTCAAAATACTTTTGGTAAATATGATCAATTAATACTGCTGGTATTAAGAGTATGAATACTTCAGGTATTCAAAACTTAACAAATACTTCAAGTATTTAGTTAGTGGAATAGCAGGGGAAGGTGGAAACCATACTCTTCCATGTTGTCCTGCTTTCGTAAGTTTTTTTTTTTGTTTTAATGCAATTAAATAAAAATGAACAACTTTTCCTTTGTTGTCTTTCTGTTTTGCATATTCCATAAGAAAACGAAATAATAAGAAGAACAATATAATTGGTTCATGTACCTCTATCTCAGTAGGCTAGAGTCTCGTGTTGATAACGTGTTATGAAACCAAACAGATAACAAGAGCTGAAAAGTAAACAAAGTGCTGGACACAAATATGTAGAAAAGTTAGTCTTCTGGACTACTCAAATATTATTCAGAGTGGTGTTTTTCTTTCTGTCTTTTCTTTCTCTCTTTGCTCGTATCTGTTTCTTTCTGGCTGATAGCCTTATATAGCCAAAAGGCTATACGTACAACTAATGCAATAAATTCTATCTTCTATCTTCTATTCAATACTGTTACATTACCCAAGGTCATCCATCCATATCATTTATAACAATTTTCATATTTTAAGAATTTTACTTCTGTCTTTTGCCCATATTTTTTACTAAGATTTGTGGAAAGGAATTATTAGAAAAATAAAAAGTATATATTTTTTATTAATATATATATACATATACGGGTACTCTCCAGTCCGGGACCGGACTAGAGGTTTTTTGGTGTTTTGAAGCTTTTAAAAGATATTTTTGCATGATCTGAGCCGTCCAATGTGTTCAAAAGGTGTTTTCCAAGGTCCACGTGGGAAATCTTCAAAAAAAATACCGGGAAGGGCTTGATCCAAGCAGTTTTTCGCAAAAACTGTATATTTATATTTTTGCAAAAAACTGCTTGGATCAAGCCCTTCCCGATATTTTGTTTTGAACATTTTCCGCGTGGACCTTGGAAAACACCTTTTAAACACATTGGACGACTCGGATCATGAAAATTTGATCCGGAACTATGAGTTCCGGACCGAAGAGTCCCGGACTAGAGAGTTCCTCTATATACTCCCTCCGTCCCAATTTGTTGCGCCTGTTTCTTTTTTGGAACTTCTCAAAAAATTGTCTATATTTCATAATCTATAATATTTTTTATGATTTCGAAATATTTGTTTTAAAAAATTAATTGAGATCTATCAAACAAGATCCATATGGGCTATAAAAAACATTATGGATTGAAAGATATAGATGGTTTTTTGAGACGTCCAAAAAAGGAAACAGACACAACAAATTGGGACGGAGGGAGTATATATATTTGACTATAGAAATTAGCTTCTTTTTTCTCTCCTTAAAATTATTTGTCGAATTCTTCTCATTTGATTAATCTTTTTTTTTTTTTGTCAATCGATAATTGTATTATTGGTTACTACTAAATGACTAATGCAAAACGTCCAAGGAAGCTTGACTACACACCCAGTCCGGAAAATCTCCATGCCAGGTGGTAGCAAGCTCAATAGAAAGGGCATACTTGACTATAACATGAGCCACCCTATTGAAATTACGACGAACAAAAGAAAAAGAAATAGAATGAAACAAGCGAGCTAAGTTGATGACATCCGTAACGACTACAGCCACGCTAGAATTAGCACACTTCACGCCTTGTAGCATCTGAATAACCCCTTACGCATCACCTTCCACCACAAAATCTTCCCCAGATCGATCCCTAATAGATTCCAAAGCATACCTAAAGCCCGTCGCCTCAACCACCTCTGTTGACCAAACATTTGGCAAGGGGATAGCTATTGGCAACACAAGTTGCCCAAACTCATCCCGCACAGCTATGCCCACACCCCCCTTACCTTTCCTCTTATCAAGTGCTCCATCAACATTCACCTTAAGCACTCCCGTCGGTAGCGGTGTCCACTTAACAATTTCACTCATTTGGACCACTGGAACTTGGGACTCACGTGCATTAGCCATACAAAAATCGAAAAATCATTGAGGGCATTCCCTAAAATTCGTGTCTCCTCCACCCATTCTTGCTTAAAAACCCATTTATTCCGAGCTTTCCAAATATGCCACCCCACAATAGCAAACAATCCCAAACGATCCCATTTACCAATCTCAACGGTAGTGCTCGCCAAATTAGCCCACACCTCCCTCATCTGTGCCGATACCATACTTTCCGGTCTCAATCGAAACGGAGAAAGTAACCACACTTTTGCCGCACGGTCACATTGGAATAACATATGTGAAACCGATTCAACCCCAACCCACAAACTGGGCAAACTTCATCAAGTGGAACTTTCCTCTTTACTAAATTTTGATTGACAAAAAGAATATCATTAAGCCCGCGCCAGAGAAATACCTTAATTTTTGGAGGAGCTTTGCAGCGCCAAATTCGCTTCCACTTGTCCTCGTCATCCTCAACCCCACTTGATTGCCCACGTGGATCTGCACGGCATCGCACTCGATGCAGCAAGTCTCTTGCAAACATAAGCCGTTTTAACGGAAAACTTACCAGTCGACGAGCTCCTCCATATTTGTTTATCCCTTTGATCCGTCGTGCTCAGAGGTAACTTCAATATCAGCTCGCAGTCATGTTTAATAAAAATGGACCTCACCAATGCCTCATTCCATGCTACACGGTTAGCTTCAAGAATATCAGACACCATAGTACAATTGCTATTAGAATGAGCAGCAGTAAGCACTTTCGGGAAAAGAGGATCATCCAACCAAGTGTCCTTCCAAATATTGATTTGTGCACCAGTAGCTACCCGCCATCTCCAACCCTGTTCAATTACACCCTTGCTTGCCATTATACTCTGCCATGCCCATGAGGCGGTCGGTTTTGATTGGGCCTCCAAAAAGCTCGAGTTAGGAAAATACTTAGCTTTAAACACCTTATAGAATAAAGAATCATCACCCACCAACAACCTCCATCCTTGCTTGGCCAACATCGCTAGATTGAAAGCTTCTAAGTCTCTGAAACCCAGCCCCCTTTACCTTTAACCTCCGTCATCCGCTCCCACCTCAACCAATGAAGAGTACAACTTTTGGCTAAAAAAAGTTTAAAATAAACAAAATAAAACCGTTTTCATTTTGACATGCCAAACTCGAGTGCTCTTGATCGTTTTACCCTGTTTGTTAGACGAAGGAGGAGGAGGCCGGACATGGGAGAAGCCGGATATAGTATCCTGGGTTCACCCATATCTGGTGGTGGTTTGGTTTTTAAGCTCCTGGACATGATATCCTGGGCCCACCTGTATCTCCTAACCCCAGTCGTTGCTATATCTGGGACACCAAAAGACAAACCTACCCTTTCCTTACACGATCTATTACAAGAGAGTAGATGCACATGTTTTCCGTTGTCGGAGTCTTAGATCACTGCCAGAGTTGTAATTTTCGGAGTCTCAAATCTCGACTTGTAATTGCTGGAGTCTCAAATCTCGATTGGTGCCGTTGTCAGAGTTCAGACCTTTGCCGTTGTCGGAGTCGACGATGGCGCTTTGAAACTGGACAGTGGTGATTGGGCTTGATGATTGTGATTAAAAGTAGTGTGTTTTGGACGTTGAAGATGGTGGCATCGTGGCAATGGGGGCCACAACAGATGCAAGTAGGATGGAACATAAATGGGTTTTAATTTGTAGATCATATCTATACATCTCTATACAAATAAACTAGCGTTGAGCCCATTTAATACACGAGACAACATGAAAAACGTTCACATCAGTATTTTTTTCACTCCTGTACATTGTTCAAGTTCAGGTACAATGTAGAATAAAGAAAGGGTGAAAAATGAAAATAGATATTATTAACGAAAAACAACGATCCATGACTTCACAAATTGTCACTCCCTAATTTGTTTCCAAGCAAAAAGTTAAAAGAACAAGTAAAAGATAAAGAAAGTAGCATGAACATTCAAGGAACATATAATTTTTCACTTCCCCACTTCCCTCTCACCCCCCACGTTGATCTTTTCTTGATTTTATGTCACTAGTTGTAGTCGTTTTCTGGTGGCAACCTAGCAGCACAGGAAGACTGCAACATAGTTTGGGACGACGAGACTCAAACTCGATAGTGCGATCACACCTCAAATCGATTCCATTATAAGAGAAAAGGAGTAAAGTAGTGAGAGCTTTAACTTGTTAACGTCGAAGCTTTTCAAGATTCATTATGTCGATTTTGATTAGGCTCCTACAACGGAACAATCCCAAAAGTGTATAACCAACTTGCAAACTAGAGGAACTGATTGATTTCTCCATAAAAGAAAAGGAAATGTCAATTAGCCGCTTTATTGCATATATGTGATTCTAGGCATATCCGGTGGCTGCGAAAATCTTTTTTGTGTAAATCAGATATTACTGCAGGTTTCGGATACGGTATCCATTAGACATCTCTATCTAAATGGGCCCGCTCACTGTATCAATTTGGAAAATGTTGGTGTAGAAACTGGGATCTTCAGAATTTGAATGTCGTGATGGAAATCGCTATTGGAATATTGGGAATGAAACTGGAGGAAATTCGGAGTGTCTCTCGACGCAACCTAACGGGCTGTCGCGTGTTCTTCCATTCTGAGTTAATGGTGCGGCTGTAACTCTCCCATGATGCGAGTATAATGGCAGAATTCATTCCTCATTTCATTGGGATAGTTTCATGTGTTTGCATCTCAAGAGTCATGAGCTTGTATACATATTGTGCAATCCTGAATTGCTTTCACACCAGAAATTCGCGTAACACCTTGTAGTTTTTGAAATTCGTCTTTGAGAGAGAGAGAAGCAAACACAAGTGAGTTCTCCAAGGTAGCCGACGGAGGTGTTCCGGCGGTTTGTAGCTATTGATGTTTTATCTTGGGAGGAAGACGCTGGTGAATCCTACAACACCCACGGTAGGCGGTGAATCTTTCTTAAGGAGCATGTTGTATCACACAGGACTTGGCCGTTTCGGTTTCCATAACGTTGTATGTATCTTGTTCTTGTACTTTTTAATTTCTGTAATCTGTAAATTGTTGTTTATCGTAATGGAATTGTTATTTAGATTATGTTATTTGTCGAATTTTTTCCAACAATTACTTTGAGTCGCGTTACGATCTCGCTTTCCGAAAACAACATTTGCCCCCATCGCATGGTGTGCACCGGTTTGTAGCAAATCCGTTCGAGGATTCAACGAAGCCCGATCAAAAGATCATCTACATGCGTCTGCACAAACAAAGGACAAACAAAATTATCAATACTCAGGTTTAGTGCAATACTAATACCAAGATGCTACTGATCAAGTTGTACCGATACTAGGGGTAACTGCAATACTTGTATGGTCGGACTCACCAGCCACACATACGCCACGCTACATCCATGTCAGCGCCACTTTACTGCCAACTCACTATAAGAAAGGGCCATCAAAGCACCACACAACCCACTACCATGTGCGGGTGTGGGTGTGTGTCCATGGGTGCAAAGCACCAACAAGCCAACCGGTTTGGTGCGCCACAGGGGCCAAGCCACTCTATAACAAAGTGAACTTAATAGATGTGCTTCCATATATAAACCATTCATTCTTTTTCCAACTAAGCAATGTAGGACAAATCCAAAACTCTAAAAAGAGGCTCTCTCTTTCAAAAGAATGAGGAATATTTTGATAAAAACACCCAAAATATAACCAATTTATTTTGATAAATCCCAACGCCCTGACATAAAATATAGGAATACAAAATGCAGGAAAAATGAGAACAAAGTACAGTGGCACTTTAGAGCACCAGATTTACGTGGTTCACCCAATGTGAGCTACGTCGATTTTATTTCACTTGGTCCAAGGTTACAAGTCATTGGAAAAGTACCAAGGGACCCTTCTATAAAATTCAACTCAACGACCGGACAATCAAACCCCAGGCTAAGAACCTTGCTAATTCAAATTGTAGCTGGATCTGCCAGATACATGATTAAGTGTTCGATACTATGAACCTTTACACACGTAAAAAGTTTACAAAGACCATGGACTCTAAAATACCGCACTAATGTTTGCAGGATTTGTTAATACAAAAAAAGTTTGTGAACGTACCATCAAAAACTTAAATTAGGATTAAAAATTTTCAATTTCATGATCTAATGTTTACTGGTGATTATGTTAGCCCCAGCTTCATCCAAGCTCTCGAGCACTGAACCTCGAATCTTGGCTGGAAGAGAAAGATATGGCCAGTGAAACGAGGAATTTTACTATTCCACTAATATATTTTGTTTGCTTCATATCCAAGACATACTTAATTGTATCCAGGGGCGGAGCCAGGATTAACAGTTCCGCGGCCCGAGTTATAACCGGAAAAATTTAACATCAAATATCTTTCTATTACTTACTCAACAAATAAGTGAAAAACAAAACAACTACAACCACTGGCGGCTCCATGAGCAAGTCAGGATGGTCACCTGACAACCCAAAATTTTTTTTTTTACCTAGAATACATGTCAAAAAATTTAGATTAGTCCTCTTTTGAACACCCAAGCAAAATATGGATGAACACCCTAGTCCCATTCTAAATATGAATGAACACTCAATCCAAAATGAATGACTACTCACCCAAAAAAATTAGCACACAAAGTGCAAATCAATCCAATGTGCAATATACACCATATTTCTGTATTAATGCAATAAATTATTAAATTATCGTGTTGGTTGATATATTCAATGTGCTATGTAATCAATATACAATGTATCTATATTAATGTGAAAAATTTACCATGTTCGTCAACCATTGGCAGCTGTACATGTAGTTCTCAATGGTCACATGATCACCCAAAATATGACCCAGTCCAAAATTAAATGAACACTCATAAGCGGCTCCACATATAAGAAAATGTGGTCAATTGAACGATTTTATTTCTTATTTTGTTGTTACATTATATGAAGTGATTTTATCTTAGATTTTGTTAGAAAATTTGGTCTTATACTATGAAACACCGAGCAGTCAGGTTATTCACTTAGTGACAAATATTCAAAAAATAATCTATCTTTTCTCATAATTACAATCAACTATCATTTCCATAAACAAGAGCATATGTTTAAAAAGATCCGTGCAAATCTATTCGCCACAAAATTTCTTGTTAAAAAAAAAAAAGTGTAGTTATGCTCCGATTTGATCTTGTTTGACTCAAAATATAAAATTTCACCGAGAAACTGTAACATTCTCTATATTTTTTGGTCGCATTATACACACTAGTGTATGGATTTTTTTAAAATATATGACTAATTGGACGAACTAGTAGAGTTAATGTAATTCTTGAACACCCTGTCAAAAAATCCTGGAGCCGCCACTGACTACAACATCCTTGTATTCCATAATCGAAGAGAAAGCCAAACTATATTTTTCAAGATTGATCGTCCACCTTAATAATCTATCAAAGTGCAACCTGACGTGTTCTCAAATCTCGGGTACAACTGGAGTTTAATTTATTGAATCAATTTCTAACCGAACAAACAAACAAGAGATTGGCGCTGAGATGCATAGAGAAGATTCAAAGATTTTTATTTTAGCTCAGATATACGCATGGTGAATGTGTAATACTGTAATTCTCTGGAAAGAGTTAAAGTACACATGCTTGATTTTTTGCTTCAAGTTGAAATGACATATTCTTGACATGTGAAAATTACACACACAGAGAGAGAGAGAGAGAGAGAGAGAGAGAGAGAGAGAGAGAGAGAGAGAGAGAGAGAGAGAGAGAGAGAGAGAGAGAGAGAGAGAGAGAGAGAGAGAGAGAGAGAGAGATTGCCGCCGATCCAAAAAAAAATTTAGAAGTGCCGGGTGGCCAGGGCCCACCCCACCCCTACTCTACGTCCGCCCCTACTTGTATCCCCGCACTACTTCGTACTAGCTACCAAACACAGTTGCATGAACACATCCAACATTTAGTGCCTTAGTGGGTGAGATTACTGCAAAGGGTATCGATGATGATATGGTATTCCACCAGCTCGAACTCATTAACTCCTAGCATTCCAGAAGCCGATGTCAATGTATTTACGAACTTTGTATCGTGTCCGTTGAGTGGAGTTATTATGATCATAAATAAAGAACTGAGATCATGATCACAACGTGTAGAGATACCAAAACATTCGAGCCTGCACGGGGGGGATAATAACATCGCTGCGAATCGAGTGTATATGCTCTCATAATCTGATTACATTTCAATTTATTGTGTCCCCTTTTCTTTTTTGACCCTCACCAACAACATTATGTAAATTCATCATTTCACCTTCTTATTCTATGCTGCCAAAAAAAACCCACATCAGCACCATCCATCATATTTGCTTTCTTTAAAGAAAAGGGTGGAGCTTTAAATAACATAAGGTCAAACCTTGTTTTGAGGTGCAAAATGATGGAGAAGGGCCCCAACCATGGGCTCTATATGTTTATAGTTGTTAAACCATCCAACTCGATCAAAATTAATTGGCAATTAATGAGTGCAGAGGCCTCCTAGGCTCATATATATACTAATTTTGGATGCGAATAAGCTAAGTAGAGCTCAAGCGTTTAGTAAACCAGCCAAAAATCAAGCTCGAGCCCGGCTCGTTTATGAACGAGCCAAGCCCTTAACGAGCCTAGTTAGGGTAATTTATTCAAAGAGCCTTCTTAATCGAGCCGAGCCTATATAAACGAGCCGAGCTTTTGCGAGCCAAACTGAGCTTTAGTGAGCTTGTTTACTAGACAAGCCTAAAACTCGAGCTTGAGTTCAGCTCGGTTACTAAATGAGCCGAGCCGAGCCAAGCCTCGAGCTGCTCACGAGCATCTCGGTTTGTTTGCAACCCTAATTTTTGGAGGTGATTATTAACCGATGTAGGACAAATTCTAACAATAATAGCTAGTAGAAAAATATGTGAGTCAAATCAAATGCAAAGCAAAACTATATGAGTCAAATCAAATGCAAAGCAAAACTATATCAGTTTCTTGTTAGATTCATTAACCATATCAGTACTTCTGTCTCCCCCATCTATTTGAGAGAGAGAGAGAGAGAGAGAGAGAGAGAGAGAGAGAGAGAGAGAGAGAGAGAGAGAGAGAGAGAGAGAGAGAGAGAGAGAGAGAGAGAGAGAGCCTTGAATCAAACAAATTCTATAAAAGAATATGGTTGCTTTTCCTTTTCCTTCTAGTTGTTTAAAGTGAGAGGTGGGGGCTCCTCAGTGCTTATTTTGATGCAACAACAAAGATCATGCATGGTCCCTTGGATCAAGGAGTATCTATCTACATGAAAGGGAGGAATAAAGAAATGAAAGACTATAACAAACAAAGACCACTCTGCATGCCTTTAGGATGATTTATTATTCTTTTTCACTCCACATTCATTTTTGAATTTTCTTTTTGTGACTTTTGTTTTTCAAAGTAAATCGAGGGTTTGATCATTTAATTTTCTTTTGTGGAAAAGAACCTCAACAATTAAGTTTCTTAAAATTAGTGTGGTGAATTACCAGTATTTCGTCACTTAGCCATAAATATGTGCAAGTTTCCTTTTCTACGGCGCACAAGTATTCATACCATGGATAAAAATTCGCAACATTTTTGTGACCATAGCTTTCTTCGTACTAATTAAAGCTGATTTCTTTTTTTTTTTGCTAATTGATAGGGGCTTAAATGGGTACTTGTGTGTCAGTTTACATTGTTACTTAGTGCGGATTAATTAATTTAATGTGTTTTTAGGCTTTGGAGATTAACGAGCCAAATAAAGTGAAATTTGGAAAGAAAATCATTCAACACTATTCATCTGAATAAGAGTTAATTCCTTATTTTTATAAATTTAATTTTGATACATTACGACACGATCGCTAATTATGATTCTGTTGAGGTTAATCAGTTCTCTTGATGTTCTTGATCCCTGAACTGTTATTAGATCAAGAACCATTGAATTAGCAAGTTTTGCAGAATTTTGTTGTTTTCTTTCTTGATAAATCCAGAAACAGGGACCGAACTCAATGGACAGGAAAGTAAAATTAAATGAAAAGTAACGGATATGTGAATCTGGGTTGAACAAAACGGTCCGTTGGAATGCATCTTTATGGAAAAAACATTGCTTTTGCTTTTCTTTATTAAAAGTTAAAGATGAAAACCCCAATATAAAGTAAAAAACAAGATAGCCACTAATAATAAAATGAAAGCGCAAGGTCGCACGGTCGATTCCCCTCGACAACGATTTATCTTTGGGCCATTTTACCCCATGCAAATGCTCGGAAAAGACTATGAAAGGAGCTGAAGAGATTAGTCCCGTTCACTGAGACACTTTTCATTACCAAAACAAAAATGAACGCCCAAGTCCCGTACATCAAATGCATCCAGGACCCGGGGTGCTGGTGTGCTCATCCGAAACGTTGATCTCTGCAATCAACGGTCCGGATTTAAATAAAACTATTTCATGGAAGAGTTGCACACCAGGGCCACATATCAGGGAGCACACACCAGGTCCAGTTTTAATTTCAAGCATCCAAAGTTAGCTCTCCCTTCCTCTCTATCATATCTCTTTGTTCTGTATTTGCCTATTTGAATTGAATTCTCTAAAATGGCTGCTTCATTTCTTCATTCTTGATTCAAACAAATCTTGTGCAACAAAACCCACCTCATCAATTCTCCAAAAAACTTCCTCCAATGGCAGCTGCTTCTGATACAAAACTCATCTTCATCTCCTCCCTCCTCTTCATCTTCATCACCTCTTCTGATTCTGCATCTTTCCATAATCTATTCCTAAGGCAACAGGCCTCAATCCTTATCTCCCTCAAACAAGCATTCGAACCGCCCGAAAACTCTTCTCTGAGCAACTGGAATGTATCAAACTACAGGTCCCTCTGCACTTGGACAGGCATCGAATGCGACTCCAAGAACACATCCATCGTTTCGCTCAATATTTCCAACTACAACATCTCTGGCTATCTCTCACCGGCTATCATCGATCTCCACACCCTCGTAAACCTCTCTGTCTCAGGAAACAGTCTCTCGGGGACTTTCCCGGTCGATATTCACAAGCTAGCTCAACTTCAGTTCCTCAACATTTCCAACAACCAGTTCAATGGAACTCTCAACTGGCAATTCTCTCAGTTGAAGGAGCTACTCGTTCTCGACGCGTACAATAATGAGTTCTCCGGTTCACTCCCGTTGGGTGTCACTGATCTTCCCAAGCTGAAGCATTTAGATTTTGGAGGGAATTATTTTTCGGGCGAAATCCCTCCTGTCTACGGTAGCATGGAGAATCTTGATTACTTATCGTTGGCGGGGAACAATTTGGTTGGTTATTTACCGAAACAGCTCGGTAATCTTACCAACTTGAGCCAGCTTCACTTGGGCTATTACAATCTGTTTGATGGTGGAATCCCTCCAGAATTCGCTAACTTGGCGAATTTAGTTCATTTAGACCTTGCCAGTTGTGGTTTGAAAGGTTTAATCCCACCAGAATTGGGAAAGCTAAACAAACTTGACACTCTCTTTCTGCAAACTAATCAGCTCACTGGCTCTATCCCACCAGAACTAGGCAATCTGACCAGCTTGAAGTCTCTTGATCTCTCAAACAACTTGCTCACGGGAGAGATCCCGGTCGAGTCATTCTCGGGCCTAAAGGAGCTCACCCTCTTGAACTTGTTCCTCAATAAGTTCTATGGGGAAATTCCCCGTGTCGTTGCTGAGTTACCCAATTTGGAAGTGTTGAAGCTTTGGCAGAACAATTTCACCGGTTCCATTCCACGGAAGCTTGGACAGAACGGTAGGCTGACCGAAATCGATCTTTCTACGAACAAGCTAACCGGGTTAGTACCCAAATCTCTATGTTCTGGAGGGAGACTGAATATCTTGATTTTGCTCAATAATTTTCTTTTCGGGCCTCTACCCGAGGATCTGGGAAGATGCGCTACTCTTTCAAGAGTTCGACTCGGGCAGAATTATTTGAGCGGGTCGATACCTAATGGGTTCCTGTACTTACCTCAGCTATCACTCTTGGAACTGCAGAACAACTATCTCACTGGCCAACTTGAGCAAGACAGGAGCAAGTTACCTACGAAACTCAGCCAGCTGAATTTGTCGAACAATCGATTATCAGGTTCCCTTCCAGCTTCTATTGGAAATTTTTCTAGCTTGAATATCCTCCTGTTAAACGGGAACCGGTTCGCAGGGGATATTCCATCAGATATAGGAAGGTTGAAGAACATATTCAAGTTGGATATGAGTAGAAATAACTTCTCTGGACAAATCCCAAATGAGATTGGTGATTGTCTACTGCTGAATTTTTTAGATTTGAGCCAAAATCAACTCTCAGGTCCAATCCCAGTTCAAATAGCTCAAATTCACATACTAAACTACTTTAACATCTCTTGGAACCATTTGAACCAGAGCCTTCCCAAGGAAATTGGGTTCATGAAAAGCCTAACAGCAGCAGATTTCTCCCACAATAACTTCTCGGGACCGATACCTGAAACCGGACAGTATTCAGTCTTCAATTCCACTTCCTTTATCGGCAACCCTCAACTCTGTGGTTCCTACTTTAGTCCATGCAACGACTCAGCAACCTCACAAATACCCGTCGACAATCAGAACAATATCAAAAAATCAAAGGTCCCTGGAAAGTACAAGCTTATTTTCGCGTTGGGACTTTTGTTTTGTTCTCTGTTGTTTGCTGTTTTGGCAATCATCAAGACGCGAAGGATAAGAAAGACTTCCAATGCATGGAAGCTCACCACATTCCAAAAGCTGGATTTCGGGAGCAACGACATATTGGAATGCTTGAAAGAGACCAATATAATCGGGAGAGGTGGAGCCGGGGTTGTTTATAGAGGAGAAATGCCAAATGGAGAGAATGTAGCAGTGAAGAAGTTGTTGGGGATAAGCAAAGGATCTTCTCACGATAACGGTCTCTCAGCAGAAATAAAGACATTGGGTAGGATTCGACATAGGAATATCGTTCGGTTGCTGGCATTCTGTTCAAACAAAGAGACCAATTTGCTGGTGTACGAGTACTTGCCCAACGGTAGCCTGGGCGAAGTTCTTCACGGGAAGAGAGGTATGTATCTCGAGTGGGATACGAGGCTGAAAATAGGCATTGAGGCCGCGAAAGGGATTTGTTACTTGCACCATGATTGCTCCCCGTTGATACTTCACCGCGATGTCAAGTCCAACAACATCTTACTCAACTCGGATTTCGAGGCTCATGTTGCAGATTTTGGACTGGCCAAGTTCTTGCAAAACTCTGGAACATCAGAGTGCATGTCTGCAATTGCTGGCTCCTATGGCTACATTGCTCCAGGTAATTGATTTCATTCTTTTGCAACCTGACAAACTAGTTCAATTCATTGTTTTCTACCAATACTCAATGCTAAAAATAAGCTAATTTTTTTCACTTTACGTGGCTTCTCAACAATTTGGCTTACAATCTGATCCTTTTACTTGAAAACATCTTCACGAAAATTGTTTCCCATTCGTGCTATTAATTCTTGTATTGTACCAGTCAATACAGGGCTCTTGTCCTGACGAGCGTTGATCCTCTACTAGTAAAGAGTGGCGTTGTTCTCTCTTATTAGTCGGTCCATTGAGTCGGAGACCGAGTCATAAAAAAATGTTTCCCATTGCTTCCTTTTTCTTCTTCTTTCCCTTTTGTGTATTACCTCACACATCAATCATTGTTTCATTAACTGTTTTTAAATTTGGTGATCTTCTTTCGTTCCACCCAAGGTTAATCCAGTTGGTTGGTTGGTTTGTTCCCCACATTAGATCAAGGTTCAATTTTTGGGTTAGGCTGCAAGAAAGTAACTTTTTGGGAATACCCTAATTTCCGTCGTGACCCATTCTTTGACCAGACCGGTGGGAAAATTAGTAGAGGTGCATGTAAACCGGCCTAGACAGTCGGAAAAAAAAACCCAATGCTAGATGGGTTACAAAGTAGTAGTATATACTGTTACTTTGTACCAAAGTGGTAACAAGAATCATGTGGAGTCCAAGAAGGGTAACACTTCCACTAACATAAAGGAAAAATTCCCCAACTCAACTTTTTCTTTTTTGCTCACTCACACAAACAGGTGAACCTTTTCTTTTTCTGGAAACCATTATCCCATGTTTTTTTAGTATTTTTTTATCTGCATTATCCCAGGTTCATTCAACCCAATAAGAAACCCCTTTTGACCCAAACTCAATAGTCAGTCAATACATAACACCAAAAAAATGGGGAACGTGAATCCAAAGCATAAACCCTCCAGAATCCATTGTGATCTCATCAGCTTTACTTTTCCCTAAACCCTAGAAAGAGAAACTTGTATATGGAACTATTACTTTTCCAAAGCCCTAAAGCACAAATGGTACACCTTATCTTATTTTATTGACACAAGTTGTTACTTTCCCTTTGGTGATGAGGTTTAGTGCTTATTTTATTGACATACAAGTGAATTGTTACCCTTTCCCTTTATTTTGAGGTTTAGTGCAAAGACCTAGGGCCCTCAGGCATTGCTTGGCATTGCTGAAAATTTCCTACTAATCATGATATATAATTTTGGTAACCCATACCCTCTAAATTATTTCTAATCTTGCCCCAAGTAACGAAAAATAAATATAACTATGCCCAAATAATTTTTCCGGATCACCTCTAATCTTTTTCTTTTTTTTTGGTTTTAGACTTTTTCAGACGGGGTAGCTACACCCAATTATATTGATGAATACTCATTCAAAGGGCGGAACTACATAGCAAAGGGGGTTTATTAAAATTTCCTATAGATATGTACATATATTTTTGAATATTTTGGTAATTTTGCCTTTTATACTATTTTGATCTTGCCCCAAGTCTTTGCTCAAATAGTTCACCGAAATCTCCCATGAATTATTTCGCCCACCAATTTTTCACAAACTCTTTCTCACATGAATAAGCGGAAGTTGTTCTCTCTTACTCTCTCTGTCCCAAGAAACACAACATACCACTTTTTACATTTATATATTGAATATCTCTTTTGTTTTAGTAGTCTAATGTACTCCCTCCGACCCATTGATAGTCCCATACGAAGAGATATATCGTTTTCAGATATAACAAAAAGTACTTTTGTTCATTATTTTGAAATTTTTTCTTACTAAATTAAAGAAGTAATTGAGATCTTTAATTTGGTACGAAAAACTAGAAAAATCATGCTTGAAAATACTTTAAATTTTTATCCGAAAATTGAACTTATTTTAGTAGGGCCGGGGGAGAATCAAAAACTATGATTCTTTTCGAGGGATTTTGTTTAGACTTTTTTTCCCCGATTAGTGGTTCTTTTCGATTGCATTTATAGATAACAAGTAAGCCTTACTATGTAATGTCTTTCATGTGACAGAATATGCATACACGTTGAAAGTCGACGAGAAGAGCGACGTTTACAGCTTTGGAGTGGTACTACTGGAGCTCGTAACGGGGCGGAGACCAGTGGGTGATTTCGGAGAAGAAGGGATGGATATCGTTCAATGGACGAAAATCAAGACGAACTGGATCAAAGAAGGGGTGGTAAAGGTACTAGATGAGAGACTGAAAAACGTGCCGGTAGACGAAGCGATGCAGGTGTTCTTTGTTGCAATGCTGTGCGTTCAAGAGCAGAGTGTGGAGAGACCAACCATGAGGGAAGTTGTCCAGATGCTTGCTCAAGCTAAACAACCCAACACATTTCACTTGCAGTGAATGATCATTCTTCACCAAAATTTAACCTGTGTAATTACAGAATTGACCTCCTAGGTGAATCCCACAACGCAGCAGCATTGGTTTTGAGGAGTTTGAGGTTAAATAATTTTGCTTAAGCTTTAAGTATCAGGGATAGCTTTGCAGATCTATAGCAACTCGTAGTATTTGCTTAAGTTTTGGTTTTTCCACCCATCCTTTTGATCTCTTTTAAATTTGTTTTTATTGATTTTTTTCTCCTTTCATTTTTCTTTGGGTTTCTAGTTAGTAGAGGAAATTCATGGGGTTTGTACTAATTTCATTTGGTTTGCCTTGTAAACGTGAACACACCGAAATTATGTAAGGTGAGGATCACAATTATATT
Source organism: Vaccinium myrtillus (assembly GCA_016920895.1). Taxonomy (NCBI): domain Eukaryota; kingdom Viridiplantae; phylum Streptophyta; class Magnoliopsida; order Ericales; family Ericaceae; genus Vaccinium; species Vaccinium myrtillus. The sequence goes on along the minus strand of CM029275.1, from coordinate 16,286,811 downwards.
TGCATATGCATATGAATCAGGCTTCGCAGTTGTTCTTTTTTTTTTTTTTTTGCTCCCAAACAGTAGATATGTAAAAATTTTTTGTCTAGATCCAGACCGAACCATCATATGCCGAAGGCATATCCCGTTTGGTGAGGTCGGTTGGGTTGGATTTGCATTCCCTTTCATTACTTTTGTGATGGTGACCTTTTGCCCTTCATCTCCTGAGGGGCATGCCCTATTGGTCTTCATGAACCTTGCCGCTACATGTATTGATCTAGGGCGTTCAAATGAACACCTTCACTTACAAATGGAGCCACCATCATTGGTTGAGGGAAGAAGAAGAGACAACAAGGGTCAATTGACCCCTCTATAATCCCAAACTTCTACAAGAATAATACTAGTGTACATAAAAAATTTGCTAAATTGACCTGTCATTGATATTTTTTTGGCCCTAGCCTATATTATATATTTGGTACATAGAAGGGTGCATGGACTGGTATCTAGTCTCTCTCTCTCTGTCCCCCATTGTCCCCCTCACTCTGTAGAAAAAAAAATTAAACCTAATCTGAACCGTTTCCCTTTTTTCTTTTTCCGATTTCAAATGCTCAAAATGAAAAATTTGCACTTGTTAGAAAGTTTGGAAGCAAATTTCAACAATAAGACCAAAACAAAGGGGATTTTGGAAACCCTATCTCTTGCTGGTAAAATCCAAACCCTAGGTGAGTTTTTTTTTCCAATTTTTGTTATAGTTATTTGAGAGCTGTGGATATGTGTTCCATTGTTGATGGATTTAGAAATACTTAAAGGGTAAAGCATGAAACTATTGCTTTGGATCTTCAATGTAATTACTTTAGTGCTTTTTATTGGAAGCAACAAAGTGGCTAACAAAACAACATATAAAAATCAATTATTAATAATACTTAAAAATTATCCCGAGGGGTCAGGGCCACCGCCAGCCCCATGTTAGTTTTGCCCCTACTTGAACACCCTCATGCCAACGACACTTTTCGAAGGTAGAAGTGAATTCGTAGTTAGAGCAATTGCAGCCCTTACCCAGAACCAAAACCAAATTTGAAGTTTGGTTAAAAATACCCAAAATTCACATCTAGTCTTTGAATCAAACTCATACCAAATCAGATTTTACTTAAATCTTTACCCAAATTGAGGAAGAACCAAACTTTTAATCAAATTTTCAACGGCTATTTTTGTGGTAGCGTACGTCACCAGAAGAATTTCATTATCGCCGTTGTTGACTTCGACGCTGACGAGGATAGAGAATACAGATCCAAGGGCTATAGAGGTTTCTCATTTTAGTTTGTAGTGGTGGGGTGGTCGGACATATATATATATACGGAAAATTTCTAGTCCACTCCTCCCGGAAACAAGAAAAAAATGATTTTTTTTGTGTTGCAAATTATTTTTGGAAAATCCGAGCCGTCCAATGTGTTCAGAAGGTGTTTTCAAGGGTCCAAGCGGAAAATCTTCAAAAACAAATACCGGGAAGGGCTTGATCCAAGCAGTTTTCGCAAAAAATGTAAACCCTTGAAAACACCTTCAAACACATCGTTGGGCGGCTTCGTCGCCAAAAAATCGTTCGGATCATGGAGTCCCGGATCCCGGATGTGAATCTTTCCCTATATATATATACAATACGGTTCAGGTTAGGACACCGTGACATAGGGTATATCCGGACTTTTGCTCTCAGCCGTTGGATCTCATCCAACGGCTCTGATAAAAGAGGGGAGCTCGCGGGTCATATGGTACCGGGTCCGGGTAAAATTACCTCTCGGGTCGTCTACACACCAAACCGGATCCTCACTCCTTTCAAACGACTGGAACGCTGTGAGAGAGAGAGAGAGAGAGAGAGAGAGAAGTGAGGCGACTCTGAGGCGATTAACGGCGAAGAGAGAGAGAGAGAGAGAGAGAGAGAGATCGCGAAGAAGAAGAACAAATCGAGGTAGAAGAAGGAGAAATCAACATTCCCAGGTTCGAATTTGTCTCTCTGTCTCGTTTTTCTGGTTCGAACAGATCTAGGGTTTCAAACTCGAACTATACTGGGTTTCGAAAAGCTTTATCTGGTTCGAAATCTAACAAAGCTCCATGTTTCGGCTTGAAAATGAGGTCGTCGAGTATATCTACACGCGGTGTCACAGTATTCCTACCTCTCGCCTATTTCTACCGTTTTTGAGAGGTTTAATGTCGACAAGCTGCTCATAGATTTTGATTTTTCAGTTAATAACACCCGGATGCCATATTTATAGGCTATGTAGCAACGGTAATCCCCATTAGTTCAATGATTTTGTAATATGAGTTTTGACAAAGTGTCACTGATACCTTACTTTGTCAAACTGATACCTTTTGGGGTCTCTGTGTATTTGTGACACACACACTCAGTTGTTATGGTTGGCCTCCTTGCAAGTACTAAGAACTTGGGTAAAAACTAAAAAGGCTGGATGAGCTTTGTTTATCGCCAGATTGGAACAAAGGCACTGAAATCTGGAGTATTTACCAAACAGCACTACAACAGTGAGACAAATTTGAATAGCTATGCTATTATTTGTTGTTGCAGTTGCTCTTCTCCAGTGACGAAGAAAAAGCCATTGCACAAGAGGCACCGCAATAAGTTAACTACATGCCAACAAGAATTCCTCTTAAAATTGGCATCTACCATTAATTGCATTGCCTGTATGCTTTATGTTGCCTTATCACACAGTCCACTAAATATTGGTAATTTAATTGGTTGTTGGTGGTGATCAATTTAAGGGCGGTTACATGTGGAGATGCAAACAACCAGAAACAAAACGAAATAGAATGCCTAGAGAGAGAAGCATAATGCAAACGGGGACAAATACAAATACCGAGACTTGAACCCAAGACCTCAAGCCTCTGATGCCATCCTAAGTTACCAATTATCCCCAAAACTATTAGGAATGAACTTAACATTGTATATCAAGCTATCCAGCATAGACACGGGACATGACATGGCCAAGCCAACATGCAGATTTAAAAGCAAGGCCCATCTTTGGTATAACGCCAAGCGAGCGTTCCTACGCTGCCCTGGGGCCAGGCGAGAAGTCTTCATCACTTTACTTTCATTCGTCAACAGACCTTGGACACTCACCATCTGTAGAATTAAAGGAAAGTGGAATAACGATTCCAGCTGAAACCAGATCCACTGTCGAACATCAAAAAGTTGGAGCACACGACAAGCTGGGGGAGCCGATTATTTTTATGAATGTGTACGGCGACATTATAATTTTTTTAATAGCAATAAGTGAAAAACACAGAAGTATAATGTCTGCTGCAACTGCCTAACAAGTACCAAAGGATTTTAAAAAGGACATGAACACAAGCAAAAAGAATTATACTGATAATCAATCTATCAATTATAATCCTCCATGAATACCACTACAGAAGATACCGTTATGGTTTCCAGCATAGAAAAGAAAGAGAAAGAGAAAAGAACATAATGCGCTGTTTATTAAGGAAAGATAGAGTTGAAGAGAGAGGGACAGATGAAGAGACTGAGAGGGAGAGTAACCTGAAGCCGAAGGCCGAATATCGGTGTTCAACTGCCGGCGGTGGGTGATTGGCGGCCGGCGTGGGCGAGGGGGTGTTCGACGAAGATGTATTTTTGTCAAGATGTATTCCAGGCTTTCCAGCCCTAATTCCTTGGTTTTGAGAGTTTTCTTTATTGCACTTAGGATGGCATCAAGTCTCGGTATTTGTATTTGTCCCCGTTTGCATTATGCTTCTCTCTCTAGGCATTCTATTTCGTTTTGTTTCTAGATGTTTGCATCTCCACATGCAAGATGGGATTGCATGTGACGTATGGTGTTGGGCTCACTTCCTAACAGGTTATCCTTTACATGACTTATGATACTCCCATTCTCCTTGCTTGGAGCATGGTTAACCTGAATAAGGAATAAGCGCGCATGGGTGAACTATCGACCAAAGCTCACTCTCTTATGAGGTGGAGGCATCCAGCTCTATGCAGCTGTCACCCATTCCACCTTGCGTGATCTCTTTAGAGCTCTGTACATACAGCCTACCATCTTCTGAGAGGGGCTACTGCTGCCCAACGCTAATAATGGCTTGTTGAATATATATGTTTTCCTATGTCTCCAATATGTTTATTCAGGCTACGACACCATGCTGATATGTTCACTGTTTTATTCTGGTTTGAATTGCAATTTGCAATAACAAACCGGAATCTCTGGGAAAAAAATACTTAGTCCATCTGGACAAGTAATAGATGCAAATCAAGGAAGAAATTTAGTGTCAACGCGATGAGTTTCGTTAATTTGTTCCCTGAGTTTCTTCGAGTTGTAGTAATTAGACTCTCTGAATGCTATCTTTAAAAGCTATTACTTATAAGCCATAAGATGATCTGATTCTATGACTCATTCTACTAAGTTCTCAGCTTCTCTCTGGTTCTCATTTGGCAGATACGATAGAAGATGCCATCCAAAATTGCACAAATTCGCCTTGTTAAGTTCACATCCTGAAGTTTATGAACCATGTGATGACTCATTTGCATTGGTTGATGCACTCTTAGCTGACCAAACTAACTTGTTAATGCATAATCCAAAACTGTGCATGGAAGTTGGGTGTGGTAGTGGGTATGTTATTACATCCCTAGCTCTTGTGCTTGGGCAGGCAGACTGCGGGGCCTACTATATTGCTACTGACATCAACCCTCATGCTGTGAGAGTGACCAGTGAGACACTTGAAGCACATGGGGTTCAGGCAGAATTGATAACTACTGACATTGCATCAGGACTGGAGGAGAGACTCGCAGGATTGGTGGATGTGATGGTTGTGAATCCACCTTATGTGCCAACACCTGAAGAGGAAGTAGGTCGTGATGGGATTGCCTCGGCTTGGGCTGGGGGGGAGAATGGTCGGTGTGTCATTGATAAGATATTACCTGTTGCTGACAAACTTTTGTCGGATAGGGGCTGGTTGTACATGGTTACTCTTACAGCAAACAATCCCTCAGAAATATGCCTTCAAATGAGAGAGAAGGGTTATGCTTCCAGAATTGTTCTGCAAAGATCAACCGAAGAGGAGAGTCTCCATGTCATTAAGTTTTGGCGAGATATTGATGATCGATTGCAGGCAAATGAAACGGGGACGGTGAACAAAACAGGCCTGCAAGGATCTTTGATTCTTTGCTGTCTCAGTTTCCTGGGTTATTGTTCTGGAGAAATGACGGCAGTAGTAGTAGCTGATTCATTAGAAGGTACATAGGAATTTCTTCACTCTGAGAAATGTGGTTGAATTTCTCTTCTTCAATCTCCAGATTCTCCACATTATTATTGAGTTTAGAACATGGAATTCAGCCACAATCATGTAACTGATCACATCATACAATTCAAAAAATGTCTTTTAGTACAAGGTCTTGATACATTTGATACCTTTTCTAGCTTCAATATCATTTTAGTTCAAGATCTTGATACCAGCCAAAAACTTTGAACACGATTCTAAAACCCATTCGACCAATATTACATCCCATAGCTACACAACAAAAAATTTGATGAGCTACATGTTATAAAACATGAGAAAACCTGGTTATGCAAGAAGTTAGAGTAACTCGCAATATTAGACCTTATTAAGCTGGAAATACAGGGCTTTATGTGATTTATCTTCAAGTTATATTGCAATTCGTGTAGGTTTTGGTAGGTAGGAAATGTGACAAGTTCCCCTATATTCGTGAGGGATAATGATTTTTGTCGAAGTGAGCCAACAGTCAGTCGATTGGTGAATAAAAACCTTAGTAGCAGGATCCTTCTAGAGTGGGTGCGCTCCCTAGACGGGAGCTCGCTCCCATCGAGACAGGAACCCGCTCCTAAATAGGATGAGAGCTTCCACACTAATCTTAAGGATGAAATCCTCAATTTTCTTTCCAAATACATTCAAGGAGAAGAAAAAAAAAAAAAAAAAAAGTGAGAGATTTGAGACTCTCTTTCTCGTCTTGTATTCTACTGCTTGTCGAAGTGTTTAGTCCATATATTTAGCGTAAAAAAAATCTATTGGGATGTCATTTCTCACTCACGTTTATGTATGAAAAATGTTTATATGCACACTCCCTTTGCAACTATAAAACATATGTACAACATATATAAATTTATTCATATATATATTTATTCTTTAAGTATTACATCGCTGCTCCCAAACTAGGGAGCTTCCCGCTCCTGCTCTGCTCTCGCTTCGTGCAACTAAGATAAAAAAACATTTCATTTATGCTATGATATTTTGATTGGTAGGTCCTCTACGTCGTTAGTTAAGTGAGTTATTCCTAGTCCCCCTTGGTAAGGATGGTAAATATAATGACAGTAGTAAACACAATTAGCTAGGAGGTTTTCAATGAAAGTTTCATAAATCTCATGCCTTTGTCTGGGTTTCACCACCTCCTCCTTGATATACCCCCTCTAAGTGCTCCTTCTCCTCATCCGAGAGTGTCAAGATCCATACCAAAAACACAAGGTCTATGAGTCCAAGACTCAGCATAGATTTGCATAATACCGGACCTCTACATTCCTAACGTCTTCCTCCTCCTCTCCTTTGTATTTTCCCAGCCGTACGAGCAATAAAGTTACTGGGAAATTCAACACTGACCTGAAGTCTGAGAACATCCCTCCATTCACCATGACCCTGTCCCAAAGAACTAGGATGCTCTCCAAGCCTCCAAGTTGTGTCTCTAGTTGCTATGTCCTCCCAACTTACGAAAATCTCACTCATGAACTTCTAATTATTTCGTTGTTCATATTATTCATCTTGGTTCCCTGTAGGGCTGTAGGCAAAGCACATCACCCATCCAAGCACAGATCATTGATTTGATGATTGTTCTTTTGTCTGTGTGGTTCATCCCTTGTCCATCATATCGAGATTTTTAGCTTTATGGAGATTTTAGTCGCAATTTTCTTAATATCTATATACATTGGCCATTAGGTTATTTAGACTTGACCAGCATATGGACTAGGACTTGTAATGATCTGATTAAAACCACTATCTTAGAGATGCAAACATATCCATTCCTAAAAATTTGATCCTTTGTTATGCGCTATACAGTAGTAGTAATTGACAGATACAAGTTCTCCTGAATATTTAATCAAGAAACTGTTCTTGTTCAGTTCCTTCCTAATTTCACACCTCACACGCAGGCACACATAAACAATTGCTTATTGCATTTTCTCTTTACTCCCGGGATCTGAGGTTAATCACCTTTTGTATGTCTATGAATGCCCCAACCACTTCTATTTTGTATAAGCTTGGGGCTATTTCGAGAGACTCCTTGGGAATTAGAAGGCAAGGACACTTAAAAAGTGTCATTTATGTATACTTTCCAAAAAAAAAAAAATTGTTGTAAAAATGTGGGATTATGGCAGAATAATTTTTCCAGCAGATGATATTTTTAGCTGAATAAATCTCTCTTAAGCTCATCTCTGTGAGAAATTCTTCCTTTCTGAATCATCATTGTGTTATTATTCTCCTCTGGCTAATTACTTATTAGCCTTCAGAATTTAATAGTATATTTTGATAGATGGCTTTCTTTGTTCCAATATCTGACTTCATTAGAAGTTTGAAATTTGAAAATCAAATCCTTCTTATTCTCTCTTGCTTTTCGAATCATTTGTGGCCTTGATGTCCTCTAACATATTTAGGTTAGTTGTGGGGCATTGGTTCAGTAGAGCAACGGACACAACACATTCATGTCGTAGATGCAAATTGTTTTGGGACTTCATGTTCGATTCAGTTTAATTTGGTTTGTGGGATATAGCTTAGCAAGTACTACATTGTTAGGGGTTGATGCTGCACATCAATTAACTGGTCTAGTGGTCCATACAGTGCTCAGGCTTTTTGTTTTTCGATACAGTTTTCTGTTGGTTTCTCAATTGGAACTTAGTTCACCTGAACCTCTTTGAATCGAGTTCCATGACCCTTGCGAGAGAGAAGCATACAGTAGCACCAGATGAACAATAGGATGGTAGCCCAGTATTACAGGAAGAGTTCTCCATAGGTCTTGCTGATTTTGCAGAAGCAAAAGACTAGAGTAGAGACATGGGTGATTGCCATAGCCATTGGCTAAATCCACTGCAGCATTTTGATTACTACACTACCAGGCCTTGTGGTAACTGTAGAGAATTGTCTAATGTTTTGGCCAAACACGCAGCGCTGGGGCAGAATGGTTTTGTTGTATATAGTTCGCGCCCTAGCTCTGTGGCCAACCTCTGTTTTTTGTAAGATAGTCGTAGCATGGCTGCTGCTCGTCTCGTAAACACGCAACACTCTTGTAACTCTGTTATCTTACTGTACTATAATTTGGGTGTTCAAAAAGAAAAAGAAAAACTGCAGAGTGGCTTTGAAGCTGTTTAGTGTAAGTCTAGTGGCAATTTTTAATCAGTGGTGGTATGATTCAAGTGTGTATACGTGTACGAAAACATGCCATGAGTTGGCAAGGATAGTGACTTGTCCCCACCCAGGAATACTTTTTGGCCCCTAGTATGAAAGCTTTCTTTCAAAAAAATTCCAAAACTGGTAAGCACCAATTTGCCAGAGCTGAGATTGAGAGTGAAAAAAATTATATGACTCGGGGCAAAACTAATCTGTGGGCCAAGGCATGACGTGCGAATAGGGTTGCAAACGAATCAAGCTGCTCACGAGTTCGCCTGCTCAGCTCGTTTTTAGTGATCGATCGAAGTTCGAAAGTTTCGAGTTTTAAGATCATTTAGTAAATAAGTCGAGCTTAACCATTTATAACCCGGCTCGTTTGTATAGGCTCAATTAGTTTATAGAGACTCGTTTAGAGAACTCGAACTCAAGTTTTTGCCGAGCTCGAGCTCGACAAAGATTGGCTCGGCTCGTTCATTTTTTTTAATTGCCAAAAACCAAGTCCAACTAGGCTACAAGAGATGCAGCAAGAAAGCTGAAAAAGGAGAAGACTCTCTATCCTGTAAAACAGACCTCCTAAATCACTATCTTCGGAGAACTCGGTCCGGAGCCCTCCACTGGGTAATAAAGACCTCAGTTTGTGGGGTTGTCCATATGAATCGGAGAAGAATACAATTACAAAAGATATGAATAAGTCCGATGGGATTCGAAAGTACCAACAATCCACCAGAAAACCAAGACCACCAGAGACTCAATAAGCCAAAACCAACAAAGAAAGAACCTGCTCTCTCTTACTAGAGTGCTTGTCTTAATCAAAGATTCTGAGATTAACCCCTCTAGAGGACGATGGGTTAAGGACAACCCTCTGTGGATCTGGATTGCTAGGAGTCGCCCTGTGCCCTGAGCAATCCAGCCAGAAATCAACATTTAGTCAGTGGCTGTAATTTTTTGGGTAGGGTTTGTTGGAGTGATGTTTCTCAGGTTGGAACAAGTAGCTGCTTAGGTGTAATAAATTTTTTTTTGGATGGTTAAAGTAAGCTTTATCAAGAGATAATGAATGTCCCATTCAATCCCATTTGCTCCCCACAAATTGTCCAGGACTTGATTCCTGGGATCGGACTGCAAGAAAGTAATTACTCGTAAATTTTCTAGTCCCTGTATGGATGGTTTGCATTTGGCCAGACTTGGAAATTAGTCAAGGTGTTGTCAGCTGGCCCGAATGCCCCTAGCTGTTGAATCCCAAAAAAAGATAGCACGGCAAAATAATTGCTCCAAATTATTATTTTTTTGTCCTTAATTCAATTTTTTTTCACATTTTTTAATTCCAATTTTTTTTTTCGTTCGTATTCAATTTTTTTCCACATTTGTTAATTTTGCGACAAATTTTTTTTTTGTAGATTATTGGTTCGTCTCCACAAGAGAATCTAAAAAGATAAAAAATTATGTTCGAAACTGATTTTTTAATAAAGACAAAAATAGTGGATTATTGGACATTTTTAGTCAAACCACTGGTATCGTTGCACCCGAAATGTATTTGTTGTGATGAGAAATTAATGAATCATGAATATGGTGATGGTAGGAAACAGTAGTTTTCGTAATTAAAAAGATGATTTGATAAACAGATGATTTTTCAGATAGACATAGTTGCTTGCATACGCCTTTGTTTTGGTTTACAGCTAAATTATTTTAGAAAATGCCCCACCATTCATTTCCCACCACTCATTTCTTATTTAGCAACACAGACTTCCTTATCTTTGTTCCAATTCAAAAGGTTTTTCTTTGAATCAGCTAAATTATTTTAGAAAATGCCCCACCACTCATTTCATTATTTAGCAACACAAGTTAACTCATCAAAAGATATCTTCTTTCTTTGAATCTTATCTTGTAACATAGCTCTTGGACAATCAATTAGGTCATCTTCTTGGACTATGAACATAGCTCTTGGACAATCAATTAGGTCATCTTCTTGGACTATGATTTGGCCAGATTTTTCAAAATCCTCACATGAAATCTGGTTGATACTATATAGCTTTACAATCCGGGATTCGTTTGCGGGTCATCGAGATATTGTGCCTATCTTACGTGGATCTTTAAAAGTGGATAGGTATGAGGTCCATGTCGAGGATGTTTAGTCTTAAATTTCTCACTGAGCTATGCGTAGAACTCTTATAATATGAATCAGAAGGTTTAAAATAACTGATTTTTTTTTAAAAAAAAAATAAAAAAATCTGCAAGTTTTGAAATAACTAATCAAGAAATAATTTATTAACGATGTTAAATATGCGGGTATGTCCCTGTAACCTTAAATTAAAATTTAGATGAATTTAATACTTGGACACGTATCTACACCCGAAATCAGTACCAAGTTCATGTAACATACCGAACACCACGAGGGTGCGCTGCACCATTTCCTTTGTTCGTGCCAATGTTATTTACGTTTGTTGTTCCTATTTGATGAAATGTTGGTGTGAATTGTGACCTCAAAAACATTGGTGGTGTGAAGTGTTAAAGGTGGTGTGAGAAAGATATATAGTGTCCGTTCCAGTGTCATTGGCTTAAGGTTTTGTCTTTTTTTTTTTTTTGTTAGTTTTGAGTCAAATTTATAGTGATTATAAGGTTCTCTCGACGAGAGGATCAGAATTTGGTAGAATTTTATGATTTTACCCGGATATTAATAAAGACAAAACCAAAAAATCCTTAAACCAAGCACTGAAACAACGGGCTCGAACAAATGCAAAACCCTGCAGAAGCTATTGCTTTTCCTTAAAAATATGAAGAAATACACTGTAAATATTACTACAACTTTCATAAATGAGCAATACAAGTGAAAATGGAAGCTTTTTGAGAACCAAGAAAAAGAATGTATCACACAATCATACAGGGGAAGAAGACAGACAAATTGCAAGGAAGGGTAGAGAACAATAAAGAATGAAAAATTCAACATAAAAAACTTGTACACAAACAGTACTCTAGCACATTGTCATACACAACTTGTTTGTTTGTTTTTATGCTTCTGTCATGTGCTCATAATCTCATGGCTTTGGTGGCTCTGCTGCTACCAGTTCTTCCACCTTCGGTGGCGGCTCTGTGGCGGCAGCTGGCTCGGGTTCAGCAGCAGTCTCAACCACAGCCACAGCTTCTTCCTTCTTTTCTTCTTCAACCACTACCTCTTTACCTTCTTCGGCTGCAGCAGCCGATGTCTCCGCCTCCACCGGTTTCTCTTCTATGACTATGAATGTTGAGACCTTCTCAAATACGAAGAAAATCGGTCCTGAAACCAAAGGTGGCCCAACCTTTGTGGATGCTTCAGAAATCAGCTTCGATCCAGGAAAATCTTTGACAACAATTCGGAACACAAAGTTCGAAAGTTAAATCATTTAGTACTAACAAGTATTCAACAAAATCAGAGAGAATTCGTAGTAGCAGTACCGATTTTAACGAGCTCGTCGAGGAACTTCTGGACTCCAGAAGAGTGTTTCTTCAGACCTGCTTCCTTTGGCTCCTTAACGAATGCCTGTTTTATTGAACAAATACACAGGAGATATTAGTATTGTATATAAGATTATATAGTTTTTTTTTTTTTTTAATCGGCGAAAGTGAGTATTGTTAGAATAGTTAGACGATTTACCTTGATCTCAGTTGAAGAGGCCTCGTAGATCTCGACGACTTTAGGTTGAAGCTCACCCTTCTTCTCTTCGAACTCCTTGGTGTATTCTTCCTGAATTTACTTGGTGAGGTTAGTACTATAACTATACAAAACAGTGTATGGACCTCAACACCCGATGTACCGATGGATCGAAAATTACTCCCTCCGTTCCATAAAGTTGGTCTCCTGCGGAACTACGTGCAATTTACAAACTTTGTATCTACTAAAATAAAATTTTGTTTTTTTTGCACTCTTCAAAAGATCTTATCGAAAATTATCAAACAAGATCCATATTGCACAAAAAAATATTTCGGTAAGTACACTATTTTTAAGTTTGAAAATTGCACGTAATTCCACAGGAGACCAACTTTATGGAACGGAGTGAGTACCATATTTGCCGGTTTTTCAATATGTACCGGCTGTTGTATCCTATTCAGGAATCGTGAATAAGTTATACTTGACCACCATGGCCGATTTAGATGCTCTAAAAGTCTTTTTTTTTTTTTTTTTTTTTTTTTTAAAAAAAAAAAAAAAGATACTCCAGTTTTGGAGAATACACGGCCTAGCTAGCCTCTACACCTGATTCCTAATTCTTGTTACGTGGTGTCTGATACTTCCGATACAGTTACACCGACCGCTCATGAATGGTTATGTATCCCGATAACGCTATTAAAAACCTTTCGTGCCACACCACATGTACATGTATGTAAGCTAGTATTAAGAAATCTTTCATAAAATTGATGGATGTACCTTAGAGTCATCGAAGTTCTTGCAAGCTTCAGCAGCAGCAGCCTTCTTCACTCCGTTTTTCCCAAATACTTTCTTCACCTTTGGAAGAACTTTTGATTTCCAGTAATCCATGGCTTCTCCCTGCCTGCTTACTCTCTCTCTCTCTCTCTCTCTCTTCTCTCTCTCTCTTTCTTCAATAAACTCAACCACCCAAAATATACTCCTCTATCTCACTTCGAACTTCACTTCTCTCTCTCTCTCTCTCTCTCTCTCTCTCTGCTTTTATCTCTCAGTTTGCCGTTTTCTGCCTATATGTATCCTCTCGAGCTGTTTCGTGGCCAAATAACAGTGCATCCAAGGCCCCGAAGCGTGTCAGCACGAGACACCAAATAAATAATTCATGTTTTTGGTCTCCCCTTTAATTACGTGAAATACCGACCCCACCCCACCCCGGCCGTCCCCCGTAAATGACTATATTACCCCTGCTCCGTCGGCTCATACTCCCCGAACCGGAAGAATCACGAGGGGGTAAAATGGTCCTAATTGTTTTGTTTTAACTTGGAAGTTAGGTTGGATTGGGTTGAATTTATTCAAATGATTCATTCTTTGCCAAGAGAATATAAAATCGGGATTGGGGGAGAGAAGATTGTGATAGCTGGCAATCACGTCATTCATTAGTTGGCAAATTTGTATCAAATCTGTGGGACCCCCTCCTCCCTTCCAACCTTCAAATGTTGATCTGTAGATGTTGATGTTGTTGATCTGTGTAGTTTACTGGTTGTCAAATTTTGTTAAAAGAGTACACTGGGTATCACATTTGGTCACCACAATCTCAGCATTATCCGATCTTGTTAAATTATTTCAATTTGCGTATCGTACGTAATCGCTGTATGCGTGCCACGTCAGAGGGTACTTATAATATAAAGATGTGTTCGGAATGGTATTTGCGAATACAAAAATGAGTTTGTCAATCATGTACTGTCACGCCAAGTGGTACTAGATTGTGATTCGAGTAAATATCACGTATGGTCCTTCTAGTTTGATTAAAGTTTTGTAGTTCAAATTTTATTAATTGACACCGTAGACTTGCGATTTCCTTGCGATGTTATCTATGTCCAATTCCGTTGAATGGAGATTAATTCAGTCAAAAAGATATCTGAGGATGACAACTATACCCTCTTATTACAATTCAGAGGTGCCTCTCCCTCTTTTATTGACAACGTGCCGCCTCTATTACCAATGCATCCACACACTCCCAATTGTCGCACTACCTGTTTCCCGCCATTCCTCATTGCAAACTCACACCGATTCCTCAATCTAATTCCATATGAATCGCCAGCCCTGTCTCTTTTACCCCTATCGTAGCCCCATATCCCTCATCGTTCCCTGTCGAACCCCAAAAGTCTACCCATTCACTCTTCACTGTAACTTCCTCTCTCGTCCATCTTCATCAAGGCGCATCCATGTCGTGTTACCTTCATTTGTAGTTCTTGACAAAGGAACTACACTCCAACAACACTGTTGAGTGTGAAGTCCCAAACTGAAACTCTGATTAAACTGCAGGGGCCAATGTCGTAATTTACGGGTCACAAGGCTTTTTTTTCCGTCTATGTGAGTTGTGCTGTGGCTTGTGCTTCATAAGTCATAACCTTCTCACATGGCTTTGCTGGTCTCTATGACCTAATAATAAATTATATTCCTTTTGTCATTAAAACATCCCTTCATTTTCAATGAAATTACAGATGAGGCTTGAATGATAGGCTATACCCTTTGCAAAATCCCTCGTTAGTATTTGATCATATTTCTTGATGAATGATTGATACTTGCTTTGGAAAGTTGGAAATGGTACAAAGAACGAGAGCTTGCATGCACATGGCTTGATTGAATGAGTTTCCGACGGCCACGGCGTCTGGGCCAGTTAACGCGCGAGAACTTTGACTAATTCTTTCTCTGGTTCAGTTAAAAGCAGACAATTCACGCCGGGACTAGGGTATTCACAAGAAATTACTTTTTGCTGCCTGACCCCAATAATCGAACTCTGATCAATTGTGTGGGAACAAACTCATCCACCGACCGGACTAATCATTTGGGCTGTATTTCTGCATTTGTATGAAGAAAAAAGGAATGGAGACAACAAACAAGGATTAGTTGATGGTGGGCCATTTGGGTTTTGGGGTAACTCTCTTAACATGGGGGTGGGGGGGTGCCTCAGACTTCATTTCATGCTAGGTTCCATGTGCATATATATTTGTCTCCATGGATGGTTGTGGGTGGATGACGACTGCACCTAATTGCCATTAATTGTGGGGATACTCACTTTTATTTTTCAATGGATTGCTTTTGAGTGTGTACTTTTTCTTTTCTTTTTTTTTTTTCGCGGGATTTTTTTCCCGACTTTAATTTGATCATTTATGAGTGAATGTTAGGATTGGTCTCTAGAGATTTAAGCGAGGTGCACGTAATCTAGCACTAGCATTGTATTTTATAGTAGTTCAAAGAAAAGTCCAGATCGAGACTAGCTCGGTGCGTGGTATTTAAATTTCACCACATGCAAAAAAAAGTGAAAAATTGAAGCAGTTTTGAAGAGCAAATTTTTGGCATATGAAAGGATTCTTGACATTTTTATTAATGACCCTCTTATAAGATAAAGAAGACAAAGTACACACTACGAATTTACGCATTTCACTAGAGGAACTCGAGAAACTCCCCCACAAAAAGTTGAGGCTAGAGAGCTAACTCACCGATCGATTATTTTGAAAGCGTGACATATTTCTGAATGTTTATTTATTGATTTTTTTGACCCTTCAATGTCGGGCTGGGAAAAACACTTAATCTGCGAAGGTTTCTTTTAATCAGTTTAATAATATCGTACAGTCAACAGTGATACTTAGAGAGTTAGAGATATTTCTTGTATATATCCATAGCTTTATATTTAGCATAGGGAAAAATACAAAAGGCCCCCCCATACTTAACACTCAATTACATATCGCATCCCAAACTTTGAATTATTTCAATTTACCTCCCAAACTTAAACTCCGTTATTCAAAATGACTCCTTCCGTCCCAATCCATTACCTCACTAACGGAAAATGATGAGGTGGACGTTAACGGAGAGTAAAAACCGTTAGTGGGGGCACAAACGCCCCAAAACGACGTAGTTTTTGGGCGGCCCAAGGGGAAAAAAAAAACCTAAAATCAGTTTCTCTCTCCTCCCAACCACATCTTCCTCTCCAAACCCAAATCAGATTAGGTCAAATTTTTGAGAATCTTTATTTTTTTTATTAAAAAAATTGTTTTCCAAATATTTAAAAAAAAAAAAAACTGATTGTGATTGTTCTAAAAATTATTTTCAAGTAAATGTTTTTCAAAATAGTTTTTGTTTCTCCAAAATTGTTTTAAAAAAATATTTCTTTTAAAATTGGTTCTTTAAAAAAATATTTTTCTTGTTTTAAAAAAAACTAAGAAAGACTGTTTTTGATAAAATAAAGAAAAAATTATCCCATAAATAACCCCACGCGAATCAAACATGGGGTTGGGCAGATTATGGATGAAATTAATACTAGGACAAATAGTCCAGGACTACCAATCCCAGGACAAATAGTCTAGGACTACCGTCCCATAAAAAAAATTATCCCAAAAATTATCCTGGGATTTAAAATAGATATGACTAATAATCCTGGAATTGGTAGTCCTGGTATTAATTTCATCCATAATCTACCCAATCCCATGTTTGATTCGCGTGAGATTATTTATGGGATATTTTTTTTTTTATTATCAAAAACAGTCTTTCTTAGTTTTTTTTTTTAAACAAGAAAAATATTTTTTTAAAGCACCATTTTTTTAAAATTTTTTTTTTTTTTTGAAAACAACTATGGCGAAACAAAAACTATTTTGAAAAACATTTACTTGAAAATACTTTTTAGAACAATCACAATCTGTTTTTTTTTTTTTTAAAAACATTTTTGGAAAACAATTCTTGAATACAATTTTTTTATTAAAAAAATAAAGATTCTCAAAAAATAATATTTCCAAAATATGTTTTTAAATAAAGTTTTTTTGAAAAATATTATTTTCCAAAATAATTTTTTAGATGTATTTATTTTTTTGAAAACCAATTTGGAGAAAAGAAATAAGTAACGTATAGGAAAAGAAACATGAAATTAGATAGGTAAAAAATCTTGCTTTTGATAGGTTTGAGAAAAATAAATATAGCTTTTTTTTAGAGAAAATCATATCGTTACGGTGAATGAATGAAAAAACTAGCTATTCTTCTTCTCCGTTTTGTTTTGGTTTTTCTCCATTTTGTTTTGGTTTTTCTCCATTTATTTTCGTCTCTTCAAAATCGCATACCGAGATATGGCTCCGAGAAGGAAAAAGTTGTCCCTTCACTCCGAACAATTGCAAATTATTTTCAAGTCCGCGTTTTGCGGACTTGACAAATTTTGGGACAGAGGAGCATTAGAAGCACATGGCCAAGCCCTGGCCGTGTTCTTACTAACGTACGGTGGTCCAGTTGTCTGATTATGAAAATACAAACTGGTCATGGAAAATGTGAAACATTCACCATTTTCCCTCCATACCATTCCAGAAACGTACAACACTTTCCAAAGAAAAGTTTGTGCTCGACCTAAACAGAAGAAAACAAGTCATTTGTTTTTGGACTCGCTCGATAAGCGGAAAAAATTTGTTTCGGACTGCATGTAGCAGAGGGATTAGTTGAGACAAAATGTTCACCCTCGATAAGCCAAAAATTTAAAAAGTCATTTGTTAACGAGTATTGTTGCAGGAAAACTTTTCATGCTCAAAACTGATGAATCGTAAATGTCCTCGACTACAACATTTTGTTAGTACAGCACGGGGCGAAAAGCCCGAAAGAAAAACAAACCAAAGAAAAAGAGAGAAACCTACAGGAACCATTTCCTATTACATTTTGCATAGTGCTACATTAAGGGATAGGAACCAACAAATATCAGTTCTGTTATACAACCTTGCCCTTTAAAACCAGAGAGGTCATTACTGGCTTTTTGGCATCTCAGAGAACCAAAGCTGACCATCACTTTGTTTAGGACATCTTACAATTGAACTCACTGTAAGAATGGAAGCCCAGGATGAGTGTTTGGATTCCATCATTAGAAGCCCTTTTCCTTAATTTATTCAACCACGTAATTCGGTGCCACTGCTAAAATTCTGTCGTTTCTAGACGAAGAAGACTGCCTAGCATTGTTGTCGCCGTCTGCCTCTGCTGCTGCTTGCCTACCATCGTCCACCACTATCAAATGTCCTTCCCTTCTTACCAAACTCTGCATTTTTTGTTTTTGGGTAATGAGTAATTCGGGCTAACAAGTTAAGAGAAAATATGCGATAAATTCCTTGCAAAATATTGCGAAAACCTCTATGGGCAAAATTTTACCTCTATGATAGCTTTGACTTTTGAAACTTCAGCTGCTGCCTCCTCCTGAGAAGTGTAGTTATTTTTTTCGTTCTGTTGAACGACATACCATTGTATCAAATCCCTCTGTCTCATTCCAGCCAACCCAGTCCCTGCATACATGAAGCAGCCTCAATGCATTATTTAAACCGTACGGACTTTGCTCATAAAAACAAACAGAAGACTATAACAACAAAATATTATTTTCAGTATTGATTCGAGGGATATTAGCTTGGCGAAAATAGAAGCTTCAAAACTATGAGGACATGCTGCAGATATTTGAAGACTGTTCAGATACTAGGGGGACACTGGACACATGTTTATCACTTCAGCAGAGGTCTAATAAATTGCATGTTTGGAGAAAGTAAATTGGGAAATTGAAACAATGTGGAATTATTCACTAGGTAAACAATGTTGAAGTATACCCCTATGAATTCCTTTTACGCAAGGGAATCCAAGTCTACAACTTCTAACTATGGAAATTAACTTCTAATGACAGACTGAGTTTTTGGACTAAACAAAGATCTCTACAAGTTAATTCTTTTATATACTAAACGATTGATGACAAGGGTTCAGATGTTTTACCTTCTCTGGATACAGTTTCTTCATGCTGTCTAAGTCGCATAACGAGGGCTTGAGTAACCCTTTGAAAATATTCATCGCTTATTACAAGCTTCTTTCCTTGTCGATTTGCAGGCTCTGCTCCACTTTCTGCATGATCAGAAGATGATTAGCGTTCATTTAGTTACTGAGCAAGTCCTCAATCAAGAAATGAATGAGAAGCAAAACAGGTGATATAGTGTCACCAGGATTCTCCGACGCTGGTTCAGGGGCAGCACTACTTGGATGAGCTTCATCTTGACCAGCTCCATTATTTTCAGCACCACCGTCATCACGAATCTCATCTTGAAATTCAGACAGGTCAATCTCACTTGACTCCACACTGCAAGTAAAAACTAACGTCTGATCATAACCATAACAAACACTCATGCTCACAAGTCACAACCCTAGAGAGAGAGAGAGGAAGATGTTTGAGATATTGCAAATCCTCTTGCCTTATTATTGACGTTTTCAGCAGTCTAACCGCAACACGTACATGGCGAGGGTGCACCTATACATAGATACATGATCTTGTTGAGTATAGGTATGCACATGAAATGTAAAAGTCCAAAATCATTAGTTTTGGGAATGAAAGCACCTGAACATCAAGATAACTTCGAGCAATGGCTTCCGAAAGCCTGATCAATGCCTCCAGCTGCCTAACTGTCATACGATAAGCAACTCTACTTCCAGGAGTTGTATCACCTCTGCGAAGTGCAACGTAGGATTCCACTAATATTTTTCTGGCATCTGGGTTTAGCTGCACGACTTTAGATTCTTCAGAACTTGGTCAATAAGAGTCGGAAAAGAACATCTCATTTAGAGGACAAAAAACCAACCTTTGGTTTAAGAGTTTTTGCATATGCAATGTAACGCTTTAATTGAGCCGTTGTGAATTCGGGAGCAAGTGCATCTTCACGTTTCTGATGAACTCTCACGATGTGATGAGCGATATGATAATCTGTTTGGTCATCTGGGTCATCGATCATAACGTATACCAGATCAAACCTTGAAAGGATAGCAGGTGGCAGAGCCACATTATACTGCAGACAAATAAAGCAGGAGTCAACACAAAAGACAAAGACAGGTCTATGGCCACAATGGCCTGAAACAAGAACTATGGCAAAAGGGGGAAAAAAAAATCATGTTGCAAACGACCTAAACAAAATTCAGGTTGCATACAAACATATCCTCACTTTTAGGGGTTTTGATTTATCATAGCGTCCACCGGTGGGATTGGCTGCAGCCAAAATTGATGTTCGTGCATTTAACGTTGCTTGTATTCCTGCTTTGGTTATGCTTATTGTCTGCTGCTCCATTGCTTCGTGAATCGCAACCTTCACATTCATTTTCACATCACGCTTAGGAGTTGACAAACATGTAACATTCCCAACAAAGGGAGGGGGAGAGGAAATTTTTTGAAGAAAAAATAAAAAAGCAAAACAAAATAATACATGAAACAGAAATAACCTGATCTCTGATGTCCATCTTGTCAAATTCATCAATGCAGCAAATGCCGTTGTCAGCAAGCATTAGTGCGCCTGCCTGAGATTATAACACCATCATCAGAATCCTGAATGAAGTACTTGTAAATAGGAGTCCAGTTCCTAGTCCTCATATCACTCTCACTCTCACTCCCACTCTCATTTTCGAATGTCATTAGCAGGTATTAACTATGTCACTCATACTTTGCATGCTTGCAAATCAAACCTTTTGACTTATAAAATATGTGCAAAATTCATACAGTTTTGATGTGCCGTAGGGCAATTAAGCAGAAGAAGATTAAAAAGAAGAACCCTACGCATCTCCATGCCTTCGGAAGTAATCAGGCCTGGATAGAAACTTAATGCATTCATATTCAGACACCCTTTGTCGACTCTTCTATATAGGCTCTAAAACTGATAACCAAAAAATAGAGAAAACGGGACCTAGCGATATTTTCTAAGATTCAAAACTATACACCTCTCGACATAACAACTACATTAACCAAATGTAATCCTAATCACCAAGGAAAACAAAATGTAACCTTAACTAAATTACAACTAGAATAGCATATCCTGAGGCTCCAATACGAATAGTCCATAGGGTAGTCCTTCCCGTTTACCATCACTTCAATTACAGGTTTCATGGGTTCGACCCCTAGATATTAACCCGTGAGTGATTCCATATACCTGTGGCAAGGTATCATGGGAAATTACAAATATAAAGTAAGTTGTGGATTGTCTTACCATAAACTAAAATAGCATAAAATGTTTACTAAAATAGCTTAAAATGTTTGCTGGGAGGATGTCCAACCAGAACTATCGGCAGCACATCCGATACTCTTACCCAAGTGATGAGTGTTCGACGGGGGAAATTAATACAAGAAGTGTTCATTTAACATAGTTAGGAGGATTGTGACACTCTCTATTCTACTGCTCGTGTTTTGTTAAGTAAAATCTCTCCTCCCAACGGTCTTAACTGCCATAGTATTTGTTCTCACAAAATGTCGTGCCAAAAAGGAAAAGAAAAAAAGAACAAGTAACGGGTCATTTAAATGAAAGATTCTGAGTCCCCTAGTTCGTGCAATGAGATTGACAATGCTACACCATAACTCAAAGATAAAAATGAACAAAAAGACACATAAATGCTACCTCAATACAAAATTCCCCAGTTTCTGGTTCTTTTGCCACCGTTGCAGTCAATCCAGCAGCTGAGGAAGACTTTCCAGATGTGTAGACAGATCTTGGAACTAGACTCGAAGCATACCTAGAGGGCAGGGAAAGCAGTATTACAATGATTCACTTATACAGGAAACTATCAACCATAAAAAATCATTATATTGGAAACAAAACATTGAGAAAATGAGAAAAGGAAAAAAGGAAGAAAATAAAACCAAGCAGGCATACTTGAGGAACTGAGACTTTGCACAGCTGGGATCGCCAACAATACAGACGTTGATGTCCCCTCTCAGGTTGATGCCTTCATGAGTGATCTTGTGAACACCACTCAAAAGCATAATCAGAATTGCTCTCTTGATATCTTGGTGGCCAAAAACAGTTGGCGCAATGCTATCGACAAGCTTATTAAAGAAGTCAGGAGTATTTCGCATTCGTTGAACTTCGTCAAGCTCTTCTGCCTGCAAAGCAATCACAATAAAAGACAAACAAAACATTGGAGGTTGTAGGCATGTTCTCTAGATAGCTGCATGGAAATGACTAATGTGGCTCAATGAGTTCCAAGCAATTGCTTTAACTACAAGCTCTGTACACGAGAATTGTGCATCTCTTCTTAGATAGTGATCAGTAGGTTTAGCAAACTATTACTACTCCAGCCCACATCATTGTCATGAGATCCCGTACTTGCGTTATGAAAAAGTAGAAAACCTAAAGTCAAGAGAGCATCGCACCAACTCCTCTGTTTACCAACATTTACCAGACACTTTTGCAAGAGCATCTCCACTGTTTATTGTCATCTTGCCAAAGTCAAAGTCTTTGTTGCTTAACTGTAGCATAAAAAAAAGTCAAAAAAATAGACACCACTAGGCAATGCCATTTTTCCGGAATTACCTTTCACCAACAACCACGCAAGGGATTTAGCTGATGTTTTAAGTTTATCAACGTCATTTCTCATGGCAAATTATTCACAAGAAATGGCTTTGTAAAATTTGGACAACAGATTTTCCCAATTAGTAGAGCTGCTCTTTTGCTCATTTCTGCCAAATTTTGGGAATGACGAGGGATTTGCTAAACTAGTTGAGACCAGAGGCATAAATGTCTCAAAATTTTGAGGAATTGCAGCATGTTGTAAAGAACTGAGATTGAGTGAAAGAACGAACCGTGAACTGCTGGTTCTCCTCATCATCAGCATCTTTCTTTCTATTTCTAATGTCCGTGTCCCTTCTTCCATCAGAGACCTGAAAAACAATGCAGATATAGCGCAACTTTAGAAAATACAAGAAGAGTACATAAAACAATGTAGGCCAATGAGGTTGCTAAACAAACAACAATTAGGAATCAACCTGAACTGAGTTGGCAATGAAGGCAAGGCGATAGGAGAGGTCTCTCACTCCTAATGCTCGAAGACCTCTGACACCTTCGTTGCCAGAGGCAGTATCCTTGCGCTGAGAAGCCTCACGACGACATTCAGCTCTCTCTCCTGTAGAAGCTAAAGCCATTATGTCTGGTATCACAACCACAGTACCTGTAAAAATGACCCTGTACAAGAATGACCAAGCACATCACATAGTGAGGAAGCTGCATCATAGAATATAACTGTTGGTTCTCATTACTATTAGAAATTCTTACGTGTCACCAGCTCTGGCCTGCTCTACAATGTCATGGCGAAGGATGATGTCCAACGATCTTGGAAGCGACCCAGCGGGGATTTCTTTGGATGTTTCCTGCATCCTAACCCTCTGCCAATCTGCGAATTTGCTCTCTTGCCTAAGCAATGCCCATTTTGCCTTGTTGTTGCAGGTTGCATTCATGCAAATTATGGGCTGCAACCAATAAGGTGAACATGCCAATGACAGTGCAAAATATATGTTTTAGTTAACTATGTTGAGAAAAGCGATTTAGTTGATACCAATAACGTAGGATGTAAAAAAAAAAAGACAGCAAAATCTATTTCTGCAGTAGAAAGACAAGTAACCTCTGTGTACTTGAACTGCTGTTCTACATTCTTGATGACATTTCCACACTCTAGACACTTGAAAGTTCCCTGGAGGAGCTCGGGTCGAACTTCACTGGTGCGAGTGACAACTCCACTCACAGACACCAGTTTTCCAATGTCAGCAGTAGCCAAATCTCTCAATCTGCCCAAATTCCAAGTTTTGTGGGGGATTGGAGACAAAAGTACATGATATTAAGTTATTTACAACAACTTCCTTTGTAAAAGAGAATCAAATTTCAGCAGAATTTTCCAAATGTGAGTGCCGTGTGGTATGTGATAATACCTCTTCAATAAAGGGAGGTTAAAGAAGGCCACATTGATGTCCTTGTTGGGGTTATCGTCCGTGATGAACGTGGGTTTCTGCTCCATCACAAATCTCTTGCAGGCATTCTTCAGGTACGGCTCCAACCTAAAAAACAACACATCGCATAAGTAGAGTCCACAAATCTCTTTAACGCTTCATACCTGCATACTCCAACTGAAGACCCAAATAATTATAAGAATTGAGCCATTATTCTACAGATACATATGCATATACTGATGTCCTATATCTACCATTGAAGTAATACATAAGACTATATGGGAAACAGGTGAATATTACCTGAGGTATTCATCGGAAATAGCTTTTTGAAGGAGATCATTGAAGCGCATGACGTGAGAGAAGTCAATGAACATGGTGTTGGACTCACTGGGTCTCATAGCCTCTATCTCCGCTTCATAAAATGGCTCCCTTGAATTCTGATCCAACCTAAAGCTGCATAATAAACCCATCCTCCACATCAGTTCCCCACAATTTATCCAAACAACCCCCCAAACACACGTTCAAAAATCACATTTTCAGATCCAACCCATCAAACATACTCATAAAAACAATCAGAAATTGAAGAGAAAGAAAGAAATAAACAAATAAAGAAGATGTATCGAACGAAAAAGGGTGGTTAATTTTGATCCAACCTAAAGCTGCATAATTCACTCACCCAGAACCGCATTTTTCCCACAATTTTAATACTATCCCCAAAAAACAAGAAACATCACAATTTCAGATCCAACCCATCAACCATTCTCTTAAAATTTATCAGAAATTTGAAAGAAAGAAAGAAGCTAAAAAACCTACTCCCCCCAAAAAACTAAAGAAGAATCAAATTAATCGGGTTGACTTACCTCTTCAGGAATTCCAAGAAAATGTTCTCGACGCGAACTGCTTTCTCGTCCACGAAATACCCACCGCCATAGCTATCCATTCTTTCTCTCTCCTCTCTCGCTCTCTCTCGCTCTCTCTCTCTCTCTCCTCTCGCTTTGCGGCGACTCTGCGTTGGTCTGGCGGGAAATGAAGAGAGGGTATACCAACGGATTCCCGCCAAAATGGTGGACCCGGGTGATGACCTGAGAAACCCGTGTTCGGCCCGAACTCTGTAGGGCTGTTAAGAGTTCAGTCTGCTTTTGGCCCAATATTTTAAGGCCCAAATTTGATTGGGTATTTTTCTGGGTGAAAGGGCTTCTTGGACTTCCGGACCAACCAAATCTTTACATCGGAAATACATTTCGAACATCCACTTCGGCTTAAATTTACGAATATTTTTTGACTGTCTTTTTTGTTGTTTTTTCTGCTTTAATAAATTCAACTCAACTTTTCTGAATAATGGTTTTCTTGACAATTGGAATTTAAAAGGAAAAATTATGACTAGAAGTACGGCCGCAAACGAGTCAAGCCGAGCTTTGTAGTATTTGAGCTCGGCTCTTTTGCTTAACGAGCCCCAAATTCGAACTTGAGCTCGGCTTGGTCGTAAACGAGCCAAACCCTTAATGACTCGAGTCAGACTAATTTACTTAACGAGCCTCTTCAAATGAGCCGAGCCTATAAAACGAGCCGAGTTTTTCGAGCTGAGCTCGGCTCGTTTAGTAAACGAGACCAAAACTCGAGCTCGAGCTCGGCTCAATTATTAAAGGAGTCGAGTTTAGCCGAGCGGAGCCGTGAGCTACTTGCGAGCTGCTCGGTTCATTTGCAACCCTAACTAGAACTCACAAAAAGTTCAGTGAAAGACGAGAAAAACTTGTGTCGTCTTATCTGGACTTTTTAAAACTTGAATCGATCTTTCATATTTTTCTGATTTCCTCTCATCGTGGAGAATGATTAGTCACAAAAAAAAAAAAATTTTTTTAAAAAAGTGTCACTAAAATCACATAATACACACCGTCATTGAGAATAATTAATTTAGTCCAAACGCAATTGGAAATGTCAATTTTTCGCACCAACGTGTAATTCTTTGTTTTTAATTGTTCCATTAAACATTTTTAATTTCAGTTTTACTCACACTTTATTTTACTACCGAGGGGAATCGAACCTCAGACTAAAAGTTTGCCCCGACTTTAACTGATTCTCCTAACACTCGAATTAGTAGGTTCCTAAACTAGATACTGATTTATAGAAAGAACAGTGATTTCCACACCCCCAAATTGATATCCACGCCTTTTTTTTTTTTGTCTTTAGTCAAATTTTATATGTAAAAGTTTCACTAAAAAAAATAAAAAAGAGTATGGAAATTAATTTAGGCAGTGTAAAAATCAATTACCTATAAAAATAATTTTAAAAAAAGGATTCATTTTGTGTTCAGACCAACATTACTTGAACCAATAAGACTGCGTGGGTGAACATATCCTAACATATGTAAGAAATTTCAAACTGGAATTATGGAGAGAAGTGGAAAGGAAACTGGGGAGTCTCTTTCTTCTTTTCCTTTGTCATTATAATTAAATATCAAATACTCCTAAAAATCAGCTCAATCGGACGGTTACAAGTGCTTGAACCAAAATCTCACCGTTTCAAATTAAAAGTTTTAATTTGAAACGGTGAGATTTTGGTTCAAGCACTTCTAACCGTCCGATTGAGCTGATTTTTTCGTGGGCCCTCGAAAAAATTTAAACGGTTTAAGAATAATGAATCGGTTCGGTTTTTGTGGACCCAAAAGCTCTCCCCGAAGGCGTTTCATTTTCGGTGCAAATTGGGGTGTACCTAGCAGCGTTCTATCCTAACATATGTAAGAAATTTCAAACTGGAATTATGGAGAGAAGTGGAAAGGAAACTGGGGAGTCTCTTTCTTCTTTTCCTTTGTCGGTTATAATTAAATATCAAATACTCCTATGTATCTATCAATTGTCATTTTCATTTGTAGTCCATTTCGTGCATTTTTACCAGATATTTCAAATTTTAAATTCCAACTGTATTTTGTTAACACACCTCAAAATTTAAAAGATTACTAATTTGCATTTTTACCAAATATTTACAGTTTTTGCGAAAATTGTTTGGATCAAACCCTTCCCGGTATTTTTTTTTTAAGATTTCCCACGTGGAACCCTAGAAAACACCTTCTGAACACATTGGATGGCTCGGATTTTCCAAAAATAATTTGCAACACAAAAAAAAATCAATTTTTTCTTGTTTCCGGGAGGAGTGGACTAGAAATTTTCCGTAGAAGCATGAACATTGGCTTCATGCTCGGTTCGGCTTCGTCCAATGTCCTCTCTGTAGTAGCTATCTTCGTGAAACTGACACAATGCTTCTTGGGCTTCGTCAAACAACTTGAACCTTTCATGTTTGTTGTTTGGATATCCATCAACTTGGTATATCCATCAACTTGGTATTGAGCTTCCTTCCATGTCGTATAAATCCCAGGTTTACGGCCAATATATACAACCCCGTATGCATTTTTCCTAGCCATCGAGTAATCTAAGAGTGGAATCCTGTCTTAAACCATTCAAGGGAGGATAATAGCAGCAATTACAAATGGCCACCAATTTCAGAAAATTATTCATAACATCTACTTATACTACATATAACATACAAGCACCAAAATGGGTAACCACCACATAAAATCGAGGCCCAAATTGCACATAACTACATCAGATATACCATGAATATAAAATCAACAATAAAGAAAACCCATCATGTGGTCCTTTTATTACTCAATATAACTCCATTGACTGGTATCAATAGAACTCCATTGAATGGTTTAAGACAGAAACAAAGGAATGTATTTGTTTTCTTGCAAGGTTTGAATATTTTATCTTAGAATCAAAGAGTCATACATAAGACTTTACCCCTTCCTTAAATTCAGCACCAAAATGGGTAACCACTAAACACTCAATCCTCTTTCTCAGGCCATCTATTTTTTGTGGGAAAAAACTTATTGGTTTCATTTTTTGTTTGGGCAAAAAAGACATGGAAAAAACATATCAAGCCTACAAGAAAACAAATACATTGAACATGGGTAGTGGGTACTACAGAAATCAGGGTTGGAAGTAATTGGTGGCCATTCATTTATATATCAGTTCACATAGTTTAACCACCAACATTGAACATGGGTAGTGGGTACTACAGAAATCAGGGTTTTCAAACGAAGGAAAATGTTTACTTGGGCCAGTAACCTCTACCCGATGGAAAATGTTTGCTAGCAACTTACAAAAATCAGGGTTTTTCAAACGAGAGAGAGAGAGAGAGAGTAATCAAACGAGAGAGAGAGAGAGAGAGAGAGAGAGAGAGAGAGAGAGAGACCTTCGATTCGAGCTTCGATGGTTGGATTTCGACCTAGTTCTTCGCGTGTTCTTCGACCTAGGGTTTCAAACACGGTGAAAACAGAGAGAGAGAGAGAGACATCATCAGGTCTTCTTCGATTCTTCGATCGTGTTCATCTTCTCCAAATCGTCTATCGTCTCTCTCTCTCTCTAAAAAAATCGAGAATACGTTTCAAATGGGGTTTGAGGGGAAAGGGGTTTACCTAGTGACCCGGACCGGTTCAAGAATTTTTACCCGGTTCATCTCCCTCTCTGCGCGTTTGGATTTCTAATCCTGGCCGTTGGATTAGATCCAACGGCTGCTATTACAAGTCCGCAAATGGGTTGTTTGAGGGAGTCCACACTAGATCAAGATTGTATATATATATAACTTCTAGTCCGGTCCTCTCGGAAATAAGAAAAAACGTAATTTTTTTGTTTTGCAAATTGTTTTTGGAAAATCTTAAAGTTTTGCAAAAAACTGCTTGGATCAAGCCCTTCCCGGTATTTTGTTTTAAAGATTTCCCGCGTGGACCCTTGAAAACACCTTCTGAACACATTGGACAGTTCGGATCGTCAAAAAAATGCTCGGATCATGGAGGTCCGGAAGTCCGGATCCCGCACTAGAAGCTTTGCCATATATATATATATATATAGTCCCCTTCCTATCCAAACTCCCTTAACTTAGTTAAGTTACGGACCTCCACTTTTCGGACTAAATTTCGACGATCCGAACCGTTAGATGTGTTTAAAAGGTGTTTTCAAGGTCCAACGCGAAGATTTGGCAAAACAAAATACCCGGAAGGGGTTGATCGGAGCAGTTTTTCACAAAAACGCTAATAGACCTTGAAAACACCTTTTAAACACATCTAACGGTTCGGATTTTCAAAAAACAATTGGGAAGGTGGAGGTCCGTAACTTAACAGAATGCGGGAGTTTGGATTGGAAGCTTGGTGTATATATATATATACACATAAAAAAAAGAGGGTTTGTTTTACAAATTTATATACAAAGTTGTGAAGATTGACTTTTTTGTGTTGTCAAAGAAAACAATTGGTAGTGTTTAAAATTGTAACAACAAAGCTAAAAGAACGGTAAAGAAAAAAGAAGAAAAAACAGTCAATGCAATTAAATAGTAAGTACAAAACAGTAATAAATTAATAATATTTCGAGATTTTTGGGGTGAGGGTGCTCTTTAAATATCAAGAGAGAGAACGAAAATTAAATTTGAAGAGTTGCCTCAAATTATTTGGTGTGAGGAATTTGCTGGAGCACTTATTCCATAATTTATATCTCAAAATTTTTAAAATTTAATATTTGAAGGATGATGCAGGAATCAAATCCTCTGTTCCAAAAATCTTCTGTTCCGGTGCATTTCCGGCTATTGGATTATATGAAAATTTTGAAACAAAAAATAAAATACACACAATCCAACAATCCAAAACAATTCGGCACAGGAGCACACCATTTTTCGGAACAGGGGATCTCACAGTGCTTTTACTTGCCTTCTTTCTCAAACCAAACTCTTCAAATTGTCAACTTTTTTGTTTTGTAGCACGATGTTTTTCGGAACAGGGGAGTCTATTATGCAATTTTGCTACACTCATGTACAACTACACAATCCTCATTAGGTTGAATTTCCGGTTTGCTAAAAGCATTTAGCACCCCTAATCCTCATTTACTAAAAACAGCATGGTGATTTTAGCAAAAAGAGAATGTGAGAGAAAGTTGAATTTTTTTTTTTAATTTTATCGACTAATAGTTTTTAGCTAATGAGAAACAAAAATGATTTTAGCGACTAATTAAGCTAAACTAAATTTTTATGGGATTTCATATTTTAGCAAATGGGATACATACACTAACTCGTAAGACACGTCAATCACGCACAACCACACAAAATTACTCACGTACAACGATTTGGCATTGAAGGCTCGTGGCTTGTGACTCTTGTAGCAATGGCTCGTGGCATTTGGCATTGAAGTCGCTGGCGATTGGTCTTTTGTTAGCTGGTCCTTGGAGTAAGATTCCCATCCAGTGACTCTTGTAGCAATGTGAATGTTGTGGCATTGATCGGTGAATTTTCAAATTAGTTGTCCACATTATCAGCTCTTATTTGTTGTCTGTTTAGGATCTCGGCCACTCTTAATTTGGGGATTAATTGTACTGATTTCAAGCCCCACTTTTGCTGAATGACTATTGGTGGTGTGGAGAGTGTTTTAGACTCATGTGTAGCATCTTGACATTAGTCAGCCTTTACGATTTTCATGTATCTCTTTAGTATTATAGGGCTTCGTCGTAGTTCCTCTTCTCTGTATTTGGATGTGAATCTTGTAAATGACGGATGGCTTTACGGAATGAAATCACATTCTCTTGATTTAAAAAAAAAAAAAAAACTAAAACGATTTCGCAATCGGTGGAGTAGCATCTAGACTATAAACAAAGCTTAATGATTTTAAGTGAGCGATGTAAGATAAAGTTTAACACTCTTGTGTGTTCCAGTAGCACGTGTAGGTATGTGTAAAAGATTAAAGAGGTTATGGAATTAACACTATTGGGCTAGTTGGACGAGTTTGTGAAATGAAACTTTCAGAGGGCCGGATTTGAGAATATTACATGAAGCCGGATTATTAATGAACTAGATTTGAGTATGCATAAATCTCGTTATTATCTAGTATAAACTCGACCCAAACCAGCTCAGTGTATGTGCACACGTACCTTGAATATGCATTTCTATTGTAAAAGGTCATTAATTAAAGAAACAAAGTCAAATTTGCACACTCCTTTGATTCCAGTGCAAGTTGTTTGCATAGAGTATGTCTTTCTTCAATTTCAAAGGCAGAATTTTCGAGTTAGTACCTTTCACGATGATGATTATGAAGAAAAGTACTTAGCTAATAGCATTTCTTTGAAGAAAAGTACTTAGCTAATAGCATTTCTTTGAAGAAAAGTTCTCAGCTTAGCTAAGTTATGACAATTATTTGTGATGTGAAGGTATTGAGTAGAGGTTTTCCAATCTTGTGTTTTTTTTTTTTTTTGCTCGTAGAGCTACCAATGCCGTAACTCATACTTTGGCTACTAAGGGTTTATTTTGGGATGTGGTATAGTTTTTGGACTGAGTCCCCCCTGTTCGATTTCTTCACCCCTTGTCTAGGAATGAAGTTTCCTCTGATATAATGATTTTTTCGATAAATGGGAAGAAAAAAAAAGGCACATTTCTTTCCTATCCAATTCCTCCATTTTTTACCTCCATTTTCACTATTTGAGTGATAAAATAAAGTACAATACAAGAACAAAAAAAAAAAGTTTTTGAAGGGTACTCTATTCATAATTCTTGGAGTTCATTCATTGGATTCCGGGGCTACTACCAACTCCAAATGTGACGCTGACGCGGAATTCACGAGAGAATAGTTAATGTACTATTCTAAACGAAGATAGGTATTCGTATTCACGAGTGTTCTTGAATCCACAAGAGAAAGAGAGAAAAATCTCTGAGTTATATTGATTGATTAAAAGTTACTGAAATAAAGAGATTTACCAGACCTCTTATAAGGAAACCCTAACAAACACTCAAAAAAAATAAAATAAATAAAGTATCCCGGAAAATAAGGGAAACTATTAAAATTGAAAACTAGAAAGAAAAATAAGACTTTCCAAACTGTAATCAATTTAAACGAAATTATACGCTACGAATAATCGAAAATCTAAATATTTCCTAAAACGGAAAAAACTTCCAATTGAGGGCCTAACCAAAGGAATTAGGCTGATACCCACCATCTTTAGGGTGGTGAGTAATGACTGCAACGCGATTATACTTCAGCCCACCAAATTTGGGCCGATTGCTGGCTCGTCAATAAATTGCCAATTTAGATTGTTGTCAATAAAAATCTGTTTGGCCTCCGAGGCTTCGACCGGTCTAATTGATCATAGATTTGGGCTATCACTTGTTCTACATCAGACTCTATCCATTAGTGTTACTATTACCATGTTATTTCTTGATCGGCGACCATTAGTGTCTTTTGAATCATTCATCTTGTTAAATACTTTTTCCGAATCAAAATGATAGTCCAATTTGTAAAATAATAAACTAAAAATAATGCCCTTTTTTTTTTAAAAGAAAAATACAATTTTTTTAGCAGTTAATAAATATCAATGAGTTTTTTTAATTCATGAAAAAAATTAAGCTTTTTTAAAAATTGTTTTGTGAACTGAATTATTATTTTAGGACGGAGAGCGTATATACTAGTATATAATAAGGTCACTGAGAACATTATGCCACAACTACACCCATGTGCAGACCCACACTCACAAGTGTGTTATTTTTAACTTATCATTTTGAGAATTGGATTATTATTTTAGGACGGAGAGAACATATAATAAGCTCACTGAGAACATTATGCTACAACTACACCCATGTCCAAACTCACATTTGTAAGTGTGTGAGGCCCACAAACTAGTGCCTTATTCTCTTTTTCTTCGTCGGTTAGAAAGATTGGACATATATAACCAAGGCCCCAAAAGGTCTACAAGTGCCACACGATTCTATGACATGAACATGTGTTGTGTGACATTTCAACGACGCCGCGGAATAAGGCGCGGATTATGACTTTTCTAAACGCAAGCACGCAACATTTTGATAATTACTAGCATCAACCCGTGTTATACGCAGAACGATTTCAAGTAGGTTTGCAGCAATAATAGTATCAAATAGAGAGAATGAGAGATAGATATTCTTGTCTGTTATTGCTAGCGGTGACCCGTGCTATGCACGAAACTTGCGTCGTTTAAAATGATTAGTATTATATATGTCATCCCACATTAAAGATTTAGAATTAATCCACCAAAACCAACTAAAGTTCATCATACAAATTAATTAATGTTAAATCAAAAAATTTAATAACCTGATTAAGAGGGGAGAAATTTAACTTTATACAAAATAAAAATGCTAGCAATGCTAATGGTCAAATATTAAAGAACTTGAATGGTAATGGTCTCTAATCTCGCTCATACTCCATCAACAAAATGGGACAATGATTAGAGATCGTTCATGAAAACCTCTTTTTTTCGGGTAAGTTTTAAAATGTACCTTCATGCTATCATCTCCGGTCACAAATCAAGGCTACAAAAGAGTTTAGAGGGTTTTTTTTTTTTTTTTTTTTTCCATTGGAAATTAAGATCGAGGAAATGGGAGGGAGAATTGTGTTTCCATTTAGAATTTTTGCGATATAAAACACATTTATATGCACGGTTTAAGAATTAAGTTCCCTTAAATTTATAAAGTATTTGAAATTTAAAATTAAATGTACTTTTTTTAATTTCACATTCCTATAAGACAACAAAAAAAAAAAAAAAACACATACTCCAATGTATTTTTTTCTACTTTCTCATACACTTTTACACATTCCTATACACTTTTCACATATTCTCATACATTTTTTAAGCCTTATAATCAGTCCCATTGGGTGGATTTTAGAATTTTCCTTCCAAAATTGCGCAACTGTTTCCTTATGATAATCAGATTTATTAACTGTTACCCTTTTTAAATCAAATTTCTTTTTCGTGTATTTTTAAATCAAAGAATGCAAATAATTAAGAAAGAAATCACAACACTTCTCACTTGCAATGTGTCACATCCACGTTCATCCTCACGAAAAGTCATTTTGCAATAATATATGTAGCCAAACCCAAATCAATATGGCAATACCCAAACTCTAATTATTTAGTGATCCCGGAATACGGTCACATGATGCTTCAGCGTATTCCAAAATTACACATTCTCGTGGGGTTCAAAGCTAAGTGTATAAATCCTACATAAATGTGTGGAGTTTGAATGATTTGGAACACCACGTGACTGTACTCCGAGACTATCGAATAATTAGTCATACACAAAAACCTTTTCCAATCATCCTTCCCAACAAGGTTAGCTCAAGTGATAGAACGAGCACATAAGTGTCTTGCAAGTTCAAATCTTTTCCAGGTACAATCCTCTGAGTCAAGCAGCTAGAATTTTTCTTGTGAATTCCCTAATCCGGCGTACATGTCCTGTCTTTGATCGGACCAGAGAGACATGTAAACTGGCCCTAATTGCATTCCTTATTCCTTATTGAAAATGAAAAGCAAAACCTTTCTTCATCAACAAACTAAGCACAAAGGCATGATGGTCCAATTGCACAAAGGCATGATGGTTCATTTCTTATTCTGTGATCTGCTTTCAGCCAAACATAATTTATATATACATCTAATTTTCATTAAAGAAAAAGTGCGAGGGAATAACAAGAAGAATGTAAATTTCCTCTATACCAAAGATCACGTATACCACTGTACCACCACCTGTATTTTCAATCTGTATCTAATGAGTAAAAAAAAAAAAAAAAGGACCGAAAGAAGGTATTTTACAGACAAGAACCAACCAATGAATAAAAATTTACTCTAGAAGTTTCCAATGAAATGTCGTTGTCGTTGTCTTTGTCATTGTCGTGTTCGTTGTAACCTAGGGCCAATCGTGTCGAGTTCGAATCTCTTCACAGCTCCAGCGACGCCTCGCATGGTGGTGTCCATTACGTAAGGGCTACCGTCCACAGTGATAGTGGTGGTGTTGTGAAACTGGCGGCAAGGGTCCTGCCTATCGGCTACGGTTCCATGATAGTGGAAGTACTTAATCAGACCCTCTGTCTGGCGGGTCGATTTCCCGGCTAGGTTCTGTGACAAGTGCACCCCCGTCGCAAACACATTTCGCGGTTGAATCGCGTACTTACGATCCCTCCTCCCTACTTTCTTCACGTCTCTGTAGACTAGCTTCTCGAATCCCCATTTCCTGCATAAATAAAGAAAGAAACCACACATAACCCGTATGTTACATAAGTATTCAAGAACCAAAAACAAGAATAAGAACTTGATCCCAGATGTGTCCGACATGTGTTTAAACTCAGCGAGGCGGATGAATGTATCCGTCTCACTGAACATGTCCGTACTTCTAAGAAATCATCAAGATTGCGCAACTACAATCAATTTGATCTCTAGCTCGATTCACAACTCATGACGCCTCTGCAACGTTAACTAATATTCATTTTGGCAAAATGTATAATTTGCGCGCATCATGATTCAGATCAGATCATGAATGAACAGGGTTGTAAATAAGTAGCCTCTTTGAACCGTTTTGGTAGGTTTTTTTTTTATAATCGGATGTCCGGCCAGCTTATGCGTACCTCGACTAATTCCGAGGCCTTGGAGGTAACGACCGGGCATAGACGCTAGTGGCGCCAAAAGTTTGTAGGTAAGGGGAATCGAACCTAAGATCTTAGATGGGAACAAACCCCCTAAGTCTAAGTAGCCTCTTTGAACCGTTTTGGTAGGTTTTTTTGTTTATAATCGGATGTCCGGCCAGCATATGCGTACCTCGACTAATTCCGAGGCCTTGGAGGTAACGACCGGGCATAAACGCTAGTGGCGCCAAAAGTTTGTAGGCAAGGGGAATCGAACCTAAGATCTTAGATGGGAACAAACCCCTAAGTCTAAGGTAAGACCACTTTGCCAATTGATGGGTGCTGAAAAACAACTATTTAGTCCTCTAATTTATGCTTTAATGGTCCATTTGTAATGTTACTTGGTGAATTTTGATGTAGTTTTGGTGTGTTTGTAGGCCTTGGATGGTGTCACACTATAAAGAGTTCTATTTGGAGCTATTCGAGGAGTTGTACGTGCGAAAGGAACACCTGCTGGACATCACAAGAGACATCCCTGAATCTCTGAAGTTTTCGTCCGAACGGTCCTCACAAACGTCTGGACGGTCGGGCCTGAGACAGATTAGAAACACGTGTTTTAACGTAGTTTTTAGGGTTTTTGTACCTGCTTTCAACGTTTCAGGGGTTTTGAATCTGTTCTAAAATTTGTGGAGAGGCACTAGAGGAGAAATCAAGAGATTTCATGTTCTCCGTTGTTTCTTCAACTTCAAGCGTTTCAACCTCCTCCATGGCCGGCTAAAGCACCTATCTAGGGGAAGATGAAGCCCCAGTCCAAATAACTTTGTTTATGTATAGGATTTAGGTTTATTCATTCGAATATGTTGTTTAACTAAAAACCCTTTTTATATGATTGAGTGGAATGATTTTAATTCTTTCAATCTACTGTATATTTGTGTGCGCGATCTTAAATACCTAGTTAAACAATAGTTTTCTTTGCTTGTCTTTGGGTAACTGAGATGAGTTATACTCGTAAGACGGATCGTGTCACTTGACAGCCTGTGAAAGAGACTGGTTGTGCTAGCGAGACGGTCTGTACTATGGGATATCACATGCATGTTAACAACTCAATTATCTTCTTGACAACTTCGATTCGAATAATAACCCTAGTCTATACATAGCCTAGTTACGTGATCGGGGTGAATTTAAAACCCTACATCCTCTCTATACTATTTTTACTCAATTTTATTACTGCTCGTTTTAAAAAGTGATTATCAAAACAAAACCAACCCTCTTTTTATTGAATTAAGTTAGAAACCAATAAAAAAATAACGTAATTTAGCCAATCTATCTCGTGGATCAATGTTTGAACTCGGCCACTATTCTATATGGAGAAGGTTTCATTAAGCAACCAATGACTAGAAAACAAGTTCAAGTCCACACCAACCTTCTACTAGCTCAAAGAAAATGAAACTTGAACTAACTAACTACTCCTCCTATACATACTATTCAGTATCAGAAAAATATTCAGCCAGGAAATTCAACATCAATATAAAACTGCAAAATATTACTCAACCACCCAAGTTTCAACATCAATAAAAAAAAATTCTGAAATTACTCAACTAACTGATATTCCCTCTGTCCCATTTTAAATGCTCCCTAAGTATATCCGTGCCATTTTCAAACGTCTATATCTTTTTATTGGTAAGGTTTTCAAAGTTTTTAAAAAATTTGTCAATAGAACGATTGAGGTCTATCAAATAAGATCCATATTGCATATAAAATACATTATAGAATGAAAATTATAAGAGTTTTAAAAAAACACGCATAACCGTAGGGAGCATTTAAATTGGGACGGAGGGAGTACATAGTAAAACAAGATTTGCCAATTTGAGTAAAAATTCTGTACTATTCATTAGCATTTGTCCAGTCTAATTGGGCAAAGTTCCTCAATCTGATTCCATAGTAACAAAACAAGAACAAGAATCCAATCAATTCTTTTGTGGTGACGGGTGCAATAATTCTCTTATCTCGAGCCTGTAGAGTGGGAATTTTTTGTATATCGGACGGGTACTACGTGGCCGAGCTTATGTGGTGTCCGAATGTTGTATCTTTGCCGTCTAAAAGTTTACTGGACGGCCTAGATCGAAACCCTTTCTCTCTTCTGCTTCTCTCTTCATAATCCGAATCGTCAAAATTGAAATGAACGGCCGGACGCGCCGTGCACCGGCACTGAAAACTTGTTCCTATAAACTCGTATAAATTCGGACAATTTCCAGAACTGAAACATAACGTCGGAGTTCCGAACAAGCTAAAAACTTTTTTTGAAAACCCATTCATGATTGATGATACTATTATAATTCCCAAATCAAAGATCACAAACAACGTAAATGACACAAAAAAATTTACCTGTCAGTCACACCCTCGTCCTCAGACAAGCAGAGGTTTGTAGCCATGGACATCTGCTGAATGAAGATCTGCGTAAAATCCGAAACCGAATCGGTAACCGATCGGATACTGTTCTTCTTCTTCACGACATAAACAAACTCATCCACATCGAAGAAGAACATCCACTTGGCATCAACCTGTACCTGTGCAAACAATCGTTAACTATCACGAACTGGTTATGGTAGTACCCGTCGAACCTCTCCTGGTCTCTCACGTCGTGCAGGCTCACGTACCCTTTTCCATCCACGGCCTCAGCACCTCCAACACCTCCTCCCCGACTCCGCCGGCATCGTACATCACGAAATGCGACCTCGTACCGAACAACCTCGCGTGGTACGATAGCCACTCGCGTATCCTCTGTGGACTTATGTCTCCATACAGCGGGGAGCCACAGTAGAGGTAATCGTACTTGGGTGGTTCGTGTAGTATGAAGGATTTATTATGGTATTGGGTGGTTCGGCTAGTGCGAGGATGGTGTCGGTGGTGTTGAGGTTGGTGTCGCCGCCGCCGTTGGTGGAGGCGAGGAGGAGGAGTTGGCCGCCGGGGGGGTCGAGGCCGACTGGGGAAGGGAAGGTGCAGGTGATTACAACGGCGGTGTAGATGCGGCCGAAGCCCCAGTCGGGGAGGATTTTGTGGCCGGTGGTGGTGGCGACGGGTGGGTTTTGGGTGGTGGGGTTGGGGTTGGAGGGGATGTATTTGCATTGGTAGGATGGGGTGGAGAAGCGGTGGAGGGGTTTGGAGGAGAGGCCGATGATGGAGAAGGTGTTGAGGCCGCCTCTGTAGGCGGACATGAGGATGAAGGCGTATGCGGCTGAGCCGTGGGGGTGAAGGTGCGTTTGAGGACGCCGGAGGGGAGGACGACGTCATCGTCGGGCGGGGGAGGTGGGGGGTGAGGGTGTTGTTCGCGTACGGTGGTGTTGGTGATGGTGGTGGTGGGGAGGGAGGAGGCGGAGAGAGAGAGATGAGAAGGAGGACGGAGGAAGTGGATGACGGTGGCTATGGAAAAGAGGAGGAGGAGGGTGAGTGAGAATTTGACAGGAATTGAAAACTGAATGGGTCTCTTTTTCGGATTATTACACCCTCCGACTGCTCCAACCAACATGTTCTTCTCTGCTTTCTCTCTCTGTTTCTCGGTACCCATTCAGCTTCTATGATAGAGAGAGAGAGAGAGAGAGAGAGAGAGAGAGCAGATTTTAAAACAGGATAAATAATCAAAATTCTGGGATGGTCTCGGGATACGACACGTGATGTCTCAGCGTAATTTCTACCATACATCTCTGAATAATAACTAGACAAAAACAGAGTAATAAAATTTGAGAAAGATTAATTAGCAGAAGGCCAGAAACCAGAACAAGATGATCAAGTTCTCTGTTCTCTCTCTTATCTTTTCAGAATCCCAAATCGAATGGATTTCCCAAAATCCAATGGATTTCTACTCATTCCTACTCAATTGAGTCAATTCCAGGATTATGCTTTCCATCTTAGTCATCATAAATTCTATTAATACTGCTAGTAATTAAAGTAGGACTTGGAAGGAGAGATTATTCCGTGCTTTTTTGATGCACCGCTACGTGGTGTTCCAGGTGATTCTGGGGGTGTTTGGGAGCCTACTTTTTAGCTTTTGATTTTTGACTTTTTGGTTTTTTGGTTTTTTGGTTTTTGGTCAGAATGAGTTTTGGATATGGGAGGAGTGTTTGGAAGAAATGTGCAGAATGTGTTTTGGAAGGGAAAATGAGAAGTAGAAATCAAAAAACACCTCCAAACCTATTTTTGATTTCTGGCTTCTAAATGGAAAAATGGAAAAACGATTTTTGGAGAAGTAGTTTCTGGGTGTTGCTCCCAAACACCCAGAATGCAAAAATGAGAAATCAATAAGTTGATAAATAGGGGGCCAAACGGCCTCTCTATATCATTCTGCATCGCTACGTGGTGTTCCAAATAATTCTTTATCATTCTTTCACCACACAATCATGTGAAGTGCATACACTTAGCTTGGACCCCACATAATTGTATGATGATGGAGTGGCCTCGCAGTGGGCAATAAGTTTTTCGCTTGAAAGGTACTTTTATGCTAATTTTGCTAAAATAAATTACACTATTAAAAAGTTTGTTCTTTTAAATTTGTCTTTATTGAAATTATTTTTACGTTTTTCATTTAATTTTTATCTAATCTTTTTGAGAAAGAACCAACTTATTTTGAAAAACTCAGCCTTAGACTAGTGCAGTGCATTGTTGAATCCGGGGATGCTGTGCACCCCTCGGCCGTTCGATCGTGTTTTGGACGGTCTGGATGTGTTTTGATTTTTTACAGATAGAAATAAATTTAAATTAAATTAAAATTACCGAACACATCCGGACGGCCGAGGGGTGCACAAAACGGTGCAAAAGCACCCGGGTGCACAACACCCCGGCCTACATTATAGTTTCATTATCCATACTTCTCCCCATCCTTGCCAGAAAATAATACTCCTAACCCACGCTCCTCATTAAAGTCTCCATAGGAAGATCTTGATAGGGAAAATATGGACAAAGGGATCTGAATCCAAATATCACTCTCTCTCTAATTGTTAGGTTCAGATACGAGAAGTATTGTCCACTTTTAATTGGAGGGGTTGCCATAGTTTTTCCTCAGATTTTAGTGTTTGAAATTTCAAATTTCAGTATGAATGAGAATTAGCACTAGGAAGGTCTCACGAGACAACTGAAAGGTCTCTTTTGGATTCGTTGTATCAGAACGGCCTTGTAGTTATTGGTGCGGCTAGTAACTCCCAATGATTCCTATATTGATCATTCCAGAATTGATGTTGGCCTAGCAGCTCAAAGGTCTTCCATTCTACAACTTGGCATCACGGTTTTGTGCCATTCACCAGTTTTCGGAATCAAAACAAAAACTCTAGAATTACGTTCTTTGTGTGTGAGAGAGGCAGAGACATTCGTGATTCTAATTGTTTTATCATGGGAGACAGACATTGGTGCGGCGAATCTGTTTTAAGGAAATTGTGGTTTCACATGACTCAGTTCATTTCATGTTATCCCAATTTAGTTTGTATCTCGTTTCTATAATCTGCAATTCAGTTTTTATCTGTA
The DNA here is from genome assembly GCA_016920895.1 of Vaccinium myrtillus. Classification (NCBI taxonomy): domain Eukaryota; kingdom Viridiplantae; phylum Streptophyta; class Magnoliopsida; order Ericales; family Ericaceae; genus Vaccinium; species Vaccinium myrtillus. Next base: position 16,246,122 of record CM029275.1, on the reverse strand, counting down.
AACTATCAATTGTATGATTGGTTTTAAATCTACTGATTTCAAGCTCAAGTCAGTCTATGATCAACAGTCGTAAACTCTGTTTTAAACTCAGTCTTTACCAAATCAAGATCTCTGTCTGTTTTCATTCTCGCAAGCTCAATCACCAACAAACTTCATTCTCGCAAGCTTAGTTACCAGACAACAAACTTCGTTCTCGAAAGCACTCAGTCTCAAGCTTAAGCTCATGCGCTAGTTAGGTGGTATTGTGTAATTTTGTTATCGTATCAATGGAAATTATTCTCTGAAATTTGTTGTACCGTTCTTCCCAACATTTAGATTGTAGATTGTTAATTCAGTTTAAGGTTCCAAATTTTAGATTTTAGAAAAGTTATGAAGAGTGTTTGCTATAATTTTGGATTGTGGATTAAACGTTAAATAATCTGAAAGAAGCAAAATAAGTTTTTGCGATGAATTTGCTTATTTTGTTATTGTCCGAGGGGTAATTGTTAGAATGTTAAGGGGTAATTGTCCGAGGAGTATTTATTTTGTTATTGACCAAGGGGTAATTGTTAGAATGGTAAGGAATATTTTTCTCTTTATGTCAATCATAGCTTCTCTGAATCTGTAAAAGCATCAAAATCGTAGCTTCTCAAATCAGTTTCCGGGCGTTAAAACAACTTCAAAAAAGCTGGTGATTTGTAGAAGCTGCTCCTAAAATCTGAAGCAAACACTCCATTAAAGATTTTTAGAAGCAAGAATCCCATAATTTGCTCTTAGAAGTTTTCGAAAACAGACACCATATTGGTTGTAGCTTGTGAGCTTTATATTAAGGGGGAGTTTTTTAATGGATTTTATGAGATAAAATGAAAATTTTGATTTTAGTTGGTGTTTTATGGAGGGGTGATAAAATTACCTTGTTTTCCCGATAGATAAAATCTAGTGTGATAAAATAGTTGTGGACCGCAATGAGTTTCAAAAATGGTTGATAAAATCAACCATTCCTTTTATCTATTTGTAAAAGATGATGATAAAATCTTTATTGGTTGATAAAGATTTTATCATCCAATAATCCATTCAAGAACTCTCCCTAAGTGATTTTAACACGTAGACGATTGATGAATAATCAAAACTTTCTGCACACTGAATAAATGGAGGGAATAATCAACATTGCTCTGTTTTTTTTAAAAAAAAACTAAAACTTCTCAGTTCCTTCATTAAACTCGGGTCTTTCAGCTTCACTATGGGTCCGCATCTTGGTGCTTTGCACCGTGTTGTGTACCCTTCGGCCGTCCGGTCATGTTTTGCACAGTCCGAATGCATTCAACAATATTAATTTTTTTTTACCGGTAAAAAATCAAAGTACATCTAGGCCGTTCAAAACACGATCAGACGGCCTAGGGTTACATACCACGGTGCAAAGCACCCAGGTGCACACAGCACCCCCAAATCTGTATTTATTTGAGCCATTCGTTTTATTCATCTCAGTGAGTATATAATTAAGAACAAATTTAAATTGATCTCATTATTATAATCAGGAGATTTAATCATATTTTTCGTAAAAACAAAATGATTAGTTTTTTAAAAAAATGTCAAACATATCATTCAAACCATAATCGGCATCGATTTAACGCAAGACAGGGAAAAAAAGACCAAAACCACTAAAATGACATTAGTACGGCAAGAGACACTTCCACCGACTTCAATAAAAAATCCAAACAACAACAAATCACAGGGGACGTGGATTATTTTTTTTCCAAGCAAGCAAGCGGTAAGAATCACAACGGATTCCTAATCAATCCATGAAGCAACACAAAAAGATCAAGTAATCGAGAAACAACTATCGGAGAAACACAAAAACGAAATAAGAAACGAAGTAAACAAAACAACATAAAATGAAACCCAGAAGAAACAAAGCAATCCAAAGCGCCACATCCGAGTTGAACCGAGTTCAATAAGAGATCTACCGAGTTTAATATCGTTTCTTTCGCTTCCAATAGACAAACAACAACAAATCACAGAGGTAAGATTTTTTTCCGTCATTTGTCATTCCTAATCGATTACATGGGAGGAATGTGACTTTTGATCCCACCGAGATGCAATGTGGAGATTCAAAACATTTTTTGGAGGTAAGATTACCGGATCAATCTCGTTTTTTTTGGATGGTCTACGAAGAAAAACTAAAAAAATGAACACTCAGATCCATTGTGCAGTTTCACAAATTCTTAACTAGCGTCTTCATTGGGCCATGGTCCATTGGGCCTGGCCTTTTCCCATATTGTTAGAGCCTAGGTTCCCTCATCTGGGAACCAAGGGAAGAAGAAGATCAAGTTGGCCCTTGCAAAGAGCTTGATGCACCATCTCCCTTCAACCCTTTGAGCGAAATACGGCAAAAGGAAGGAAAATTCATGTACCAAACCCATCATTAGCACACTGTAGGAAACTATGAGATCACCCCAAGGACGCCTTTGGCATCCAGGGGGTCACAGACCGACCATAGAACTTTGCTCAATAAGTGAAACACATTAGTTGTCCCGAAACATTACCGGATGACTTGCTGATTATAATCAATAATTGAGAAATAAGGGTTCGTCCAATTGGTGGGTCTGTTTGCTCCCCGCATAATTTATTTTGGGTCAAATCACAAAAAAAATGTAATTTCTTGTGAATCCCTTTGGCACGGCATGGATGGTTTGCCTTTGATTGGACTGGAGAATAGATTAGTCGACGTGAGCGTAAACAGACCCAGACAACCGATCGTCGGATTAATAAAAAAGGAAAAAAAAGAAGAAGAAAAAAACAAGAATGAGAAGCTTTACGCACATCATAATCTCTTAAATATTTCATCCGAACCCCTTTCTAATGTGTCTTTTTGTTCACTATTTCAAGCATAAGTTTTTTATTACTCCTATAAGAATGCTCTGTCTTTACTTTGCCTTTTACTCACTAAAATTAATGGGAAAGAATAAAGATATGGAATTCCGAAGTGGAAAAGTGAAAAAGCATAAGCACAAACAAGTAGTATTTAATTGAGATCTTCAATCCAAATTTTCAAAGAGACAAGATTTTGGAAACTGGAATATGCTTTGATCAATGAAAGTAGCCAAACAAGGTCAAGCATAGTTCTGGAAGGCATGTTCTAGCCTATCAAGTATTTGCTGGAGAACAAAAATACTTTTTCAGAAGATGCAACTTGTGTCTTACTCATGGGCTGGAAACAGATATACATTTTTTTTTAAAATTTTAATCCGGAACTCATCATTGTATTCAAGAAATGTCATCCGACACTTACAAAGATCTCAATCCAAATACAAAGAAGAGGAATTATGCGTTAAAACATTTAGGAAGACTAATGCATGCTTACACCTTAACACGAGCCTAATGCTCACTTTGCACCGAACAATAAGGTTTGGGACACGTGGAGTATCAAATGAAGAAACCCAGGCCCTCCGCTAGTGGACGGCGGGAATGGTCTCCCAAGACCAGGATTAATCGATGTATAGGAAAGTTGGTCTGGACACCTGATTGTCAAAAAAAGATGAAAACACCTAGCTGCCTTAGTCTAGGGCAATCCAGATCCAAGAGATCAGCCTTCTGATACACATTTGTTTGTGGGAATGTGATAGTATTTGGCTGCAGAAGTCTGGGGACATAGCTGATTGTGCAGGTGTAAATAAGGAAGATTGGCATCCATATTACCCCATGGAATTTGATTCCTCGATCTCTCACGTGGTTCCTTATGTGACACTAAATGAAATCCACCACAATTTTTAGCAAGCAGTCTGTGTCGTTCAGTTTGTGCAAACAAATCAGTTGGACATAGGTAAGTATATGAACGAAGGATAAATGTTACAAGATTTAGATCGGTTTCTGACGATTCGTTTCTCTTCTCTGTCAAATATAGGGAAAATTTCAAAAAACCCCCTAAACTTTACACTCAATGTCTCAAAACCCCCTGAACTTAACTAAACTTCAATTACACTCCCAAACTATTAAGCCGTTATTCAAATGACCCCCTACCGTCTAAATCCGTCAATTGGCTAACGGAAATTGTTGATTTGGACCATTTGTTCTGTTATACTGCCGTTAAGATGGTGACATGTCTCATGTTGGGACCCACCACCTTACCTTAATGAAATAAAAAGGAAAAAAAAATTAAAAAGAAAATCCTTCATCTTCTTCCTCCTTTGTCTCCCTCCAGCTAACCCTCAACATCACGAATCTGTCATTCTCCTCCCCCAAATACTGGACTATGTATATAAATCGCTATCAACAAATCAAACCCCATTCATCCACCTGGGTCCATCCCTCCACATTCTCCGATTTCTCACTTTAATGTATGAACACACTCACAATGTCCACTGAAAAATGGGTTTGGATCACCGAGTGAGTTGCCTCGTGGGCAATGAATGCTCTCTTGTTATTCATAAACAATGGAGAAGGCAACCAAAAAAAAGCTGCTGGAGTGGGCAGTATGAGACCAACCTTTTCATGACTTCATCAGCACTTTCTAAATGATTAAATCAGGACATACAATGGGATGAAGAAAGGTCGAGTACAGAGAAGCAATTTTTTTCGATCCACAGACCCACACACCTGAAACCCCCCACAATCCAATACACCACAATCCTCTTTTTGGTTCAACTAGTCGAGTTCTCAAAATCCCCAACCGATCTCGACCGTTCTTCTGGTCGAACTTGAACGCGAGTCCACCGTCGGTTAGTTGGTCGGAGTCAGTTGTGCTGGCTGCTGGTAATCTCTACAGCCAATAACTGATTGCATTTTTAGATGGTCGGAGAAATGAACATCGCCAATAACTGAACATCGCTATTCACTGCCCTTTCTGGGTTGATCATGGCAAATCGGGAAATGAATTTTTCAGGGACGGCAGCGGTGGCGGGTTTGGAGTTGGAGACGATGGCGGAGATATGGAGGCGGCGGCAGAGGGTGGTGGAGGTAGGTTGTTGTGGATTAGAGGAGAAAGGGAGGGTAGATTTGGGGAAAGGGTTTTCGGATTTCGAGTGAGGGAGGAGAATGGAGCAGCAGATTAAAATTTGCAGCAATGGCTGCCATTTTTTACGAGAGGAGAGAGAAACAGGTGACTAGTGTGTGTAATTACAGTATTAGTCCCTCCACAATATCAACTTTCCCTTCCAAAATACCATTTAACATCTGTCAAATGCCAAATCAGCAATTTCTGTTAGCCAATTGACGGATTTAGACGGTAGGGGGTCATTTGAATAACGGCTTAATAGTTTGAGAGTGTAATTGAAGTTTAGTTAAGTTCAGGGGGTTTTGAGACATTGAGTGTAAAGTTCAGGGGGGTTTTTTGAAATTTTCCCTCAAATATAATTCGACTAAGTCCGTACCTTACCAATACTGGCGGAGCTATATTTTGCATATTTTTTTAGAGAGATTTTTAAAAAAAATTAATAGTGAATGATACCGTGCAATAATAATACTGCATTCGTTAAATGATATGATAACAAATTAATAACAATACTCAAGATTAATTTTTAAATTTATCAAAACTGTCCAATAAAAACTTGAATGACTGAATTTCGTCTTGAAAAAAAAAATCGAATCGAGATTTATTTAATAATTCGTCCCCCTCCGACTTCAATTCCTAGCTATGTCACTGCGTACCAACAAGAAAAAAGATACTACTACCGGTTTGGTATTTAGAACACCTTGGTACGGGGGAGAAACTAGTCACTGTCTCACTCAGGGGGTGTTTGGGAGCCAACTTTTCAACTTTTCATTTTTAGCTTTTTGGCTTTTTGGTTTTTTGGATTATGGCCAGAATGAGTTTTGAATATGGGAAGAGTGTTTGGGAGAAATGTGCAGAATGCATTTTGCAAAAGTAGTAGTGTTTGGGAGAAAAATGATGAAAATGAGTTATGGATTGGTTTTTACCAATTTACCCTTGAAACCATGTCAACAGGCTAGTCATTGGCAATTGAAAGTCTCCAAGTATGTTCTTATTTTTTTGAAAATAACCATAAAAAAGAAGAAGAACTAATTGCAAAAAAGTAAATTTTTCTGAACTAGCGTGAAATGTTTGCACCCAATTCAGAAAAAGTGAGTTACGTAAAAAAAGTGAAATGTTTGCACCCAATCTGGACGTGAAATGTTGGACGTAAAATGTTTGCACCCAATTTTTCTGAACTAGCGTGAAATGTTTGCACCCAATAAATAAAATGTTCAGAAAAAGTTATGAAAAAAGTAGAGGGCAAAAGGGTCTTTTCTAGTCCACCAAAACGTGAGAAGCAAAAACTGAAAATCTGAAAATGTGAAAAACACCTTTGAACCTCTTTCTCACTTTTGCTCTCCTTTGTTCAATTTTGAAAACTCATTTTGGAAGAATGAGTTTTGGCTCAAGTGTGCCAAACACTCAAAATGGAAAAAGTAGAAATGGAAAAGGCAAAAAAGAGGAGGCCAAACAGCCTCTCAGTCTTCTCCTTCAAGGATACACGAATGTACATGAGCTAATGAGAGACTATTCACAATCACACTTGCCTTTGAATCAAATCCAAGCAAGGCAATGTTGCAGGCAGAGATGATTTCAGCCAATCTTCAACACGACACCAAAGTACGTAGCACCGCTACATATCCAGAATATTTAGCCCAAAAGACATTCCGAAAGTGAAATCAGTAGCTTAATTCACTGCCACTGATTAACTCGGGAGTGACTCTAAGCCACTAATTTCACTGTCGGAATAATTTTTTTAGGTAAGTTTTCTGAATACGTAGCACTGTTGTTTCCAAAATTGGTGCCCATTGAGAATTGGGAAATGGCAAATTGTTGACGCTCAAACCGAAGGGTACTCACTGCCTTTCGACTACTTTACGTAGCACTAAAACAAATGACTTTATTTGGATACAGTTGGTACAGTTGTTTATTTGCCTGCGTGTCGATTTGTGTACAAGAGAAAAAGAAGGAAGTGGAACAGTGTGTAAAGTAAACCCCGAGCAGGTCTTGAGTTCAACTATTCTTAACTTCTTGGGGTCACCTGCACAAAATCTTATAGTTCTCATGGGTTATTAGTTTTGCCCGGTCTATGTGTGTATAAGGGGCGTACATAGACCACCCGAGATTAGTCGAGTGCGTAAAACCTTTGACCACCAGTTATCAAAAAAAAAAAAAAAAACAGTGTGTAAAGTTAAAAGAGCACTTGGAAGGAGATGCTTAACTTCTGCACACAACAATATGTTGTGAGAAGCCATAAATTTTCCAACTCCTTTTGCAAATAAAGAGTAGGCCTGATATTGCAAACCACAATATTCAATAAGCAAATTTAGGAGCCGTAAAATAAAGTAAACAACAAGTAAATCAAAAGACACCAATTTTTTACGCGGTTTCTCCTAAAATAGAAAATAGAAATACTGGGAATCCTGCTTCTAAATCTTTTCCACTAAATCCAAATATAAATCTTCCACTATTAAATGTTGGGCTATAAATTTGGGAAAAACACATAAAAAACACAACACTCTTCCACTTATTCTCAGGCCCTACCACTTATCCGTTTGAACAATTAACGCTTTTTTTTAAAATTTTAACATTGCACTTTCCAAACAATTTTAAAAACATTGTTCTGGATTTTGACAACAATTTTTGCAAAAATTCAGAGAGTGCAAGTGTTAATTGTTGAAACAAAAGTGTTAATTGTTGAAATGCAATACTGTTAGTGTTAACAATTAACGGTGCATTTTCACAATTTACTGATATTTTTGATACAACAATTAACACCGCACTTTTGGAATTAGAATTGTTAATTCTTGTCAAAATTCACAATTAATAATAGTTATTTCCACAATTAACAACATTGGGAGGACTTAAAGAGCAATGGATTTCCGTGTGTAATTTTAACTAATTTCCACAATTAACAAGTTTGGGAGGACTTAATGAGCAATGGATTTCCCAAATTTTAACGGTGCATTTTTCCGTGTGTGGACTTAATGAGCACTCAAAATTCACAATTAATCGAGATGCATTTTTTTTTATCAATTGTACGAGACTTGGTGAAAATGCCCTTTTTCTTCTCACTCCGGCCTCTAAAAGCCCCTAAATATAATAGGGTTACAATAGTTCTTCTCTAGTACAACAATAGAGGCTTACAAACCTCACCCAAGGGTGAATTTCAACTAAAGTAACAAAGATACAAGTTTAGGTCTCACAAAAGTGAATATCCCAAACTAGAAGAGCCGAAGAGAGACTTGACAATCCGCTCCAATCAAAACGTAGAGCTCGTCGAGATGAAAAACATACTAAAATTTTATCAAAATCGGAGAAGAAACCCCCCACCGATCGTGGATTGACCTTAGAGTAAAACCCTGCCCTTTTTTTTCTTCTTTTCTTCTCTCTTGTGCTCTCTGTTTACGGAAACAACTGAGATCGTTGCTGGAAATTCAACTGCGATGGCACACGTTTCGTCCATCAAATAGGTGTGCGGTGTTTGAGATTATAGTTTGGGCTTACAATGGCAAGGTGAATTATGGTAGGCTGAGGGTTGCTTCATCTTCGGATGCTATAGCGTGGGGGTGTGGACGGTTTCAATTATTAAAATCCAGCATACATCTAAAGCCAGAACAAAGTCCGTTTGTGCTAATTTGGTCAATCTTTTTTTTTTTTTTGATTAATCTTCTTGCTGTGGGATGTCTACATTGGAGTATCCGTTAATGACGCATGTTTGTTTTAGTATTTTCTTTCTTTGGATGTAATGAATGTGTAATTGTAATCTTTTTATACTCCTTGGCTAGCAATCAAACCTAATGCTGATGTATTGCCTGGAACCCTTTGCTGTGTTTTTCAGTTGGACCATTTTGATTTCTATGACACATAATCTCTTTTTCAAAATAAATAAATAAATAACTACAAAGAAGACATATTGTGAGCAAAAAGCGCGTACCCAATGATTTATATAGTTCAATCATGCAATAAAAAAAAAACCCACTTGGAAACCCCACACAAATATACATCATCATACACAAATAAATACACAAGACCACAAATCTGTATAGTACTCTCCCCCAAATCTAAAACCAAAGGGTTAGAACACCTATGAAGAAAAGGAGACACAAGGGGGTACTGGTGGTGGGGGGTGGTGGCCCAAAAAGTCCCCTTTGTTCTTGAAATCATACCCCCCTTCACAGCCTGTTAAAGAGCAAATAATTGATTGGAAATGGTGATATGGGTGGTCACAATTAAGCTTTTTTGTCAAAGAAAACCCATAGACAACAGCAGCAGCAGAGGCACCAAGCACATGCCCTTCCCCAACTCTCCACATGCTCTCTGTCCCCACTCATATTCCACACCAACTTTTATTCTCCTTAATTATATCCCTCCCTGCAATTAATTAAAAAAAAAAAAAAAAAAAACCTCACACTTCACTAGATTAATTTGGAATGGCCTAATGTGTAATTAGAACAACATCAGCTACTCCATTTTTTTTTTTTTTTTTCATTAACATCCCTGTTTCATGTAAAATTCTTTGGTTGCTTAGAGGGCGGGGGCGGGGGCGGCGGTGGGGAGCGGAGAAGCGAGGGCGACGCATTGAAGGTGTCGGGGGCAGGTGGTCAGGTGGTCGTTGGTGAGGCCGGCCGCCTGCATGAAGGAGTGGATCACGGTTGGGCCGACTAACCGGAAGCCTCTCCTGACCATGTCTTTGCTTATGGACTCGGATTTCGAGGTCTTCACGGGCATCTTGTGGCTCGACTTGTATTGGGTGTTGATCGGCTTGTGATTCACGAATCCCCAGAGATACTTGTTGAATGATCTGAATTCCTTCTTGATCTGTTCATGACATACGGAAAAAATCCTACGTTAAAACCCGAAATTCATTTCAATTTTGAGACGTGCATAATTCGGGACCACATCCGGATTAGTTGCAACTGGGTAAATTGAGACTTGGCTAGGCGAAACTGAAAATGTACCAAAATTCCTAAGTTCAGTACCTCAAGAATTCGGTTAGCGTTGTCGACAACACCTCGGATTTGGCTGATTTCTATGTCGTAATCTGCACGGATGGACGAAATCTTCTTTTCCGAAAACTTCGAAACTATTTCTGCGTCAAATCCTGAAAAGGCCTCCCTGTGACAAAAAAAGGAAAACATTTAAGTTAAAAACATGTGACTCATCTATCTACCAAGAGCCTTTTTTGTATTTTTCATTTATGATTTCTGCATAATCCTGACCTGAATCCTTGCCGTTTCTTCAGAACTGAAGTCCAATCTGATCCCACTTGAGCACCAGTCAACACTAGCAATTCAAATAGCAGGCTGCATATGTTGCACAATCACACATCAGTCTCATTGACACAGAGACCAACGATGGGTTTGCCTGGTCGTTAACTTCCAGGCTCCCCCGGCGCGTCAGCTAGCCCGGACATTAGGTATATATATGTAGAGATATAGAGATAGAGAGAGGGAGAGAGGGAGAGAGAGATCCTTACTTATCATCATGGACAGGGACTCCCCATTCTTCATCATGGTAGGCAACATAAATTGGATCTGTAAAAGAAAACACCATCATACACCATTTTTTTTTTTCAGCACAAGATTTCAAACTGGATGCAAAATCAAAATAAAACAAAGAAGGGCCCATCTTCCTTAGAGAATGTGGTTCAGAGCCTCTCTAATGGAAAACCATTTCTCAAGACAAAAATAACCTTCAATGGTTGGCTAATTGACAAACCACGAGATTTGATTTTGACATTTCTCAAGGTTAAATTTGGTACAAGAAATGACAAATTTAATGGCCGAGATGGGTTTTCAGTTAAAAATGACTTTTGGCATTGTTCAAACAAATTTGCTAAAATTCGACGAAATGATACTGTAGCAAGCTAAAAAATAGATCGCAAAAAATGCCATACCTGAATTACTTGTGATAAAGCTGCATCTTTTTTCCTCATGAACATTAGCCGAAGAAGAATCAAGAGGCACCACCTTGCCTAACTGATATTTACCGGAGTTTGTTCTTCCATAGTGAGCAATCTTCATCTTCCTCTGAACCTGCATAATCGCAACATGTTCTCTCCTAGCAGCCGCGATGCTTCCCGGCGCCTCAACGATCAACGAGGAAGCATATCTCAATGAAGAAGAGGAGGCCTCGGCGGCGACCAAATCAGGCGCCGCGCCTTTCTTCGACTTCTTTATCGGTCCCACCGATTTGGAAGACTCCCTCGGTGTCACCACCTTTTCGCCACTGGAATTCAATCCGTTCGGGTCGTTTCCCCTCTTGGCCGCCGGCGATATTAGCTTGGGAGAGATAGGTGGTGGTGTCACTGCTACTTTAGCAGTAGCAGTAGAATTAGCCTTCTTCTTGACCGAGTTGCGGCGTTCTAAGAGAGGGACACGGACGTTGCAAGTAGGCTGAAGGACCGGACGGCCATTGATGTTTATGTGGTCAACAGCACTGCTTCCTTGCAGTTTGGACTTGGAGGAACACATTTTGCTAGTTTGTGTTGAGTATGGGGTCTCTGTTTCTTTTGGTGCAGCAAATTATTGGGAGGGCAATAGAAGTGAATGAAGGTGGTGGAGGAGTTAAGGATTGGGTGAGGGGGTATTTATAATAGTGGAGTACAACTTAAAGGGAGGGGTATTTAGTGGCGTGCTATAATTTTCATCTAACGCTGACAAATATACATAACGTATTTACAATGAAATGTTGTATGCAAAAAAAAAAAAAAAACCTCTGACGAGGCAAAATAGATATACATATATGCATTACATCATTTGACAAAAAGAGATTCTACATATTACAACATTTCATGATAGTCTTCATATTTTAAACCCATCTGATTCCCTTTAATTTTTTTAGTAGTATTTCAACATTGAATCAAATGTCAAGTAACCCCTTTACTTAAATGTTTATTATATATTGGGCTCTCATAATTGGGTTAAGCTTGTTTTGCTTTGTTGGGCAATAACAATTTGGTTCAAATTTAGTTGGAAACACGTATTTTAACCTCACATGAGTAACCCAACGCTGACAATACTAAAAAAAATTTAACTATATTTTTTTTTTCAGGGCATTTTTTGAACCAATGGTGGAGCCCCGGGGTATTTAACCCTAAGAGATTCCCATAGTGGTCAAGGCTGATGACTTAGGGTTTGCTCCCCCTGAAGATCTCATGTGTTATGATCCAGTGCAAGGTATGAGATTTGTCCCACATCGGGAGTATGGGCTCCTGATGGGGGGTTTATAAGTCCCTGGGCACCCTTCCCTGAGCTAGCTTTTGGGGGCGAGTTCTACCCAAGGGCTTGTAACATCATGTTTGAAATTTTTTAGGTGCTTTCAATTCATTTGAGTCAGTCCAACTTTGCTCCGGTTTTAATTGGGCCCAGTGGAATTAGGTCACATGATTAGTCGAGATGCGTGTCAACTAATCCGGACACCTGAGTTATAAAAAGGAAAAAAAGGGTGTGGGGAAGTTGAGTAACATGGGTGGGTTGAAGGCTGCCATACATATTTACATACTGCCCTTGTTGTGAAGGGCACTTACCTTTTGGTAACGTGACCCCGAGGATGACGCTGACACCCTCCTTATGGGTCCGGTTTCGATTATTATCCTATCCATCTTTATGCGTTGCTATACAAGTTCACAAACGTAACAATTAGATTCATCGGAAAACATAAGGGGACCGACGGTGGCATCGGAGACCCACTTCATCCAGAAACGAACAAAAACGGCTTAAGAAGAACGTCGCAAAAAATCGTTTCGATTGGATAGACCCTAAGGCCGTTAAAAAGGGCTCGGCTTTTATGACCGAGCCGAGCTCGAGCTCAATTTTTCACTCGTTTACTTAACGAGCCGAGCTCGAACACTACAAAGCTTTCGGCTCGGCTCGGCTGGTTTGCACCCTAAACGGTCCTAAACGGAAAATTCAACCAGATCATCTTAAAATCGTTTTTACGAGGGGCCCTACGTGAGAATCGAGACAGTCGGATGACCCTAAATGCTTGATCCAAAATCACCCAATTTCATCCAAAAATTCGGATTTTCCGTTTGGGACCCACAAGTGGGTCTCCGACGCCAGTCGGTGCACCACCGTCGGTGCATATAGAAGGGTTCTAGATTCATAATGGGGGGAAAAAAAAATTCTCCATGCATCAAGAAGATCCAGATTTGTCTTGTATTCATTGGTCGGAGCCGTTTTCGACATCGACCCAGACCGGAAACCTGGCCGGTCGACGAGTCAACCGGTCTAAACACCGGGCAGATATAAGTTCTAAAACATAGTCACACGCACGGTACTCTGAATATTAACTTATTAATTATTTTATTTAAAAAATTATTAATTATTTTATTTAAAAAAAATAAACATTATTTATGAAGACTAGAAAAAGAAAAATGAAAAAAGATTAAAAGATACTGAGTTGATGGAGTTAAATTCATCTATTGCACCCTTTTTTGACAAATTTAAGATCTAAATATTGCGAAGAAAAAAGAAGATAAATTCTGAAAAATCTGCATCAAATTAAAAAAAGAAGAATTGTGAAGAGAAAGAAACTGTGGATATGGTGGTGGTGGAGCCACTGCCAGAACTCTGATGGACCCCACCTTCTCCCAATTGTTTTGTGTGCCCACCTTTACTGCTCATGGAGCGGAGGAGTCCATGCCATGCTATCGCCATCCCTCCTAAACCCCAAAGTTGGAGTGGGGAGGAAGGGTTTTGGGGCCAGATAAAAAGTCCAATCTCTGCACCTACCCTTTTGGGCGCCCTCTCTCGATGGTCTATCTGGACCAGTTTACGAGTACTTCTACTAATTTTCTTTCTTGTTCGGTTAAAAGCAGGTCATTTATGCCGGAATTAGGAAATTCACAGGAAATTAATTACTACTTTTTTTGCGTCCTTACCCGAAAAATTGTTTTGGACGTAGTAAATTGTATGGATAGCAAATTTACCAACCAACTGGACTGACTCTTGCGCACGCACCCATGCACAACTTTTCTAGTACGAGATAATCGAAAAAGAGGGTTTAGTTTGGGTTCAAGATCGGTTTTTTTTTTTTTTTTTTTTTATAGTTTATTTGGTGGAACTAAAACAAAAGTGATTCAAAAGTCTGGTATCCTCTATCAATAAAACTATAAAAGTAGTTATTCATCAGTTTAGTTAGTTGTTGAATAAAGACATGTTTGGCTTTGTTAGAAGGAAAATGTTAAGTATCTCAAAAAATCGTCCTAATAATTATTCCGAAAGTGAAATTTGGGGTTTAGATAAACACCCAAATGAATCTGAACCACCGATTTTACTTTTGGGGTAATTTTCGGAGTAAGTTTTCTAGGTACGTAACATTGCTCTGGTTAAAACTTGAATGCCAACCCCACACCCACTGGGCTAAGTACACATGGATCTGGGGTAGTTGATGGGCAGCCCCGTGCGCAGCAGGTGCTCTGCACATCTGGTTGTCTGTTGTTCAAATGGCTAACCCAAATTTTACCTCGGCACATTTGCATCTGAACTGTTCATTGTTGTGTGTGCAAGATAAAATCTCGACCGTCTATCTTAACAACGAATGGCCCCAATGAGCCTAGCAACCCCAAGTCCAAGTACACATTACCCTTTTTCACTAATTTTACCATCATCAGAGGAGTATTATTATTAAAATGGGCCTAAATAATTGAAAAAGGACAGAGTGTAAAATCTGATTTAAAAAAACAGTTCGCCCACCATGGGGGCATGAATGATCGATCCATCAAAACCAATGAATCATCAATTCAAATAATTCAGTCATACGCGTTTCTTTCTATTTCTGTTTCCTTCCTCTGTGCTTCCTTTTTCTGCAATATTCTTCTCATAGGCCATGTTTGGTTTCTGAACCAACTGGTGGGGTATTTTTTTTTATATTTGTTTTCTGAAGATTTAATTCATTGAAGAATCAATTGGTCCGTAAGGACCACATTAGAGTGAATTCTGCATTTTGTATTATGGGTGTTTGGCAAAAACTTACATAATGTTTTTTTTTCCCCCTAAAACAATGCATTTCATTTAGGGAAAGGGCTACAATATACACCGCTTATTTGGGTGTGTATGTGTATGATACACACCCCTACAAAAGTTGCGATTTTTTTAAATACAAGTTACAATTTTTTTTTATAAAAGTTCTTTTGATAAACAAAAAATTTATTAATCTTTGAAAACAAATTATAAAGATTAAAAGAGCCCGAAACTGAAAACGCTAAGGACCCTAAAGGGGAAATAACAAGACACAAAAAAGATGGCAAGAAACCAACTAAACCACAGAAACATAAAAACACCTAAACGACCAAGACTCCCGAGTCAGAAAAACAACAGAGAAGACCTCGAAAACACCCCAAAAACAACAGCAGGAAAAAGAAAACCCTAAGAACTCCTCCCCCTAACCTCGCCATTAGCAAGCAAAACCAGAACAAAAAACCCCAAAAAAGCCGAAACCTCCAACCAACAAAACTACCGACACCGGAACACCCAGAGATCTCCCACCAACATCGACAGCAAAATCAGAACTCCGCAGAAATGGAGGTAGCTTCCTCCAAATCATCAAGAGTTATAATTTCCTTTTCAGAAATTTCAACTCCCTGTAATTCCAAATATTTCTTTATATTGTAACTCTCCCTTCCAAAAAAATTTATTCCAAACGTTGTATCCATCTCCATATTCTTACGGGCTTCCTTGAATAATATCGAAATCCTCTTGCTAGAGTCGCTACTAGCTTCCTCATGAGTCGATAGAGTGGGCCCATCAAAATTGTCTTTCTTCAATCCCAACTTTAAAGATTTCGACTTCTCCTCTATTTGCGCCCGTCTAAACGTCCTAGAAAAGATGACAGTTTTTAAAGGATTTTTAGTCCATACAGGATTCCTTCGATAACCTTTAATGGACCGGGCTTTCTTTTTACGGCGTTTATAGTCGACATAATTAATAAGGGGGTCGGCAGAAACAAGATCAACAAATGTGGAATCATCAGAATCAGAACTTGCATTTGCCACCCCGTCCTCGATAATATTCCCCCCAGCTTGAGTAGCCTCCTTACAATCCTCCACATGGATTGATCTCTCTGCATAATGAATATTACCCAAAGGAGAGTTGGATTCCTCGACAAAGGAGTCTGAATTATCCACCACATTATGGTTCGAAAACTGAGCTTAGTCTCCCTTATTGGGTAGATTAGAATCCCCAACGAACGACTCCAAAATGCCAAAGCTAGACAAATGATCAGAGTTTTCTATCAAAAGATTAGAATCCAAATTTTTGGCTCCTCCATCTAGCTCATCATCTCTGCCATCATCTTCGGCCTTGTCACCTATGCGATCAACTGCACTAAAATAATTGTCATCGGACTCATTCAGAGTGCGCAACACCACAGATGGGTTCGCTCTACTAATGTTGTGCCCCTTCTTATCTACAGAACATTCGCAAATTGCTTTGATGAAGCTAGTAACACCCACTTGTTCTTCAACAACTCTGACAGGGAATAAATTACCATTGAACTCGAGATTAACAACATGATTAATGACTTCAAAGGAATTGATAGATATCTTCACCTTGCCAATTGAGAAAAAGGATTTACTAGAGGTTGATTCGTCTAAAGATATTGTCTCTCCCCACAATCCACCAATATTGAAAAAAGTATCTACATTCCATACATTTAAAGGGACCCCGTAACAATTAAGCCAAACATCACGAGGGTATTCCATTACTAGTTCTAGTTTCCATTGTTTAACTTCAAAAAAAAAGTTCATAAGCCAACGCAAACCACCTCTTTCAAGCATAGAATTCATATCATCAATGGATTCAAAAGTAAGCTAGACAAAGATACCTCCCATTGGTCTCAACTGATTATTCCAAACCCCTTCAGCAATAAAGGCCTCCCTTAGAGATTCAATCGACCTTTGAGAAGGAAGTTTAGCTATAGCACTCATTGATAACCATTGATCACCCTCATCCTGAACCTTAATAGAAGCTGTGGTAATAGAAGGTCTATTGCCAGCAACAATATCAGCAAAAGAAGGACTCTTATCATCAACAAGCTCTCTACTCTTAATGGACTTCGTCTAATAATCTGAAGCTACTAGTTTCCCAAGACTAGCAGTAAAAACATAAGGTTTATGCTTGAAGTTTGTAGAATTGTTGGTCTGAGAAAATCTAGCAAGGTTCACCTGGACTCGGAAATCTCTGATAAGAATCCCATGAAGATCCTGAACAACATCTAGAGCCTCTGCCCTTGATCTAAATCTAAAAAATTGAACTTTGTGTTGAAACGAGAACTATGTTTATTAGGGATGGAGACATCCACCACATCACCATAACTCCCGAAGATTTGACGAAGCCAAACCTCATCCATCTCATACGGAAGATTATCGATGTAGACCAAGAAAGAGATGTTGTTAGACCTCTGGGAAGAATGATTACTGACCCTGTGATCATTAGAAAATCTTCTCTTG
The DNA here is from genome assembly GCA_016920895.1 of Vaccinium myrtillus. Lineage (NCBI taxonomy): Eukaryota > Viridiplantae > Streptophyta > Magnoliopsida > Ericales > Ericaceae > Vaccinium > Vaccinium myrtillus. Next base: position 16,228,720 of record CM029275.1, on the reverse strand, counting down.
GAAACAAGAGTCCAATCGGCCAGATGATTGGGATTCCTCGCCATGGAGAAAGACAGAAACCCACCAACAAAGCTTTTGGCCGCGACGAAAGCGAAACAAGAGAGAAGATTGAAAAAGGCAACAACAGACGATGAAAAAGGAGGGGGAAAACGGAAGGCGAGGAAGGGAAAAATGTAGAGGAGGAAGAAAGGACGGCCTGCGACAGCTGCCAGAAAGGAGGCCAGAGACGGGAAGAGATGCTAGGGTTTCATCGGGAAACCTAATCGCCTAAATCGCCTGTTTGTTTTGGTCAATACTTCTGCGGTAAAATGTTACGAATCATATATTGCTGAAAAGTTACGAAAAGCTAAAAAATATTACGATTGCCATGAGATGGCACAATCTGGATCATACAATAGGTGCATATGGTGCACACCTCTAATGAGTGCGTTATAGAAAGCCATCTGGCACTTACAAAGCCCGGAGGCATTACATCCGAAATATAAAAATGAAGCCAAAACTACTAACATCCGATAAGAGCACGGCTAAAGCATTAACTGGCTACCGGCTCCGGAGTCGTACTGCCAGGGCAGACCAACACTAGGTGAAGGCATAGATTCTGGTCGAGACTTAGCAGTAGAGCAACCCGGTTGGAAACCCAGCTCAAATCCTTAAACAACAAGCACCGATGTAATCTAGTTTCTCAAAACCATACAACATAGACAATTTGATAATCGGTATTTATGCATTCTTGGTAAATAAATCAATTCATAATATATTTTGACGACTACTGATTCCAAACACTATGCTGTTGTAAAATCTATTCTGCACACACTCCCAAACACATTATAAATTAATAATATATTTTAACCATAATCGGAAAAATCTACAATTCCCAGTTCAAAATGCAAAATGCAAAAAATAATAATCTCCTAAACGGGCTCTTTGTCATAGTCTAGGAATTTGGAGTCCAAGGATCGGAGCTTAAGACGGTTTATTTCATTGGGTCTGGATTGGGAGCAGTATAAAGATTACAAGCTAATCCCAAAAATAACTCTACCGTCCCCTTGAGATTAGTTAATTCCACATTTGACACAATATTTCTTTAGGCTGGGCTTGAATTGCGAAGAAACCAGGACAAAGGCCGCACCATTCACGTCAGACTAATTTTAGTTCACAACAGTTTCTAGTAATCACATTATGTACTAGAGAAGAAAAGCAAAAAATCACATCACCTGTCAGAATAATGGCTCCAATTACATGATATTCGTATGCTATTTACAATTATACATGATACGTTCACATGATTATATAGTTGTAAAGGGCGAGCCACATGTCCATGCCCAAGGCCACGAGATAACTACCATATCTCCCGTTGATCTTAGGAATGTCCATGCCCAAGGACACTAGATAACTACTTACTATATCTCCAGGCCAGCTCTGAGCAAAGGCGCATGAGGCGGTCGCCTTAGAGCATCCGCATCTCACTTTTCAAATCTCAAGTTAAATCAAAGTAAAAAGTCAAAATCCTTGAAACAAGCAACATCAGCCTCTTCACCTTCATAGCTACTTTGCAAACATTATAACTTTGCTACAGTGACTCTCTACAAGAAAAGAGGCACTGTTCATAGATTAAAGTTTATTTTACTATTTTAAAATACAATTTACTCCACTTTTAGCCGTGTAGTGGTGTTTTCTTCTAAGCTGGATATTTCGAAAACACCCCTACCGATATTCTATTGAGCTGATTTTTTATATGGTCGTTCAAAATATTAAATAAACAAGCCCTTACAAAAATAAGCTCAATCGAATATCAATAACTGGTATGAGTGTTTTCAAAAAATAATTTCACATTATAAATTTTTATTTTTTGCGCTCATAATATTTGTATGATAAAAAAAATGTTTTTGTCCTTTTGCAAAACATTCATTTAAAAATGCGCACATATTAGAGTAAATATGGTCATTTAAATAACATTTTAATATACAATTAGAATAAGAAGAAAATATTATATTAATGGACCATAAGTTAGAATAGAGAGTCTGATGCAGTAGGCAAGTTAAAAGTGACTAGTTAAAGTAATAAAGTGACTTTTTAAGATGTAATTTGATCCAAAATTTGAAGAGGCTAATGCGGATGCTCTTAAGCCTCCAAATTTTGGCTCAAAAATAGGGCCCCAAATAAGTACAGCTAGATATGTAATATCTATTTAATGGGGCTAGTTCCGGAGACACAAATTTGACACTCCATCTTAGGCCTTGAAATCAAGGGCTGAGATTAGAAGCTTATGTGTGTGTTCTCTCTTCCCCTTCTCTCATTCACACCTAATCTCTTTCCACCATACCTGTAATCCCCTTTCCCACCATGGCGACTACATCTCCGGCACCCTATTTCCGGCGAGCCCCATCTAGGGTTACCCTATAATCCACTTTCACTGATGTTTTTCCAACTTTAACTGAGAGCTTAAGCTCTCAATCTGGTTCCTCCTATGAATCACACCCACCTAGTTCTGACTCTTTTTATCAGTGACCGTAACAAGTCTGATGAGCGTGGAAGTGATCATCAAAGATAGTAGGTGAAATGAAAGAAGGTTCGAGAGTTGTGTTTTTCAATTTGCTCGGAGATCAGAAAATATGATTGCCGACAAGTTGGAGGTTCTAGTACAAAGACGTAAGAATCTAGACCGCCCGATTGTTTATTGTGTTCTTTAGAGCAAGATAACTATATTTTTTGATGTATTATTTTCTTTATTATCAATAAAATCTTCTACCATTTTGAAGATAAAATAAAATAAAAAAAACTAGGGTATTTCACTTGAAGAAATCGGCCAAATTAGGGGGGCAAGAGGCCATTTGATTGAATTCGAATTGTCCATATAAAAGAAACGAGGAGGTCTTACTAATTTTTTGGTTGTTACTAAAACCAATCAAAAGTCTTATTCAAATCATTTCCCTTTTGGTCCTTGCCTAGAACTATTCTATGTCACGGGAGAAACAAACCCATGTGTTCCTCCAACACGTTTGTACCAATAATGTAAGGGATTTCCAAGACAAACCAAAACCAAAACACATGATTTGCCTAACGACAATTTTATTTTCTGACCAACTTGAACCCCTTTTTCATTACATAATTTGACAAGAAAAGGATAAAGTCATCTTTATTTAGACTATTACATAATTTGTCTTGGCTAGTTTATCCACACCTTCGACTGATTTCTGAGGGCCCAATCGCACCGCTTACCTGCGGGGAGCTCAACTAAAGTTGGAGCAAAGCTTGCGGGGGAGCCCAATTAAAGTCAAAACAAAGTTCTGTATGAACTGGCTCCGAAAGAGCTGATAGTACGTGAGACGTTCTTAAATGGGAGCTAATCCTTAAATCTCAGCACTGTCCAAACTAGAATTTCCTTTCAATTACTAATTCCTGACCCATGGCTTTGCATCCAATTGAAAACTGATGTGGTAGCTCAACTAAAAATGGTATATTTGATTTTTGGAACCCCAATTCGACTAAGCACATGGCTTGTACATGTAACTAAACCTATATTTGGGTGGAGAGAGGATATCTAGGTTGGTGAATGCCATGTGAATGAGCACATGATTTGTAATCCCAGGCTTAGCTTAATTTTGTCATTAAGCATTCTGATAAGGCAAACGAAAAATCATTGTGTACGCACGCTCTGAGAACGCAAAATGCATGGACAGTGCATCTTGACCGTCTGTACGTGTTTCGACGGACAATGCATCTTGAGGAGCTTTTCTTTATATCAAGAGGTATTACATTCACGAGTTATTAAACGTAGGTTGTGTTCACTGAAAAAAATAAATAAAAAGTAGCTTCCAAATTACTTTAAGGTCAAGGGGCCAAATCAAAAGCTTAGTTTCCTTATCCAATAGGTACAAGGTTGAATTCCTAGGCCTCTCTTTTCCTTCTCCATAAGAATAATTTTTCCCTTTCGCAAACTCACAGTTTCAAAGGGAATTTTTTTTTGATTGATGCCAAAATAAAAATATGACCGAAAACTAGTTTTATTTGAAACAATGTAACGAATAGTGGAAAAATAAAACAAAATATGAGACCAAGTAACTATCAATTTGATTTTAGTTTTATTTTATTTTTTAAAAAATGAAACAGAGGGCTCCAGTTTTACAAGTTCGTCTTAGACCTGGTAAATTTCCGGTTGTACTTTTTTAAAGTTGAACTTCCGAAATATGCTCCTTAGTAGTACTCTGTAAACATGCACAAAATAAAATAAACTTATCTTGCACGAGCTTGATTCATGGAATCTTAAACTCAACGAACCAAAATATGCAAGAACATTACTTTATTTTTGGAGCTTCCATTTCTAAGAATGATATGGAAACACTTTCCGAAAGTTTCGGACTCGTGAGAATTATGGCCATGCACAGTTGACAGTTCTTATGGCCAGTCTTGTTTGGAGGCCCTTTCGGGAGTGTATATTATTGTTATGTACGTACGTACGAAAACGTAATACAGAGATTGTCTCATTCTGATGAAAACTATGGCCAAAAAAGTACACAACAGCACTGATTGATCAATTGCAAAAACGAATGCGCAACTTTGAAGTTCGCCTCGAGCCCAAAAAATGTCTATGATCTTCAACTTTAACACCTGGGCGGTATATATGAAACTACCCCTGAGTGATTTATATGAATTGGGGGATGGTGTTGTAAAGGGACAGCATCCATGTTGTCCCAAATCTGAGCCGTCTAATGTGTTCAGAAGGTGTTTTCAAGGGTCCACATGAAAAATCTTCAAAAAAAATACCGGGAAGGGCTTGATCAAAGCAGTTTTTCACAAAAATTGTATATTACAGTTTTTGTGAAAAACTGCTTGGATCAAGTCCTTCCATGTATTGTTTTTTTGAAGATTTTTCGCGTGGACCCTTGAAAACACCTTTTGAACACATTGAACGGCTCGGATCGTCAAAAAAATGCTCGAATCATGGAGGTCCGGAAGTCCGGATCCCGGAGGAGAAGCTTACCCTATATATATATGAAACTATGCCCGAGTGATTTATATGAACCAAAGTTATGAATACCGTACCGTATCAGTAAGAAAATTGGTACTCTAACTGATACGATATTCAGTACCTTGATATGAACTATGTTCTGACTTCAAATCTCTTCAATTTACCTAGGAGTATTAATTTCTCTTTTAACTATGATAGAAAAATGAAGGACAAAAATAACTGTGCTGGGCCGAATAAAGGATGGGCCAAACTCATTGGGTCAAGCCCAAAGTCCATTGAAAGGGCTACGTGACCCTGCGATCCAATCTTGCAGCTCCGTAGCCCATGGGCGATGCTGGTCGGTCGCGGGTCGGGTATCGAACATGTGAGTTTTGGCTCAGGGCTTGGAAAACCCACGATAGAGTGGAATTCCTTTGTCACGTGGTACCCATCTGATGTGGTAAACGTCATATTGTATTCGATGGAATTCCTTTGTCACTCCCCCCAATTTTTTTCATATTTTTAGTATACTTTTAGATTTTTTTGTAAAATTATTGAAGAGTGGCCCCCACAAATTAGGCAAAAATTGCTATCCTGCGTCCGCCACTGGTTGTATGTGCACGAAGTATTTAGAAGGCAAGTCATCTTATATTACAAGGTGTTTTGTGAGCCACACAAGTCCTGAAAAAACTTGGATCACACAAAATGGAGGGACCTCACTTGCCTGTTGAAGTTCAAAAACCAACAATAGGAGGGGAATTTGCCCCAACAAGGAAGACAACTAGGGCTGGCATCACTTTCTCAAAACCCAAAATAAAAAGATACAAAAAAAGGCATAGAAATGATAAGCTAAGAGAAATTAAAGAGTGAAAGAGATGTATAAGAGGTTCTGGTAAGAAAGAAAGAGACTTGTCTTAATCTGTGTTCATGGGATATGAAACACTGAATGTGTTACCAAAAGGTATTTGCTTGGTACATGGGGGACCTTTGGCATGCAGTCATGATGATCCATCATTTTCATTTCAATTTTTTTGTGGATAAGTTTCCAAGGCATCATGAAGGGGGCATCAAATGATGAGGCTATTAAACAGCCAAAGGGCTTGATTTCTCGTATGCCCTTGAGACACATTATGTGAGTGTGTGGCTTGTGAGTTGATGCCTCGAATTCAACCGTGTGACGCTCGTATCTCGTTCCCATCCTACAACAAATTTTGGATTATTTATGTACACAATTGGCTCAATTTTCAAATTTCGAGCGTTTAGCGTATTCAAGCCCGTCCAAACGATTGTTTGCTTCTCTCTCTCTCTCTCTCTCTCTCTCTCTCTCTCTCTCTCTCTCTCTTGTTTATTTAAGTTCTTGTTTTTTGCGCTTAGATTACATCTATTTGTTATTTGTGATTTGTTGTCACTGCTGCACAACAATTCCGACTCTAGTGTTTTCCTACTCAAAGTTTTTTTTTGAAGTTCCAGCATTCAAAATGGGGATGTATTATCTTATTTAATTCTCCTTTTCATAGTAATTTTTTTGTCGATCTTCACTGGTGGCAGATTCAGAAATATTCTATGATTAAAAATATTCTACACCTGAAAGTATAATTTCAAGATTATTAGTAACTTGACAGGTCTAAGGTGAATACTAATGTAATTTTATAAGGAGATTATTGAATCGAAATTTAAAAAAAGATTGAGGAGGAGCATGGACCCCCTGATTGCCAATATCTACCTTACCCTTTTCAGCTTTTCTGTTAAATATGAATGACAAGTTATTTCATCAAAACCAGAGCAGAGGAAAAAACCAACAGTTTTTCTGGACACCCTATTAACTTTGGTTATGTAGTATTGTGAGAGCATCTCCACTCTTACACCAAATGTTTCACCAAATTTGAATTTGAGTAAAAATCACCAAAAATCTCACTCCACTCCTTCACCAAATCCTTCACCAAATTTGGTTTTACTCAAATTCTTCACCAAATTTGCTCAACACCAAATCCAACATCAAATATCCAACGGCTCTATTCTTGTTCAGAGGTATTTACAGTTCTGCAATTGAAGACATTTTTCTATAGAAAAGCTTTCTTTGCTCACTGATATTTACTGTTATTCCATTGAAGACATTTTTTCTGCAGAAAAGCTTCTGCTGTGTTGAATACTTCTTGGAGGAAAACTTTTTCTGATCCCGCACCTTTTGATCGTCAAACGTAGGTTGAAAAGAAAGGGCAAATAAATTGGGAAAGTAAAGAAGGGGAATGGAGGGAAAAGAAATTGGGAAAGTAGAAAGTGAAAAAAATTTGGAGCCAAAATGAAAAAGAACTATTTTGACAAAATGTTGGAAAATTTTTGGAGCTAAAATGAAAAAAAAAATTGTTTTAACTAGAATTTGGTAAAAAGAGTGGTTTCCCATTGGAAGGAGTGATACCAAATCAAGTTTTAATCCAAATTTTTACTCGAATTTGAGTAAAAAATTGGGTAAGGAGTGGAGATGCTCTGACAGTGTTGGATGGTGCCTTCGTTCAGAGCATTGTGCTATATATTGAAATTTTACCGGGAAAAAGGATCTTTTGTTACTAACTGCCATACCACTATACTCCAATGTAGTCTTCAATAAACACTTCTTTAGAAGTTGTGTTTCTTCTTTTCGTGATGAGTAAAACTGCTTCTTTCGAAGAGTTTCGTTGCTGAGAAGCATACAAAATCTAGGCATCACCTTTTCCACTGCAGACTAAGTCGCACTCGATACATCTGTGTCTTCTTAGGAATTCAACTGATCCGAAATTAAAAAAAACTTTACTCTCCTTGCTAGAGAAAAAAAGCACGATTGAAAAATCGACAAATGCGTGGGAGACCTCAACTCTTTTCCAACGGATAGTGAGACATTCAACTTAACATCCTGACTCTGTTTTGGCCTCGACTTTCTTAGCAATTACTCCGTCCCCGAATTGCTGGTCTTTCTTTCATTTTCTGGATGTCCCCCCCAAAAAAAAATGCCCACTTTGAAAAATCAACATAAAAAGTTTTGTAACATTACTCTTTTGCCCTTTCTTTTTACATCTGAGTGTCATGTCAACCAAACATGAAATAGTGGTAAATGGAGAAATTCAAACCCAATCAAATGTCCCATCATTCTCCCCAGATCTCCCCGAGGACCGGGTGGATTTCTGGATGCATTTTGGGTGATTTTATGAGATTCTTTTCTGGTCCTAAACACTTTCCCTTCTCTTCCCAAAAAACTCGTTTCCCCAAAAGGGGCAAGCAAATTGGGATGGAGTATAGTTTATGGCATCTTGACAAAACTATTAAAATGACTTCAAGTTTTATGGTGTGTTTCTATTACTAACTTATAGTATGCTACTGGACAATGCTTAGGCCTTCAGATAAGATGGTGGTGGCAACAGTTAATCTAGCAAATTCTTTGAATGTACAAGAACGAAAGAACTAGGAAAGCTCCTATTTGCACAAAACCCATTTTGCCTTTTTGGGTTGGAAGCATCAAAAGGTTTAGGTTTCCATTGCTTTCTCTGTACGCTCACTATGATTCCGAGATTACCATAATCTTGTGGACTAAAAGTGCTATGGTTGTCATCTTTGTTGATAGTGCAAGGGGAGTGTACTTCACTGGAAATAATTCTTGTGTAACCCCCAAGTTTCTGCCCATATTGAATCCACTTTATGATGAGTGACTCATGACTTGGATTTAACTTTACTTTTCTCATCTTGTACTTTCACCATTCTTCCATGCTATATGGATGTGTGTGTGTGTGTGTGAGAGAGAGAGAGAGAGAGAGAGAGGAATTGGTGGTGTCATTCCAATAAAATGAGGATAAATAAAACCTTGTCACAACATGTGCCTATTAGAAGCCTAAAATGAAGCATTTCATGTATAATGACTCCCCCATGGGCAAATCAACAAATACTTAAAGCCGGTGGAGAAGGAGCACTCACTGGTTAGTATGGCCTGGTATAAAAAAATAGAATGAATAAAATTGAAAATCAACAGACCAAGAAAACAGAAACAAAAATAGAAGGGGGAAAAAAAAAATTCCACTTGTGTCTCATTGGATAAGAGATATATTAGAGAAGGTCCTCTGCGCAAGAACTCGTTCACGTGTCCTCTATGAATCGTTGGCATATGCTCGAACAACATCCACTATTGGAGCTCGGCATATTGGACATTTTCCGCTACTCCATTGCAGCTCATGGGCACACTTGAAACAGGTGCACATGTGCCCACATCTGAAAAAAAGAAACCGGGACGACGTGTAGAAAGTGTGATTAGTTATGTTCTATTGGTGTTGCTGAACACCTCAAATGAACTCAAACAAATTTTATATAGTAAAAAGCTAGGCTTCTAAAGCAAGTACCTATACAGAAGAGAATCGACTTGCATTTCGTAGCAAATACAACAACTTTTTCTTGGTCCCTCGTTGAATGTGTCATTCCTCACCCTTCTAACTGCAGTCATGAGCACAAGTGTGAGAAACAAATTTAGCACAGAGCATGTAAAGTCAGTATCATGAAAGTCACTTCTTCTTTGAGTCAAAAGATTCTTCCTGTGATGAGCACCAAATTCCCCTTACATTGCTTGCAAATAGGACAATCGAAACATGGCATAGTTCATTTCCAATATCATATGCAGAAGGCATATGGTATAGAACTTTTTGGTAATCATCTGACTTTATCATGATTATTTATCTCAGCAGATGCTTCACATTTAGGTATTTGAATTTCTTGTGTATGTGGCATCGCGGGTTTTTGGGATATTAGGGGGTACATCATTTACTGACATATTGAGGTGATATTCTTGTAATGTATGCTACCAGGTAATTAAGATAAGTAGTAATTTGTCATGGTTTAGGCAGTTTTACATTGACTCTTCCAAACATATAAAGTACCGCGTCAGGCACTCAACGCTTGGATTAGGGTATAGAATCCACATAGTTTTTATGTTCACCTAACAAGCATATTTTGCGATTTGGATTTGCCATAAAGTATCCATAGAACTCCTGCATTATGCAAAAATTGTCCAAAAGGCACCATGTAAACACAATTTCTCCTAGAAAGGGGAATGAACACATACTAAGAAGAATGGAATTATGGCATGGCCCCATGTCGTTAAAATGGTAATTACATGAATCCAACACTTGGACACATACCTGCACCCAAGTACTCGACTTCATGTAACTTAAGGTTTAGGGAGTGACCGTATATTATCTTCAAGCTTACCTGAGCAATTTATAGCATCTGCAACCTCGTGCTTAATGGAGCGTTGCAACTTTGCCTGCATCTTCACACAACTCTTTATAGACTTTTGGAGCTCAGACATATCACGTTGGAGTTGCACCATGTGCCCTCTCAAATCGTATATGAGTTCCATTTCCTGTCAAATACACAAAACAGTTTATTGAATGGAATGTAAAGAATATACCCATAAATCACTTGAGGTGAATTCAAAAAAAAAAAAAAACAAAGGCCAGAAAAAGAAGAGGAGGAGGAGAGGAGAAAAGTACTTACGATTGAAGAATGATTGGCGAAAGAAGAACAGGGTCGAGTGTTTGGGTAAGAAGCCTGAGATGATTGAGGTTGTTGGGATGATTGAGATGCAACTTGATCAGAATCATCGCTGACTTCATGATCACCATCATGGCTCCATGTCCTCACACCTTCTGCCACTTGATCCGCGTAGTCACCAAATTCACTATATTGGCGTGTCATTGGTCTCTCTTCTTGATCATCGTCTTCTTGTTCTTCTTCATCGTCATCAACATCTTCTTCTTCATCTTCATCATCATCATCATCATCTTGTTCTTCTTCATCTTCTTGATCTTCTTCCTCGTCTTCTTGGTAGTCTTCCATGTCTTGTTCTTCATCTTCTTGATGACTGGTCACTGTATGTGTTTGCCTTTGTGTTTGAGACAACATTAACTGTTCTAGTCTATTGCGGAAACCATCCTCTTCTTCTTGCTCATTTCCAATTGATTGTGGAATTCTTTCAACTTGAGAGATCATTAGCTGGTCCATTGTGTCTCGTAAATTACTTGAAAGAAATGTTGATACACTTCTCCTGCACACACAAATTACAAAGTTAATGCTGGATTATGTTCTTGAATCCTAAACTATGAATGTTTTAAGAAGAAATCAATAAGATGGAACTTGGAAGAAATCAGAGAAATAGTTGATTTACCTTTCAAGGAGTTGGCGTATATCTCCATTTTCCAGGTAAGGGTCAAGCATCTCCTGGTACCTTGCTTCCCTGAGACCTTCCCAATCACTCCTTGGGCGAGAAATGTCCATTATCCAATCATTATTGGTTTCTATAATCTGCTGGCTATTGGCTTCTTGTTCATCCCACTCGCTCCAAGGGTGCGAAACATCACTTATCCAGTCTTGATCAGTTCCTACTAGCTGCTGATTACTGACCTCTTGTTCTTCCCAGTTATCATTTATCATGTCCCCGTTGGTGGTTGTTTGCTCCTGTTCATTTGCCTCTAGCTCTTCTGCATTCAGATTATCTTCCAAACCATTTGAAGTGGTCAATCTCTCTTCAGCAGATTCTTGGGAGGCAATACTGCAAACCTCGTGGCTTATCCCTTGCCGTGAAGTGTCTGACATTGGACTAGCTTCTTTGTGAACATTTTCCGTATCGTATGATACTAAGTTTTGATTATGAGGTTGAGGTTCCTCCAGGACTAGATTCGCGGAAGGAGAAGTTTTTGTGTCTGCAGAAGTGTTGTTTACCACAACTCCACGCGGGGTTTTTGGACTAAATGCATCATTCTCAACTCTTACGTCGAATTTCTCCCTGAATCGAATCCAAAGGTCATGTCAATGGAACAGTAAAACTCAAATTTTGTTCCAATAGAACTACAACTGTCAGAATATTTATTGTGAACTACCGATCCTTCTGTGTATGGTAAATGGATATCAAGCAGGCTACATGCAAACTGGTGCTTAAGAAAGTGGTAAAATTACCTTAGAAGCACTACTGCTGAAGCTTGCCTAGTTTGGCTTGGTTCTGAACTCGTCGAATGCACTTGCAGTCTATCTGCAACTGTTACTTCCCCCTGTGAAGTTTCTAGGACCCTGACTTCTTTTGAATTTGAATGCTGCTGATTCCCAATGGTTGGTTCGCAATGCGAATGCTGCTCAAACCTTTCCGTGACTGAATTCGAATAATTTTGAGGCCCAATTTCATCAGGACATAAATTTGGTTCATCATGTGACTGTGGAGCCTCAACAGCCACTGCACAATGTGAATCTTGTTGAGCCTCAGCTACACCTGAACGTGAATGCTGATGCTGTTGAGCCCCATTTGGTGCTTCCCGACGTAAATTATGTTGTCGATGATGATCGTATCTGACTTCTGCTTCACGCCGTAGGAATCTAAGGCGAAGCAATGACTGCAGTTTTTACAGCAAAAACAACAATGTTGGTCAATAAATAATTCTTGCTTCTGCAATGGTGGTCAACAATATTCATCGAAGATTACATGGTATTGTTATTGTCTACACAAAAGTAAACGGGCCTCGAAAATAAGCAAATAAGCTATGATAACCAAACAAACAAGCCCTGAATGGCAATATAACACAACCTGAATGCGGCCTCTATGAGAGAACCTTGACACCGCCCGACGCTCCACGAGGCCGTCAAGTTCCCTGAGCCGGTCGCGCTCCAACTGCATTAACAAATCGTTGAATGCCTGACGCCCTCTGAGTCGCGGTGAGCTTACAACCGGCGACAACAAACAACCCCTCTGGTCCCCTATCTGATCCGATAGCACCGTTCGCAACCGAGGCAATGACGGGCACGGCTCACACGGGTGAGGAGAAACAGAGGTCCCCTGCTCACTCTTCCAAGACATTAAACAACCCTGCATCTGATTCTCCGACGTCAACTTCCTAATCACATCAGCCACCCTCAGCCTCTCGCTCTCTCCCCCGTCTGTCGAGTCCCGTCCCCCTTGCACCGATGCTGGCCCACTCGCCGTCCTGTCCGATTCCCAATCCATAAACGAGTCCTCTGTCATCATCGAAGGGGTGTCGAACCTTTCATCGACCGATTCGTCGCAAATTGTGGACCTGTTTGATTGGATCAAAAAGTCCAATGAATTGGATTTTTCCTCCCGGTTCATGTCATTTTGAGACGTTGCGGGTAATTCAAGACACGAAGTATTTTCAGAATTGCTTTTGCTATTGAAAACAGGGGAATTAGAATTGCTTTTTGGCTTTTCATTCAGCCGAGTTTCGGTGAAGTCTCTCCATTTCTGAACCAGATTTGAAACCCCACCCAGATTCGGGGTTTCGACAGATGTATCGGATTGGGCAGGAGAATTCTCTCTCTGTTCACGGTTCGGCCTGTCGATAGAACCAACCATATCTCGAGCCTTTGCCCAACGTTCGAGGACTCGGGCTTGTCTTTTGCAATTAGGGGATAAAATCGCATTGCCATTGTTGTTGTTGGGATTTCTGACCCAATTATCTGAATTGACAGAATTCTCATCTGGTGTTGGATTCGAAATGCAGGTGTGGAAGAGGTAATCTTTGAGGTTTTTCCGGAAAGTGGTGGTGGTTTGGGTGTTGGTGAATCCGTCATGGCGATTGTGATCGCGTAGAACGCAACCGAAAGGGGCAGAGGAGGCGATTTCAACCTGCGAAGACGCCATTGTCGATTTCAAAAACCAATTGGAAATTGGGTATTCAATGATTCTTCAAGAAAATGGGTGAAAAGATCAAGAAACCCATTTGAATGAGATAGGTGCAGATTTTGAAAAAGAACGGAACACCCATTTGAAATTAAGGAGATCAGGTACAGAACACATGTGAAGCCTATTGAAAACATTCATCACATCCTACCCACATCTCTCTCTCTCTCTCTCTCTCTAGAATGTGGGAAGTTTTTCAGGATAAAAAAAATGAACAAGAAGGGAGAACCAATGGAAAACAGAGAATTAAGGAGTGTTTTATTGGGCTTTTAAAAGACGCCAACAGCTTTTCTGGGTGACTGGGTCATAGGCGCATTTGGCCTTCTCCTGCCTATATTTAGGACTCTGCTTTTATGACAGGAAAGAAGCTGGCATGTATCGTGTACAAGAAATATTTCGTTAAAAACACAGAAACTGAGAGATGGGCTGTAATGGTGGGGGGTCTACGGCTAAAAATTGCCGAGGAAGGACAACAGTGTGTGTTATCTTAGCCTTAGGGAGGACGAAAGCAGAGGAGAAGGTGGTGGTGATGAATACAGTTGAGTAGTTCTCGCAGTTTGGTGAGAGAGAGAGAGAGAGAGACGTTGAATTTGAACCGTTGAATGTAGGGCCGATGTTTTTTGATAGAGTATTGCCAAGTTTAGCGGTAAAGCCAACCCATTTCGAGATTTTTTTCACTGCCTTTTAGGAAGGGCAAAAATTACTCTTTGGTTATTAAGTGAAGGGCCATGATCGACCTTGGGGATTTGCGATCCAGATAGCTCCGGGTATGTTCAGGTAGCTGATAGTCCTATATCAGAGATGAACGAGCCAAATGAGTGAGTTGGTGGTTGATCAAAATTTCAATTTGAAAACTTAACGACCATAAAAAAAAATTGTTCAGTCTTAATTTGATTGTAAGGCGATTCGATCTCGAATTTAATTGAGCCGATCTAGAGTAGTTTAAGGTTTTGTACCTCATAAGCCGAACGAGACGAGTAGTAATCTGTTTGAGGTTGGTTTGAAACGTTAAATGTTAATGAGCTTCAAAAAAAGTGTTCAAGCATGATTTATTTATCTAGCAAACCGATCTTAAACGAGCAAACAAAAACTCAAATTTGGGTAGCTTGGTTTGTTTACCAGCTCTACCGATGGACACCCACAACCTGACTCGGCAATTTGATATGGGTTGTCATTTCATGCCTCAGTTAGAACTTGCCTCCCAGAATCGTAATTTAAATGTGGAGCAGGATGATGGAATTTTCGTTGTTCTTGGTAGTGGTTGGGGTCCGGGTCATTGGTGGTTCGTTACCGTGGTTCGCAGCTCGTAGTTGTCGGTGGCTCTACCAGAGATGGAGTTCCGGCAGGTGTGACGGTTTTGTGATGTTGCGGAGTTGTTATTAGTATTATTTTTTCAATTTCTTTGTTTAAGAATTCCATGGTTTTTGTTGTTTTATGAAATATATGAGCTTGTTGGTTCTCTAGAGATTTATGATCCTCATCATTGATTTACACAATCACCAAAATTATTTTTGGTCTGCAGTTTACAGTATGTGTTAAGAGCATGAAGTTCATGTATAAGTCTAGATCTTTGATTTTCGCTGCTTGGTTTTATTTTTGCAAAGACTAATCTTAGTATAGCATTTGATGGAATTCTTGTAAGTGTTAAATGGCTCGTTAAATGGAATGACTTTCCTTGGTAGGAATTATGTTTTCGAATATGGCGTGGTCTGACATCATTTTATATTTTAGCTCCAAAATGCCTGAATCTATCGTAAATCCGCTCCAATTTCAATTCGAATTGCATACTTCTTTATAATGTATAATGTACTTTTTGTGAAAAACTACTCGGATCAAGCCCTTTTCCGGTATTTTTTTATGATTTCTCGCGGGACCCTAGAAAACACCTTTTAAACACATTGGACGGTTCAGATTTTGCAAAAACAATTTTTAAAAGCTTGAAAACACCAAAAAAACCTCCAATCTGGGAGTCCAGATTATAAGTTTTTGGAATATATATATATATATATAGGAAAATGTTCTCCTGAGGGATCCCTCTATAAAATTTGGTGCGGATCTCA
Organism: Vaccinium myrtillus; assembly: GCA_016920895.1. Classification (NCBI taxonomy): domain Eukaryota; kingdom Viridiplantae; phylum Streptophyta; class Magnoliopsida; order Ericales; family Ericaceae; genus Vaccinium; species Vaccinium myrtillus. The sequence continues at coordinate 16,213,017 of CM029275.1, read as the reverse complement.
CCTTTCCGGATCAAATTTTGACGATCCGAACCGCTCAATGTTTTTAAAATGCGTTTTTATATGTACAGTTTTATCAAACTGTTTGGATCAAGCCCTTCCGAGTATTTTTTTTTGAATATTCCTCGCGTGGACCTTGGAAAACGCATTTTAAAAACATTGAGCGGTTCGGATCGTCAAAATTTGATCCGGAAAGTTGAAAAAAGGTTAGGTCCGCACAAATTTTGTATAAGGGATTCCTTAGAGACCGGCTCCCAATCTAATCTGGGAATCCCGGATCCGGATTCCACCTTCCCGATATTTTTGTGAAAATATTAATGTGTTCAAAAGTATCACGCAAATCTCAAAAAAATATAAGGGCTGTTCCATTTTTTGCAAAATTGTAAATATACGCTTTTTTTTTTTTTTTTTTGAAAATTTATGACCCTTGAAAACACCTTTGAACAACGGCTTGTTTTCCAAAAACAATTTTTAAAGCATCAAAACACCAAAAAACCTTTTGATTTAATTGCAAAATATATAATATATATACACGTTTCCTGTCAAATCCCGATTTCCATTGAGGCCTTTTCGTGTTTTGATGCTTTTACAAATTGTTTTGTTTCCGTTTAACTTCAAACTTTTTCAAAAAATCTTCAAAAATTTTGATTCCAAGTAGTTTTCCAAAAACAATTTTTTTGCTTCAAAACATTTTTTTGAAATTTTCCCCATTGGAAAACACCTTCTCCACATTGATTGGAAAAAAATATCGGGAAGTGGAGTCCCGGATCCGGGACTCCCGGATTATGGACTCTATATATATATATATAAAATGAGAAATATGAACGATGGAAAAAGAAATGTGAAAATCAATTCTCAAATAAAAAACTCAGCGTGCAATATACAAACGAGAACTCTTTTAATTGGAGTATTTTGATGATCGGAATCTTGCGTTTTTAAATATTGTAGAGAATATTAACGTATCGTCATGTCAATCAGATTTCAACCCATACAACTAGAGAGAACTTTTTTTCAACGCGCCAGATCCGGTGCGGCGGCTTCCGATGACATTAATTTTCACTCGGAGTTTTTTTCTTTTCTTTTGGAAAGTGGGGGTGTATGTCTAGACCCCTACCGAAATTAAAGTTATCCTAGAGATATATATCTGGGGCACAAAAACCAAACCAACAAAGGACATCGTCGGCTCCAAGTTTTATATCCGGCTTCTCCCTATCCCCCAATTTTATCCTTCGAAGTTTCGAACAAACATGCAGTGAGGGGTTAAGTGTTTGAGTTGAAACGTTAAGGGGCGACTCATAAATGGGTAATAACTGAGGGGTTTTAACGTAATTTACCCTAATTCGACATATATTTAGCATCAGAATTCATAACAGCAGCCAGCCAAACTTCGGAGAAAGGCTATATATTTTGGCGCGCGCGCTCGCACAGAGAGAGAGAGAGAGAGAGAGAGAGAGAGAGAGAGAGAGAGAAGAGTTGGTGATGGCTCTACAGGCAAGTTACTCTTCTAATTACATGTTTGGGGGCCGGTCTCATATTTGGGGATATTTCTCCTGCCTTTTTTTTTCCTAGACAAATCCAGTTTTATGTATGTTCCCCTATGTTTTCTCCTACGTTCTTTATCTCTGGTTTGATATCAATCGCTCACTTTTTTTTCCATTCTAAATGTTTTGTTTTTTGTTTGATTCCCTCTTGTTGTTTTGTGAACTCCAGTTTTTTTTTTTGTTTTTGTTATCCCTAGTTTGATTTGATTTTGATTTTGGGTTTTTTTTTTTCAGTATATATTATCCCAGCTTCGACACAAAGGCCTTCGGAGCTCCAGTGCCTGCAGGAGTGTACACTTTTGTGGCGGCGAGTGAAGGTTTCATTTCTTGCTTCTCCAGTACCCCTCGCCAGTTCTCCCCTTTACTGGGTTTTCCCCTTTGTTTTTTTTGACTAATTTAAATTGCATTGGTCTCATCTTTGCACCTAATCTGATGGTTGTCAGTTGGGACACCCCTCTGGAAGTCGACTCTGCTGCCGCCATTGATGCCTAGTACACAACATTTCCATTACCTTGGCTTACCCCTTGCTACTGATCAATAAGGTTTTCATGTGACAGCCAAACATTAATGTCGTGCTTTGTGTTGTCTTCTGGCGCTTCCTTTTCTTACATGCGATACTAACATTCTGTTTTTCAGGGAGTAATGATGGATCATTTTTTCACTATGATGAGGGTTAAAGGCAGCATTTGTCTTTCTTTGTTGTTGGTGCTTTATGTTTTCTACCCGGCGTTCCATTTCTTACATGCATGTAATACCCACACTTTTCTTAGAAACTCCTGAAAGTCGCAGGCTTTATCGTGTTAGAGATCTTGTTATTTGATACCGTCTTGAGACTCCAAAGAGCTATTTGCTTCTGGAAGGTAATGCTGTGGCGCGGTCAAAGACAGCACGAGCTGCTGCTACTGTCTGTGGGTCTATGGTTTGCTTAGCTTTCTGCTACTACTGTCTGTGGGTCTATGGTTTGCTTAGCTTTCCGTCAAGGTAATCTGTGGAGACCTCTTAGGTTCCCACAAACTTCTGTGTTGTGTTTTGAGACTTGCATGGGGGTTCATGTGACTTGCACTTTTCTCAGTTGAATAATTTTCATTTTTCATTGCGATCTGACCTATTCTTCTGTAGATTCTGAGGCATCCGTGGTATTCTCTGGAACTATTGTACGTTCAGATGGTATAGTTGCAACTTCCTCCAATTGTTTGCGACATCTCAAAGGCACCAAATACGAAGTGACGTTTGGTAGAAAAGCTCTTTAATTTCAGAGTTTGATTTAATTGTAGATTTATATAACCACCAGTGCATCCACGAATTTTTCCTTATTTTGGGAATTCAATCATAAGTCACCCCTGCAGGTGAGTATTATTTTCCTCTTCGATTGAATCAAGTTGGCAAAACTAAGCATGTAAAAAACCCTTTTGTTTGATGCAGGATTGCTAGTAGTTTGTGTTTATTGGTATGCAATCAACCCTCTGATAAGTACATGACATTAAGGGATCACAAACGAACAAGGGAGATTTGTTCAAAAGTCCTAGGCAAAGAATTTGTAACCCCATTAATCCACCAAACAAGTTTATAACCTATCCAGTCCTAATGTCACCAAACAAATTTATAACTTATCCAGTCCTAATGCTGGCATCTTTTCTTCTTCTTTTTTTTTTATTTTACCAAAAAAAAAGTTTGTACCTCTAGGAAAGTGCCAAAAAAGTTTGTACCCTATGAAAGTGCCTAAAATCTTAGAGTACCCTATGAAAGTGCCTAAAACCCTAGGGTACCCTATGAAAGTGCCTAAAGGGTACCCTATGAAAGTGTCTAATAAACCACTAAAACCCTATAATAGGAAAGTGCACCCTAAAACCTAAACCATAGGGTACCCTATGAAAGTGCCAAAAAAGTTTGTACCATATGAAAGTGCCTAAAATCCTAGGGTACCCTACGAAAGTGCTTAAAACCCTAGGGTACCCTATGAAAGTGCCTAAACTACTAAAACCCTATAATAGGAAAGTGCACCATAAAACCTAAACCCTAGGGTACCCTTTGAAAGTACCTAAATTTAAATTAAAAAAAATTGTAGACCTTAGACCTTGTAAAACTTTAACATGGATTAAATGACCCAATAAGTCCCCACTTTTGGACCCTAAAACAATTACCCCAACGAACAAATCACTTAAATTCTTGATCGTGGTTATCGGAGGCTCTGCCGGAGATGGAGTTCCGGCTGGTGTGATGGTTTTGTGATGTTGCAGAGCTATTTTCTTTTCTTTTCAATTTCTTTGTTTAAGAATTTCATGGTTTTTTCTGTTGTATGAAATATGAGCTTGTTCATTCCCCGGAGATTTATAATCCTCATTATTGATTTGTACTATCACCGAAATTATTTTCGGTCTGCTGTTTACGATACGTGTTAAGAGCATGAAGTTCATGTCTATGTCTTTGTGTATAGTATTTGATTTGATGGAATTCTTGTTAGTGTTAAAAGGCTTCGTAACTGGAATGACTTTCCTTGGTAGGAATTGTGTCTTCGAAATGGCGGGGCCTGTCATCATTCTGTATAATTTCAGCTCCAAGATGCCTGAATCTATCATAAATCTTATTCCATCTGATCTTTGATTTTGTAGCAAAGTTAAGTGAAAAATTACGCAAGTGGTGACTAGCTCATGCAGAGCCGGTCTTGACATTTGGATTGTCCAAACTTGACCCCCGGCTTGGTTGTCCGCTTACTATTAAGTAATAGTACAGGATAAAAAGAGATCATACAAGTCAAAAAAAAATATTGTTATATTATGCTTTTAACTTGAATTATATCAAAATGCAACTACAATTATAATGCTTCATGATTATTATCATCCGGTTCAAAGAAACCAACTTTTCCTTGAATTTTTTGAAGTTCGTTCTTCATTTGAGTCATCGTACTTTACGTATCCAAGAACTCTCGGGGCATGTTCCACTAACTCTAACTTTTAGTTTTTATTTTTTTTGGTTTTTTGGATTTTTAGTTGATCTATGTGAAGAGAATGATTTGTCTCGGAATGAAAAAAAAAAAAAAAAAAAAAAAAATCCTCTTAGTGGAACCGCGCCTCATTTCAAATGAGACCCACTTAATTCTCTTGTGACATGGTAGTACGAATGTAAATTTTTATCAACTTTAGTGTAAATAATCGTAAAAAGATATGATTGGATAAGTTTTTTTAAAAGAAAATAAGAAAGTTTGCTTCATATTTATCTTTGATTCGTGTGAAAAAAATAATCAATCATGTTAGATCGCTCGATTTTTTTTCCAGTTTAATTTCCACTATCGGGATAATTTTTTAATCAAATATAAGAACATATTACTTGTATATTAATATTGGGTTTGTTAAATGCAAAATTTCTGACAAAAGTAATTTAGTAATGTGAATTTCGTAATAATATGAATTGGGAGGGAAAAAAAAGCGCAAAAAACAAAAGAAAAATAAGTGAAGGAGGAGGAAAGGGGTACCGAGAGTCGAACTCCTCCCACGCTGATAGTTGATGGTAATTGCCACAAAAGCAAGCAGGAACAACATTGGGCAACGTATTTTTCTTTTTATTTTTATTTATATATAACTTTCGTTCCTTTTTTTTTTTTGGCCCAAGTCTGAGGGCTTGCTAGGCTTACCCTTGGGCCGGCCCTAAACTCATGCAGTGAACTCTAGGATGCCTCACACTGGATCCCGGGATCAAATCACATTCTCCTCTCTCCCTTAGAAATGACGAATGACAAAAAAAAAGGTGAAAAATTACAACTTAAGCAAGATTTTCTACTGATAATTGGGACTTATAATGGTACCCAGATACCGTTTAGCGGTGGTTATGGAGTGCGGATCTCATCCAGGGAATTGACTCATCTTTGACCCGACACAACTCGGACTAACTCGGTGACTCAGTGATGGATATACCAGTTTCCTTCTGTTTTCTGGGTTTAGAGTAGTTGTTTTATGTTCTTTTTGTTATGGATGGATTGTGCTTACTATATATTTGCTTCTCGTTTTGTGGATTCCTGCTCGTCGTGAATTGTGGTGTAGTCAGCTTTGTTGATATATGCGGTTGTGTGATCTATGGGTGGCCTCACACCATGGGTGGAATCGTACCACGTCCAAAGCTCCGTGTGTCAGTGGGAGCCCGCACCACTAGAAGTGCCGCGCGTGGCACACGGGTTACGCTTCCTTGGAGTGGATTCTATTTGGTATTTTTGGGAATGATTTCACTCGTCTGTTCTCTGGTTTGAGTTTAGGATTTCCCATGTCAATCTCGCTTGAAAAACCTTAGACGGGCACTATTCTTACCAGAATGGATGATTTTGCTTCTGCAGAGTTTGCCTTTTGACCGGTTCAATTTGTTATGCCATGATTTTAGTCTAGGTTTTGGTAGTTTGTAATTCATTTCTATATTTTCTTGTGGAATCATTATACTGCCTTCAAACATTTCGAAGCCTTTCGAGCCATTGAATTAATGAGATTGGCGTTCTAAATAAAAAAAAAATTCTACTTTCTGGGTCAAGTTTCTTTTGTAGTGGGTCTAGTACTGGGTCTGGGTACGAAAATACTTTGGTAGATCAAACCCAATGGGTACGTCAAATATCCATATTAGTGGATCGGGCCGGTGCGGACGTAACTCCACACTTCACTGAATCACGAAGCAAACCAAGACGACCAGGAGAGAGAGAGAGAAGGGAAATGCCGGCGAGTGCGACAATGATCGGAGCCCTACTGGGACTGGGCACCCAGATGTACTCCAACGCCCTCCGCAAACTCCCTTACATGAGGCGTAATCTTCTCAATCTCGTCTCTCCGATGTTCCAATCCATTCTTTTCCATTTCGTAATCTGTGTGTAATTTCTTTCTGTTTGTGTAATTCTCGCGCTCAGATCCGTGGGAGCACGTGTTGGGCATGGGATTGGGTGTGGTGTTTGTGAACCAATTGGTGAAATGGGACGTTAAGCTTCAGGAAGACCTAGACAAGATGCTTGAGAAAGCTAAAGCTGCCAACGAGCGCCGTTACTTTGGTTAGTTGATTTTCTGTTTCCCTTTTTCAATCGAATTATATGATTCCATTTCTTGTTTGGTTTGTTATTTCTCTTATTTCTGCTACTGCTGCTATTCAGGGATTGTGATAGTTTGACTGTTAATCTTTGCACATGGGAATTGCTCCAACCATTATCATAGATTAAGACGTGAATTTGTTCTGTTGTTGCTGGTGTTCTATAAATGTGGAATTTTTTTGTGAAGTTTGAACCTTTTAGCAATTGTCATGCTATAAGAATCAATATGTTAGGGGAAGAAGAAGAAATTAGAGTGTGTTGAGAAGAACCAGCGGGGAAGAAGAGAGGAGAGTGGAGCAACATAAAATAAGAAGAGAAGAACACAGGGGAAAAGAATTAAAAATTGAAAGATCCAATTTCATTAACTTAAAGAGGTAAACTCCAAGGTCACTAACTCAATTCATTCACATTCAAAGCAAGGTCACCACCCAGATCACTTTATATGCAGGTCTATTTATCAGAAAGATAGGTTTAGCTCACGGAGACGGAGCACTCACTCAACCACAATAGCATTTGAATTAACCATGGACATCATTAGACAAAATGCAATTGTCAAGAGCAGAACTACGTTCTTCTTCCCTGACAAAAGTTTTGGCTTAAAGGCTGATAGGAAGCAACAATGCAACATAAGCTCAGTGCGACTCTTCGAAGAAACAGACATGTAACTATGCATCTATTTGCCTAAATAGTTTTTTTACGACTTTTGCATCTAAATTGAGTGAACTCCTATTCATCTTGTTATGCATCTGCTTAGCTTTATTCAGAGTAAAATAGCTTCATGTTAATTCAGGGTTTCAAAGAGCTTGAAAAGAATTTAGGGTTTAATATCTAGGTGTCATTTTCCATTGCGAATTGTGAAAAATAACAAGGCAACTCTAAAAGTTTGTTGTTGCTGAGACGGAGCCATTGGGAAGAAAATTGATTTCTGCAGGAAAAGGATGTTCGTGTCCGGTATTTGTCTACTATACCCCTGAAAAATGCCCTCTTCAAAATCTCAACATTGTGATACTTCTTACCGAAATTGCCGGTTAGGACCCTTCAATTTTGGCGTTGAAAAGTGAATGCTATGGGAATCTAACATACCACATCAATCAAAACGGTCCTCCAAATCAAACACCAATCCAATGGTACTCTAGGATTTAGACCATAACTAGGAGGGTCTTTGACGGAGTTAGTCATGTTGTTGAGTTATCATAAAGCAACTCATCCTGAATTTGATATGAATTTTATGGAGATGGGTAATGTTTGTGAAGCAGAGTCTCACACGGCCTAGATACGGAAGTAATGCGCACTACAAGATTAGTGTGAGAGCATCATCACCAAAGAGCTAGCTTTTGGAACTGAGTTACACTGAAAGTCATCGAACAATGGTATCCGTCATGTAATTGGTTAGAGTGATGGTGAAATTGGAATACGAATGAGGAGTAATACAGGGGTATTTGATTGATGGATGGATCTTGAGAAATGAAATCAGTTATTTTTTATTTGTCCCTGACTCCCTGAGTTGAAGATACAACAAGATGGCTAAATATTCAAATTTAAGTCATAAACAGTGTTGAAAACTTTTTGAGCAAATGAGCTGTACTTGACTGTTATCCAATTACACTTCCTCGCAACTTAATGACAGACAAAAAGAGAATAAAAAAACTTGCAATAGGAAGAGGAGGAGATGGTAGATCAAGAGTACCGTCACCAATTTGCGATGTCTCTTAGTGATTTTGGATCCTTGAAAATCCAGGCAAACTTGTTGAAATTGTTTAAGTCAGTCTGTACTTCTCATCTGCTGCTCCTAACTTGACTGCTAAACAGATCATTGATCGCTGTGGAGGTGATCTGATTGTTGTCTCTGTGACGATTATCTTTAGCAATTTTGGACTGTTTCATCTGTTGAAATTTATGTGTAGAGTATTTCATGAATATAGTTGCAAGTAGTTTTTTCAAATTGGGATATGTATCGGGCATCGTTTTTTTTCTTTTTATTTCATAAATCGTATGAGGACTAGGGATTGCCCGTGCCTAAAGGCACGGCGCGACGTAATTTGACCTCAACTTTATGAACTACCATTCTGCTATTTACCACTATAAATAGTTCAATACTCGTACGATTTTTCGCCCAATAACTAAACCAAGGGTCAACTTAAGAATCCTAATAATTTTGGAAAATTTCGCCCGATAACTAAACCAAAGGCCAATGTAAAAATTTTAATATATTTTAATCTCATACTGACAACCACTGTGATCAATCAGTACTCATACCACAATGTTCGACATTGTTCACCCAATAGCTAACCAAAAGCAATGAAATAAAAGACAAAGAATAACAAAGTGATCAGAATTATTGTATGAGAGTATTCTTTTATCACCATTCCTATTGGTGAAGTTAGCAAGACACTCAAGAGCATTCTCACTTCAAACAAAAAATTAGGCATAATTGTCCATCACAATGGAATTCATGATCAATATACAGTATTTGTTTTTTTTTAACAATGGCAACCACTGATCAACCAGTTACTTACATTACACTATGCACAATATGGGTTGACTAATAACTCCAAGAACTGCAATTGGCATACGAATAACTCCATACTTTGTTGTAGATCAAACCTTGTTTATGCCTAATAAAGAAAGAGAATTCGTGATTTGATTAAAAAACATGTTTCTTAAATGATCAAGTATACATTCCAATTTCCACAATGAATAAGAAATTCGAAATAAGAAAATAGGAGTAATGAGGATCCCAATTCCCATTGTTCAACCACAAACACACAAATGGACAGCAAACTAAAAACTGCTAAGAGAAGAAAAATGTAGACAAAATGGACGAATGAACCGAAAACTATATACAGAAAACTGCTAAGGTTTTAATTTCCTTTTCTCCATTTTCTCAGCAACCAAACAGGCCTAATGAAACTAATGAATCAAATAAATTATCAAGTCGTCAATGAGTCAATCTTCATTTTCACACTCGGTTTTGAATTTTTCCTCAATTTCTCATCAACCATTTTAATCCCCAACTCATGATATAATACAACCACATCCACACACATAAATACACGCAGAGACAATCAATTTTTAATTTCCTTTCCTCAATTTTCTCAGCAACCAAAATGTGCCTAAATGAAACAAATGAACCAAAATAAATAATCCGGTGTAGATGAGCTGAATCTTCTTTTTCACTTTCAGTTTTGGATTTCTTTTCCTAAATTTTCTCATCAATCAGTTTAATCCCTAACTTGTGAGAATCCAAACAGAGACGTAAACACGTGCACACACAAAGAGAAGAGACTCACGACTCTGGTAGAGGTGTAGGTAGTGAGAGTGAACTTGTGGTCGCCCTGGTAATCCTTGTACAGAAGATCTGAAACAAAAACACACATCTATATATAACATACAGTGACATATATATCTATACATTAGCCATAGTTAATATATAATTAAAAATAGTTATACCAAATGACACCAACAAACTATATGCATATTTAAAGTAAAAAAAAAAATTATATTCGAAATTTCAAGTCTCTCAACCGGGGTGTGATTCACATTAAAGCTTTCTTCTTCCTTAGTCATTAAAGAAAAGAAGACCCATTATATGATTCAAACATAACACATTGAAGTATGGTTCTTCTTCTATTCAAATCCTACATTGTGGTTGGATTTTTTTTCAAATAGTTTGAATGTTGTCATAATTAGATAAAAAAAACCTTATATTAATTCGTTGGGTCCTTCTATTGTGGGCTGACAATAAGCCAAGAAGAAGACAAAGAAAACACATATTCGAGTGTAGTTTTTACACTTTTTAATACACTTTCGTAAGTTTTACGCACTTTTCAATGTTTTCACTCACTCCAATGCACTTTTTAAACCTTAACGACAGCCCAATGGGCTGATTTTAGTATTTTCCTGATTCGTTTGGGGTTCTGCTACTTAAAATAAAGTCTTAACTTTTTCTCAGTAAGTAATCGTAGCATACGTTCCGAGGTATACGCATAGGTATCATAGGATTTCTATAAAAAAGGATACATGATCGGTATCATATATATAGCTTGCTATATATATCTTTAAGACGATTCAGAGAAGCAAAAAAATTAACACAAAAATGACAAACATAATTTTAGTTCAAACCTTGCCACTTATTAGACCGAAAAATGAAATGGAAATTGAATTGTTAATTCACATAAATCACAATTCTTCCAATGTATAACCTACTAAGGTTGGATAATTTTTTAATTTTGAGGAGTTTGAAATTAAAAGCGGCTAGTTAAATAACATCAGAAAACTTTCTGTCTTGCTTAAACTCTATGAAATTTTGTAGTAGCTACTTGATAAAACCTACTGCTGCGAGGTCTCCGAGGTTGACAACGAGAGTAGGATACGTATCCAGTATTGTAGGTTTTTACTCCCTCTGTCCCAGTTGTTGAGGCCTCATTAGGATACCAATTTAAAGGGGACATAATGGTTACATTGTAATTAAGGCTAACTTTCCAATTTTGCCGCTTGATGTGATGTTTCTTGAAATATCAACTTATTCATTGTAAGAGACAAGGATGGGAAAATGACAATGTAATGAATGTATCATTACTCTTTTGGACTATGAAGCACCGACACCTCTCCGGGACCCCGTATCGCAGTGTCCCGACACGGGGACACGGCGGGACACGTGTCCCGACACACCACGTGGCATGGGACACGGCTCTAGTGCTTTTTTGGATGGGGACACGGGGGGACACGGCTGGGGACACGGATGGGGACACGGCGGGGGTCAAATTGAAAATTTTAAAACTTTTAGGGGTCAAATTGAAAATTTTAAAACTTTCAGGGGTTCAATTTTACCCCTGAAAGTTTTAAAAATTTCAATTCTACCCCTGAAAGTTTAAAAAAATTCAATTTTACCCCCTTAAAAGTTTTAAAAAAATTCAATTTGTCCCCTAAATGTTTTAAAGTTTTAAAAAAATTCAATTTTACCATGAGGACTTTTGAAAAACAATTTTATCCGAACCGTTAAAAAATGTTTTAAAAAAAAAAATTCAATTTGTCCCTAAATGTTTTAAAATATATTGTGTATATATATATATATATATATATATATATATATATATAAAATAAATAAATAAATATACACATGGCGTGTCCCCCGCCGTGTCCGTGTCCCCATTTTTTTAGAATTGCCGTGTCCCCGTGTCCGTGTCCGTGCATCATAGCTTTTGGAAACTTTTCAAAATGCGCAATCTTTTTGGGACATCGCAAAATGGAATACTGGGCATCTTCTGCGATTTATCACAGCTTTTTTCAGTGTAATAATTTTTCTAGTTCCACCTCTGCGATTTTTTTTATACCTCTAGAGCCACCTCTTCGAGAGTCACCCTTCTCTTGACAAGGTCTCTAATACTTTTCTTCCCAACCATATAATCTTGGTGCCTCGATGATGTAAGGTTCTTATAGCACCACTCTCTCTCTCTCTCCACATTTAATTTTTCTCATTTTAGTAGAAAGTGTCTTTTTATGTACCCTGTATTTTGCAGAGTTCACATGAGCACTTCTGTTCTCCTTTCCAAATTAGCCATGGAACAAAATGCTTGAATATGTTACTTTGATGCTGGTTTTTGGTGTCGCTGTAATTCAAAGATTTGGTTTTGTTCATTTCAGTCCTCATGTTGTAGTGTTCTGAAGTTGGATTTATGTCAGTAATGCAAGGAGCTTTTGATTTGTGGTGTTCTTCTGAACTTACTTATGGGCCAGCTAGTATGTTTACAGTGGAGATGAAGTGGTTTATAATTTATATACTTCCATTGTCTATGCTACAATGTGTTTTCAATATTTTTCTCTTTTGGCGTTCTCTTCTGATTGGATTGCAAATTTTTGTAACTGCAGAAGATGAGGATTAGGCGATTAGCAATTGGGTGCTGTGGCTTGAAGCATATCTTGAGATTTGCCGTTCTTGTGAACCAGATTATACTTGGGTTGTAGACTCTCATTTGCTTAAACTATCTTTTGTTCTTTGTTTATGAGGTTGTTTGAGCTCCTGCTCACTGTTGCAATTTCGGAGCTCATACATTGAACTGGTTTGTACCTCAATAATGGAAATTGTTCAAAGCAATATGCTTAGCTGCAACACCTTTCAAATATGCCCCATTTTGGATCCTGGTTTCTTTGCTTTATCAGCTAATACCAGAGAATGGTGCTGTACTGCTGCAATTCTGTAGTGTCGAGGACTCATTAACTTAACAGAATAAGCATGATTAGTGGTTGACTCGTTTACATGGTAGGCTGCTGATATGTGCTAAATTTTGATGTTTCACTTTTTAACTAAACAGTGTTGGCTGATGCATCAATTGTCCACCAAAGTGGGAACACAAATTACAGACAGTTTGTGTATGAACCCAAACTGATGGCATGAAACTGCCTTATGTGACTCTGGAAGATGTGATATTGTGATGGCTTTGATGCTTACCACATGTTTCAATAAACTTACTTCATCTCTAAAAGAAAAAATGAAAATGAGCGACAAGTAGACTTTTTTAGTTTCAAAATTGTTCGCAAAAGCAATATAGGAAACAGAGTTTGCTTGTGTTGGCCGTATCTTTATTATTCATACGATATGCTTGAATTCAATATCCCCAAAACTAATATAAGTTCATTGACTACTCGTATGGATCTAGACTAGTCTTCTCAGAGTACAACACTCTATCCTTAAATACACGGAGGAGGAGATCGCATGCTTGCCGGGAGGATGGCCTCTCTGCTGGGGCAGTTTTTGTGCACTGCAGTGCTATCTCCAGAACTTGGTACGCAGCACATTCTTCATAGGGCATCAATGGCTTCAGCACAGGATCTATTAGCTCTTCACGGTCAGTACCTGGCATTTCGATACGTGTTTCAACCCATCGTACCATATCCATGTCCACACCAAAAGTTCCATCGGTAGGCATTCTTCCACTCACTAGCTCCATCAAAACAATACCCATGCTGTAAACATCGCTCTTCTCTGTTCCCTTTAAAGAATAAGCATACTCTGAAACCAGGCCAAAAAATTTGTCAGAAATACCGAAATACCAAATATCGAAAAATGCAGAAGTCAACAATGTTCAAAGGAAGAAAACAGTTCCGTTACCTGGAGCGATGTAACCATAGGATCCAGCAAACCATGAGTTTGACTCAGTATTTACTGAGTCGTAGTTCTCCACGAGTGCTTTTGCTAACCCAAAATCCCCCAAGTGTGCCTCCATGTTAGAGTCCAGCAATATGTTGCTAGATTTAATGTCCCTGTGAATGATCTTAGGCGCGCAATCATGGTGGAGGTACTCCACTCCCTGAGCTAGTCCGACTGCTATTCCGAGCCGTGGTTCCCAATCAAGGGTCTTCTTCTTCTTCCCATTCACAGGTTTCTGATGCAGCCAATCCCACACACTTCCATTCTCCATGTACTCATATATCAAAAGATTTGAGCCTCCCCCTTTGTTGCTGCAGTATCCCAATAGCTTCATAAGATGCCTGTGCCTTACCCTCCCAAGCGTCTTAACTTCTCTCGCAAAGCTTTTATCCAGCAAAAGATCACCTTTCCTTGGTATCTTTTTAACTGCCACAGTCTCCCCAGTGATCAAATCAGCTTTGTATACAGTTCCAGACCCACCTGACCCAACAATGAAATTATCACTCAGATTGTTTGTGGCTACCATAATATCTTCCCATTTGATATCCCGCTTGATAGTACTGTTTCGGAAGAGAGGTCGTTTTTGCGGTTGGGAGGAACTGGAAGAGTAACTGTAGTTCACTTCACTGCCTCTCCTAAAGGATTCTCCTCGCTTGTGCTTGAACATGAAGACAACCCCAATTATCAGTAGAGCAATTGCAGCTATAGTTGAAATAGCTGAAATTACTATCACTGATGATTCACTCAGACCTGACTGCTGATTCCTATAGTTAGTGTTTTCGCAGTGTGCAAGAGGGGCTCCACAAAGGTGAGAGTTTCCAGCAAATGCCTCTGGTGGCCAATGTGAGAACTGCTTGTCCAGCTTGCCTTGAAGATCATTGTAGGAGAGATTGAGCTTGCCCAAACTAATCATTGCACTGACTTGTGGAGGGATTTCTCCCACAAGTTGATTGTGAGATAGGTCAAGGGTTTCAAGTTTCGACAGTGTTCCGATAGAAGGTGGGATTTTGCCAGTGAGTTTGTTGTTGCTGAGGTCTAGAATGATTTGAAGATTGTGGAGCTGTCCAATCTCAATTGGAATCTCACCACTGAAACGGTTTCCGGAAAGTTGAAGTTCATAAAGCTTGCTTAACTCGCCTACAGAAGGAGGGATGGATCCCGAAAATTGATTATTTTCGAGATTAAGGACATTGAGGGATGCAAGTTTTCCGATTTCAACAGGGAGAGTTCCGTTAATTGAATTTCCGCCAAGAGAAAGCACTAGAAGATTGGTGGAATTGAATAGTTCAATGGGAAGAATCCCAGAAAACTGATTGGAGGAGAGCTTCAACTCACCCAACTTAGGCAATCTACCCAACCACAAAGGAATCGGCCCAGAGAGGAAATTATTGTTCAGATCAAGGTGGGTTAGTTTCTTGCACAAAGAAAGTGCAGCAGGAATTGAACCATTGAGTGCATTCCCAGAAATATCCAACAGAGATAGTTCTTGAATTTCTCCTAAAGTCCAAGGGATTTTCCCAATGAACTTATTGTTTCCTAACCTCAGCCTTTCAAGAGAAGGGGAATTTCCAATCGCAGGAGGAATTTCACCATCAAATGCATTGTGTGTGACATCAAAAGAAAGGATAGAACTAGAGGTACACAGAGGAGCTATACTACCATTGAATCTATTGTTGGACAGATTTATCCTCGTCAAGTTTGCGACATTGTTTAATTCAATGGCGAGATTACCTTCAAGAGAATTGTTGTAAAGCATGAGCTGTTGTAGAGATTGAAGGTACCCAAATGTTGGTGGGATTCCACCGGAGAGGCGATTATCAGCCAAATCAAGGATATTCAGTTGATGGCAGTTGCCCAAAGTGGCCGGAATTTCACCAGAGAAATCATTTTCTCTCAGGTGAAGGAAATTCAGTTCCTTCAGCAATCCAATGGTAAATGGAATATTCCCTGTGAAATGATTTCCGTAGAAGTCAATCATTTGCAAGCTGGAGCAGTTTCCAATCTCCGTAGGAATGTCCCCTGAGAATCGGTTTTCATAGAGAAACAGAGTCTGAAGATTCCCAAGCATTCCAATCTCTTTGGGCAAATTTCCTTCCAAATTGTTATGAAAAAGTGCCAGTGTCTGAAGATTACTGAGGTTAGCTATGGACGGAGAAATCGAACCGACCAAGGTGTTATTGTGGAGCAGGAGATCAGTTAACCCGACAAGCTCAAAAATCTCCACTGGAATTGAGCCATTGAGGGTGTTGTTTGACAAATCAAGCTGCAACAATGACTGGCAATCTTTCAACTCCGCTGGAATTTCCCCAGAAAACCGGTTTTCGGATAGCATGATGTGCTGCAAATTCGTTGTGTTTGAGCATATTGTTCTTGGTAAGCCACCGGAAAGATTGTTGCTTGACAAAACCAAGTAAACAAGCTGACCCATTTCCCCAAACTCCTCTGGGATTTCGCCACTGAGCTTGTTTGATGATAAATCAAGATTCTGAAGATTACCCATTTCCGCCAATGACTTTGGGATTAAACCCTCCAGCTGATTCCCCATAAGATTGAGATAAACGAGTTCACTCAGTTCACCAATCTGTTCTGGAATCTCCCCAGAGAGTGAGTTATTGGCGAGGTTAAGAAGCTGGAGATTCTGAAGTTCAGCCAACTCTGATGGGATTGACCCGTTGAGTCCATTGACTGCAGCAGTGAACACTTGGAGGCTAGAACAATTCCCCACCTCAGCCGGAATGGGACCCACCATTTGATTTTGCTGCAAAATCAAATTCTGAAGCTGGGAAAGGCTCCCAAGCTCACGAGGAATGTGCCCAGTGAGACTGCAAGAGGCCAACCCAAGAACGACCAAGTTTACAAGATTGCCAAACGAGGCCGGGATCGGGCCGGTGAGCCCATTGTCGCCAATTCGGAGGATTTGGAGGTTCGAAAGCGAGCCGAGTTGATACGGTATGGGACCGGTGAGTTGGTTGGAAAAGAGGAGAAGAGATTCCAAAGAAGAAAGGTTAGAAAGAGTTGGTGGGATGGGACCAATGAGTTGATTAGAAGAAAGATCAAGGTGGAGTAGGTTCTTAAGACGGCCGAGTGAAGGTGGGATTGACCCACCGAGTGACGAGTCAGAAAGGTTGAGACTCACCAACACTCCACCAGTAGAGCAGGAAATGCCTGTCCATGAACAGAAACCTGGGTTGGTCTTAGACCACCCCGAGAGTACATTTTGTGGGTCTTTGAAAGACTTTTTCACCTCTAAAAGGGTCTTTAGGTCAGTTGAAGAGTCTGAATCACATGAAAGTATGCAAATCAAGAGAACTACAAGAAGTGCGAAAAACCCTTTTACAGTCATCATTTCTAGCTTTCTATGGTTGAAATGAGAGGGGAAAAAGATGGAACAAAGTTGTCAAGGACACATGAAGAGGAAAGAAAGGGTTAAAACAAGTGGAAACCTACAAAGGATTTGGGCCTCTTTTTCTGATGTTTTTGCATGGTTTGAAAGGATAAGTTGGTTCTTTTGTAGGCATTTAAAAGGCAATTGATGCTTGCAGGGCTCAGAGTATGGTGTTGGGTGGTGGTTAGTCTTGGGTGGTGGGGGAGAAAGGAGACGCAGGGATTGAGACTGTGCATGTATGGCTATTATGGGTATGTTTTGGGCTGTAAATTTTTTGGGAATTGGACAGGCTTTAATGGAGTCTTGAAATAAGCGACAGCAAAGAGATAAAGTGTGTGACTGAGTATGAGAGAGCTGTGTGTTATTAATGACCACCGGACTACTGTTCCATTGAGAGAGAGATAAGTGAACAGTTGGACACAGAGAGAGTATAATAAAGGATGTTTGACAGAGGTCAACAAGGGCTAGACAGAGCCTTTAAAACACCAACGTAGTAGTTCTAGAATATAGCATTAATATTGCATGCACGAGAGATTATTAGAAAATGGCACACTTTTTTATTTTTTATTCAAGAGGATTTACGCGTACATTCATTCATTGTTGTGGGACCAATTCTGTCGTCTATTATCGAGGTTCGATTAAAGTTTGAGTAAAATCGTGTTATGTATTGGTTTCACAAGAGTAGATAGAATTTGTGACCGAATCTTCGACTTTTATTACCCGACCAATCCGATTCCGACGGGTTAGAAAAAGTCTCACTTTTGATATTGATTATACAACTAGAAAATGAGGGGGATGATGAATAAAGATTTGGGGATTACATAATACTGATACAGTGGTTGAATGACCGACAAGGGGGATGAAGTGAGTTTTTTGTGGGTTTGCTTGTTTTATGGTGTGTTAGCTCCACAAGACTTAACCCTACAAAGAAAGTGATCGGTTGGATTCCCAGTTTTAGCCTATGCTTTTGAATATCTTGTTGTACTTGAAGAAGCTGTTTAAACCTTACCAAGTCAACTGGGTCCCTTACATTCCACTTATCACGTATGCATCCCCAAACTTTCTACTCTTTTTATATTTTTCTTGACCGAAACTTCCTACCCAAATAATCTTTTTCAAATCATTGCTTTTATATTAACAAAATCAAGGGTTTATTGAAGAAGTTATTGATTAGTAGTTGTGATTAGTATTGGGTTGAGTTACCAAATACTGGTGTCTTTTTGTGGCCTCTTTGGTTTAACAAGTAGCTTGCCTATTGCACTACTGCCTACTCCAAAACTCAAATGGCCTGCCTTTTCAGTATCTTTATTTTTTTAAAACGGGATGTCCGGGTCAGCTTGTGTGCACCACGACTAATTCCGGGACCCTGGAGGTAGCGACCGGGCATAATCCCCAGTGGCCCCAAGAGTTTGCTGGTAAGGAGAATCGAACCTGAGACCTTAGGTGAGAGCAAACTCCTAACTCTCAAGACTGGATCACTTCATCAAGCCTTTGGGGTTTGCCTTTGCAGTATCTTGACACTCAATTATGTTGAACTGTGTTCAGTACTGTACTCTATGTGATGTTGCTTACACTCCTTTGTTTTGTGCAAATTAGTCCTACCTAATTAAGAATTTTTTTGTATGGTTTAAATGGATAATACTCATTTCCTTCCATTATTGAGTAAACATCGCTATTCTTCAACAAACTGTGATCCTGTTTGGGAATTGAAACCGAATCTATCCTTTCCACAAAATGATGCCTTAATTTAGAGTTCATTAGCAAGATCCTCGAACCACCGGGGCTAGTAGCCTAGTGTTAAACACTAAACAGCTCCCTCTTACAGGATTTGGGTTCATGAGGCAGTGTTCTAAAAGAAAATTTGGAAGGCCGAGTACTTGCCGCTTAGGCGATAGAAGGCCCCTCACTGCTCATTGGATTCATTGCTCAATCTCTCACGAGACTCGTTGCGGTTGTTAAGTCCTTTAGACACGCTCAAGAGAGGTCCTATATTCGTTCGTTTCCTCCACTCTTTTTCAAAAGGTCCTTCAATCGCTATAAAAGCTGAGACAAAGATATACATACCCAATCAACAAAATATCAAAACGACCATAAATTATTATTTTTAATTGAAGAAACGTATCGACATCTGCTTCCAAAAAAAAAACTAGGGCTATTTCCCTGGGTGGGATGTAGCTCCTTCTCCTTGTGATTATCCATTGGTATACCTTTGGAAACAATATCTTAGCTTGTAGGCCTACTGCATCTTGGTTTTTTAATATTCCTTAAGCTAAATTTTCAACCACTGCAATATACAGAGTACTTTACTAAAATAAGCTGAATGCAACACAACCTGTTCCAAACGCAACATATCCACAACATAGACAAATACTATAAAAAAGGGACCATCTACGTGAAATTTTTATATATATTCACGGAGGTGTAGCTTTCAAGATGACAAGTATTTTGGCTGCAAAAAAGTACTCTTACAGTTTTTAGCTTTTACAGAGTTGGCTAAAGAGGGTGTTCCACTAACTCAGTTTTTTTTAAAAATTGGTTTTTCACGGTTTTTTATGTGATGTGTTGTGAGAGAATGACATGTCTCGGTATTTGGAAAAAACAGTTTTTTATTAGTGGAACACCCCCTAACTTTACAATTTCAACACAATCATCAAAGGAAATCAATTTAGTCGGAAGGGTTAGTCTGATTGATTGATTAGTAGGTTTGCTCCCCTAATTTCAGCGTGTATAGGTTGCCTTTGACCGGATCGTTGAGGGGATTAGTTGAAATACGCATAAACTGAGATTGTCGAACAAAAAAGAAATGCATTTCACTTTTTCTACTCTTGTGTTTTATGCAGGGAATCGAGTGAGTGAAGCGATTATTTGGATTAAATAAATATTTTTTATGGCGCAAAAGTTATTCTTGATGTTTAGACTTTTTTTTGGATATTTATTAAAGCATTTTGGAGTGTGTGTTTGTCTCGACAAGAGAAATTAAAAGAGTATAAAAATATGGGTCAAAGATTAAAAGGTCAAATTAAAAGGCAGTAATTTTTTTTTGTTCTCAGTAAACTTTTTTTATAGTTTCCAGAATAATCATTAAAAAAAAAAAAAAAAAAAAACTATGGCTGTGATGCGCTGCCTTTATTATTCTTTTATGTTGACTTCTTAATTTCGTTGGATCTATTTGGTAAACAACCCCTCATTGCATGTCATCACTATTTCCTACTCTCTTTTTTCTTTGGATAAACGAACATTGTATGTATATTGAGCGTATCTCAACTAATTTCGTAGTTCTGAAATTAACAATTAGGGAACCCTGTTGTCAAATGTGGATTCACAGAGAGACTAGGAGATCGCGTGCCCCCTCTTGGTTTACAACTATTGCACTTTAGTCCCTAATCAACTTATAATTTTTATTTACCTCCCAAAAAATTTACACTAGTTCTCGTAATAGTTAGTAATCACTAATTCATCAACCCTCAACTTGAAAACTTATAAAAGTGGCATAAATTAATTTGCTTCACCATTTTTCTCTTAAAATTCACCTCTCATCTGTTTCTATTTTACAAGACATTCTTTTTTGTTTTTTAAAAAATATTTTAAAATTAGGGTTTTGTTTAATCGGTTTTCATGTTGAATCTATTGGTTATATTGTGTTCTTGAAAGGTATGAGTTTTTTATTCCTACATTTCTCGTTAAGGTTATCGTTACATACTTTTTATTTTTATTTTTTAGTTCATATGTAGATTGGATGGTTAAAGCTTAAGGCTTTTGAATTTGAATAACAAAACATCTTCAAAATATCTGGAACAAGACTGGAAATAACATCGGACTGGATTGTGAGAACAAAAATTGAGAGCATAATGATTAAGTGCCCCCTCTAAACAAATTTTTTGGATCCGCCACTACATCTAGCGGCCCCAAGGTTTGGACTCTTCAGCTTCCGTGTAATTCGAACACGCGATCTCACAAAAGACAAGAACTTATTGCTTTCTCATGCCCACTTGACCAATACCTTAGGGTTCCCCATTTGTTGTTGCATTGTGAAAAGTTGTTGCCTCACGAAAACGAAATAGGTTTGGCCGATTTTTTAGCCCTTCACGAGCCAATTTTGTGGATCGGGATTGTTCAGTTTTTAGACTTCATCGATAATTTTAGCAAGGCTAGAAAATCATGTTTTGTGGATATCGTGTGGTGCTTTTTCATTACATGCACATTTACTTTTATGTACGTGTAGGGTAGTGCTAATGCCAAAACTATTTTTGATTGCGTCAAAACTCAAGTGCATGAAATGCTTGTACTCATGTGTAAAGTACGAGCTCTTTATGTATTGGAGTTTTGGCACAATCAAATATAGTTTTGGCATTATCACTACCCACAATTTTTGGGATCACTAATATTCTCGATAAGGTCCAAAAACAAACGGTCCTGCTGAATGGCTTGCTTGATTCCTCATGTTTGAATCATTGAAATGGGCCCCGGAGTTCCGAAAAATGGTTTGGAGGATTGAAGAGGATCCAATTCTAAGAAAATGTATTGGACTTGCGTGCATATATAGATAATACTAATTGAATTGGATGTGACTAACTTTTTTTTTGTAAAATTAATCATCTCCTACTGATGACCGATGAGAAAACAAACACTAGCGGCGGAGTCGGGAATCGAAATCGGAGGGGGCCGAATTATGGAAGAAAAAAAAATCTTGGGTCTGTTATTTTTTTCAAGACTAAATCCAGTTGAGTTTTATTGGCCAATTTTGGTAAATTAAAAAATTAATTTCGACTATTGTTTTTATTATATCATTCGACAACCACAGTATTATTATCGCACTGTATCATTCACTATAATTTAGTATTTTCGAAATGAAAATTGTTTTTACTAGTTAATTATTTTTAAAAAATTTATAAAATTTAAAAAATATCTATTAAAAATATGAAGAATATACTCCGAAATAGGAAATTGGGGGGTCGGGGCCACACGCCCCGACTCATAGCTCCGCCCCTGACAAGCACTATTGACTTTCCCTTGTCTAATCCATTGTTTGTTTCTCTGCTCACATCTCTTATATTTCTCTTGTCAATTAAAATACTTCGAGGGACAAGATGTTCCAACAAATATTGCCCCACAGCCATAGGTCATTATGCATGCATGCTTTGCTCATTTTGTACTCATATTCCATTTTTAAAACACCAATTATGTTTGACTAAACTTCAACTTAACAATATGGTTCTTTCCTACTTAGACAAACAGGCGACAGCCTCGCAAATGATGCTCTGATCTTTCAATTTTTTCTCTGGTTATTATGAGTCACGGATTGTACCAGTACAACAACTGTCCACATATATGTATATTAGGGTCAATTGGGGGGTCACAAGATTTTGTTGGGGATAACTCAATAGTCAATACACGTTCCAATGACTTATGGATCGTGTGGGAATCATAATGCACGATTCAATGATGTGGATTCGATTTGTTGACTTCATCCCACATCGTTCATCTAGGTCATTCAAGATTGGTTAATATAACCTTAGAAGTTTTTTTTTTTTTTTTGGATAACTGGATGTTTGGACCAACTTGCACGCACATCGACTGATTCGGGGTCCTGGAGGTAACGACCGGGCATAACTCCCAGTGGGTCCAAGAGTTTGCTGGCGAGGGGAATTGAACCTTAGATCTTAAATGGGAGCAAGTCAGACCACTTTGCCAACCCCTTAGGGTTAACCTAATCTAGTTAGGTTGGAACCTTCCAAGAAATCTAACATGGTGTCAGAGTGTGGTCTTGGATGGCCTCAACTATATCATGGTCGAGTCTCCGCCCGAGTCAATCGCCTCATCTCATCAATCAATATCTCCACGTGCATCAGAGCGAACCGAAGGGCTGAAAAGCCTAGACAATCGTCCTAACCAAGTTTTAAATTTTTCTTATAATTGTAGTAATAATTTTTGAAAATAAACATGGTTGGTTGGAGGATTATTGTGTACAAGGGGATAGATGCTTATTCCAATTGAATGCGACAAAGAAAATGAAATTTTTAATCTTGAAATCGACCCTCACCCAATTCACAATAATCTTGGGAATAAAATATAAGATCAGGGTCCTCACAGTAACTGGAAGAATTGCAAGAATTGAGTGGTAGCAACTGCTCAATTCATTCCTTGTTTCAGGTTTGTTTCTCAGGGGACCCAAATGAAAACTAAATATTGTGTGTTTGGTTTCTCTTAATTTCGCAAGCTGTTGCAAGCACAAGAGGTTGACATGGTGATATTAAGGCATGAGATTTAATAATTTGTGCATCTCCGGTTTAATTTCCATTGTCAGTAATTTTTAGAGCCACCTCACTCGCAAGCGTGTGAAACTGATATTGGAGAGAGCAAGTTAGCTGGTCCGAAACACCCCCACTATACAACAAGAAAATGATCTATTTGTGAAATTTGCATCTAGCTAGCAGAAGTTCGATGCTGGTATAAGGTCCCTTTCAATCACCACAGGTTCAGTTTTTTGTTTTTTTGTTTTTTACAGTCCAATGTTATTGCAAGGTCGCTATCGAAATTAGAACAGAAAAGACTGGCATTTTAGTTTATATGAAGACTTTGGACTGTTTTCTGATTGAAATTGCATCTTCCATGCACGTCTGAAAACTTTATATTCATGCACGTCTCGTTTTCGAGGTGACTTACACAGAGATAGAGGGAGAGGAGAGTGTGTGAAAACTTTGTATCCAATTTAAAAAGCCAATTAATAATTGAGTGGAGAGATCTCAAATGTTCGTAAGTGATCTCTTATTCCAAACCGAAGTAATGTGGGACAATTCGTCTTCTAACACCCCCCTAACGTGCAACCGCATTTAGGTTTGTCACTTGTGGCAACTTTTTGAGTCTCATCATCGTGCAAGCTTTTATGGATCTGTAATCATCGTGGGGTGTATCATCGTGGGGTGTGAGCTTGATTAATTTTTGTTGTAAAATTTGAGATAGAATGGGTCGGCTCTGATACCACGTGAAAACTTTATATCTAACTTAAAACTAATTGACAATGAGTGGAGAGATCCCAAATGTTATAAAGTGATCTCTTTGTCATTATTATTCTTTGTTTTTAATACATCAGAAATACTTGAAAAAAAGAAAAAATAATAAAAGATAGAGCACTGCAAAAATCATGACTAGCTCAAGAAAAAATATTGGCAGGAATAACACTGTTGTGGAGACATGATTGAGATTTGAGATTGGCCCAAATGTCATTTGAATGGACTATAAGTACTGTCCAGTCCAGTGGAGAAGCCCATCCTTGGAGGTAAGCTTAATTGACTGCCCAAAGAAAGAGTCAAAAGTCATGAAGGCTTGAACCCTTCTACCCGCACCGACCGTGGTGTACCGATCACGTACCGACGGCGTTGGGGACGCCGTTGTGGGTCCCAACCGATCGATCCGGGCCGTTCATCCTTCTCCAAATCGAATTCCGAGTGGGCCCATGCGGGAATCGAGGCAATCGGACGGTTGTATGAGCTCGATCCAAAATCACCCCCATTTCATTCAAATTAGTCCCCGACGCCGTCGGTACGTGGTCGGTGCAAAAGGAATTATCGTGAAGGCTTTGGCCCTTTTATGTTTCTCCAGCTCCGTACTTCAATAGTCAAAGCCATTTTTTAATGTCTTAACCTTTTACGTAATATTTTTTGTAAAAATAATATCTCAACTAAATATCTGTAAGTGCATAATCAAACTATCTAACTTAAAACAAGACACAGGTTATTAGGGATGACAGTCATACCCGCCCTGCCCCCGCCCCTAACGGGAAGGGTTTTTTCCAATTTTTTGGGTAAAGGGTAGGGTTAGGAGGAAAAAAAAAAAAGAAAACCCGGTAGGGTTAGGGGTACTACTACCCCACCCCAATACCCGCCCCGATATATATATGAGTATGTTTTAAATAACATTATACCCCTTATATTTTCATTTAATTTCGAAAGACCACAATATATATAAAGAAAATATTTCATTTTAGATTTAGGGAAACTTCAAGATTATAATTCTTCCATTTTTTTTTTTTTTTTTTGGGTTGACAATATCTTGTGATTATTAGATTAAGCATGTGCTTATGAATGATGTTGCCTAAGATCAAATATGTAAGACAATTGAGAGAGAAAAAAAAAAAAAAAAAAGGCAAGGCGGGCGGGCGGGTCAATAAAATTTGGGTGGGGCGAGGCGGGTAGGGTAGGGTAAACCCGTTCCCCGATTGGGTAGGGTATGGGGGTAGATTTCCATTACCCGGTCAGGTTAGGGGCGGGGCAGGGAGAGGTTGCCACATTTAGGGTAGGGGTAGGGGTAGATCAAAACCGGCCCCTACTCGCCCCATTGCCATCCCTGCATGTTATTCAATTAAATACATATGAAAATAAGAATGAGTGTTCAATGATAGACGTTCATGTTAGTTATACAAATAAGAATGATTTGATTGAATTGTTACAAAATAAGAGTTAATGTTTATGATCATCGAAGTAAAAATCTAGAGTGAACTTTTGAATAGTACGTAATTTTCACCCAATACGGACAATGATTATTGTTCATCTGCTACTTAGGTGGGTGAAAACTCTCCTTCGTTTCTCATGATGTAACAACAATTATGCAAACCAATGTTGCATCGCCAACAACCATCACATTGTGGGTCGATGGCATGTTGTCGGGGTTTGGCTGTCACCGGAGTTTTTGTTTTTACAGTGTTTCTAATGATGTATATTTTTTACTACGCCGCTGCTTATCCACATCTAAATATGTAGCTGACAAAATGGATATGCTGCGAACTGAAAACATGTCTCCCACAGTAATAACAATATTTTTGTAACTCAACATGGCATGCATGTCCTCAATGCCTTCTAGGGTGGACCTCACGTTTTTCTGCTACCAAAACTTTGTTATTCAATAAGTAATTCGTCTATGCTATAATGTGATAGGAGTATAAAACATTTTTCTATATACACATAAATTACCCACAATGAATATATAGCCCAACGCTATTCGCCAGCACTTCAATCGATCGAAGAACATAGGGATGAAGAAAATCACCATCATGAATCCTTGTACAGAAACATCACTTCTTTCCATTTTCCTCGTATTTCACTTGGTTTCAGCCTCAGCTAAATATGCGTAGGACCCCAAAAACATCTTCACTCTCAAGAATCCTTGTTTGTACCATAATTTTTAATTTTTAACACGTGGCAATAATATTGGCTAAAAAAGACTTTAATTTGAATTCAGATTTATCCCTAAGCCGAATTCCCTACAATTTAGGAGATAATGCATTTTTTGAAAGTGATAAGGTGGTTACCTAAATTGTAGGAAGCAAAGTTTATCCCATGATTTTTTCCAAGAGGCCAAAATTAACATGTGATAATTAGATAAAATCACAAATAGTTAATTTCGGCCATATGGGACATTTTTCAGCACGATATCTCCTAAGGAGATATGACGATATCTCCTGGCACGGATATCTCCTGACACGTGGCGATATGTGAGAGCATCAGACATTCTTTCAAATGCATGAAGCTTAAATAAAGGAAAGTGGATAGTTATTGCCACGTGGGATGAAAGCCTCCAAGGAGTTAGTTACCACTTTTTGTGGAAAGTGGTTAGTTATGGAAGTAGTGAGACACTTGGCGGCCTAGGAGTTAATTTCAGCACCAAATAAAAGGGGATGACTGAGTCAAAGGGACACTTGGCAGCTTTGGAGAAGATTTCTGAAGAAAGTGGACAGAAGATGTGCTTAGTGGATCCGAAATCTCCTGAACCATTATTAGGCAAATGATGCCTATAAATACAAGTCATTGTGTAACATTACAGAGGTCCACGCACCAAAAGCTCACAGCAGCATGTAGTTTTATTTCCTAACTATCGAGTTAGTCGATTGTTTCCTTCTCGATCATGTCTCTTATTTCTCATCCCCTTTCTTCTTCTTCTTCTTCTTCTTCTTCTTCTTCTTCTTCTTCTTCTTCTTCTTCTTCTTCTTCTTCTTCTTCTTCTTCTTCTTCTTCTTCTTCTTCCATGTAATCTTGTTTTCTTTTTGTTGTTGAAGTCCTTGTTCAAGGCAATCGAACCATATTACTTTAGTTCCTCTTTAAAAGTATCACAACGCTTGAAGGAGGTTTTCAGATCAAGCGCATTTATCATCTTTACATTTGGAGATCCCGTATCTCCTGGCACGCCCGCGCACTCACAACACCTCTCGGTGTTGGCATTAACAATTCTCCTGTCCTTGGAGAATTCCGTATCAACAATCATATAATGTTGGAAGATCATCGATCGCGCGTTTTCTATCTCGAGGATCCTTTTCCTTCTCTTATTGTCAGAAGAGCTGTCCGGAAGGCATCATTCAAAGAAAAGAAAAGGAATGGGTGGAAAAGGATAACACTCTTGTGGTTCGATTGGATGCCGGATTAGTTTTGTGATATTATATATTGGATGGAGGATAAGATAGTATGAGGTAATATATATGGAGGGTATAGTGATGTGACATTTATGAATGAGGAATTAAGTAATACTTAGTTTGGATGATTTTGGTAATATAGGAGATTAAATAGTTTGGATGATTAAGTAATACGTATTGGTTCCAAGCTGCAAATTCTCATTCAAGAATATGATTCAGTGCTTCTCGATTTTGTAATTGATAATAAGCTTGGTCCCATCTCTCAATCGATTTGATCGGCACCGTATAAAATTCTCAATTTAACACCGTGTTCCATTCAATTGTTCCACAAGTCCTGAAATGAGAAAAACGAATCCCAAGCTCCAAATAATATACTAAACGGACGAAACAATAATAAATTAGGGGCCACTAATGGGCACATATGGACCCCTATCACCTGCCTTTTGTTTTTCTTCGGACCATGGTGGATCGATCCAATCCCCTATTTTGGCACAAATTCTTGTTTTGTCTCCGATTGGTCTTGTTCGGTTTTGTGCTTGCTATAACCATTCATTACACCTTATAATACGTTAAAATGCTTACGGCTTTTTTTTAAGAATGGTCCCCAATCTATTAGCGAAATGTCAATTTCGTCCCCCAATGTAAAAAACGCGTCTATTGCATCCCCAACGTTTGTAATCCACGTTTAATTGGTCCCCAACCCTCACTCCGTTTGGAGTCACCATCTAAACGAGGGCCATTCTCGCAAAACCCCATTGCTCCCCACTTCCCTCACTCCTGCATCCCCTGCAAAAAAAATTCCCTTCTCTCTCCTGCATCGCTTCCCACCATTCTCTTTCCCTCCCCCCTTCCCAACTCGCCTCTCCCACCACCACCAGTCTCTCTCCTCCCCTCTCTGCCTCTTCAAACAATCACAAGAAACAGAAACCCACATGGTTAGGGTTTAAATAATCTAAAAAAAAAATTATAAATGTGAAAATAACTTGAATAATGGAAAAAGTAATGGCTAGCTGCCTAGCCAAATTCCTCGTCTTTTCTTGCTCAATTTTCTATCTTCTCCTTCGAATCTCGAGCATTGGCCGTAAGTTCCACCCGTAGTTGCTTGGAGCTTCTCCAATTGGTATTCCATTTTGCATTTTCTGATTTGCAGCGTAAAAGGGAGAAAATTAGTGCGAATTGGGGGTTAGACGTGTGGGATAGTGCTCATTGATTTCCCTGCGGATGTTGATTGCGTCTGGAATATGGATTTCCCAAATTACGACTCCCTAATCTTAACAACTCCTCGCTTTACCGCTCTTGCTGAACTGAATGAGGATGTCAAATATGGTTAGGATGTCGATGTCGCTGTAGAGGGCGTTGAGAGGAGAGAGAGAGAAAGGTGAAGCAGCTAGATAGGGAGACTAGGGTTTTGGAGATCTTATGGGTGACGAAGCCAGATTTGCCGACGCCGGAGAAGAAGATGGTGTCGATCGAGTTTAAGGGGGTTGGGTGAAGGTCAGGGTTTGGGAGAGAGGATGAGAGAGAGAAAGTGTGGTGTCGGTGGGTGGGTGGGTGGGGAAAAAAGAGCAAGGGTAATGGGGAGAAATTTGGGGTTTTACGAGAATGCCCCTCGTTTAAACGGCGACTCCAAACGGAGTGAGGGTTGGGGATCAATTAAACGTGGATTACAAAGGTTGGAGATGCAATAGACGCGTTTTTTACATTGGGGACGAAATTGACATTTCGCTAATAGATTGGGGACCATTCTTAAAAAAAAAGTCAAATGCTTACTTTTAACCTATCCTTGTGCAGTGGTGACCTTGTTGACTTCCTCGATGAACAAGTTTCACATTCAACTGTTAGTCAGCATTAACTTGGTAGAATTTGACATAGTTTTGGATTTCAAACGATAATTCGATGTAGGGGTTACACGATGACACCATAGTGAGCCTAATGAACATGGATTGATAATGTGAATTTAAAACCATTGATACGGGGTTGGAAGATAGCCCGGAATGATACTAGGGCCGTCCTTTGGACGTGTTGCTAGGAATATTTGCCTTGGCAAAGGGGAAGATGATACGGGGTCGCAAGGGCTGTGTTTGGTTAGATAGTTTAGTTTAGTTTTGATGATGTCTGCAGGTGTAATGAGTGGAGAGAGATAGAGAGAGAAATGAGGGAAATGATGACGTCATCAAAACTAAAACTAAACAAAGAAACGAACAAGGCCAAGATAACCCGAAATGATACTAGAGTCGTCTTTTGGGCGTGTCGCTAGGAATTTTTAAAGTGATTAATTAAAATGAACTTGTGACACGATGAAATGAACGAATTAGACACGTGTGTGGTGTCGGGTAGTCGGGTACATGTCAGGTGCGTGTCGGGTACATGTCAGGTGTGTGTCGGGTACAATGGAGCGATAGTAATTGAAAACTTAGAGACGTGTGTGTATCTCAATCCCTTTGATTCCTAACATCCCTTAAACATTGTTGCTTGGTTTTGGCCTTCTTTGTCTATCACTCATTTGCATTTCATTGCATTTAGAATTGGTAGAATTTTCTCTACTGGGCTGGTGAGCTCACACTAATAATTTCAAGTACCCAGCACGGCGCATGGCATGGATTTGCGTGGCATAATTGCATGCATCTTTTGAAATCTTAAAGAGGAGTTACATTATCATCTTGGAAGTATATTTTTGAAAGAGATGACTTTGTAACTTATTCATAGTAAATCTTTTGACATTGGATTTGTAATAACTCATAACACTTGTTTAACTCAACTTGGGGTATGGGTACCCGTAGATTATTGTATTACATTGACTTTGACTATATGGGTCAAGCTTGGACTTTGACCCAGACCTTAGACTTTGTTGACTTTCCACGTGGATTTATGTTACATTTACCTTTAAAATTTGAGGACGTGACAAAAATTTCACTATTCACATCTTAGATTTTTTATTCCCTCTATTCTTTCTTTCCAAACCAAACAAGAGGAGAGAAAATTTTTAACTTCCTTCATTTTCACTCACTTTCCTTAAGTTCCAAACACACACTCGATTTCCACAGGGACCAAATGCAACCGGCTTGAAGTTTGACTTGCGATGAGAATTTCGGTCTTAAGACGGCCAACTTTTAAGGTGGTTTTGTTTGGTAGTTCTCTCTCTACCTCTAAATGACTAGAAAATGAAGTTTTGCTAATTTAAACTAAATGCAAACTCAAGGGGTTCAAAACACCCATGACTTGAATTAAATTGTTTTTCTCAAGATTACACGGTTAAGTCACGTAGTCAAATATGCTTAACCGGAAGATTCAACATTTTAGGACAGTTGGATTTAGAAAATGGGTTTGATCAAAAGTAGAGTTCATTGAGGCATTTTTATAAACACTTTGAATGTCATAGCTCTAAGCATCATGTGTGGCAAGTAGTCAAGCTCTTGCCTTCACAAGATCAAAAAGGTTAACAAGACTAAGTTTTGATACATAAAAATTGAACCCTAACTCTTAAACAAACAACTTTTGATGCTCATTTAGAGATAAGAACAAAATAACCCAAGCCATGGGGTGCTAATCACCCCATGACCTAGCCTTGCTACACTACTCACACATAATCATGGAAGAAATGAAAAGACTAAGTAAAAGAGACATATAAATATGAAACATTGATTCAACTAAAATAAAACACGGATTCGTAGAGATTGACGATGTACTTACAACTTTTGTGAAGGACTTAAGCTTGAATCTAACTAAATAAGCCTCAAATCTAGAGAGAAGTGAGAGCTAAACCTAAGAGAAAAGAAGGGAGGTAGAGAGAGAAGGTGAAAGTGATAACCCTAGAAATCTGAGTTTGGGGGCTTTTATAGCTCCCACAAGTCGTGCTTGATATTACAAAAATGTTCCAAAATTATGTCTTGATCGGACACAAAAATTCCAGATCGTTGGTGCTTGAACCGGTGCAATAAAAAGGGTAGAACCGGTTCTGGTGTTGTTTTCTTCTCACTGATTGGCCAGAACCTGTACAAGCAAAAGGGTAGAACAGGTTCTGGCATTGCTTTTGGCATTCTGTTCAGGTAGAACCTATACAAAGGTTATGCTAGAACCGGTTCTGGTGTGTCTGGCTCGCCCTCGTTACTTCACTTTGACTTCTTGATCTTCTAACGTCCCGAGTTCTAACCATCTCTTCAATTCTTTGGCTCGAGGGACTCAGTAATTGTGTGCCAACTTGCTTTATCTTTGGGATGCTCCCTCGAGCACTCAAACACGTTTTGTTATCCCGTTTAACCTGAGACTTCCAAAAATACCACTACACGTAATATCAAACAAATAAAGCTAAAGTATGCGCGTGTGTGAGATCAAAATAGGTTAATTAAGCCCTATTATTTATTAGTACATTATCTAGGACTTATCAAATTATATCAGGATACCGCCATGCGGTACTGTTCACACCCTCTCTCGCACCAGAGTACTATATATGTGTTGGAATGCAGGATGCAACATAATTCTTCAACAAAAAATAAAAATGAATCCAAGTTTGAAGCAAAATTTATTTTTCTTTAATCAATCAGCACCCAATTTCGCTAGTACTATATTATTGCTTTAATTAGCCAATTAATCATTCACTTCCTAGAGAGAGAGAAACCATGGCGGAGTCCAGGACTAGCCCTGAGATTCTAGAGACCTAAATCGAATTTTAATTAAATGGCCCCTCAATTTATTTTTTTCAAAACATTCAATGTAAGTGACTAATATATTTATAAAAAAAAAAGATGGTATTTTAACTCTGTATTTTAACTAAAACAAACTTTAAAAAAAAAAATTATACCTTTTTGACAAAAAAAATCAAACATAACAAGTCCCGCTCATTTTCATACTAATCCATTATTAACTTTAATTGTAAAATAGTAATATTTATAACAAAAGAATTTTTTTAACATTTTTAATCTAATACAAAATAAGAAAAAAGAATATACAAGACTAATTGATTTTTCGGGCCGGCCACACCTCCCGCTTTAGGCCAGGGCTGGTGCTGGCGGAGTCCCCAATCGAGTCAGTCGAGTGCGTCGGTAGAAAACATTTGGAGGTGGTCTGGAAAGGGAGAGATTGTGGGAGGAGGAGGGCCAGGGACATGCCACATTTCCTTTCAAATAATTAACGGAATCCAACTGAGGGTTACATTGAAACAAATTACAAAATGCAAGGTTAAGTCCGATGAAATTGAACCCAAAGTACTAAAGTGAACTTTCGTGTAAAGTCGAAAAGTCGAAGAGATATAATATAAGGGAGAATATTTTTTACATCTTACGTTTTGTACATTAAATCAAACAAGGTGGTTTCCCAAAAGTTAAAAGAAAGACACATTGCAATAATTGATTTGGAGAAAACTTTGGTTTACACCGCCGGTGTAAAAAATGTTTTCTTATAACGTAAAATTTCTCCCTTTTTTTTGTGATAATCAAGTGTCCGGGCCAACACCTCGACTAATTTTAAGAGACCAATTCCACCGTCCACCAACGGAGGCTTCATTTAAAACCAAAGGTGGTCCAAATATTGCTTCTCTCTGCAGTATTGAGTCTATATGCAGAGCTTGTTATACGTATGCAGAGGTCTGTGAAGTTGTGTGTCTATATGTGCATGTACATTTTGCATGAAGCCAAGTTTCAATTTACTCCCATCTGTTTCTCTCTCTTTCTTAACCCGCTCTTTCCTTGGGCTCCACTTGGTCCTCATCTTCCTATGAAATTTACAAGTAACAACTTACAAGCGCCCTATCACTGTCAAAAGTCTCTCTCTCTCTCTCTCTCTCTCTCTCTCTCTCTCTCACACACACACACACACACAAAAAAACACCGTCTCAAACGGTTCGTCCAGTCCGCAAAATAATGACTTAAAAATACCACAATTTTTTGCAAGAAAAATTCGAACATTTTTCATAAATTTTTAAAAACTCATTGATATCTACTAGTAAATTGTTGAAAAAAGTTGAGTTTTGCTTAAGATTATTTTATTATTTTTAAGTGTTTGTTTTATGGGCAAGACAAACATTTTGGGACCGAAGAAGTATCTTTCTTCATTCCCTACTTTCACTTTCACCACCACCACCACAACCACCACAGGAGATAGCTAAAGCAAACTGTCTGTCTCCTTTCCTAGCTTTATCTCTCTCTCTCTCTCTCTCAAGCAAGCTCTCCCACAAAGACCTATACTACTCCAATTCCAAATGTCAGCTTTAGCACTACATGCTTTCCTTGCTGGGGTTTTCACTTCTTCTTAGCACTTCAAATTATTTGTTTGGATTTTTCAATTTGGATGATCTAAGCTCCACTCCAAAAAACTCATTTTGAATATATGGGTATTGATTTTTTTTTTGAACTGGATATGGGTATTGATCACCATGGCATTTCTTCAAGTAAAATGAACCCCAGCTCCTCCATTTCTCCACATACAGCAGCCTCCCTGCTCCTCCTCTTCATACTTCTTCTTCTAGTCCGCACCACTTCTGCAGCCAGATACCACCACACAGCCACACCGGCCACCTCCTCAATCGACACCAAAGAATCTATGAAGAGACACACAACTGTATCTAGTACCCAAACAGCTAAAAATCCAACAACAAATGGAATCACGGTTCAACAATCGCCGAATTTACCAACATGGCAAGACGCTCGAGTGTTTAACGACAGTGCCCATGAAGTTCCCAGTGGTCCAAATCCCATTTCAAATAGGTAAGCAGCCAAATCAACCAAAAGTATACACTTATCCCCATCTCCTTCCTGTTTGTATTAGCTTTTTTTCTGATCAAATCTACATTCCGGGCTTTGGTTACAAACCTGAAATCACTAATATTACAGCATTCTGATATTGTTCAGGTTATCTTATCTTGATATCTTCTCTTTTTTTCTTTTTTTTTTCTTTTTCTGTTGTTGGTAATTATCAGATTATCTTTCATGTCATTGCTTTCGCAATCATTTCGCGATTTTACCATACATAATGTACATATGATGTGAGGTTCATTATGATGATATTTTGGTTCCTTTTGTTTGTGAAAGTGTCATGATTTGGGTACGTGTGTCTTGCCTCGTCAGTTATTTGGTACAAGGACCACACCAAATAATTTCATGTCCAAATTCCCAAACAGCCCAAATGAGTGATTCTAGCATGCTTTATAGTCCAAAAAATATGTGAGTTGAGAGAGTTGTGGGTGACATCAGTGGTTTTTAGCACATTATGAAGCTACAAAAAAGGGGACACGAAGGGAGGGAGAAAACAAATTAAAATCGCGCAAACAGGCTAACACGCGATATATGTGATTCGCAGTGTGCATACGTAGACCAAGGGGAAGGCAAGAGCAATCCACTCTCGCGTAACAAGAATTAAAACACTCCACTCTCACCCTCTCCTCCGTACGACTATGCCTCCGAAAATTCAGGTGGCTTAGGGTTATCCAAGCTCCGTGCTGCTAGCCTAAAGGCCTCAAGTCCGCCACCTCCATAAGAAACCCTCTTCTGATATCAACAGTAAATACAAAAGACACCTCACAACAGAAACATTCGAGACGCTATCGTTTGGAAGAAGGATACCTATGGGAGATAATTTACAGACATTGGGAAGAATTGAAGAAATATGCTCATGTCAAACTAGACAAATGTTAAGAAAATTTACAAGCACATAGTCACAACCATAGAACTAAGTCCAACTATAACTGCAAACAAAGAAAGAAACCCATAATAGGAGAGAACAACCAAACCTAACACTGGAGAGAACAGACCTCCTAATCTCCCGATTGAGAGCGTGTGCAAGGATGGCCAACTGAGTTAGACTAGTTGATTCTCGGGGATCAAATTTGAACATCCCCGTTGATCAACGATCCATAACCAACTGTGCCCAGGGAAGTCCATTGAAGACACGCGCGCATGCCCGGCCTCGATTTCAATTAATAACGAATTACCCCTTAAATCTTTTTATAAAATTCCCATCTTACCCTTATTCCCTCAGATTCATAGCTTGAAACAAAATTTCTCTAGGGGCTGAGGGACAACGTTCATAAATAGAGTCAGGCTCAAAGTTGGAGGGAGGTAGATGACAATTTTTAGACATAACCCTTTAACTTAACACTACTTAATATTGTCTTTCCAAGTCTAAACTTGCAAGTG
This sequence comes from Vaccinium myrtillus, assembly GCA_016920895.1. Taxonomy (NCBI): domain Eukaryota; kingdom Viridiplantae; phylum Streptophyta; class Magnoliopsida; order Ericales; family Ericaceae; genus Vaccinium; species Vaccinium myrtillus. The sequence goes on along the minus strand of CM029275.1, from coordinate 16,177,372 downwards.
GTGGCTAGCTCATGCGGTAGAGCTCTTGGATGTCCCACACTGTATCCTGAGATCAAGTCTCATTCCCCCCTCCCCATGTAATAGATTAAGATGACGAATGGCCAAAAAAAAGTCTAAACTCCTGATTCTGCCAATGAATATCCCATTATGAGTTTTAAACATTTAGCAATAGTTTACTTCAAAAAATAAAGGGGGGGTTGGTTAAGTTCCTTTTTTATAGATTACTTATGGAAAGGAAATAGAGAACTCCATTCTGTTCATGAACAGGAAAAGATTAATCATCCTATTAAATTGTGGACTAATATATGAAGAAACAAAAGGAGAAGAAACACAATGATGAGGTTATGAAAGTGGGCTCTGTAATCTGTGTGTTAAGACTTAAGACTAGACTGCATGCAATTACAAAAAAGCAAAAGCAGAGCATAATTTAAAGGGATTGAAAAGAAACCCCTTGTTATGCGTGCGTGTGAAAGTCATATATATGCAGGAACCACGTACGTATTATACCAGCATCCGAAGAAGTGCGGGACCCTATTAAGTTCTCTCTTTTTGGGGTTCGATGATCTCCGGATCAACTTACACGCACCCCGATTAATCCCTTCCTCGGTCCGATCAAAAGCAGGTTGTTCAGGCCGGGACTAGAGGATTCAGAAAAAACTTTCTTGTGGGCTAACTCCAAGAATCAAACCCCGACCAATTGTGCTCCCCTTGTATTTATTTCTCCCCTGAAAAATAGCAGTCATGTACCCTCTGCCCTGTCCCTTCCTTTGGAAAGTAGAGTCGCCATAAGTAGAGGTCTGTGTGTAGTCTTGTTGATGTTTGGCACCTTCTCCCTGTCTGTTTCCGTTTCTTAACATGTTCTCTTTGTTTCTTCATTCGTGGAAGGACTATGCACTTCTGTTCTAATTTATGTATCGTGTCCTTTTTTTTGTACCGTATCCAAATTTTGGCCAAGCAAAATTGAATGAATGATCTCAAAGGAACTGGCCAAGGTTTTGTTGTTCGATAACATTGTGGTGATGACATTTATTGTATTTCTTAGCATCGCTGTAGTAACGCATGAGATCGTATCAAAGACATGGTTACCCTAACGTGCTCATTGTACTCAGAGCCAGGGGCGGATGTGGAATTGGGGGGCCTATAGTGAGTGAGCTCACTACATGCGTGTAGTGAGCTCTCTCGGCCATCCGATCCGAGATCAACGGTCCAGATAAATTGGAGTTAAAGTTAATGTAAAAATGGTTTTTAAAGTGTAAGACGATCCAAACCATTGATCTTGCATCGGACGGCCGAGAGAGCTCACTACATGCATGTAGTGAGCTCACTCACTACAGGGCCCCCGGTTCCGATCGACACTAGGGCTGGGGTGGGCCCTGGCCAGCCCGCACTTTTTTGTTTTAAAAAAAAAAAAATTCCAACGAACAATTATAAATGTTAAAGTAGGGAAAGTCTATTCCATCGGTGGGGCTTCGGCTCAGTGGTAGGTGCGCTTCACTCTATCCTACCCGTCTAGAGATCGAATCACCTAGGTGTAGAGGTTTTGGGGTTTTTTTTTTTTAATTGCCAACTAGAATACTCCTCTCTCTCTCTCTCTAAAGGTTTGCAAAAATTTTTACTAAACGGAGAGAAACGTGACAACTTTGAACATTAAATTGTTTCTCAAAATTTAGCATTTTTACTTCATGTTTGAAATCACAAACATGTTGATTTAAATATTTGTATGAATAAATTAGTATCGTAATGTCTTGTATTTGAATACCATAAGAAAGTTGGAGAAAACCTTGATTTATTGTTTACAAAAAAAACCTCTAACAAAACCTAATTATATGACTTCCTAGTAATTTTTTTTTCATTTTTTTTCTGTACAACATGTAACTAGTCCGTGGCCGAATCCAATCTCCGTCCCTCTCTGTAATGCCACCCATGAGTGGGCAATTCTAGCCTCGTCAGAGGCATCGGCGAGCTATCAAATGCCTATGGCTAATGGCCCCCCCGGTTTGGAAATCCTGGCTCTGCCACTGCTCAGAGCGTCGGGTAATCGAGATGTTCATACGCCTAATGGAACCCGGGACTCTGCTATCCCACGGTAGGCGCTGCTAACTCTTCATCCGATTCTTACTGGTACAAGTTCACCTGCAAATCTAAACCATTGATTGCGGAGATGGACGATTCAGATGGAGGGTTGACAGCGCCTGCCGTCCCTGTGAGACAACAGAGCCCCCGGTTCCACGTAATGTGTTTTGTTAATTCCGAATTGTTTTGCCAATTTATCTGTTTAAGCGCGAAACCAATAAATTTGGTGTATTTCTTGACCCACAGGGTACAATCGATACCGTGAAGTTTATTCATTTTTGGCACAATGTTTTTCCCGATCATGGTTGCACCATTTGGTGTAGACTAAATGCACACCGCGTTTTGTGGGACTCACCTTGGGATCTCATACAAATAATCGAACTGTTACATTTGCTTAAAAAAAATTTTAAAGATCCCTATAAAAAATTACCAGCTCAATTGAATATCAATAAGCACTTGAGCAAATCACTGATCAAACTCTCACCGATATCCGGTTGAGCAAATCAAAGCATCCTTTAACAAAAATTAAACAAATTGAGCGGTTTTGATTATTTGTGTGGGATCCCAGGTTGAGTCCCACACAAAGCGGTGTACATTTGATGTACACAAAATACTATAAGCATAATTTTGTCGTTTTTTTAAAGTATACTACCAGATGCGTATGATCCAATGTTCTAAAAATCGATAGGCACTAATCGGACAAAAAATGAGTGCCTAGCGACTAGGCATTGGACCACCACCTAGTGCCTAGGTGTGGACTAGTCAGCCTAGGCTGCTGACTTTTAGAACACTAATTTATATATTGCTCCATTCCTTAATATTGGTCAACCATTCCTTTTTTGGTTGTCCCAAAATAGATGTTCATTTGTGAAAAACAAGGACCAAAATTTGGTAAATTTCCTTTTTTTGCTCTTCTTATTTGAGCAAATGGCAAAATTTGTGTTTTACCAAATTCAAATTTATGTGGCAAAATTTGAAAAGTTAAACATTGTAAAATACAAAGATTATTTCTTGAAAAAAAAATTTGAAATCCAGAAGTGGTACTTATATGAATAGACGGAGTAGTCGAATCATTGTTCCTAGCTAGTATAAATTTAGTTCTTTAGAGCAGAGTGAAGGCTGCTTGGTGCTAGTCGGAGGAAGGAGGGCACTTTAGCACCTAGGCGCTGACTAGCCAACTTCCTAATTTAGGCGTTAAACTTGGACAACCGTCTAGCGCCTAAGCGGAGAGAAATCGGCCGAACACAAATATATCTAGTAAATCACTGTTTCGAGTATGACTTTTGTTCTTTAGAGCAGAAGGAAGGCTGCATGGCCACTATATATTTAGAACCACCCACAAGCCATATATGAACAAATCAATACATTGAAACTAAAAACACCAGACCTTTGCATGTATAACTTGTCTATATGACAACCTGCGATGCCTGGTGAGTTAGGCGAGTCATTTTTTGGAATTTTTTAGCTCCATTTTTGCTTTCCTTGAAAGTACTAGCACTGCAAACGAGCTGAGTCTTGTTATGCTCGAGCTCAGGTCGACAAACCATGTCCTAACAAGCTGAGCCAAATTCATTTAGTAAACGAGCCTTATAAAAAGAGCCGAGCTGAGCCGAGCCGTTTCGGAGTGCAAAACTAAACTCGTTTACTAAATAAACATGCCCAAAACTTGAGCTTGAACTCAACTAAATTACTAAACAAGCCAAACTGAGCCGATGCCTCGAATTGCTCGCGAGTAGCTCGGTTCGTTTGCGGCCCTAGCTAATCAAGATAAATAAATTCCTTATGTAGTTAGCTTATATGCATGCCACGTGCTCCCAATATGTAAAAGGAAAAGGGAAAAGAAAATAAATGCAGAGGGTATATTTATCTGCAATCCAAGTAGAGTAGGTAAAACTCAAGTTCACTTTAAGCAAAGACAAAGAGTCTAAGTTGATTACTTTAAATAAAGAAGACAAACACTCCTTTTTCTTCTTTTTAAATTGACTAGACCGCTGGTGTTTTTTCATTTGTGTTTTGGTTTTGTTGCTACAATTTTTTTTTATGGGTTTAGCGTTGGGAGTGTTTAGACCAACTTACGTGCACCTATACTAGATCCCCTCCCCAATCTGGTCAAAGGCAAGCCTCTAAGCCGGGACTAGGGAATTCACACTTACGACCTAGCCCCAAGAGGTTGCCAAGTTTCGAGCTCAAGAAGTCTAAGTTTACAATTCATCCTTATTAGTCACTTGAGCAACCCGTGAGTTTTTGTTGCTACAGATTCTGGTTGGGTATAGGGTTGAGTAATTGTTACAAAAGTATCTTAAAAGGGATGAAACTCAAAATTCAAAATAGTGACAACAAAATGATGTTTTTGATTGCCAAAAGCAACCATCCGGAATTGGTCACTTTACTTAAAGGAGACAAGAAATCCACCTTTTTTTTCATGTTGAGGAAATAGGAAGAACATTACACAAGGAAATCAAAGACCAGAATTTAGAGAAACAAGATATAGTATGAAACAGTCGGTAAGATTAGGTACAAAATGGAGAGAATAAATAGCAGGAAACCTATGATGGTAAACATAAAAGCCAGAAAACACCCTATCTACTCCCAGATCTGCAAGGCTGTGAACAAAAAGTTGGCAAACTCCGGTAACTGGGCATGGAATGAAAGATGTTGAGAGTTTGTGAGATAATGAGCTAGGCGTACCACATCACGAAGAACATTTAAGATCCTGAAACCTTTGTAATTTGGCAGAAAGATGAACTTGGAGATATCTTGAGAGAAAGGATCTGCAACAAAATTTTGGCAGCAAATAGACTCTGGGTTCTCCCGCCATCTGCAGAACAAAGTTAATGCAATCAAGATAAATATAACCGGTGTTAAATACAAAACGAATGGACTATCTAATTGCTAGATAAAAAGCTTCCGTTGGCAAAGGACCAGAGGTGTAGCAAGTACAAGAGACACGAACAATCAGAGAACCATCACAGCAACTGGCAATGAAACCCACATCATTCCAGATATCATTCTCCCAACATGAACTGGTGAATTTTGGTCGATGACCTAGTTTTTAACTTCTGGCAATGATAACTACAAGGAATAAGACCACAAATGTCTAAGAAACTAGTGATTTCTATTATAAGTCATCCTAAATTTGTTAGCAAGGTACTTAACTCGGTAACTAGGACCTTACTTCAGCTTAGGAGTTCAATCCCAACATCCTCCACTTCTCCTCTCCCTAGATTAGGTTAGAAAAAGGTTTTCAATTTTTTTTTTTTTTTTTTATAAAATAAACCATGCCACATAGCAAAGCCTTACTGTTTAAGTTCGATGGACAGTCAAGGATATGTACGTTAGTATTCAGTTAGCGAAACAAGAAGAGTAAATCCCACCATGATACGATTAACACCAGTCACCACCCACTAGCAGAGGGCTCGACAAAAGAATTGAGAGCACTCCGATGAGAACAACTATGTAATGTCGACATGGATGTGTAGCTAAACTAGAAAATATAATGATAGTTTCTCCTGCTATATAATGAAATCAATAATTAAGGGAAAAAAACAAATCAAACATAAACTTCTTTTTGTGGGTTGGTAGAAGTACAAATTTTACAAAACAGTTCTCCAATATCTATAACAAAAACCAAATGACCGCAAATTTATCCTAATTTATGGCGTTAACAACGATCTAAACGGAAAGCACCCTTTGCTTGCACCATTTTCATGTTATATGTATATATAAAATGGAAAAAGTAAAGCATTCCCAATTCTGAAGGCACCAATTTTCAGAGGTATAATTCCTAAAGGCGTTACTGTGTTGGTAGTGTGTTGTATCCCAGCTATCAGCATGTAGTGTCCCAGCTATTCTTCCGTTAATAGAGTAGGAAATTTTGAGTATTATTGATATTAGTAGTGTAATAACTTCTTATAATTCTAATGATTTTCGTTAAATTTAATTTTAAAAAAACAGGTTTTTTTTTTTTTTGGTAGTTTCATTTCTTAAATTTTTCATTAAAAAAAATAAGCATGTGAGTATTGTAGTAGCCTAAAGAAATAAAACAAAACTATTCATTATACTTAATGCGTTAGGCTAAATTTCAATTTACAAAATGTGTTTTATTGAAAAGCAAAGGTCTAAATAACAAGTATACATTAGGATGAAAGTATGCCTTTCAAGAAGGCCCCTCCTGAGCCAAAATCCTGGCTCCGCCATTGCCTTCGATCCAAAGCCAACCCCCAGAAAATGCTCAGCTCTTCAGAAGAAAAAGTGAGGATGCAAGCCCCGAATATAAAGGCCCTTGCAATTGAGTACTCTATTTTGATAATTTATGCCTCGGAAAATCATGCACTTCACACAATTGCAGTAAAATTGAAGGAAAAGTGCAATGACCAACCAAAACACCTAACCTGATACATTTTTTGTATTCAGCTACTGGAAAGATATCTGTTGAGAGTGAAAACCTTTGAATCCTTTTCCTTTCTTTTTCAATGGACTTATTTTCTACCAAATATGGATCTTTTATTCTATTCTGTTACATATGTCCTATTTGTTGGTGGTAAAAAAAAAAAAAAACAAACAAACAAACAAACTAAACTCGTATTTTGTTACCATTAAAAAGTCATGACCAGCGCACATGAAATAGTCCTTCTTGGGATCCTAGCCAAGCTCCCGAGCTATGGTCCTGGCCATACACATAGTCTCTGTCGTTTTCCCTTCGATCTAGCACTCTTGGAAGTTCTGTTGAAAAGTTGAAGGATACTATTGTTGAAAAGGGAAAAGAGAAACGAATAAATGGAGGCTAACAGCTGCAGTACCTCTTGGCCAGCACACAACTGAAGGGATAGAATTCATAAATTTATCTTCAAACAGAAGTTCACCAGACTTGATACTCCATAACCGTAAATTGCAGTCCTCTCCACCTAAGGTGAATACATCCAGGGATTATTAAGCTCACATTTCTCAGATATGGCAGCAAAGAAAGAGAATGAATTATCATGAAACACACCTGACATGAAAAATCTCTCATATGGGTCAACTCCAAGCTGTATGCGAGTATGGGAGTTGACATTCCCATCATACCATTGGACAGGGCCCCTCTGCATGAGACGACGATCGTAAAGCCTGATCTGCATATAGAAGAATGTCTACGCATTAGCTACGCTAAATTTGATGTAAGTTCAACTCCAACATACATCAGAAGCAATTAACAATGATCCGACTAAATCAGTAGCCAGACCATCACTACAAGCTTCGGCAAAGAAAGCAAGAACTAGGGCATCATCAATTATAACAATTTTCACAACAGCAAACAGATTTGGACACACCTATCACAAAGAAGAAATTTATTGTGCAAGGAAGACCGTGGTTTGAAGATGGGCATAAGCCCCTTGAAATCATTCCTATCAGATTTATCGACCGTATGAAATGGAATCACTTCATTTTTCATGGACATAAAATGGAATGTTTCAGTCATAAAGTAAATTGCAGACACCATGAAACTAGGTATTCAAAACCTGGAAACCAAAAGGAAAAGCTAAATTTCTGGCTTATACAACCTGTCTATGTTTAAGTAGTTTAATTTTGTCTATGTTTAGGTAGTTTAATTTTGTCATACATAATGCAATTATGCTGTTTACCATTTTACCCACTGGCATCATCATTACTATTGTTGTTCAAAATGATATCTTGTCCATGCCTATTACCCAACCAGTTTGGGAAGAATCCCTTTCCACCATTCAACTCCATGTAGTACCATATACTTCAATTCTAATGCCCAACTACAGAATCCGAGTTCACTGAACCTTCAGTGGTAAAATAGCAAAAACGAAAGGGAGAGAGTAGATAGTTATAGACTTGAAGGAGAACGTAGGTAGTTATTTTCCAAATTGGAACAATCTAAACCTTTCTGTTTAAGGTGACAACTCGGATTTCGTCAACTTAACCGACGAAGTTGAAACTACAAATTCAGTGAACCAAGATTCCTAGTTAAACCCTCCTCAAAGAAAAGATCATGGACGTGGGAACCCTTGGTAAGTCCTCTGTTAGAGTTTATCCTACATCAGTTAATTATCAATTAATCACCTCCCATACTAGTATATGAGCATCGGTGGCCTCTCCACTCATTGCCAATTAGTTTTGAGTTGGATGCTTTAACATGGTATCAGAGCAAAGTTTTCGGAGGGCTTTTGGACAAGACTCTATGTCATTAATGGTTTGTTCCCCCTTTGTTTTCCGTTGATGGTTGATCGTTGTCGTAAGTGTTTAATCGTTCATTTACCTCACCACGTGTAGGGGAGTGTTAGATTTTGTCCCACATCAGCTAATAATCACCTCCAAAACTAGTATATGAGCCTGGGCAGCCTTTCCACTCATTGCCAATTGGTTTTGAGTTAGATGCTTTGACATCTTTCATTGTCAAAATCAAGACTTCATGCAAGATCCTAAGAAACCCCATAGTAATATGGATTCCATAATTTTCTCATAGAATTGGTAGCAGGAAAGTAAGGTAATTAGATAACAGACTTACTGATCCATCCATGGAGCTTGCCAGGAAACACTGATCATACAGCTGAAGTGATGCCAAACTACAATTCAGAACCTTATGTTACAATGAAAGAATAAAAATAAAATAAAATATAAACAAAAGAAAGAAAAACAAGCCTACTAACTGGTGCTAACAACCACTAACCAGGATATAGATGAAGGCATAGAGGTGATTTGTGACTGAAATATGTTGCCTCGCAGCTGCAGAACATGAGATTATAGAGACATTGCATACACAAAGTTTCATCGAATAGAGTCAATAGACTGATTGCATCGACAATTCACGACCACTAGATACTTTAGAAATTGGAAGGAGAAAGGGTGTTAGGTGAATACATTATTGGTTTTGCTGCTTTTAGGAAGTTAGCGTTCTATTGTATTCAACAGTTAAATCATCAGACATGAAGATGCTGATAACAAAATAATACCTGGAACTGATCTCCAATTAAAGAATAATATTTCCCGCAAAACTCAAAACTCAAGATTTAACTTGTACATAAGATAATTGGACTTTTCAAAAGTCACAATAATATCAGTGTTCTAAAAGTCGCTAGTCGCTCCCAGGTCAGATGGCTGCCGACTAGCGACTAGGGGACTAGTCGGCTAGATTTTTTTTTTTTTTTTAAATATATATTCTCCTTCATCCTTCATAATTTTTGAGTAAGTAGAATAACATTAGTAGCAAATCATCAAATAAAAACATAGTGGCAACTAAAACCACAACAAGAATAATTAATCCTTAGTGGCAAACCACAACAACAATATACAGTGTGCTAATTGATTGATTTATTCTACAATCTACAGTACGTGGAAACTGTTTTTTAATGTTTACTGTTTTTTACTGTATATTCTACAATCTATATGTGGAAACCACAAACCTTAGCCTCTCGTAATGATAGATAAAGAGACAATTAAATTATTAAAACTGTTTTTTAATGTACTGTACATCATCCACAGTTTTGAGTTTAGGGTAAAAAGTTAAAAACATTCAAAACAATTACACTGCAGCCCCAAAAATTTAGCAAATTCTATTTTTTTTACCCCAATTTTTCCGATTAGTCGCCGACTTGTCCGATTTTTTACGATTCGCGACTTTTCAGATTAGTCGCCGACTTGTCCGATTAGTCGCCGACTTGAGCCCGACTAAGTCGGCCGGCGACTAAATCAATCGACTAGGCCCTAGTCGACTCGGAGAGCCCCCGACCCCGACTTAGTCGCTGACTAGTCCCGACTTTTAGAACACTGAATAATATTATATGTATTACAAACAATACAATCTGACCACAAAAAAAAAAGTACTAGAGAAAGTACCTCAAACGTTCGTTTAGTAAAATTTTGAGGAGTTGTACTTGAAGGCTTACAAGTTCCTTGGGAAGGGTAGGGAATTCGGTGTCTAGCAAGTCCAGCAGATATTCTTTCGGATTTTTCTCGAGTATCAACTGTCACAATTGCTCCATTTCTTAAACCACAAAAAACAATCTTTCCCTGCAATAAGAAAAAATAGCAAGTGAACTTGCAATCAATGCAGTTAGTAGCAAAGCCTAGACGAAGAACATACCCATTAATATAACATGCTTGTGTTTTGGGTTGGGGGGGCAAAGTTGAGGCACGAAGGAATAAAAAAAAACGGTGGGAGCAGTAGCAGCATGTAAGGAGGCAGTAGCTACACTTAGTACTAGCGACATGCCCACTTGGAAGCCTAAATTACTTTTTCAAAGCTGGCATCTGGTTCGGCCTCCATCACAGATTAATATCAACGGGAAAAGCTTTAACTTCAGGCAACAAGGGCAAAAGCAGCAAAAGACATTGCGAACAGTTGCAAGACAGTTGTAGAAATGATTAAGTGCATAAAATTAAAAGGAAAACTTTGACCTGGAAACTAGGATCCAGGACGACTTAAACCTCAGAAATTTCTTTTAAAAGCACACGGACATGGCAAATGCACAAGGATGAACAGAAGAATTAACAGAAGTTTCTCAAAATTCCGTTGAACTTATTAAAATGGCAAGAAAGAGTTAGTGAGGACGGGTGAAATACAAACACTTTACTTATAATTCCTATGTACAAGTTGGAATCATGTTAGTCAGGATAAGTGAGCTACAAGCACTTTGTTGAAACCTTGGTTGCACGAAGCAGGTGCGGGCGCGGGAGCGGATGCGTGGGAACGGGAGAATATAGAAGCTCCCAAGGTTGGGAGCGCGAAAGGAACGTGTACATATATTACAAAAATAATATAGTGTAGGAAATACACTTTAAAACTACAATCAATTTAGGGATTAAAAAATATGGGCTCAAGTCTACCTTAAGTATAAGAACTGGGATAGTGTTAGAATGTATGGTTTTCTTTTTAAGATATCATGACTTGGGCTATATATATGAGCTAAATCAAAGACCAATTTATAAATCTACGTAATAAATTACTGTTTTTCTGTACCAGTATTGTACAAAAGCTCCCGTCTTGATAAGGAGCGGGCTCCTGTCAAACTCCTAAGTTGGGAGCACAGAATCACACTCCTAAGGTAGGAGCGGCACCGCTTTAGGAGCTCCCTGCAACTAAGGTTGAAACTTCCAAAATTCTGGTAGAACTGGTTATTGTTATCATTATTTTCTTGTGATGGTTCTCTTTTCTTTCTCTCTCCTTCTTTTTTTCTTTTTTAATTTTTTAATTTTTTTTGTTTGCTAAATGACTCCTCTTTTCTGTAAAGAACAACTGCTCCGACCTCAAATGCATTTTCATTTTCCCGATTAATTTATGTTCATATAATAGTGAAATGCTGCAAACATTTTAGCTCAACCCATTGCCTATTCATGCTATGTCAATAAAGCACAGTTAACAAATCAAGTATTCATGAGGAACCACTCAAGCAAGTATTAGCCTGTCGATATTGTGCAGATCGAAAAAGGCAAAAGAGCAATTCACTTCTAAATCGATAAAATGGAAATGAAGATGTGAATGGAACCTCATTCTTACAGGGTGATCAAGTTGTAGTGACAGGACATCGCTCTTACAGCGAAACACCCATGATGGCACTCCAGTTTCCAGACTTACCAAGGCAGCTCCAAGATTGGTGCCTACATGAACCAAAAAATATAAATGAAACATACAGCCAACAGGTATAAAGCGAATTAAGCCAAATACTACAGGTTCCCAATTGTCATTTCCACCCAGCAGCAACATGGTAATACAAGTTGGCAATTAAAAAAAAAAAACACAGTAATAAGTGTTCAGGTAATTCAAACCCCTACACAAAATTACTATGACAGGGACTTCCAGCCCATAAAAATATCTAGAGTCTGGATTAGTACATTATATGGAGCATAGGCATGAGTACTAAGAAATTGAAAATTTCTCTATACTAGAAAAAGATAGTTTCAAACCAATGGAGAAAAGACGAAGAGAATATAATCTCAATATAATAACAAATAACCAGACAAAAATAGTGGTAAAGAACTTGCCAACCACAGCTTGACTCCCATCAGAGTTGCAGTCAGCAGTCCAAACTGTACAATCGAACGAAGCAGCTTTAGTTACTCTTCTTCTTAGCATAAGGCTGCTAAGATCATAATTTAAGGGTTCACCAAGGTTCAAAGTATAGACACATCCACCAGATGATTCTGATCCCAGAGAAGTTATCCTGTTCTTAAGTTAAAGAACCCAATGCCACAAGAAAACTCACTTGTTCTGCTTTATTAACTTGTACAACTAAAAGGACAAATGCAAAATAAAAAAATGAGGCTACACCATTCAAATCTAAAATATGGAGCATACAAGAACCAATTGAAATGCCAAAAATCTAGGCTTGGAAACTCAAACCCTTGCATTTGTAATATACCAAAATAAAACACGGGGGTGTACTAAATTCCATTCCCGAAGGAAAGCTTCAACATCATAAAAATCTGGATTGCGTTTATTGGTTTTTTAAAAGCAACAAAACATTTATTAAAAAGAGGACAGAATTAAGGCAAAGTAAAACTAAAAAAGAAAGAAAGGAAAATCACAAATCACAACTAACTAAAGCCAAATAACAAAAAAAAAAGGTCAAATAACAATCTTATCCCAACTAACTTCCTGTGTCTTCATATTTGTCCTCAATAAGTACTGTGTGCCCTTCTAAAAAAGAACATAAAGCACCACAAAAACCCGGCCTCTTTTTCAGAGTCATGTCATTAACATTGAGTTTCTTATGATCCATAGACCAAGAAAAAAGCTTTTCTACGGAAAAGTTTGCACTCCAATTCAACTTTAAGGATCTAAAACTGGAAGACTTGGGTCATCAGTGAGAGGATAAAAACAAGATTCACAAGAAAGGAGTCCAAAAGAATGAATGCACTGCTTTGTTCACTGATTGTACACAAAGAAACACTCGAGAATAGATAACAGATAAGCTACTAAATTGCCTCACGACCATTGGGATTGGTGAAGTATGTAATTCCAAGACTAGAATAGAGTTTAAAAAAAACATGAAGGAAAGATGCATTATTTTTCTGGGATATATGAACTAATCGTGGCAACAAGTTCAACAGAATCCTCGCCCCTCCATAAAACGAACACTTTCCACACTAGCCACAATGGAACGAATATACTTTTGACATTAACAACGTTCCCTGCTGTCAAACCCTGCAGCTCTAAGGGCAATACTAACTTTCGCCAAGCAAAGGAAAAAAAAGTCCTCACCCCCTTTGCCATTATTTGTTACTGAGAAATTACAGGTAAGTGGAACTACACCAATAGAGCTCCAAAAGTCCCCCATTCCATGTGATGATAACATCTTCCAAAATCATCTTTTAAGAAACCACTACCTTTTGGGTTTCCTTCCTAATGGAGATACGAAATCTGGTTGTCAATTTGGGAATTCATAATTTGGGAATTCATTTCACAACTACAGAAGCAACAATCAACAAGGGTCAATCAACTGTATCTCTCATTTGGACATCATAGACATGCTCAGAAAACCCCAGTATCTAACGATGAGCTGATGAATAGACAAGTAAGAGGCTTTCTGATAAAACCAATACCAGGAAATTCATAAAAACCAATTACGCCATTGATTTACATGAAACGTTTCAGAAAGGATACAGAAGATGCTGGCTTGGTAGACCATCAGTATTAGAATGTTTTCCGAACATCTTCATACAAGATATATTCGATGACATATTTACTGAAGCTCCTGAAGGTCTCCAAAGATGTCCAGGCACTTCCACAAACCTTTCTCGTTCTTCTGTAATGAGCGGCCATACACAATCTGGCATGCATCCTACCCCGTGATCAAATTGTTGTCGACCTTTCCCAACCACGTAAAAACTGCAAGATCACTGAACTTTAAAGACGATAACTTATAACGCACTCCTTGGAGAAAAAGAAGATGTGGTAACAAAAAGCATTTTTCAGGAAAAAATGACATTATTGAATGAAAAACAATTGCAGCAAGAAATCAGTTATTAAAAGAAGAGACAAAATGAACTGAATTGTGCAAGTTTCAAAGCAAGTCCATAGGGAGTGGTTCGGATAAGTGGCAAACAATTGCCATTACATTTATGTTCTTCCACCCGCACTTGTCGGGAAAAATAAAAAAAAAAGATGTGCTGAAAGAGCAGTTACAACAAACAGGTCCTGCCCCATGTTACCTAGAATCCGAATGGTCGTGGCTAGACGAATGGGGACGTGGAATGCTGCACTCCTACATTGAGGGATAACAGGAGTAGGTTTGTATACATTGATTTATTTGAAAGCAAATGTCTTTCAAGAATAAACACCCAAAAAAATTAGTTTTTCTATTTACCATGTTATGGACTCCTGGTATTTTTTCAAAATAATCCCGTAAAAGCAGGTTTCTCGGAGCATTACAATTTCTACATTCTCCTTTCAAACCTCCTTATTAGGGTTGAATATTTCTAACCTGCGGTAACTGACACGTAAATAAATGGAAAAACGTGGGGGATTGCTTGGGACCCCTAAATTACGGTTTTGGATCCAGAGTATACCATTATCCCTTACATGTGTTCCAACACATAAGTGGGGCATTCGCTTTCTCTAGTAACACAAGTCATACCACAACTCTTAACCCATTGCAATTCAAAAAGATTGAGTGGTCTTGATTGTGATATATAGCACAACTGCACAAGTAGTGAGGGTTTAATCAAACTGAAAAGGTCTTTGGGGTATGGCTATTCTGAAAAGACAAATCGCTGATGGTCACAAGTATACATGCTCAAAAGCATAAAACTAAACATTAGATACAATGATAACAGAACCTTGCAAAGGAAACACGAAGAGTTCTTGGAGGAGATCAGAAATTCCAACGTAAGGTCTTTCTGCCCTTATATCATGTGTAATAAGAGCTCAACTTATACAGGAAGTAGTAATCTCCAATGAGCTCAACTTATAGTCTCGACTCTCAACTCTCAACTCTCAACTCTCAACTCTTCAACAATCCTGTCAAGTTCTGGCGTCAGACACTACGTAACAACCCCACCACCTCACAATAGAGGATCGCTTCAACTTGAAACTGATGTCCCATCAAATTGGCCAAATAATTCCCACACACACACACACACACAAAAAAAGTACAAATTATCCCATTCTCTAAGTTCTAAACCCTATCAAAGCGTAAATCTTAGACAGGAAAATATGAATTGTAACTTTCCACAGTAACCTTAAATATACCTTAAGGAGCCAGTCGCACTTGTTGCAAATAAAATGTCTGTTCCAATTACGCCATTTGGCCCGTCTATATTCACATGTATCAGTTCCAAACCACTATCGCCAATCCTTTCTGTCCCTTGGAACTTCCAAACCTGTGATGCTTATAATATCATTAACAAGAAAAATATGGGACAAAACAAACCAGACAGGAATAGACATCAATTATCAATCTGACATCTCCAAACACTGACCTCAACATTACGAAATGAAGACAGTGCAAGAATCATTCTACTATTCAAGTGACTAATGATTGGTGGTCGAATATTAAGGGACTAAGGGTAAATGAGATACTTTACCTTCACCATTGATGATTTAATGAACAGTTACATTTAAATACTCCAAAGAGGGCATAATGTAATGTCTTTTAAGTTGAGGGAGTAAGGTAATATCATGTACTAGATTAAGAAGGAAAGTGTAAATATATCTACAACAAACATACAATAGGCTGAGATGCTTGTATCTTTTGGTATTCCTCCTGAAAGCTGCACTTCCGTCCACCGCAAGCAATTAGATCACCACACAACTCTCTGACCTGGAGTAGGTTCGCTGTTGTTTTTCTGATTCTCCTACATGACTTATTAACCTGCAATAAAAAAAAAAAAAAAGAGGGATAAATGCAAAGCCTTGACGAAGAAAGTGAGGCCGAACTCAAGTAAAAAAAGGAATAAATAAATATTTTTAGTGGTATTCTTTTTCTGTATTCTCAGGTTTCTTCACCTCTGTACGCAATACTGCAAAATTAACAGCACAAACTGAAAGCAACGAAGAAAACAACAAGAAGAAAGAAAAACCAAGATCAGCAAAAGCCTCAACATCCTACACTTGGAGTACCTAGTTCCTCAAAACACAACAAGGTAAGCCCCAGTCCACACACAACCTTTTATTCTTCTGCGAAGCTTTCACCAATCTCCTGGATCAAAGAAAAGCCCCGACATTCTCAAGAATTATAGCAGCTAATTGATCACTATCCACTGCCTTATTTTGAAAAGTCCTCTCATTTCTCTCCAACCAGACATGATATACTGCTGCATTTCAGAATGAAGCATCCAAAACCTTTGCCCTTCACATTACTAACATACCACTCAACAATGCCACTGAGCATCCAAGGGCCAGAAAGGAATACATAAATGTTAAATGGACAAGGGGATGGCTATCAGGTATGCATGAGTCTAGGCGTCAGACCTCGTTTAATCTACATCTTATAATAGGGATGTGTCAGAATTGGGGTACAGGTACGCAGACACATCCTAAAACATATGGCTTCATAGTATATTACTATCTTATATCGTACTTCAACATTAATCATTATTATTGCTCAGGAATGTAGTTCAAATAAAATAGGTCCAGGAACGAAAGGACTATTTCTATTTCACATCCACATGAGAGGCAAAAACTTTCTTTACTATTAAATGTGAGCCATCTACCCATCCTAAACAAATAAGATAAGTGTATGACTATGTTGCGGGGATTGGACAAATACTCCATAGCCTTACGTTTGCGATCCCCAGTAGACTCGAACGAAGAAAACTCATAGGTAGACATAAGTAGAAGGTGGAGTCTGGCACATTCTACAAATTTAAGTAATCAAAAGTGGAAGGCACCACAACTTCTGGACAGATCAAACAAACTTCTTGCTCCTGTAAATATGAGCATAAACACTGAGATAAAAGGAGAATTGTGCCTTGGAATCTAAGCACATGCACCATTTTCTTTTTGTGTTATCTTCTCTCTCTAGTATCAAATTTGTATGTTAGAGGTTGCCACTGTCACAAACTGGCAACTATGGATTATAATAGACCTTGGACTTTGGAGTTCATGACACAACATGGTCAATGAACCATAACCAAAGTTGGCGGGATAGGACGGATACCTACAATAGAAAACAAGTATATGGCACGAACGACACTCCCGTTATTAAACAGATTGAGTTCAGGTTGAACCTCCAAAACGCAGACTAGACGCGAGTAACCAGCTTACTAGTGTGTCACCGGCTATAAAGCACAGATACTCTGAAACTAGTCGCGCATGGGTATCGAATACATATCGGATACCAATACACCCCCGATACGGATCAGATACGGCAAATAAGTGTCATGTATTTAAATTAAATGCTTTTCATTTCGGGAATGCGAGGATACTTAACGGATACGGCTGGGATACTTTTGGGTTACGGCAGGGGTTGAAATGAAATTGTTTTAAAGGGGCAAACTGCAAATGTAGTATATGCATACATATACATACATATACTCACACACACACACACACTAAATACATAGACAAATTGAAACATAAGTCAGTCAATTAACACTCACAAAAAGACTCTTTGAAGGTACTACCTAGTCCCTCCCTCCCTCCCTCACACATACACACAGAGTCAAAAAATCACACCATAAAACACAAACACACATATTTTACATCATACACCAAAAATCACTGACAAACGGCATATTGTATATGCATCGTACACTATATTTCACTCTTTTTTTAGTATATCTTACATATTAAATTGATATACATATTGAATTACTTAAGTAGATACCTATACAGTACATATGCACCTATTTTTGTCTTTTAATGCCTACTAGATGACTAATAATTATAAAAATGGATAATTTTTACAGACGTATCTGTATGCTATTCTTTTGGGTTTACCCATATCGCCGTATCTGTATCGTGTTGTACCAGTATCCTGTATCCGTATCTGTACTTCATAGGTCACCACTCACCACTTAACAAAAACATGACACAAAATAGACACCTACTTATTTCATATGTTTATAGGCTAATTAGGTGTATCTGTCTTACCGTGTGCATCATGCTTTATATGTAATTGTGTTTGTCGTGACATTATCAGGTTAAGACATTTACTAACACTTAGGGTCAGTATAATTAACACGTATATCTAAACAGGTCCGTTAGAGTAGAGGTTTGTTTTTATACCAATTGACTTGATGCGACACTACAAGACTACTAGGCATGATACTCATCCCTAGATAGTCCCGTTCCATAAATAAATTGCAATGCCACACCTAATAAATCCAAGGATGTGATTAACCACAATGCTGATAGATTTTACAATATTCTAGTTGTGCTAAATTATTCGATGCGAACTCTTTCTTCTCTTAGGGCATGTCACTTTCGTTCTCCTGGTAGCAAAATCCATTGCATAGGTCTCCTCTTCTATAATGCACAACGCATGGAAAATTTATTCTCCTCAACCTCTAATTAATTGCTTTTCAAGCAAATGAACATCACTCTATGAATCTATTCGCTTGGACATTCAATAATGCTATCCAGGGATCTTATCGTTGTAGGGTGGCTTTATTGCCCCTATTTTGATCTATTGCCGAAGCAAAATGAAAGGGCAATTGGTTGATCCCGGTGGGAAGCGGTTTCCATAAGGAGAATGGTTGGAGTTCTACTTTTTGAGCGTCTTTCCAAGTTTGAATTTTGTGTGAATTTCTTCTAGCTTGGAAATCGGGTTGATCCATCGTCACGATAAATTTCTTTTAAATTCACATTGTTGGTACCCCAAGAAAGCTATACCTCCACTAAAAATTCCCATCGACTGCATGAGAACTCTTCTGGATTGATCATCCCAACAACACAAGACAATCAAATGTCTTACCATCTTCAAACTTTAAAACTAACTTTTAGCACCAAAACACGTCCACTCCAACATATACAGAAGAAAGACGCAATAGAAGCCCCATATGGCCTATCCATATTTACCTTGAGATCAATAATCTCAAACCTATTATTCCTTAGCCAAAAATAAATACTATTTTTTACCACAAAACTTCTATCCATTACTTCAAAGTAAGTCTACAAGTTTCGGACAAAAAAGCATTCATCACACCTAATCGTGCAGCCAAGGCTTGGTAAACAACTAAAGGTGCTACTCACAAGGCCAGTCCAAAATCCGTCAAATTTGAAGCCTTTTTGGAATCCCTACATCAAGGTAACACTAATTCTATGCTCTAACTCCACGCGCTTACGGAAGACATGCCATATAAAACTAAAGATGAAATTTTCGAGTAAGTTCACCAAAAAAGACAGAGAAATAATAACAGCAAAATCATGGCTAAAATCCCCTATCACGTATTTCAGTAAGAAAGACTGATTGTCATAATTAATATGCGCCTCCACTAAATGCAGATTTCCATAAGTACTCTCAGTTCAACTAGCTCATAAATTGAGTATTAGGAAGAAGATATTACTATCAGGTTGGGCTTGGGTGTGGACTTTTGAGATGTGGTGGAAGTCGAAGCAGGGGAAGAATTCCGAGAAGAGCCAGGAATTGGGCCTTTGATAGGGAAGTACCTGTTCTTCTCCGCATCGAAATAGAAACCTGGAAGATCTGCACCACAAGACACACACACTCAACAATACTGTTACATATACGTATATGCATATGTCGCTGATGAGACAGAGAGAGAAGTAGAACCTTGTGGCATCTTTGGAGCAAGAAGGAGAATGGTGAAGGAAAGCAGCGAGAGAGAGAGAGACTGAGAGAGGACGAGGAGGAGGGTCGACGCGGTGGCGGTGGTTTTGAAAAAGTTTCGAGCCGCTGGCGCCGCTTTCGTCCAACTGTCTCCGTCTTTTTTTTTTTCTTTTCTTTTTTTCTTTTTTCGTATCTCAGCTTACAATTTAGCGGGGTGATTGGAGGATTTAGGGCATGTTTGATTTCACAATCGGATGAGTGAACGGTGGGGTTGGATCCTTGGTTCTGTAGGGTACGGTACACACGGTCCGGATTGTACCAATTATTTAGAAGTTCAGTAACCGGATTATTTTGATCGATTTTAGAAAATTAAGAATCAAAACTTAACCAATATACGTGTAGAACCTGTCTAGATTCAAACCGCAAGACCAGACCGGTTTTGATTTGGTTCCGATTTTATCCGATTAGCGTTGGAACACTTTTTCAAAACACATGAACTCAAAAGATTACTTAGAATTTATAGCACTAAACAAGTCATAAAATAATTATCTATTTTTATAGGATTCAAAATCAAATATGGTCCACATGATACACAAAGTACTTAATATCAATAAAAACAACTCTTAAAATTTTATGAAAACAACCAAGTAAGTTAAACAAAAAATGGAATAGTCTAAAAACGAGAAAATAAATTCAGCATGTCTCCTAGGGAATTAAAACTGAAAATTAGGTATTAGTGGGGTCAATTAGTGATAATAATATATTACCAGTTCTTTATTTTTTCAGAACAATAGTCAAACCAATGAACTGCATAACCTAACCAAATAAAATGGTTCAGTCTGGATCGGATCAGTTTAACGACTATACCGGTTTTCTTGTGCACTCCTACGTACTCCTGTACAGGGGTTAGTGCGTCATGTGAACCGTTGAATGTGTTTTTAACGATCCAGATTATGTTGCACACAAAATTAATGTCCTACATGCAAAGATGATATATGAAATTTGAATCGTTAAATACACATCCGACAGTCTACATGGTACACTATAGGGCGCCCTACAAGAGAGTGCACTACAGCACCTCTGTTTCCGAGTGGGACTGTAGGGATAGACCAACATGTACCCCTCTTTCTCTAGTGCGGCGTCTGCTTGGCGGGATTAAGTGTGAACTCGATGATGGTGGATTATTTTTTAATTTAGTACCTCACCTTGGGTATTAGCTAATCTTTTCTCTGAATTATCTCTCTTCACATCCAACGGCAAAAAATAATTCATATCATCTTTATCCCAATTTGACCAAACACGGCAAACTAATCTCACTATTCATATAATCTCATTTATTATCCCGTGAACCTCTTTTGTCCCTTCTATCCCCATGTTTAATCTCACTTTATCCAATCCCTCCAAAAAATAAATTGATAATTGAACATTCCCTTAGGAGTTAGTAGTGTTAGATGTTAGTTGCAGGGAATCGAAACCTGCCCAAATTAGGGGTTTACATCGGCCCGCTCACTTCGGCTCAATTTTTTTAGGGCTTGAAATATATATATATTTAGACCCATTGAGTTGGGTCGTTTTAAGTTTTTAACCACATTAGTAAATAGGTTGGGCTGGAGAATATCTTTTAAATCAAGCATTGTCCCGGATAATAATGATAAGGATGTTTATTATAAATTTATACCATCAAAAAAATATTAAAAAGGAAAAAAAGCCATCATATATACTCACATATACACAGTACTCCTTTTTTTTCAAAAACAAAAATTATACATATATTTCTTAGTCTTGGAATAATTATAATTATTAAATGAAACTTTAAGAGGGCCTAGATTTGAAAATATAAAATGAAGTTCGATTGTTAATGGGTCGGGCTTAAGCATGCACAAGTTTCATAATTATTTAGTACAAGTCCAGTCCGACCGCCGACGTATGTGCACCCTTAACCCAAATGCGTGAGAATATAAGGGAGACGTCAAATGCACTCCACTCACTTGGTTGTCCAAGTCTCAAACCAATTTGTTCACTCCGAGCCAAAAATTTCGTTTTCCACCTCTTCCAGTGAACCTTTTTGGTTAATTATAAATTTAGTCCATCAAAGGATTCTATGTTTTCAATTGTGTCCCCAATATTCCAACTGTGCCAATTAAGGTTTGGACTGGGATCCTTTCTATTCGATCCCGAACTGGATTAGTCTAGTTTTCTTTCTATTCGGGATTGAATTTTCGAGTTCATAGCTAGCCAATTTTTTATGACTGGAATGAATGAGTCCTCAATGTTCCAACTGTGCGAATTAAGGATTGGACTGGGCTCCTCTCCAGTCTTAAAGAAAACTAGAATAGTCCAATTCTGGAATTTTCAAGTTCATATCTGGCCCATTTTTTTATGACTGTAGTCATTCATTCTGTAAACTAGAGAATAAAGTTTAATCACGTCAAAAATCATGTTGATAGGATGTTACTCCATCAATTCCAAAATAAGTCTCTCTCTCTCTCTCTCTCTCTCTCTCTCTCTCTCTCTCTCTCTCTCTCTCTCTCTCTCTCTCTCTCTCTCTCTCTCTCTCTCTCTCTCCTCTCTCTCCCCCACACCATTTCTCAAACTAAAAAATTAAGTACTTCCGTGTATCGTGCTTCCAATTTTTTTTGAAAAACGATACACAGAAGTACTTAATTTTTTGATTGGAAAAATGACACGGCTTTTCGTAGTGGACACTTATTTTAGAACGGAGGGAGTATTTCGCAAGTGACTGGTTCATATTTATTTTCATATAGATTGGTTTCAATTCTTGGAGCTTTTACCTTTTGATTTCCTTTATTTTAAACCGTCGTGGATAAATATTTTTAAAAAACAATTAATAAAACCATCACGTTTGTTGTAAAGAGGCTTGTTGAACTCAATATAAAATATATTTAAAAAGTTTGTTGAAAATTGTGTGCTCGTTTGTGATTTTTTTATGAAAAGTACGCATTATAAATTTTACGGTCTTTAGTGAATGTCTCAATTGCGCATAATCTTATTGTGGTTGACTAGGAAAAAGAATATTTACGATTAAGAAAACTACGCACTAAACTAGATTCTTGGCAAGTGATGACTGGCTCATGTGGTAAAGCTCTTAGATGTCCCACACTGTATCTTGGGATCGAGTCCATTCCCCCTGTAATAGATTCTTGAATGCGTCTTTGATCCCAAACAAACACTAAAATTTGCAAACGGAGGGAAAAATGAAACCCTATCATGTGTAAAGAAACAATATTAAAACATATTATTGATTTTGAAAACGGGGCCAGGCCCAGTTCCGTAGTGGTCGTAAGCCCAGAACATTAGTATATTGATCCAATAGATTTGGGGTGTTTAAAAATACCTAACGACGATTTTTGGACAGGGGGAGCCGGATCTGGGATTTCGAGATCCGGACTCGTGACGACAACTGTGGCGGTAGGTGACATCTCCGGCGACTTGCTCCGGCGTTCTTTGTTTTCCTGCCCCCCTTTTTTTTTTTTTATTTTTGTTGTTAGTTTTGTAGGCGGTTTTGGCCGGTTGTTTGTTTTGTAGGCCGTTTGTTTTGTTGGTGATTTTGCAGCCGTTAGTTTTGTAGATGTGGCTGGCGGTTTCGCGGCCTTGGTTTTCGTTTTCCGGTTTTGGCCGTTTGTTTTGTAGGCGGTTTTGCAGCCGTTAGTTTTGTAGATGTGGCCGGCGGTTCGCGGCCGTGGTTTTTGTTTGCCGGTTTTGGCCGGCGATTTTGTTTAATAAATTTTTTTCTACCTCTTTACCTAAAAAAATACCTAAACTTAATATTAATTTCCACATTTTTTTTACAAAGACACTCTGAAACTTGTCTTTCAATGTGATTTGAGAACTTTATTTTGCGCGCAATCTTATAAATTCAATTAAAGACAGAATTTGGAGTTCATAAAGAGAAAAGCGTGAATTTTTTTTTTGCCATTTTAGTTTTCCATGGACGAATAAGAAAAAAATAAGAACATGACTTGAAAAACTTTCTTTGGAAGAAAAAAAGAGGAAAAAGAGGGAGCACACAACAACCGCTTTGCGGTGTCTGCAGACACTCGTCAAAGCCACTTTGTACAAGTTTTACAAAAGAAGAGGGAGCAGAAGAAGAGTTAGAGAGCAACAACCTGTTAATCATGCACTGTATATATGTCTCAGTTGCATTGTCTTATTATGTCCGGTCAAAAATTTCAATGTTGGATGAAATTGTCACACAATCTTTACTCTTAAGTTGAGTTACCACTGTAGTATTTTTGGTATTTTCGGAATTCTCGGTATTTTCGGTAGTTTCTTAGATGTCACTTTCCTCACATGAAACTAAACAATGCCGAGTTAGTTCCCTTTACTGGGTGTCTAGGAAGGGGAATGTTGAAGACAAGCTTAACCTACGGTAATAATACACAAAGTGACTGTGTTCAGACTCAAACCCAAGACCTTAAGTTTAATGGGCGGAGTCTTTACCACTGCACTACCAGTACCATTTAGCGAAAACAACACCTACTTTTGACTAGAGTGGAAAGACGGTGTTTTTAGTTGAAATTCAGACTTAGTTTGTGCCATTGTCGAATTTTGTATATAGTGACATTCTAGACATAACTTGCATATATATATATATATATATACAGTCCCGATCTCCTAAGGGATCCCTCATACAAAATTTGGTACGGACCTAGGCTTTTTTCAACTTTCCGGATCAAATTTTGACGATCCGAACCGCTCAATGTTTTTAAAATGCATTTTCTAAGACCTACGCTGAAAATCTTCAAAAAAAAAATACCCGGAAGGGCTTTATCCAAACAGTTTTCGGTAAAACTGTACATATTAGAAAATGCATTTTAAAAACATTGAGCGGTTCGGATCGTCAAAATTTGGCTCGGAAAGGTGAGGTCCGCACCAAATTTGGTGCGTTTTTGTGAAAAACTGCTCCGATCAAGCCCTTCCGGGTATTTTTTTTTTGCCAAATCTTCGCGTTGGACCTTAAAAACACCTTTTAAACACATCTAACGGTTCGGATTTTCAAACAAAATTTGGGAAGGTGGAGGTCCGGACGTTAGGTCCGCAAAATGTGGTTTGGATAGGAAGGGTATATATATATATACGGCAATTATCCAATCAAGGATCCCGGATGGGAGGTTTTTTGGTGTTTTGATGCTTTTAAAAATTATTTTTGGGAAATCCGAGCCATCCAATGCTTTTAAAAATTGTTTTTAAAAATTTAGAGTTTTGCGAAAAACTGCTCGGATCAAGCCCTTCCCGGTATTGTTTTTTGAAGATTTCCCACGAGGACCCTTGAAAAAACACCTTCTAAACACATTGGACGGCTCGGATTTTCAAAAAAATATCGGGAAGATAGAGTCCCGGATCCTGGATTCCCGGATTAGATCGGGACTCTATATATATATATATATTAAGGGGCCTATTGAGGCTTTGGGGTGTAAAATAGGTTGCTGTGTTATTAATTGGGGTGTCCCGAGCTCTAAAATATAATCAAAATCGCTCACTGTTTAGAGTTCAGACGCAAAACAAAAACCCTGTATGAAATCTAAGGCGATCATGTAGTTTATTAATTGAATCAAATAACCCTTGTGTATTTTTTACATTGGTTTTGCTTTTATTTTACTGAATAATACACGATTTGTTTACTAGGTTAACAATGTTCCCTATAACCGTTAAAGGCTAAAAATGCCAACTTAAAACATACTCCACGAGCAATGAATGCTCCACACCCACACACAAATTCAAGTTTCTCATCTCTACCATTGACTATACACGAGAGAGAGCCAACAAATCTCCTACAACTTCTGATGCCCATGGATTGCTTAAAAAATTTGGCATACATCCTGACTTTTTTTTATTGAGTTTGGGAAAAAATAGGTACATTTAAAAAGTGGCACGAAAATGATTATATCTTGTAATTTATAATGTTTTATTGACTTTTTAAATTATTATATCTTGTAATTTATAATGTTTTATGTAATTTTAAAACATTGTTTTATAGAACTAATTAGTCGAAATCTATCAAACAAGATCGACATTGGATATAAAATTTATTACTCCCTCTGTCCCATTTTGTTTGTCAATTTTTGATAATCGTGTCAGTTTTTGATCGCTTATATCTTTTAATATTGATCTCCAAATATATGCAATATGGATCTTATTTGATAGTTCACGATTAATTCTATTATACAAAGTTTTTAAAACCGGGAAAAACATCATAGATTGAAAGATATAAGCAATTTAAGGCGTAGCAGAAAATGAAATAATTGACAAACAAGATGGGACGGAGGGAGTACCAGTTTAAAGATATCATTAATTTTTTATCCGGTTACACTAGAACGAGTAACAAATAAATCCGAACGGAGTGAGTATAAAGCCGCCGAAATTGAAATAGGAAAAGTAAAGATGAAAAAGGTGGCCAGGAGAGAAACAAGTCAATTAACTCACTCCATGGTTCATTTTGCTTTTCTCTATGACGTAGCCAACTACCCTCGATCGATCGGTATGTTGGAGAATTAATTATTGTTTCCTTAAGGTGTATTTCTAAACAAATAATTCTATTTCTAATCTAGTCTAACATAAAAAAGGAGAATATTGTGAACAAAATTTTTTGAAGCTCCATTACGAAAATGATTTTTAATATTGTCCTCGTAAAAAACTACTATATTTTACAAATACTTTCACTTTAAAATGAATTAACCGTTAAGACAAAATAGTAAAATCACTCAAATTCAACCACTTACTCTCATACCCCAAAAAAACTACCCACCGTCATACCAAAAAAACTACCCACTTGGGCAATGTTCGACTCCTGATCTCTATGGCGGTACCAAGATGATGTACATGGAGGACGGGGCGGTGGTATGCTTTGGTCGCCCGGAGATTTATACCTCTTGGGTGGGTCCAATTAGTGGCCCTACAGTAGGGTGGTTCTTTCGACAGAAAAAAAAAAACCACCCACTATCCCTCGCCACATATTTACACTTGCACACAGAGTGTGTGCCCAACCCCAAGTAATTATGAAAGAGGTATGGAGGAACAACAAGTGGAGTGGTAGCTAAGTATTAGGCACCATGTATTTTCAGGTATTTGACAGGAATTCAAATTTCACTAACTATAACCAATGTACAATATTGATTTTCGCCGATCAATAATAATAGTAAAAAAAAAAGAGAGTGAGGGGAACAAGTGGTCATTAAAGATGGTGATCACTATTAACAAAACACTTTTTTGAAGATTATGAAACACATAAGTTTAATGTAAGAATATGAACAAATTAAAGGGCAAAAGAATACATGAATTAATGTGAAATGATCAACAATCCCATGCAAGTTGATCATCCATAGGACTCACATTGCCATACAGTCCACAAGGCATAAGTGCAGACTCCACAAACTCAAAATCAAAGTTAGAGTTCATGTTCCCAATCAATAAATTTTCCATGTTAGTACTGTTTTGCCCTTCAAATTTAGCCTTTTCTTGTTCTCGCTGCTGTTGTTGTTGCTGCTGATTTTCATGTTGTACCTGCATTATCATTTCGTGTTGTGTCGGTTCATGAAAGTGTTCCAACCCGGTAGGAGTACCACTGCCCCACATGCAATTCTCATCAAACATTCCAAAGCCCGACGGGTTTAAGGAATAAGATGGAAGCGTTGCCATTTCCATTGAAGATCGGCTACCAAACTCCATCAAAGAATGAGCGTTTTGATTCGAAGCAAAGTTAGGGTTTTGGTACTCTGAGGTGGTGGTGGTGGTGGTTGTAGCAGCAGTAGTAGCAGTAGTAATCGTTGAATTTTCGTACACCGAGGTAGGAATAGGATTGATAGAATTAGTATGATGAAAAGGCGTTTTCATGTCTACATAACCATCATTATTACTATGGGAGGTACTTATGGAGAAAACTGAGGTGTTTCGATTGTGGGTGTGAGAGATTTTGCTCGCGGACCCGTTGCTGTGGCCATTAATTTTGTGGGAAGAGAGGAGATTGTGAGTGTTGGGGTCTAAGCCTTGCGCGATGAGCTTTTTCTTGATGCATGAGTTCCAAAAGTTCTTCACTTCGTTGTCGGTTCTACCGGGCAAATGTTTGGCTATCTGAGCCCATCTGTTGCCTAGAATTCTATGAACATCAATGATGACTCTTTCTTCCTGTTCGGTAAAAGAGCCCCTCTTCAGATCCGGCCTTAAGTAATTTATCCATCTCAATCTGCAACTCTTTCCACACCTTTGCAAACCTGCAACATCTCAAGAACAAGAGAAACAAAAAAAAAGAAGAAAAAAAACTTGAGAGCATTGAGTGCAAAGTTTTTTTTTGTTTTCCTGAACAGCGAAAAAGAAGTTTATAATATTTGAACGAAATGCATACAAAGGCTAAAAGGAAATTGGACACAATGGACCCCAACGAGGTTAGAGCGTACGCCTCGGACAATCATATGCCAACCAAAACCCAAAAAGAGGAGGTATGGCGAGAAGGCAACAAAGACAAGAATCTACAATGCACATGAATAATAGCCACAGAAACCCCCCAATGAATGAAGAAATCTGGCAACTAAAACCTCAAACCAAAGACCAGCAGATTTAGTGAGAAGTACCAAAAACATTATCCTTGAGAAGTGAGAACATGTTTTGTTTTTTGGCTGAGATCCGGAAATGATGTTACTTATGCTTTGAAAACTCGAACTGATGGGTACGTTACTGTACAAAATATCATGCTTGTTGCGAATCCCAATTGTATTGTTGCAACAGGACAACTCTGATATGCACTAAAACAACATAGCAACCACGGACCTCGCAAGGTGAACTACTTCTATATTGTGTTCTTGGGTGTTTGTTCTTTTGATTTCTTTGTTTGTTTTTCATTTTGGTCTGCGTTCGTACTGGTTGGGTCTTGCGTTAATCAGGGTTTTGCACATTTCTATTTGCCAGTGGTTGTCAGAGTGGTGCTGTGGGTGATGCTGGTGGAAGTTGGGTGGTGATATACATGAGAACTGGTCGATGCTGGTGGAAGTTGGGTGGTGATATACAAAAGAACTGGTCGCGTTGACAGAGGAGTTGAATCCCCGACCTCCTTTCTCCTGGCATCTACGTGCACCTCTAACTAATGCCGTTGGGCCAAAGGTCACTCGGCGGTATGGTAGCGGTGATGCTGGTGGAACTAGGGTGGTGCTTCTGTGGCCCCAAAATTACAAATAAGGTGTACTTTCAATTGACACTAGGGAAATCTTTAGATACAAATTTTCACCCCATACAAACAGATAGAATAGGAGAAAGGATAGCAAAGCAACCTGCTAGTTTAGGAACAGCACTCCAGCAGCCATGGCCATGGGTGGTGATGTGTCTGACCAGCTTCTCATCTTCTTCAGGAGACCACAACCCTCTCTTCACTTTCTGTTTACTGCAGCAATGATGCCCCATCTCATCACTCCCCTCCACTACTACTAGTCTACTACCACTCCCCCCAAACCAACCTTAACAAAACCTCAACTCATCATTCTCTATATATTGTGTTGGTGAATCCTTCCCTTCTCTCTTTTTTTTTCTTCTCCAACTAAACATAGAAAATAATTACTCTTTCTCCAATCTACATACAGAAGTCTTCCTAAATTTTCTTCTCTTTTTTTTTCTATACTTGTGACATAGATGAAGTGTACTTCATTTTAATCACACAGACAGAGAAGAGAGAGAGAGAGAGAGAGAGAGAGAGAGAGATGTGCTGGAAATATAACTTGGTGTTTACTACTCATGAGAGAGAGAGAGAGAGAGAGAGAGAGAGAGAGAGAGGGCCACAGAGGGGGGGTCTCATTGAGTGTTTTGGCAGCTTCCAACAATGTCCTCAGCCATTGCTCTCAACTTGAATAACACTCTTCTTTAATCAAATGAGAAGAAAAAAAAGTGTACATGACACAAAATATATGTGTGAGTGTGTGCATACGACTACTCTTGAACAAGTTAACATCCTAGTTATATCGTTTTTGGACGAAAAGATTAGTTTAAGAGACAGGTAAAATCAAAGAATCAACTAATTGAAAAACAAGAATTTTCCACTCTCGTGTGGACCCATATCAAGTGGGAAATGGTCTTCTCCATCACTTCACCTTGAGAGTCATGAGACTGTACTTGCTGTAAAAGTGTGACAAATACACTACTATATAGTATTATTATATTTATAAATCAAATAAAATAAAAGAGTCTCATTTACACTGCATGTACGAATGTTGGTACGCACAAATATATACATGTGTATGTGTGTATATATTAGGTTCAGAAAAAACAACGCAAGTTTTTTTCCTTTGACTTTCTCTCTCATTCGCAGAGTGAAGAAAGCGAGTTTTGTCCCAGCTACCGCTATCCTTTGGAAACCAAAAGAGCTAATGAAGGAAAGGGGTGCAATTTCTCCCTTTGCGTAATTAAAAAAATGTTGGTTATGGGAATGAATACGAGAATGCTACACTGCACAGCCCATGTTTGGATGCGGGTTGATACACCTTTGATATTTTATAAAAGATTCGTTTTATCGGGACATAAATCATTAATTAATTTATTACTTTTATGTAATAATTCATAACATTTTCACATAAGTTTGTAACATCAATTGCGATATTATACATGTTATGAATGTATGTTCAACTGTTTTGAGTTTCTATGCTAATGTTATATATATATATATATATATAGAGGCCCGATCAAGTCCGGGAGTCCCGAATCCGGGACTCCACCTTCCCGATATTTTTTTGACGATCCGAACCGTCCAATGTGTTCAAAAGGTGTTTTCCAAGGTCCACGCGGGAAATCTTCAAAAAAAAATACCGGGAAGGGCTTGATCCAAGCATTTTTCCGCAAAACTGTAAATGTACATTTTTTGCGAAAAAATGCTTGGATCAAGCCCTTCCGGGTATTTTTTTTTGAAGATTTCCCGCGTGGACCTTGGAAAACACCTTTTGAACACATTGGACGGCTCGGATTTTCCAAAAACATTTTCTAAATGCTTCAAAACGCTTCAATCCGGGATTTGAGTTTCTATGCTAATGTTATATATATATATATATATATATCGGGGCGGTTCCATGGACACAACGAATAACACAACATTTGACACAATAATAATCGGAGCCCCACACTTACAATCGGACCCATTCAAGTTGTTTAAAATATGTTTGTAAGGTTATCTGTAAAAAAATCAACTCATTTGGATATCGGTAAAGGCTTGATCGGTTCATTCAAATTTATCCTGTAAAATCTGACAGTAATCAACTAAATGAACTGATCAAGCATTTATTGATATTCAAATGAGTTGATTTTTTATAGGTAATCTTAAAAACGTATTTTAAATAAATTGAACGGCTCAATGTGTTCAGAAGGTGTTTTCAAGGGTCCACGCGAGAAATCTTCAAAAAAAAAATACCGGGAAGGGCTTGATCCAAGCAATTTTGGGACGGATAGAATTTTTCCAAAACAATTGGCAACACAAAAAAAAATACCCCAAGAGCTTCAATCCGGGGGTCCGGATAAGAAGTATATATATATATATACCCCACCAAATTTTTTTTGTAAATCTTATGATTGTTACACCCAAAGTTACTACTCCCTCTGTCCGTTTTAAGTGTGTAACTTTATAATTCCAATTTATTAAAGAGACATCATCACTAGACTTTTGACATTAATTAACTATCTCCCAACTTTTATATTCACTCTCCAAAATTATCATCCACCTTTATCCATTAACTTGTTATTGTACATAGTTCTATTTATTTTTAAAATGGACATTTATTAAAGGACAACTCAAAATGGATTACTAAAGTATTAAAAAGGAACGGAGGGAGTATGCGACATATTCCTTGCATTGTTTTGCGAAACATAACATTTGTAATATAGACATTAATTCGATCATTAATATCTTTCACTTTACAAGATTAGTAGTAGTCTTAATGATGATCGAACCTTATGTGGAAGTGATATCATTAATGGTGGAAAATGAAGGCTAATAAAAGAACGGTAAAGGGAAAACCTAATGATTTAGCACAAGACCACATCATCTTTTAATTACATCCAAAGGAGAATGAATGATTTGAAATTTTGCATTATGCATTTGCTGCTTTGCATAAAGAAAACTGATCTAGAACATGTTGCTGACATTCTTAAAAATACAATAGGTAACGTGGAAATCGTTCATAGTTTTAAAAAATACAGGTGACATTTTGAAGCGGAAATTATTTTCACTTTAATTTAGTCATTTTATGGAATCGGAAACCCTATAGTGCAGGGGGTGCACTATATGCTATAGTGTGCAACCCTAGCCGTCTAAAAGTGCTCTTAATTTTCAGATTTGATAAACTATCCTATATGTATGACTAGTACCTGCTATTTGAAAACTCGACCATTGATTATAGAGATTGTAAGCTCCAAAAGGCGAGCTTTTTGTGTTAGCAATTTCATTGACAAAACACATAGTAATTCTTTGTATCCCATAATTCTTTGTATCACATAATTTCATTGACAAAACACATGTAGTTGATCAGGAAACTCTCTCCTAAGTGTAAAAATACCAAGAAACATCCAGCACAAGGTTGGAGAGAGTTTTTTTGATGGCTCTTGGAGATTATCTTACATTTATGAGTTCTTAAAGCGTATCTACAATCTCCACGTGGTATCTATTCCTTCCATATATTGATGTTTTATTTGAGAAAAGCCTAAGGAAGATTCCTAGGGCAATACAAAGTCCTTCAGTGGATTTTCGGGAGGCAAACGGAAGGATTTTGGATTCAAGGTAGCAACGGTCAAAGTATTAGGTGTGGTGAATTGGCGTTCTTTGTTTGCTTGCTTTCCGTTTGTTAGATTGGTCAAAAATTGATTGGCGGTTTGATTGTTTAAAGAGAAGGAAACACAGGAAATACATAAACTTAGGCCATCTAGGGTTTCTCAAAGACGAATGGCTCGGATGCACGTTACAGTCATGCAGTGCACCACTGCAGGATACCCAAGTCCCTCCTTTTATTCCTTTGCACTCTTTTTTCTGTTTAATTTACTTATAATTAATTACAAATTTGCCAGTGGATAAAGAAACAAGGATTAGTTGATAATTTCACACAAATAAGAACAAAGGTATGAATACATGAGTAGAAAATTGAAGAGCAAATATTATTTTTCCTTTTTCACATTGTAATTAATATTTTGGGCGGAATAAAATGACTAGACTGCATTATTGTGTATTTTTTAATTTGCATGCAGTGAGAAAATATAGTCTGCATAGCAATATTAGTCACAATGTAAACATACACATACACATATACTCTCTCTCTCTCTCTCTCTCTCTCTCTCTCTCTCTCTCTCTCTCTCTCTCTCTCTCTCTCTCTCTCTCTCTCTCTCTCTCTCTCTCTCTAAATTGTTAGTCATATACATGCATGTATATTGTGTACATTTATTTATTTTTTTGGACACACATAACACGAAATACATATATGTTTGTGGATGGTGGCATATCTTTACTTCACTCAACCGTTGCTTGGGACAGTCAATTTTCTTGGTGTCAACGAAGATAGTGATCATGATTGGGTGTGTCGTGTCTCCTTTTCTTGGTTTTCACTTTCCCATTTCCAAGTCTTTTTTCTCTTACAAAACTCAACACTTTCCACAGAATTTTCCATCATGTGTCCTCTTTGCCCTTCCTTTTTGTTTCTTTGGAGGAAATCTCGTGGAAAAGCAAATCCCCCAACCCATAATTAATCAAACAAACCAGTCCATAACCAAATCATTGCCGATTGTCAATTTGATTTTCCCTCGCCGAGTATCACGCGCTGGGATAGATCAATTTGAATCATGAATTCTATTTTCTTCGTTAAACAAAGTATGCGAGCTAGTAAGATGAGTGTAGCTGAAATGAAATTGTTGAAAACTTACGAGATAGAATTCGAAACGAAAATCTTCATGACAGGTACGAGTAGCACTGATAGAGAATAAACGAAACTTTTTATTCCTACGCTATTTCATTTCTTATATCTTGGAAATGGACTGAAGCAATTAGGAAGAGTGACATGATTACGATATAATGGAAAACGATGCATTTGACAAAACTCAATAGTAAATGCAGTAGTTTGCATATTTGAATTCTCCAAGATTCCAAACCTCGGGGGTCACTGGAGGATTCAGATAGTCGTTAACTTTAAGATTGCAAAATTAGTTGAGGTTCGTACAAGTTAGCCTAACGGAAAAAAAAAAGTAAAGGAAAAGTAATCTCACCCGATAGAGTAGTATACTACATCGATGAGACGTGGTATTACTCATATTAGTAATCGTATTCTGCATCCCATAAAATTACATTTTCTCTTTTTAATTTTTTTGAAGGAATTTTTTTTTTTGATTAATCTTAGTAAATATATTACAAAGATTAAAAGAATCTAAAGCACATTTCACCACAGCGGATTACGTACACTAGAACCAATCAAATGAACGCAGATCGAAGAATGTTGTATTGGTAATCCTGTATCAGTCAAACTGGCCTCCGTCAAGAAATATACACGTATCCAATGCTCTTATTATCATAAATTAACTTTTGCATATCATGGGCCTGTTTGGATACCTTCTTTTTATATTTCGATTTTCTCCTTTTTTTACTTTTGGATGTTTGGCAGGTTCTTTCAAAATAGATTTTAAGAGAGTGTGTTTCAATTTTTTTTTTGCATTTAGTTGGATTTTAGTTTAATTGTTATTTTAAGTTGGATCCCGTGTCTGTGTAGTGCACCTGCTTTGGGGCCCACCCTGAGTCCCGTTATTTGATTTAAATCGTTCATTTTGTTCGGCTCGTCAAGTACGCAGTCCATGTAAAAATTCAAGTTGATCGGATATCGGTAACTATGTTTTCAGACTACATTTTTTGCAAAAACGAAACATTTAAAGAAACTGTTCTAGTTGATTTTTTTCTGCAGAGCAGACGCAGATCCATAAGAGGATCGATGCATAGGGTCCTACCCAAGCTCAGTGGTATCCTACGATTCAATCCAAAATAATGAAAGCCCAGATGAAATCGGCACTTCCTGGAAACTAAATACAGGACAGTTCCAAAGAAAAAACAAAACACAAGAAAAACAACTGATAATAACCCAATAGCAATTGAGTTGCCCCACCGAGTTGCATCGTGTGACACTGAGTTACACTGAGTTAACCAAAATCAGCTGCATCTCTAGCTACAAACCAAGATCCGGAGCCGCCGCCTACGAGCACCAGAGCCATTATTCGCTGGAGGGGCCCGAGCCGCCCTAACATCACCACTGAGTCAACACAGACCCTCAAAAAGTCAAGGAAAAAATGGCCACAGAGAAGGCTGGGTGGTGCCGGAAGAAGGAGAGGCGGAAGGTTGACTTGGGCCGCAAAGGAGTCTTAGAGACCCATACCCGTCGTGGTTCTTTTGGTGTGCTCGTGTCCGAGCCTTAGTAGTATCGGTTCTTTCCATTGCTGCACTGAAATCGTGTATGTGCCATTTGGCTTGGCTCGCGGGCAGGGGCGGAGCCAGGATTTTGGTTCAGGGGGGGCAAGAATTAGACGCGTTCAGGGGGGGTGCAAGGATTTTGGTTCGGGGGGGGCAAAAAAAAAAATCAAAGGGGGTCAATTAGCAATTTTGTGAGGTATACTAGTAAAATTCCTATAGAAATTTGGGGGTCAGGGGGGTCAACTGACCCCTCTTGTCTCCATGTGGCTCCGCCCCTGCTCGCGGGCCTTTATTAATGACATGTCTTCCAGTTCAAAAAAAAAAGTTGATTTTTTTCTACAAAACTATAAGCTAAATCTTATCAACACAAATTTTTACGTGAACTCGACGAGATGAACAAAATGAATGATTTAGATCAAACAAGGGCGACTTGTTCAAAAGTCCTAGGCAAAAAATTTGTAACCCCGTTAATCCACAAAATAAGTTTATAACTTATCCAGTCCTAACGCTGCCATCTTTTTTTTTTTACCTTACCATAAAAAAGTTTGTACCCTATGAAAGTGCCAAAACAGTTTGTATCCTACGAAAGTGCCTAAAACCCTAGGGTACCCTACGAAAGTGCCTAAAACCCTAGAGTACCTATGAAAGTGCCTAAACCACTAAAACCCTATAATAGGAAAGTGCACCCTAAAACCTAAACCCTCGGGTACCCTATGAAAGTGCCTAAAATCCTAGGGTACCCTATGAAAGTGCCTAAATCACTAAAACCCTATAATAGGAAAGTGCACCATAAAACCTAAACCCTAGGGTACCCTTTGAAAGTGCCTAAATTCTATTATAAATAAATAAATAAAATCATGGACCTTAGACTTTGTAAAACTTTAACATGAACTAAATGCCCAATAAGTCCCCACTTCTGGACCCTAGAACAATTACCCGATCAAACAATGGGACCTGGGACGGACCCCAAAGCGGATGCACACTACATACTTTGGGACCCTTTAAAGTTTGTCTTGTTTTTTTTTTTTTTGCCTTTACTAATTGGTTGGAAATATTTGATTCTTTCTAATTAGCAAAAAAAAAAAAAGGGGGGGACTTTCAATATAGGGATACAGGTATTTGTTAAGCGCAAGAACAAAATAGTTTTTCTCTACATAACCCTAAAATATTGGCTTAAAACATTATTCGCACATATTATAATACATAAATCTATAATAAAGAATCAGTGGCTACATGGTAAAAATCAACTCCTAATTAATTTTGATCACATATCTCCCAAACACTAACCATGTTACAAAATACATTTTGTACATATCTCCCAAAATACTCTATCAAATTAAAAATGCATTTCTAACCATAATCCAAAAAAATCAAAAATGCAAAAATCAAAAACCAAAAAGTCAAAAATAGGACTCCCGAACACGGACTTGGGATTCCCGTAGTGAGCCAAGTTACTACATCCCCGTAGTGACCTCAATTGTGGGCTCTCTAAAATCTTCATTTGGGATCAGAACTGTTTATTTTTTCAAGAATTTTGAACACATTATGGGTTCAAAAATTTATGATCATCGGAGATTGTTAGACACACATATGAGATAAATTCGTCTTACAGTATATTCTCCAATTGATATTGTCCACCCATATAAATAGTATCCGAACCTATGGCTATCAATATTCAATTAATTCGATTTTTTACATGAATGATGTACTTAACATTCTCGAGAAATTGTACGGTTCCGATCCCAAATACAAATGATAGAGAACCCGCAATTGAGGTCACTACGAGAATATAGTGACTTGAGTCACTACGGGTACCCCAAATACCCCGAACACCCCCTATATCATTTTTTTTTTCTGATCTCAAGACTATTATTGCTCTCATCTTTGTAGTATGGGCCATGGTACTGTTATTTTCACTGGAACACTATGCACAAGAAAGCCGCATGCTCTATATCAAGTTTGACAAATTCTCTTCGATTTGATAGATTAATGGATACATCCATTTGTTTTTTCCCATTTGACTATTTTTTTTTCCTAGGGAATGAGTAATTGGTGTATTGCCAAAAAAGGATAAAAGTCTCCTTCAGCATTTGTGGCTTAAAATGAAATGATTGTCAGCGTGTCTCATGTAACACTTCATGGAAGTCACTGACATGCACAAAACTTTGAACTTGTTAAGCGTGGCTTAAACTGTTTAACTCCAAACTGTTAATTTTATCTTACATGAATCATTTTATACCATTTTCACCCATTTTGACTTGGGTGAGATATCTGTTACTATCTCCCCATTTTAACTTGTTACCTCACAACATGATCCAAAATGATATACTTAAAAGTCCAACTTCTTGTTTGTTTCTTGTCAACTTTTTTGATTTTTTTTCTCTCCTCTCTCACCTGTAATGTTTTGTTGTTATCAATGAAATATTACTTTCTTTGCTGATACAAAAAATAAAAAATAAAAAAAATTGTTACTCCCCATGTAGACACTGCCGCACTATCATGTTGGAGACTAACCACGAGACCCAAAATGCTTAAGCACAAAAAACTAATAATAACTGACATGATTATTTATATGCCCAAAATTACTCATGTAGACTTCCGATGTGAGACATCGAGTGTCACATTACTAGTATAATCTTATATTATTTGGTTACTCAGTGGCGACTCCAGAAGTTCGGGGGCATGGGGTCGTTCATAAACATCAATAGAAATCATAGAAGTAAACACTAAATCTGCAAGAGAGACACGAGAGAAAACTGACAAGGACTCCAATCGACTACCCAACAAACGGACAGAGAGAGAACGAAGGGGGTGAAGACTGATTTTTTTGGATACAACGGTTAATTGTAACGTTCTCTGACATTAAGTGGGGCCTGTGTATACGTAGGTTTCCCATGTGAGAGGAGCGTTACAAATAACCGTTATATTGAAAATTCTACATTGAAGACTAAAGAAAGAGGAGCTGCATGTATTTTAGCCATGTCATTTGTATTATGTCGGTTTAACAATAACTGGGTTACAAGAGTAGAAAATTATCTATTGTGGTGACAACATCAAATGGGTTTTAGTCCTTTCGTTTGGTATTTTCTCATAACTTTTATTAGTGTTAAAGATTAGAAAATTGTCAAGCGCGGTGTCAATATTGAATTTTAATGGGATCGATCATTGTCAAAATTTTAATATAGTAAGACTAATTGTAAAATATTTTTCTCCGTGGGGTCGCCCGACCACCCACTCATTTGCATGTAGCGTTGCCACTGTCTTGTTTCTTATATACCCAAGATCACGACTTTCGAGGTGGGTGGGGTATTACACCCTAACCGGCCCTCTTGTGTCACACTGGCATGGCAGATGCTCAGGAGTAGTGAATAACACAGATTCTTTCACTGCCATAGTAATTATCTAGAGGATTAACAATAGTACTCCAAGGACTTTTCTAAATTTACTATTCTGTCTTGACTGTTTCCTAGCTTGTTGGTGATTATATTCAAACAAAAGATAGACTTTTTTGAGTACCCCAATAGGAGTTTTTACATTTTACGTACGGCAACAAGTAATTAAAAAGTTCATCTTATCTAGAAGGTGATCAAGTTAATTACTTAATTAAAGTCCTGATTAATTGAGGCTTAACCCTTGCCATGGTTGAGATCGATGGTGGGGTTAGCTAACACATTGTGAAACAAGAAAGTCTCCCTATAATCATGATGATCAAATATACGGTTCCCCTCTCTATTACTTATTAATCCTGCCGACGGTTTCCATGATTATCTCTTTTAATCTCTTTACCATCTTTTCTTTTTTATTCTTCAAAAAAGCTAAACAACCTTGATTATCCCCACTTTCTCAAGCTATTTATGCATCTCTCTCTCTCTCTCTCTCTCTCTCTCTCTCTCTCTCTCTCTGTTTGTTTTTTTTTTTTTTTTTTTTTGGTAAAGACCATCCGGTGTCCGGTAACCACATTGGCCCCGACTAATCCAGATTCTAGCCGGGTAGGACCATAAAGGTGGCAAAGCTCTCCCAACCAAGTTTTAACACAGCTGTATTCTCAAGTCTCGAACCTGAGATCTTGGTTAACACACCCCACTTCTGGGAAATTTACGTGCTTGGTGGTCTCTCTCATATGTTTGTGTCATGTGCATAATGTTCATGTCATGAGATTACTTGAGTGCATAGGCTTTTTCTAGGGAATCCATTCAATATTCACTTGATTTTTGTTCGTACTTGTCTCTCCAATTGTGTGTCTATATATAAGCATATATGTAATTATATTACCACCATAAATATAGGAAAAGTTCACCTCAAGCTTTTCTCGTGATTAGCAGCTTATAGCATACCATTAAAAGTCCTACACGACATATCACATTGTTTACTACCTCCAACTTGTTTTTCTGTTCAGCAGTGCTACATATCTAAAAAAATACATCCATAATTTAATTACCCAGAATTTGAATTCAATAGCCAAGATTGAATCTGAGCCACTGATTTCAATCTAGGCCACTAATTTCAAACTCTGGGAGTGAAATAAATGTTAATATGTTACAGTCCCTTCAATTGGACATGGACATAGACATGACTGAACCACATAGTTCTTAATCGATCCATCCCACTCATACTGATTTTGACATTTAGTGAGTTGGTAATCTAATGATAATGTCTTGTGAAAATGATCTTTTAGAACTTCAATAAAAAACTTACAGCTCATAACCCCAACAATCTGCAACTTTTTTTAATAAACCCCTGAAAAATAACTAAACCCCTCCTCTCAATTTGTATGCATGAAGTTTCCTAGCAACTTCGATTCCTGCCTCCGACATGGCTCCTGTGAAATATTCCACGTGTACCGAATAATATTCGGTAGGTCAGCATAAACTTCATATAATTTACAGCTTTCAATTTTTCGTAAATTTACGTGATCATAAAAATATAGCTTGAAGTTGGTCAGGATTTTAATCAAGGGAAGATGACCAGCAAATTGAGGTTCTCTTGAATATTAATTTGCACCCACTAAATGAAATTAATTTTTTGTACACTCAATGGACCCGTTAATTGATGATTTGATGTGATTGGTGCATCCACTAGTACTCAAATCATAAAAAATTTCGGGAATATCATGTGACTTTATTCATGTGAGACAAACAAATTTAACATGTGACACGTGACGACACACTTTTTTTACGTCAAAGTGAGACAAGCGGTAACCGGACCGGCCGATAGTAAAATTTGCGATTTTTCTAAGTGTTTGTGCCACGTGGTGCTCCGAAATTACCCTCTAAGTTTTCCTATATATAGTAGTACTAAATCAGCAGTAAATATACAAAATTCCTGTAATTTATAATCACGCATGGTTTCTTTAATCAGCAATGTACAATGAATGTTCATGAGGGATAACTTGAGTTACAAGATTATATATATATATACATTTCATGTGGCGTATTGGATATGGCATTTGTTTTTTTTTAACACTTTTTCTGCTTACTTGTCTAACTGAATTAACTAATTAAATGGTACTCCACCTGACAGTGATATAACAAAACCAGCATTTAATTTGTCCTTATTGTGCTGAACAAGCGTGCCTGTTTTTCTTCTCCCTCCACAATTGTACGGATGGCGTGCATGGTACCTGGCCTCTCACAACAGATGTCCGAGTCAGTCTACGCGCACCTCGATTATTTCTCCCTCTAATTCAGTTAAAAATAGGTTATCCGTGCCGAGGATATGATATTAACAAGAGATTTTTTTTTTTTTTGGCGTCTGACTCCAAGAGATTGTCAATTTTCGAATTCAGGATATTTTGATTTACACAGTTTAAATTTATTCCTGTTGTCACTTGAGCTAACCCTTGAGATTTATAATATGGATATTTATTACTGCGATTAATCTACACACAAGTGATGAGGTTTGCAAGTGTGTCACTAACGTTTTTTGTTTATTTGTGTTGTCCTTATCTTTAGGTTAAAAAGAGAAATGATTTTCCCACTCTGTTTTGATCGCCTCGTACTAACCTTCTTCTTCTTTTTTTGAGAAAGTGTTTGAAACATGAAAGGAAAACATGAAAATAAACATGAAAACACATCTACTGGATGAGATTCGTCTGGTACACTGTTTGAATAGTGTACCGGACGGATCTAGTCCGATGGATGCGTTTTCATGTTCATTTTTATGTTTTCTTTTCATGTATTGTACTAGGGCTCTTTTTTTTTTCCCTATTTAGAGAAGTATTAGACGGACTTCTTCCTTTATATCGGCTTTACTTCTTAAATCATTTTCACATGGGGAAAAAAAAAATCGATTTTGATATGTTACATGAATAAAACAAGAAAATCATGTAAAACTATAAAAGATGAGTCCAAAAATCATTTTAATTAACAAATGCTTGTTCAAACCGGGAAGCGATTTACCATGTAAATTAAAAAATATACACTATTAATATTATATAGGTATAGTACTATAGTCCATGGGATTGGATAAAGGGAATGGCACTTTACCATAAAAATATAAATATCATCCTAGGCCAATCAAGTTTCGACACGTGTAGATTTCTTGCGGTTTTTTATCAAATCAGCTGGCAATCAAAGTATTTTTAATTAGAGAGAGATGATCATGTCTTGTGAAAATGATTAAATTTTGATTTCAAGCAAATAAATTACAGCTCATGGCCCCAATATATGTAGGTTGCCATGCACGAATTGCATGGCGTACGGCCCTTTGAGAGCTATACAAAATTTTGAACTTGGTTTTTTTTTAAATATACAGTCATCATATATATATAATTAAGAAAGACAACTGTAGATTGTGGGGTTTACAAGTCTTGCAAGATCAACTCGATCCATTTATTTAATGTAGAAAACAAAAGGATATTGTCTGAATCCAACAACGTGAGAGAGAGAGTATTTTAGGAGGTGAAGTGTGCAAGTGAATTTTGAAATTTGATCACGGTTACAAAAAGATATATATCCCTCTCCCAGCTGGTTCAAAAACTACACTAAAACTTTATAGATTTTCGTATTTTGGGCCATGGGTTTAGGCTCCGATAAATTATCCGGGCGGTGGTCAGCTTGGGACGTTACATTATTTGTGGAAATATCTCTAGACGAGACTAGTTAATGGGCTAGTTAACCTCAGTGTCGGGTCATTGAGCCACATATTTTTATGGAACCTAAGGATATGTACAGTACTATGCTGTATTAAAGCTAAATTGGGATTTATTTGGAACCTAGGGAAAATAAAGAAAATGGAAGGAAATTTATTTTCTTTTGAAGAAAATAACAATACAAAGAATTAAGCACATTATATTTTCCTTAAAGTTTTCCTTTTCTTTTCCTCAAGTTCCAAACAGGCCGTTAGTCTGACAAGGATATTCCTTTTATATGAGGGGAGCACTTGATACTCGAAGAACAGTGATGCATACACACCCTCTCTACCACACCCCCTCTCACATGTGAGAGGACCCACCCCACATGCGAGAGGGGGTGTGGCAGAGTGTGGTAGAGATGGTGTGTCTTTTTGATACTCGAATATGCAACATTTTCCCTCTTTGTCCTTTTTGTGAATCTAAAAGGGAGTTATTGACCATATTTCATGCCAATGGCCCCTCACTTGTTATGTTTGTGCTAAAGGTGATCTTTCAACGAGTTCCCTCATAAAAAGGAACTTGTTGGGCTCATGGTTGTGTAGCAACGCTTAAGATTACCGGTTCAAATTCTACGAAAATGAATTTGATAGTACATATTGTAGTCGGGTGGGAATCGTGGGAGAAAATTCGTGGTAAAAAGTAAGTACTTCTATCAGTATGACAAAAGAAGTGTCTTTTAACCCCGTCTAGTTGTACTCCTCGACTTTCAAACGAGAGGTCTAGGGTTTAAATTTGTGAAGAGACGTTGAAACCCTCTTTGATTGTTAACCTCCTAGTTTACCCACTAAAACCCCATATGATGTTATGTTCTTACCAACTTGGTGGATGAGGATAAACAACGACTTTGGCAAAAAAGAGATTGAATTTGGGCCAATTGAAGTGGCTGAATAGACTTTCGGCCCTAATTGTCTAGTCTAGTATTAATTGGGCTCGGTTGGATTTCTCTAGCCCACATTTGGTTCGTCTAGGCTCTACTGCTCTAGCCCATCCACATGCCTAAACTGGAATACCGTGCAGTGCAGACCCTGTGGTGCGTATCCAATGCTATATGGACGGTTTGGATGTGCACACAAGGTGCAAACGAGCCGAGTCGAGCCGAGCTTCGTACTGTTTGAGCTTGAGCTCGAGCTCGGCTCGGTCATAAACGAGCCGACCCCTTATCGAGTCGAGTCAGGGTAATTTACTTAACGAGCCCCTTAAACGAGCCGAGCCTATGCAATCGAGCCAAGCCGAGCCGAGCTTTAACGTGCTCGTTAACTAAACGAGCTTGAAGATGGAGCTCGAGCTCGGCTCGTTACTTATCGAACCGAGACGAGCCTTAACGAGCCGAGCCACGAGCTGCTCACGAGCAACCTATGCACACTATAGGGAT
Source organism: Vaccinium myrtillus (assembly GCA_016920895.1). Taxonomy (NCBI): domain Eukaryota; kingdom Viridiplantae; phylum Streptophyta; class Magnoliopsida; order Ericales; family Ericaceae; genus Vaccinium; species Vaccinium myrtillus. The sequence continues at coordinate 16,133,708 of CM029275.1, read as the reverse complement.
CGGCCTGAACTGGGATTTCGAACATCTTTCTCTTATGTAGTGCACAGAATCCTATCTTCCCTTATCTCTAAAAAAACTCCATTGGTGGAGAGAGAGGGAGAGAGATGAGCACACTGCCATTTTCTCTTGGGTCTTACACTCCCAGAAAGCTCATAGTCACCAGCAACCTCCACACACCAGAAGAAACTCCATCATCCTCATCATCTCTGAAATTCTCAAGCCATGTTAACAATGAAACAACCACTTCTCCTCCTGCCCTCCTGAAACTGAGTGAAAACCCAGTTGTTGTATTCAAAAGAAGAGAAGCAATTGGTGTTGGGTTATGTTCTGGGATTCTTGGTGTTATTTTGCAGCAATCACAGGTCTCACCAGCAGAAGCAGGTGAAGCCAGTGCTCCATGTGAGCTAACTCAATCTCCTTCTGGGCTTGCCTATTGTGATAAAGTTGTTGGGTATGGACCTGAGGCTGTCAAAGGACAGTTGATTAAGGTAACCCCAATCAATCTTCCCTTTTTGGGTTGGATTAAGCATATACAACATTATAGTATAGAGTAATTGTAAAGAATGCAATGAAAAAGTTACTAATTGATAAGAAAATCAAGCCAAAAGGGTGCCTAGCTTAGTATAAAAGTGAATGGTAGATTGGGTAGAAACTTGGCATTTGACATTATTTGTATAAAATGCCTGCCCTAAAATTAACCTATAGCCAATTTTGCGTGCATGCGTATTCCTTTCCGTTGTTGAATCCCCTGAGAATTTTTAGAGAGTGTGATGATCAATAACCGAAAATGGACTGTAACGCGTGTACAGATAAAATTGGGTACAAAAGATTTGAGCTCTCAAGTTTTATACCCATGACCTCAAATTGTAGGCCAAGTTTCGGACTTTGAACTAGTACTCATCAGCCCTGGATTACCCTCTTACCCTCTGCTAAAAAAGAAGAAGATAAAAGCGTGTCAAAAGGATGGCCTGAACTAACCCAAAGTGGATGCATGCTACAGCAACTGTTTCAATCTGCCATGAGTGCCAACATGTTTAAGCAGTTTAGGAGGATTTGAAGGCCAAATAGAAAGAAAAAATTACATGCCAACAATAATGGACATTGACTTGGTTGCCTAGTAGTAAAAGTTTAGCCCTAAAGTTTTAGTTCTTTGACTGAGAAAAGGATGGTCTGTGTTTGTTGACTCTAAGCTACAGATTGATATCATTCACATAAACTACATATATCTTTGAGTTATGATTAATATTAGTAACATGACTGAATAATGACCGATCACTGTAGGCGCATTATGTGGGGAAATTGGAGAATGGGAAGGTCTTTGACAGCAGCTACAATCGCGGAAAGCCTCTTACTTTTCGCATTGGAGTTGGGGAGGTATGTGCACCTTTACACTTGCATATACAGGTCTTATTTTCTAGGTTGCAACTCGTATGCCCATGGACCTATACTCCGTAAAGTTGCAACATTGGCAAACCTAAAGATAACCAAGACCAGATAAACACCGATGGAAGCTAAGTAATTCAGAGAGTGCTTGTCAATAAACAAAATGATCTACTAACTCAAAATATAGTGAAAATGGAGTATTTTAACGACGATATCAGTTCTTTTTATTGCGATGTCCGGCTAAAGTTTCTGTTTATATCATCCTGGTGTAGATAAGGAATGTCTGCCTCCCTTTTTTAATCAGAAAGAAACTTTAGATTACCAACCAAATTCTTTCTTCCTGCGTTAAGGCTTTGTCTCTTTATTTAGAGTTGTATTTGTAAAAGTTGAACTTATTATAGTGCTTATGAAAGACACATTTTTGGATTTTCTTATTATTTCAATTGTCTAGATTGCCTTGTAACTGTCATGAACCTATCGCTAGTGATTTAAAAAAAAGGGACAAAAAATAAGTTGGTAATCTAAACAACATCCCTAGAATCATGTTCTATCACTTCCAATCGCTGATTTTATTTTCTGGGTAAATATTCCGGGTACGTAGCACTGCTATTTTTTTTTGGTAAATGTCATATTATTATACCAAAAACACAAGAAAACAACAAGGCTCAGCCCTTGAACAGGACACAATCAACTGCGCCCAAGAAGAAAGAAAACAAAGAGATACATCATACAACAATCAATCAATACGCTGTAAGCAAACACCAGACAAGCCCCACTCTGCAACAATCCGCTGATTATCCACCGAATTAGGAAAATTTCTCCTAGATGTCATGGCTAGTCGAATTTCAACTTCCATGTCCCTCCACAAAGCTTGCACATCCTTTCTAGATCCCGTAAAAATACGGTTATTCCTCTCTCCCCAAAGAAGGTAGATAGCTGCAGCAAAAGCCAACCGAAAAACCAAAGATTTGAGGGACTTACCCTTGCATTTGGGAATGGCCCAATCCACTTCACTTCCCAACCCAGCAGGGTATCTAGAAGAACCCCACTTCCCCAAAAACTGTTTCCAAAGCCAATTAGAGTATGAACACTCAAAAAAGAGATGAGCATGAGTCTCCACACCATTTACACAAAGCACACATTCAGTAGACTGCACTACTCCCCAATTAAACAGCCTATCCTTCGTAGATAACCGCCCATGGAAGGCCATCCATTGAATAAGGGCCCATCGAGGGACATTATGAGAGAACCAAACTAAGTGAGCCCATGGGACAGCGGGACATTATGAGAGAACCAAACTAAGTGAGCAAACACTAGACAACACTGCTATTTTGTTGGCTGCTTAAGTTAAAAGCTTCAAAAACAACCAAGATTGATACTTGTTGCATGACCTATACACTCACAGGTTATAAAAGGTTGGGATCAGGGTATTCTAGGCGGGGATGGAGTTCCTCCCATGCTTGCTGGTATGAAGATCTATCTTTAAACATTCCTATCTTCCTTTTTAACTAAATACAATCCATTTGAAGCACCAATGATTTGTTCTTCCACTTCAATAGGAGGAAAACGTTCGTTAAAGCTTCCTCCAGAACTCGGGTATGGGGTTAGAGGAGCTGGATGTAGAGGAGGTGCGCTATCCTGCAAAAGGAATCCAACTTCTTTTAAACGTTTCTTTGATGTTATATTTTCTCGTGCGGGCTAACTTGGCATGGTATTCATATGTAGGTTCATGCATTATTCCTCCAGATTCGGTTCTGCTCTTCGATGTGGAGTTCATTGGCAAGGGATGACTAGTAGTATTTTTTGGCCTTTCTAAGCCAGAATCAAAAGAAGAGAAGAAAAGAAGTCTTAGTTGTTCTCTTCTTCTTCTGTTCTTCGGGAAACTTTTGTAAAGCTGTTTTTTTTTTTTCTTTTGGCGAGAATATCACATTGTAGTACACATGATCAAATTAAATGAAATCAGATTCTTATAAATTTATCTCCTATAACATTGTTCTAGCTATTTTGAGATTCAAGTGCAATTTAGTTGATGAGCTCATAGCCTACTCTGTTACTTCAGCTGCAGCTTCCTATTTTTTCTTATTTTCAAGTCCTCGTTCTTGCGGACTGGACAAACAATTTGGACGGAGGGAGACTGGGATTACTACATTATTGTACAGAGTAATTGTAAAGAATGCAATGAAAAAGGTCATTGATAAAGAAAATGAAGCCAAAAGGGTGCCTAGCTTAGTTATTTATCATTATTTGGTTTCTGTGAATGGTAGACTGGGCTTAAACTTGGCATTTTATACATTATTTGTATAAAATGCATGCCCTAAAATTAACCTCTCAAATCTCTATAGCCAATTTTGCGTGCACACGTATTCCTTTCCGTTGTTGAATCACGTGAGAATTTTGAGAGAGTGTGGTGATCCAATAGCCGAAAATGGACTGGAATGCGTGTACAGATAAAATTGGGGACAAAAGATTTGAGCTCTCAAGTTATATACCCATGACCTCAAATTGTAGGCCGGCCTTTGAACTAGTACTCATTGGCCCTTTGTAAGCAAAATCAGAATAGTGAGATAAAGTGTGTAAGCGATTAGCCTCTGCTAAAAAAAATCGATAAAAGCGTGTCAAAAGGCTAGGATGGCCTGAACTACCCCAAAGAGGATGCATGCTACAGCAACTGTTTCAATATGCCATGAGTGCCAACATGTTTTAATTAACCAGTTTAGAAGGATTTGAAGGCCAAATAGAAAGAAAAAGGTACATGCCAGCATTATGGACATTGACTTAGTTGGTTGCCTAGTAGTAAAAGTTTAGCCCTAAAGTTTTAGTTCTTTGACTGACAAAAGGATGGTTTGTGTTTGTTGACTGTAAGCTACAGATTGACATCATTCACATAAACTACATATATCTTTGAGGTATGATTAATATTAGTAACATGACTGAATGATGACACATCGCTGTAGACGCATTATTTGGGGAAATTGGAGAATGGGAAGGTCTTTGACAGCAGCTACAATCGCGGAAAGCCTCTTACTTTTCGCGTTGGAGTTGGGGAGGTATGTGCACCTTTACACTTGCATTTACAGGTCTTACTTTCTAGGTTGCAACTCGTATGCCCATGGACCTATACTCCGTAAAGTTGGAACATTGGCAAAACCAAAGATACCCAAGACCAGATAAACACCGGTGGAAGCTAAGTAATTCAGAGAGTGCCTGTCAATAAACAAAATGATCTACTAACACAAAATATAGTGAAAATGGAGTATTCTAATTAACGACGATATCAGTTCTTTCTATTGCGATGTCTGGCTAAAGTTTCTGTTTATATCATCATGGTTTAGATAAGGAATGTCTGCCTCCCTTTTTTAGTCAGAAAGAAATTTAGATTACCAAGTTCTTTCTTCCTGTTAAGGCTTTGTCTCTTTATTTAGAGTTGTATTGTAAAAGTTGAACTTATTATACTGCTTGTGAAAGACACATATTTGGATTTTCTTATTATTTCAATTGTCTAGATTGACTTATAACTGTCATGAACCTACAGCTAGTGATTACCGAAAAAAGAAAAAAAACCAAGTTGGTATAATCTAAAGAACATCTCTAGAATCATGTTGTATCACTTCCAATGTGGAGCACCAAAAGAGTTTTGTTGGCTGCTTAAGTTAAAAGCTTCAAAAACAACCAAGATTGATACTTGTTTCATGATCTATACACTCACAGGTTATAAAAGGTTGGGATCAGGGTATTCTAGGTGGGGATGGAGTTCCTCCCATGCTTGCTGGTATGAAGATCTATCTTTGAACATTCCCATTTTCCTTTTTAACTTTATGCAATCCATTTGAAGCACCAATGATTTGTTCTTCCACTTCAATAGGAGGAAAACGTTCGTTAAAGCTTCCTCCAGAACTCGGGTATGGGATTAGAGGAGCTGGGTGTAGAGGAGGTGCGCTATCCTGCAAAAGGAAACCAGCTTCTTTTAAACGTTTCTTTGATGTTATATTTTCTCGTACGGGCTAACTTGGCATATGGTATTCATTTTTAGGTTCATGCATTATTCCTCCAGATTCAGTTCTGCTCTTCGATGTGGAGTTCATTGGCAAGGGATGACTAGTAAAGCCGTGTTTTTTTTTTGGGCGACGATATCACATTGTAGTACATATAATCAAATGAAAGTAAATCAGATCCTTATAAATTTATCTCTTATAACATTGTTCTAGCTAGTTTGAGATTCAAGAGCAATAAAAGTTGATGAGCTTCTCAGCCTGATCTGTTACTTCAGCTGCAGCTTCCTACTCCTTTTGGAGAAAATTTCCTCTATTTCACAAGTACTCAACCGTGCATGATCAAATATTCTGCAAAATGTGGACATAAATAGATGACAAAAGTGGTTGGAGAAACACAATCCAAAATCAAAAGAAAGTAAAAATAAAATGACGTTCAATTTACTTGGTGACCGTTTTCAACATGAAGCCGTGAGCAAATCAATTCTGGAACCATCAATTAATCCATCTCATTTTATTGAACTTTCACATCTGAATGATAGGCTTCACTTTATTTACTGCGAATTTTTTTTTTATCGGCACTTTTGATGTACTGTGAGTTTTTTCACTGCATAAGCGCAATGATGTTGCACGAGTACATTGAAATTTTTTCTGATCATGATTCATAAAGGGCAAGAGTTGTGATAGGAAATTTTTTACGAATTTGACAGTACGATGAATAAACCTATGCAACATGGGGACAACACAATCCTCATCGATCGTTTAGTATGTGTGCTTTTGTTTTTTCTCTCTTTGTCGTTTACTCTCTTTCTTCCTCTTTCTCATCTTTTTTTTTTTTGCGTTTTCTTTCAACGGACTAGCAATAAGAGATTGAAATTTTCACTGCACCACTTGCTTGGTGAAAAGTCTATTCTTGCCTCTATTTGACAATACAAACTCGAATGTGACTTTAAACCATTTAGTAGTATTAATTTTATTTGGGCAAGAGTCGTGATAGGAAATTTTTTATTTGACAGTACGATGAATAAAGCTATGAAACATGGGGACAACACAATCCTCGTCGTTTAGTATGTATGCTTTTGTTTTTTTTCTCTGTCGTTTACTCTCTTTTTTCCTCTTTCTCATCTAATTAATTTTTTTTTTTTGTATTTGTTCTTTCAACGGACTAGCAATAAGAGATTGAGATTCTCTCTGCATAACTTGCTTGCTGAAAAGTCTATTCTGGCCTCTATTTGACAATACAAACTCGAACGTGACTTTAAACCAAGTACAGTATTAATTTTACTTGGACTTGATTGAAACCATCTCAAAAGTTTAGGGATCAAGTAGATAGATTCAAAAGTTTATGGACGACATAAGCACATTTGGGATAGTATAGGGCATAAAACTGAAAATAATCCAATAGAAAAACCCTCCAATCGTCTAAACAAAACCCTAGCGCCCCCAGTGACAAAATACCCCGCTGTTGCAGCTCACAGAGAGAGAGAGAGAGAGAGAGAGAGAGATGGCGAAGTCTTTGAGGTCGAAGAGAGAGAAGAGGCTGAAGGCCATAAGGAGAGATATTGTGAAACCCTTATACGACAAGAAGGACGAAGCTAAGCTCGCCGCTCAAGAAGCCGCCCTTGCTGCCCCAAAGCTCCCAGTACGTGTCCACAAATCTGCCATGGAATTGATCGAACCCGATTCCGCCGCCGCCGCCACTACCTCTTCCACCGGCGGTAACATGGGTGCGTACTTCCTTTGCCTTAATTTCTTTCTTGTCGATTCATGACATATAAATACTCGTACCCATTTCTGTTAATTATTAGCAGTAAATTGTCTACTAAGGTGTGTCTATACCATGGTAATGTTTCACCACGGAGTCCTATGACCAATTGTAATTGGTTGTTTTGCTGATAAGAAAAAGACCGACGGTTTGGTAATTTGGGCCATAGAAGCGGTAGTTGTGCTTATTTAGTTAAGTTTTTGTTGTTAATTCATGTTTTTCCATCTGGGTTCTTTCATACTTCTAGGGCCCTGTTGTTTGACAGCAGCTATATAGCAGACACTTCAATGTGCTGAATAGGCATAACAAAGCTACCTGAAAAAAGGCAAGGTGCACCTTAGATTGAAATCGACGAATTGCGTTTTTCCAGAGAGATTTTTTTTATAAGATTCTCCATTTGTAATTAAAAAATAGAAAGAATATAAATAAAGGCACATACGCAGGAAGGGGGCCCCACTACTTCTTCATCCGCGGGGCGGGGGGGGAGAGAGACTAGCCTCAGACACTTCAATGCAGGTTATGCGCCAGATGGAACACTTCGTAGTTTATGGCATGATGGAGGATGGTTTAGTGGTTAGAAAGACACAAATGATGGAATGCTTTTCCCTCTGAATACTTTGTGAATGATGTAATGATTACTCTAATGTAAGGAATATGTGGTCTTACAAGCAGATCCCTGCCTTTTTTTCTTTCTTGTCGATTGCAATTAGCAGACACCCTTGGGCAATATTTTTGAGTTTTAAGCTTCTTGTTTCTCTTGTTGTGCTGTGTCACAGTAGAAATGTATAAATTGAGTTTTAAGCTTCTTTCTTCCTGTTAAAAAAAAAAAAGGAGTTTGGGCTCTGCTTATGCAACTGTACATAAATACGTTACTAACCAACAAATGCAAGCATCCATGTGTTACCTCCTAAAATGATTTAGTATTACTGTGAGACACATGAAGGTAGTCAACTAAAGCCACAAAGGATAGGATTCCTTGGTCTCTCTCTTTTTTGCTGAATAGGTTTTGTCCTTGTTTAGGTGGGTCAAATGTGTCGTACTTTACAGCCCAATTGGTGGGCATGTGTATCAATCAACATGACTGCTCCTCCCTTTTATTTGCGCCAATATAGTCTAAGGTCGAATAAAATCTGAAAGCTATTTATCCTGGGCTGCGTGCCTCTGTTTTTGTTTGTTCATCTACTTTAACGTCTTAATCTTCGTTTACTTTGTATTTATTAATCAGGTGTTTCTGTTTAACTTGGCAACTTAACATACCTTGTGGAAATCTTTGTTGACTTTTGAATCGCTCTGTGGTTTAAGACTTTATATGGATTGTTATTTACCCTTCCTTTTGAACAGATGTGGCGATGGCTGAGGATGGTCAGATCAGGCAGTCCTTAAAACCTGTGAGTAAAATAGGAAAGAGGATGAAAAAGAAAATCAAGATGGCTAAAAGGAATTATCGTGGGAAGGGCAAGATCAGGAGGAAGCACAATGTTTAAACAGGCAGAACGATTCCTGGCATTGGCTTATCGTCTGTCCTGCAGCTATAAGCTTGGTTTTGCATAGCAACCTACAATATGTATACCTGCTGATAGCAACATTTTTGTTACCATTCTTGGTCTAGTTCTGTTACTGCTTCTGTTATGTCAGTTATGCGTTCCTTGGTCTCTTTCTTAGGCTTTTTAAATTGCAGAGTTGCCATTTGGGCTTAGCGGTTTAGGTTTATGGTTGAAAACTGTGGTATGTGCTTCTCTAGTGCTAGTACATCTCTTGTACTCTTTCCTTTTATCCAATGAAGTTGTTATATTTGATCCACAGCTTATTGGTGTATTTTATTTGAGTAAAAGCACATGAAGCACTGGCAAACTCAGATTTTCTAAAAACAGAAAAGGTATGGTATGTACTAATCAATTCATACCATTTCACAATCCCTGTAGAAATAGTAATTGAAAGGGCTGAATGCATTTCTTTTCTTATCGTATTGATTTTATATTTTTATATTTGTTATGTATTATAAAAAAAAATTTGCTGATTACAAAAAATAAATTTATACTCCTTTAGCAAAAAAAAAAAAGGAAAAAAAAAAACAAAGATGTGAATGGTTGAGGCAGGGAAGAAGAAAATTGCTGTGTCACATAATTGTTTCTTCACTGCCACTCTCAAACCCCCTTTTTTAATCTTCCTTTGTGCACATACACCTCTTCTGCAGCCTCTTTACGAGCAATATTAAGCCTTCATTTGATCTGCTGCTGCTTCAATACCAGCAGCCCCCGTACAATAGCTGTTTCGGATAATCTGTTTGCAACACCTGTAACCCCATCGGCAATCCTTCCACCACGAACCCCAAACACTGGTGTGGTTGTTGATATGAAAATCTTCCTCATATTTACTCCTGGGAAGGGCTTGCTCCTGGCCCTTTATTATCCTGCCACCGCGATCATACTCAACTTCTCTCTCACTTTGTCCCAATAAAAGCTCCCTTGGAAGTTGTTCTTCTGTAGCTGCATTGCCATATTTCTCCATAATACTGTCATTCGCTTCGGATTTCAGCTTCTCCTTGTTGACCTTGTAATTCTTATAAAGCAACTCTGCTTGGGATGGAGCTGCTTGCATGTGAACATCATGCCCCTTGTCAAATGCCTCCCAAGCATGAATGTTGAGCTGCTTGAACTCCAGAGCTTGACCACTTACTCTATTTCGATTATCCCCTGCATAAAATTTCTCGTTCGGATCCATATCCGGAAGAGGATCCTCACGCATGGACCGGGTTTTTGGATCGTAGTGAGCAGAGTTAACATCAAGATTAAGAAGGTATTTCGCCGTGTCCTCTCTGATACGCAGGTTCCTGACAGTTCCTGTACTCCCACCACCTGTTGTACGCACACGCTTTTCAACCTTTGCAAAGTCCATCTGTTTGCTCTCTTCAACCTTGGCTTCATCCACCTTCAGATCATCTGCATTGTCGTCCTCATCACCAACACCATCCTCCCCAATTCGGTTACCGTTTTTCTCCTCTAATTTCTTAAGCTGTTGCTCTTTCAAGTACTTCTTTCTTGATTCATCCCTCGCTTCGTATCTCTCGATAACATAGACATAGCAAGCAGCATCGTAGCCATTCCAACGGTCCCGTTTGCCATCATAATCAAGCTCAAACGTCTCTATCTTCTCATCCGGTGCAATGTTTTTGTGCGTCCATTTAGCTCCCACTTTGCGCGGCCTATCGATGCACGACTTCGCATCATGTGTCATCGCTCCACAGTTTTCACAAGCACCTTTCCTGTAATTGTCAGCCTGATAAATCCTTGCACCTCTCTCATACCAAGATTTTGTATAGTTTGGATCTGACTTCCATTTTCTTTGATGTTTTAAACTCGGTCTTTCTGCATTAAGATACCAAGGTGCAGAAGACATATATTGTGGAATATGGGGATTGATTTCTTTTCCGTCTTCATCGACCTCGGCTGGAGCAAGACCTGCTTTACGTGCTTCTTCCAATTCCATCTGTTTTCTATGGTCCTCCCTAGATTTGAATGCCACTGATGCAGTCGCCATGTTTCGGCTTGAAGATTGAAAACCTCAGCGTTGCCGAATCGACTGAGACTCTGAGAGAGGGAGGGAGACAACTAAGAGTGAGAGAGAGTGAGAGAGAGAGAGAGAGAGAGAGTGTGTGTGTGTGTGTGTGTGTGGGGGGTTAGCGTTGTTCTCTTTCTACTTTCATTGATGTGAATAAAACATATCCTATCATGCCTTTATATAGGCTACAGGAGACTTGGTGACTAAGAAACATAAACCAATTAGGACTTGGTGAATAAGAAACATAACCCAATTAGGAAACAAGCATAATAAGAAAACCTAGCCCGATTAGGAAACATGAATAATAGCATAGAAACCAGGGTAACATAATACTGTATTATTTTTTCCCGGGATGCGTGCCTCTGTTTTTGTTTGTTCATCTACTTTAACGTCGGGTGTGTTTGGAAATTGAGGAAAGTGAGAGAAAGAAAAGGAAAGTTGAAATTTTTCCCTCCTCTTGTTTGGTTTGGAGAGAGAGAAGAGAGAGAATAAAAAATCTAACTATGGTGAATAGTGAAAATTTTCTCCCACTTTTCTCTCACTTTCCTCTCATTTTATTTTCCCTCACTTTCGGCTTTCCCTTCTTTTCCACAAGTTCCAAACGCAAAAATTAATCTTCGTTTACTCTGTATGCATTAATCAGGTGTTTCTGTTTGACTTGGCAACTTAACATACCTGCGAGTAAAATAGGAAAGAGGATGAGAAAGAAAATCAAGATGGCTAAAAGGAATTATCGTTGTAAGGGCAAGATCAGGAAAAAGCACAATTTTTAAACGGGTCGAAAAATTGCTCGCAATGGCTTATCGTCTGTCCTCTAGCTATAAGCTTTGGTTTTGGCAGGGCCTAGATTCGAGGGGCCGTGCATCGCGAAATGAGGGACTCTGCTGAGCTCAAGGCCCTGCTGAGCATATCTCGGCCGTCTAAATGTGTTTTGGTGCTCGACCGTCCAAATGTGTTTTGGATGACCAAGATTTCTTTTTCCATGGTACTAATTTATATTTTGATCTTTGCGATATAAAAAAAAAATGCCGATATAAAATAGATTTATACTTCTTTAGCAAAAAATGGAAAAAAGCAAAGACGTGAATCGTCGAGGCAGGGAGGGTAAAAACATCCAAATTTAAGTTTACCTTGTTTCATTGTAGTGTCTGGATTATGAACTTTTGTTGACATTTTGAAGGGTAGTGCTTACGACCTTGCCTTTTATTCTTTTAGGCTTAGCCCGAAGCGTAGGATTATGTCGTCGATTGCATAATAACTTGGAATTCGAGGTTGAACCAATGCAAAACCCCCAGATTTTCCATATTTGTTTTTGCTTTTCCTTGCCGTTGGTCCTTCATTGACCTTCCAAAGCTCCTCAAATTGACTTTTAATCCCCGGCCGGTGATACTCATTATGACTCAAGGCCTTGCGTACTCTTTGGAGTTCAATGAATACTTTTGGATACTCCTTAACCTCAAATTACCTGAAACTCACAAAAACGTACCTTGCGTGTGAAAAAAAACAAGGGAATGTCATTAAATTAGAACACTAGCTTCTTCTTCTTCTTCTTCTTCTTTTTTTAAAATTTTTTATCTCAAGGAATAAATCTCTTAATTTAAGAATTCATGATGTAAACACATTCTTCTATAAAAGTAAAAATGATTTTTCTGCTTCAAATAGATTGTACATTTATGTGTACAAAATTAAACCAAATTATTACATTACTAAGGGGTTCTGAGGTTCTTTTGATGAAACGCTCAAAAAACAAAAAGCAAATAACAAATGAAAACTCGTCTTAAACTAGCAAGTCGGTTTGTGAAAAAAGATTGTGGAAAGAAAGATTTTAGTGATTCAATAAGAAAACCTAGCCTAATTAGGAAACATGAATAAAAACATAGAAAACAGGGCAACATAATATTTCCTAATATTATTCTAACATATCAAGGAAAGAGAATTGACAAGAGACTTGGTGTCTAAGAAACATAAACCAATTAGGAAACAAACATAATAAGAAAACCTAGCCTAATTAGGAAACATGAATAATAACATAAAAAAACCAGGGTAACATAATATTTCCTAATATTATTTTTACATCCCCTCAAACTCAAATAAGTCTACCAACTTAAGTTTGAAAAAGAAACCAGGAGACAGAGCAAGAAATCAGAAGCCAAGAGAGAAAACTAGAAAAAAATAGGAGCTAGAGAAGCAGGGACGGTAGACATCCAGCATGAAAGTTGAAAGAGCGAGCCAATTAAATGGTATGAGTGCCCAGTGGATGGCGGCAAGGCTTGGCCGCCCACCGGATAGCGAGTATTCCACAGGGTAATACCCAAAAAATTAAGGGTATTTTTGAAAATTTGAAGCTTTTCACATATTCTTAATAAATTGAAATTTCCGATAATTTGGGACAAATAAATTGAGACGGGAGTATCAATATTCAATGTAGAATGCCACAAAACAGCCCACTATCGATAATTTGGGACGAATAAATTGAGACAGAGAGACTATCAATATTCGATGGATAATGCTACAAACGGCCCACTAGCTGTCATTAATATTTAAAAAATGTATTAAAACATGTAAAAAAAAATATAGAAGCGTGTGAAAATATATTGGAAAGTACAAAAATGCATTGAAGTATGTGTTTGTTTCCTCTTTTTCCTCCGAGCTATGAAGAGAAGGCCCATATTCAATTTCCGAATATTTGGAAAGTAGGTCTTCTGTTTCCAAATTCCCCCATGCCTCTGTTGCAAGGGATTTGGGGCCCCTAAATTGTGAGTTTTGGAGAAGACCCATATTCAATTTACGGATATCTGAGACCCAGATTCTCTGTTCTCAAATTCTTTGCAAGGGCTTTGGGCCGTTGGATCAACGACAAATTTTAAAAACTAAAAATAAAACTAATAATTCAACGGCCCAAAATCCCTTCCACATTAATTTGGGAACAGATATCTCACACCAGATATCTGTCCAGACCAGAGTTGGGGTTTAACTTAACCCCTGCGAGGGAAAGAGGATAGCGTTTTGAGCTTCTCCCCTGCAACTCACTCTCTCTGCTTCTCTTTTGCATCTTCCTTCCTATTTCCACACTCCACAATCCAGATAACACCCAAAAATAGAACGATTGAAACAACACTCCTTTCACCTTTGAATTTCAATTCACACACATAGATGTACACGTAATGGCTTCCGCCATTCTTCTCCAGCTGCCCGCCCAATTTTTCTTCTCCAACCTCCAGGTACTCTCTCTCTCTCTCTCTCTCTCACAATATATATATAGAGATATAGTTACTTGTTTCTGGGTTGTGTTTTGTGTAAACTTGCAATTCTGAATTTTGCTGCTGATGCGTAATAGTTAACTACAGCCCTTTGGGCTGAGGGATTTAGGGAGAAAAGAAAAGAAACGGGGAGAAAAGGCATTCAAAAACATGTTTGAATGATCAAAGGGACGAGACATGGTGAGAGAGGGTATGATTCATAGGTCAGAAGAAAGAAGCCCTTAAAAGAACCCATTTTGTTTCTTACCACTTTTGGTGAGATTTGGAGAGAAAGGACTCTCTTTTTTTTTACCCTATAAGCTGATGGCAAAGCAAAATAATTTCTTTTCTCGCCTACATGAGAAATCAATTTTTTTTTTTTTATCCAACGGGCCAATTTGTTTCTCACCACTTTTTGTGAGATATGGAGAGAAAAGACTCTCTATTATAATTCGTCTGTCCACAGAAGATGATGAGAAAGCATAATCGTTTTTTTTTTCTCACCTAGGTATCCTATGGGGCTGTTAGTTCTTCTGGGCATGGATGGGGGACGTCCCGAGGACCAATCATCATAAATGGCACCGGTGAAAGCAAAAGAATTCGACCCATCAGAGCTTCCTCGGCTGTTACAAACTTTCCTTCTCCTCCTGTTGCTTCAGTCCGCTTCGCTCAGCCTCCCCCAGAACCCGATAATTCTGGGGTAAATTTACCTTATAACTCCTTTAAAGAAAGTTTTGGTATTTATTCATTGGACTCGTTCAATCATTGCTCATAAATTAAGATATATGATCGTTATCTTCGCGTACGGATTAAGAAATAGAGAGGAATTCCACCTGCAGTTGTTGCAATTGAATTAAAAAATCTTTCTTAGCTAATTTGTACTCCCTCTGTCCCAAATTGCTTGTCAACTACGAAAAGTCGTGTAATTTTTGTATCAGAACATAAAATACTTCAGTACATAATTGTTTGAATTTCTTGACACCAAATTAAAGTACTTCATGTCATCAGGAGTTCTTCAATTTGGTGAGAAATTCAAAAGATATATACAGAAGTACTTGAAAATTGCACGACCTTCCATATAGGACAAACAATTTGGGATGGAGGTAGTAACTGGTTTGTTTCCATGTTCTAAGCTATTCTGGATTAACTAAAACTGACAGCTGCTGCGAGCCTTTGTGATGACTGATGTTAGCTTGACGACTGGACTGCTCGTCACTATCTCCATCTACTTGTCATCATTTACCTATTTATGTGTCTTGAGGAATAGCCTTTGAATTGCAATTGAAGTTAAAAGAATTATTGTTGGAATTTTTTGATCAACAGTTGCAGCCAGCAGACCCTGATTTCTATAGCATAGGATACGTTCAAAGTGTTAGAGCTTATGGAATCGAATTCAAGGAAAGTCCCGATGGTTTTGGAGTCTACGCGTCAAAGGACATTGAAGCAACTCGTCGTGCCAGGGTCAGTTGCTCATTTAACGAAGCTCCTTGAATATTAACTATCACAGTACGATTCATTGTTTTTATTTTGTCAGTTTGGTGATTTTGTTTTATTCCACAATGCAGTCCAGTTGACCTCTTGGATTTCATTTTGATGTTCTCTCTTGTACTTAACTTTTTCTGCTTACCTGCACAGGTGATCATGGAAGTTCCATTAGAATTGATGTTAACAATAAGCAAGGAGTTTCCGTGGATGTTTTTCCCAGATATAATTCCTATTGGTCATCCCATATTTGATATCATTAACTCAACTAATCCAGAGGTAATCATGTTCGTCTTTTGTCTTTCCTTTTTCGTATCGAATAGAATAGAAACAGGTAAATTGACGGGTAGTATTACTAATTTTGTTGGCTTGAATGGTTCCCATGAGTCATTCTTAATTCTTTTTTGTTTGAAAAAAAAATTCCTAGAGAAACGAAAATTCCCCTTATAAGAAAGGACTTAGAATCGAGATAATATTTAATACATATAAATAAAGATTATAAGAAAGGATTAGATAATCGTATTTTGGTTGTAAAACTTTTTGTGGATTATTGAACTAGCTTTGTATCCTAATTCATCACAAACTTGTTTTCACAAGTTTTTCAAACCTACTATTAGTGCTACGCTACTTTCTTACTTTCTGTTTTCATTTTGTTTTTGTTTTTGTTTTTTGTTTTTTTTGAGCCATTTCCTCTCTTACAATTTGAACTTTCCCGTGGCAGACAGATTGGGACCTTAGGTTAGCGTGCCTTCTTTTATTTGCATTCGACGTACAAGGTAACTTCTGGCAATTATATGGTGACTTTTTGCCAAGCGCTGACGAATGCACTAGCTTGCTCCTGGCTACAGAGGTCTGTGTAATTTTTTTATACTATTTATTATTGTCCTATCCTTCAGAATGTGAGTTAGAGTTTATTTCTTATGGAAGTTATCCACAGCAAGGATTGCCATGCATTGGTTACTGTATAAAGCCGCATTTTTCACCGTTTGTTTTTCTTTTGGACACGGGATTTGAGACGTATTTCATTCAATACCAGGATTATAGACCATCATGCAACTTTTAATAAAAGGCCCATAAGCGACTTTTTTACTATCAAATGACAGAAGTGGCTCATCCCATTGAATGCTGATAAATAACTTAGATAGGTAACTAAAAATTGCACAAAAGATGATGTCTTCTTTGAGGAGCTTGCCCAGTACCACCTAAGAAATCATATTTTCTCTTCTTTTTTTTTTGGTTTATGCCTTGTAGGAGGACCTTTTGGAGCTGCAAGACCATCACCTTGCTTCAACTATGAGGGAACAGCAACAACGAGGGTTGGAATTTTGGCAAAAGAATTGGGTATGAGTAACCTGTTTAATCTATTTCATAACTGTTACAAGTTTTACTTTTGCAATCTGTGACTCACTAGTTTGGCATATTGTCTGTATGTCAGCACTCTGGGGTACCTGTTAAAATAATGCGCCTTGCTCGCGAACCAGAGAGATTCATGTGGGCATTGTCTATGGCGCAATCTCGATGCATTAACTTCAAACCAAGGATTGGTGCACTAATTAAAGATAGAAACATGTTAATCCCTTATGCCGGTGAGCTTCTTCAACTAAATTTGTGTAATTTTATGTTTGGTACTGTTTCTACAAGATAATTTTTACCATAGTAAGGCCTGGATAAATGATCAATATTAAATCTACTTCTTATCTTTTCTTGTAAGATCGTACACTACAATTGAATTGAGTTTCCCCTTAGGTATTTGGTTGGATGGAATAGACATTGGAATGGAATTCTCTTTCCAATCAAATTTCCATTCCTATGTTTGGTTTATAAAAAATTAAAGGAATCGTCATTCCAAATGGAATTCTCATTCCCTCAAATAAAGGAATAATCATTCCATTAGAAAAGGCAAGGAATCATCATTCCATTCCTCTCCGCGACACCAACTTTCGCAATTGCCACTCCAAAATTCACTATTTTCACTCCAAACTTTACTATTGCCGCTCCAAATTTCTCTATTGCCGCTCCAAATTTCACCATTGCCACTCCAAATTTTGGAACTCATTTTTAAGCATAACCCAACGCGGGAATGGAATGGTTATTCCTATCTCATTCTATTTCAATCTCCATTCCATTCCTACCTCCATTCCATTCCAATAAACCAAACACAACCTATGTTATTTGTGTTGAGATGATTCGGCGATAATATATTGAACCACTGAAAATGGACTTCAATGACAACCACTTTCATGTGCCGTGGCCTGAAAAACTTGCAAAAGAGGTTCTCCATAAATTGAAGGGAAGTGGTCCTCTGGGTAACAAAACTTGTCAGTAGAAAGAAGAAGTCCTAAAGTAATCAAAACAAAAAAGGGATTTTTACAGAAGTTTATTAATGTTGGGAAACGAATGATTTTGAAAAAGGTATATTGCCAAAACCAAAGCTAAGCAGCCAGGAAAGCTTGGTTGAATGGTTGATTATCTCTACTTCAGTATTCGAAGGATGGAGAAAAACCGTATTTTACCTTTCCAGGATTTGAGAAAGACAGATGTGCTTGAGTTAAGGAAGATACGTGAAACACCATCCCACATCAAAAGTCGACATGTGTGATCTTGAGCATGTAAGAAAACCATGTAAGCTACTACTAGTAACTTGGGCTCAAGCATTTTGTGTCATATTATTAGGCTCTAACAAGTTACTAGGTTAGTGGTCTACATGAGGCGTTACAAAGGGTATTAGAGCGAGCAACCCATGTGCACAATTGAGTGGGTACCAGAGAAAAGACCCGTGAATTATCATGGTGACTCTAGGCGCATTGCGCGAAGCTATTTAGGTGAGGAGATTATGACACCCTGTCCCATATCAAAAATCTACTTGGGTGGATCTTGGTTTGTAATGAACCATGTAAGCTCCTACTAGTAACTTGAGCTTAAGCATTTTGGGCCCTGTGGTTAGGCTCCAACAAGTTACTAGGCTTGTGGTCTATGTGGGAAGCTACATATATGGTATCATAGCAACTTATGTATACAATTGAGTGGGGCTGGTACTTTGAGTGCCCACCAAGGAAAAGACCCGTAAAATATTGTGACGAGTCTGGTCACTAGAGAAAAGACTCATAAAATACTGTGGAGACTGTAGTCCTCAACCCCCTCGTGAAGGTGCGAGGCTATATAGGTGGGAAGATTGTGACACCCCATCTGTTATGGAAAGTCTACATGGGCGATCTTGGGTATTAAGGATGATCTTGGGTATATAAGGAAATATGTAAACTATTACCCCTAACCTGGGTTATGTATTTTTGGTTACGTTGTAGGCTCCAACAAGTTATTTGGCCAGTGGTCGATATAGGGTGTTATAAGATCACTCTAGAAATTAGACATTAGGAGAATTGATGACTTTAAGAGTTACAAACAATTAATATGCAAACATTTTTAGAGTAGTTGCGGGGAAGGAGGTTCAGTGGAAATGAATGTGAGAAAAGTTGTGCTATCAGATGAAATACCAATTATAGTTTGAAATTAGGTTATGAAGAGGCAGCTTGGATGAGGTTTATTTAACTGTATCTTGAATTCTACGGAAATCTGTGAAGAATTGAGGAGTAGTTCTAGATTCCTATCTAAGAGAAAAGGTAATCTTCAAAACTGCATTAGCTATCGGGGTATTAAACGTATGACAAAGGCAAAAGGTATGGGACACAGAAAAAGAGGGCCTTCATGTGGTGTTTATTACATAAGGCAAAGCATTGATTATAAGGTTCACAAATTGGCATTATTTAACGGTTTCTGTCGTGCTTGTATCCATTTTGCCTGATGATCGGTGTGACAATATCTAGTGACCTACATGCCTGAAAGTAAATGGATAAAATCCTTCACTACAGGTTACATTTTAGAACTACTCCCTTGGATGGATTGATTTGTTTTAAGATCAACAAATTCCTCTTAATTTTAAATCAGGTTGACTATATTTCTTGCATATTCTTATTGATCTCAATTCCCTCCAGTTTATAAGTCCTAGTCCGTCTGATGGTTTATTAATGCTGCTTATTGAATAGACTTAATCCTATTTCGCAGACATGCTAAACCATTCATTTCAGCCAAATTGTTTTTTCCATTGGCGTTTTAAGGATCGCATGCTTGAGGTCATGATAAATGCCGGACAACGGGTTGAAAAAGGAGAAGAGGTGCACACTTTTATAATCATTTGATGCATCTATTTGGTAATGAGTGGACTGTCTGATTGAAATAAACTCTGGGTGTAATTCTGTTCTGTAATGTTATAGTTACCTTCGCGCATTAATTCTGTTCCGCCATGTTATAGTTACCTTCGCGCATTAGATATATTAATCCGTGCTACAATATGTGAAAAATTGCTATATTTAGTATTTAGTTCTTCACAATATAATGAAAGACACCGATAGCATCTGTCCGTCCTTTTGCACCCAAAATTTGTCTTTCAAGCCCCAATGTTCTTTTGCACCGATTTACGGGGTTTTTTTTTTTTTTTTGTCAATTTCAAAATTACCCTTTCTTCCCCATAACCCTAAAATTAATTTTGGTCAATACCCATCCCACTAATACTGCCATCACAAGTCCATGCACACAATTTACTGACATGCAAAATCAAAGAATGACATGTAAAACAAATTTCAACCCGCCTGGCCTTGATCTAAATTTCTCCTTCAAAAGGAATTCCGAAATTGCAGTTTGTCCCACTAACAAAATAACTGAATTCACGGATCCGAAGCAAACTTTTGAAGATGTAATCATGTGAGGACTTGCTTGAATAGAGGACAGAGAAGAACGTGGGTTTGTGCAAGGGCAGGGAGGTATAGGTAACCACTGATGGTGGCTGACAGTAAGGATAGACCAAAATTAAGTTTAGGGTTAGAGTTAGGTTGAAGATGAGGATATTTTTGTTTTTGACGATAAAATTTGAATAGGGTATATTGAAATTGGGGCTAGAAAGATGTTTTATGGGTTCAAATCAAGGTTGTTGATCCCGTAGCAGTACCGGCTGGTACTGCCAGTTCACCCCGTTTTGCTGGAAAACTGGTTTGCTTGACCACTAATTCCGTTCCGGTCAACTTTCCAGCCTATACCGGTTGATTCCGGCTGTACGGGTGGATTCCGGCTCTTCTGACACGGCCCGGCGGTATGTACTGGTCGGTTTATACAGTAAAAAATGGATAACCAGGCGGTTCTCCAGCGAAGTACAAACGTGTGGGCTGTGAAGTTGTCGACTGCCCATTTACTCTCTACCTGATTATTTCCAGTTCTTTTAGAAAAAGGACAGAGGTACTTGGCATTTGAGCCCGGTGAGCTGTGAAGCTTTACATATTTTTTAAAATAATTTGATGGGAAAGGTTAATTGTGTATAAGTAGCACACCAGACGTCAGTATACCCATTTACAAGAAATTCCTAGTACTCAATCCTTGTTTTATGAGGTTTTTGATGTGAAAATTTTCCTTGATAATTTTTTTTTGACTCCTAAAATTTAGCAATCATTAATTGTGTAACATAAAATTGGATTATGTCGATGAAACTTGAGTTTATATGGAGTTAACTGAAAAATATGCATTTATAGCGACAAATTCGGAACGGTACCCGGTAAGACACCGGTACCGGTATGTACCGTACCAGTGACAAAAATGGTACCATGTCTGGTACGGTATTGAAAACCTTGGTTCAAATTGAATGACTCTAATATTAGTGACAAGTTATTGTTGGACCAACTAGAAAAACTTAACATGCAATTGGAATGGTATTGAAGTTTGTGATTTTTGATCTCCGAAATAAAGCTGTGATTATGGATGATAAAGTGGTCAAAGAAAATTCCCTGGTTAATAAAATCCTGGAGGTTATCCTCCTTTCTTTCCTTTGACAAGTTGTTGTTTATGTTGCTTTTATATTGTCATTCTTTTCAGTAGGGAATTTCCTATCTCAAAACAAATTTGAAGAATTACTGATTTACAATAAGTTGTCAACTTGATCAGGAGTTGCACTCTTTGTAAGACTTGCTATTTTTCGCATTCAAAGTCTTGGAAGATATATGAAGTACATTCTCCTTCAGACCTGATACTATTAGGACTGAATCTGTGTCCATTTTTCAATGTACTAGTATATGCTTTTTACAAATATACCAACTTGGTGTAATAGTTTTTAACTGATATTCCTTTCTTGTTTGGAGTATGTCTAAACTTTTCATGAGAATATATACTAAGCATGCAAATAGATGTATATACTGCACAAATGAGTGTTCATGGTGATTGTGTTTATTGCATATGTATGGCTGATCTTCATTAGTGTTGTTAACGATATAGAATTAAGATACTAACAGTTTCGGAGATTAATGCAGCTAACAATCAATTACATGAGTTCGCAGAAGAATGACATGTTCATGCAAAGATATGGATTTTCATCGTCTGTGGTAATTTCCTCTCAGCTCTTGGCAAATAAAGATATTCAATTCCATGTTGTTTTAGGAAATAACACGATATAGCAATGCTTTTGCATAGCTTCTTATGTGAAATATAGGATGGGCAGAAACAGAAGTTCATTAGTTATGTTGATGTTTGGTTGTGAAGATATTCACAAGTATGCATGAACCACAGAGTCAGTCATACGCATGGCATTCGTTAACTTTTTATTGATGAGGATTGAGGAGACAAGACTAGATTACCTTGTAATACTCCCTGCAATAAATGGGTTTTACTGGTGTGCATGATGTGAACTTGTACCATATGATGAGACAGTCTTTTCGTTTTCTCCAAATAATAGGCGATTATGTATGACCCGTGATCCTGCATCACTAGTGATTACTGATTGGGTTCTATTGGGGATCTTGTTAGCAAATGATTATGAGATCAGATGATATTGATCATCTCTATCAAGACTTATCTGGAATACTGGAATTTCTTGAAACGAAATCTCTTGGTAAACAAGCATCTTACATTCCTACCATGTTATTTTTTTTTAATTTTTTTTTTTGTGTAATGCAAACCATGTTAACTTTCCAGATTAGAAACTGTAATGAGTTTCTCTTCATCTTGTACATGACCAGAGAGTGTGTAATACGTATTTTCTCAGTTTTCTGAAGCATTATATATGGGAGGGAACTTGTTGTACTGTTAAAAAATATTGTGAATTGAGTTTCTAGTTTTAGGTCTCCATTAATTTCCTCTCAACTCAGCCACAATAAGAGATTTGTGTGTGTTGCTTTAGACCATCTTTTGTTGAATAACAACAACAACATTAACAACAATGACATAACCCATCTAGTCCCCAATCATTGGGGGTATGGGCGGGGATGATTGGAGATAGAGCTAACCTATGGCAATATGCACAAAGTGGTTGCACTCAAAATATCATTGAGACAGTGGCTCCCTAAACCTCCAAGAATCGAGGAGCTACATAGACGTTTTGCTGGAGAACGATGCCCCAAATCAAAGCCAAAAGGCATCAGAGAGGGCAGGCCTAGAGACCCAAATAATTTTTTGCACCCATTATCATGCTTCCTTCATTCATGGTCCAGAACATCTCATAGATGCTGAGATGCTCTAACGAGCACATATCTTTTGTTGAATAAACGGAGAATAAAGGTGCAACATAAGAAAGGGGTATTTGCACTTTGACCCCCTGTACTTTGCTCGATTTGCACTTACACTCTCATACTTTTTTTTTAGGCACTTACACCCCTTACAGAGATCCCGAATTTTGCTTAGGTCCGGACTTCAACTTTCCCGATCAAATTTCAATGATTCAATCCGTCCAATGCGTTTGGAATGTGTTTTCAAAGGTATCTACAAGGAATTGGCAATAAAAATGACCGGGAAGGGTTTGATCCGAACATATACAGTTTTACAAAAAACTGCTTAATCCAAGCCCTTCGCAGTCTTTTTTTTGGCCGATTTCTGCTAGATACCCTTGAAAACGCATTCCAAAGATATTGAACGGATCGGATTATTGAAATTTGATCGGGAAAGTCGAAATCCGAACCTAAGCAAAATTTGGGATCCCTGTAAGGGGTGTAAGTGCAAATCGAGCAAAGTACAGGGGGTCAAAGTGCAAATACCCCGCATAAGAAACTCATCTTTTGGAACGTTAGAGACTCGTCTTATTCTTTTACCGGTCATATTTCCTGTTATTAACACTGCTGTAATCTTGTTTTGTAAAATGTAGAACCCCTGGGAGGAGATCCAGTTAAATGGCAATGCGAAGATTCATCTGGATTCCTTCTTGTCAGTCTTCAATATATCTGGTCTTCCCGAGGAATACTACCATAACAGTATGGTCATAGGAATTTTCTGTTCATAAATTTGGTTTACAAGTGCTTATCTAACATTCCTCAGTAACCAGGTTTAGTTTTGTTGTCAATCTGCTAACTTAAAACAGGTCAGTTAGGGAGTGATGCTGAGGGTTTCATTGACGGAGCAGTGATAGCAGCAGCGAGAACGTTGCCCACTTGGTCAGATGGCGATGTGCCTCCGATCCCAAGTGCAGAAAGGAAAGCGGTGAAGGAGTTACAGGAAGAATGCCGACAGAGGCTTTCAGAATTTCCGACTACTTCTGAGCAAGACAATCAAATCCTAGGTAATATATCCTGGAGGTGTTGGCTAATACCTCAAACCTTCGTTATCCTCTCAGATGTTTTGACAGATTTGGTCTCATTGAATTGTCTGCGGTTATTCTTGTTTAGTGTATTTTACCTATTCTTCTTCAGCATGGATATGAAACATAGGGATTAGAGAGGAAGGAAGAGAGATTATAATTTCCTTGTACTTATGTTAGGTTCCTACTTTGAGAGAGGGGAAAAACAAACAAGATAAATTATTTGGAAACTCTTCTTCTTCAGAGTTCCTTTCGGTTTCCTTTACCTTTCTATTTCCTTTACTCTTTTACTTTTTTATATTCGCTCATCTTTCCCTTTGCAGTCAAACTACAGTTGTTTTTCTTCTCGTCCTCTTTCCTTTTTCTTTGCAAACTCACAAACAGAAAAATAATCAACTATTTCGAAGATTTTTTCCTTAATGTTTTCCCTTCCTTTCTCTTTCTTTCGACAAGTTCCAAACGCATCCTAGAGTTTGCCTGGAGGTTAGTTATTTGCTGGCTGTTAACAATTCCCATTCTTCCTTTCATTGGTGTTGCACTCTCTTGAAATGACAAGGCCGTAAGGTCTCAACGCAACCTTACTAAGGTTAATCTAACTAGAACTCTATTGAGAAACTTTGATTCTCATATTTGATTTTTGGTTATTATTTTTCCTTTTGATTTTCCCTGCCAACAGACTGTATGCCAGAAGCTAGGAGGACACTTGAAGCTGCAATCAAGTACGTTTCCGATCCTCTCTTCTGCTATACTGAACTCCTCCCACAAGCTGCTTATTCCAGGGCTTCTTGAGGCAGTAAAAATTAAAGGCACGATATATTTGCAATGTTCCTATTTTCAGGTACAGATTACACAAGAAAATGTTCATAGAGAAGGTCATCCAGGCGTTGGATATTTATCGAGACCGGATATTGTTCTAATCACCTCGGAAGTTTTTCAAGTCTCTCAGTCAATTCTGTTTAAATTGCCAAAACAGGCTTGTGTCTTTACGCATACATGGCCACTTGGAGATTCTCCAATGTTGTATCTTGCAAAACTCATATGTAACTGGTTCCATGTTCAAGTATGGGATAGTGCATTTTGGTAATTTTGTCATCTCTTCAGAATTTAATCATTCATTCTGGTATTTCCCGTTGTGCTGAAGGTATGCTTGAACAGAAGTAATCGGCGTTACGCGGGATTACTGACTAGCAAAATATTTGTTTGGAAATTGAAGAAAGGAAAATAATTAAGAAAAAAAGTACAAGAAAATTTCTAGTGTCTTGGTTTGTTATTTCTGTCTTTTTTTCTTGCCCTTTCTATTTCCAAATGAATATTTCAACGTGCAACGCAGACATTAAACTTAGGGATTATTACCTCTAAGTCTAGAAAAAAGATGTCTAATTACCAATAAGGTAAGTCATTTTTTTTTAATTACCACTAAGGTAAGTCACTCTTTTTTAGAGTTTAGGTTTAGGGTGCACTTTCCTATTATAGAGTTTTAGTGGTTTAGGCACTTTCATAGAGTGCCCTAGGATTTTAAGCACTTTCATAGGGTACCCTAGTCGTAGGGTACCCTAGAGTTTAGGTTTAGGGTGCACTTTCCTATTATAGGGTTTTAGTGGTTTAGACACTTTCATAGAGTACCCTAGGATTTTAGACACTTTCATAGGGTACCCTAGTCGTAGGGTACTCTAGTCATAAGGGTACCCTAGTCGTAGGGTACCCTAGAGTTTAGGTTTATGGTGCACTTTCCTATTATAGGGTTTAGTGGTTTAGACACTTTTATAGGATACCCTAGGATTTTAGGCACTTTCATAGGGTACGCTATGATTTAGGGATTTTTATACGGGTTGGGGAGTTGATGAGAATTTTTCAGAGTTGGGTTTGACCTGATGGTAATTATGAGATCCAAGGATGACCTGATGGTAAATGACCCTTAAACTTATTATACACAAAAGGCATATATGTGGTGAAACATAACTGGTGTACTACATTCACGTTCATTTATCTTTCCTCATATTCTTAAACTTTTGAATAAAAATATGAAAGAAAATGACAGAATTGTGTCTCCAATATTAGGAGGATGTCAAATTCTCAGACTTTCACTCTAAATTTCTTACGCATGTCAAGGGCAAAACAGTAAACACTGTTTCCAAAAGAATTTACACATTCATGAAAGCTGGACAAGTAATAATAAGTCCACAATTTAAGACTTGTAGGTAAGAATTATGTATGTAGTTGTGTTTTAAAATTATGTTTCAAGAATTTAATTTTACATGGACAATGCAAACTCATTTAATTTTTTGTTACATGTTATTAGTTCACCATATTAAAGGTCCCTTTAAATCATCTATACCATATTACTCCATGTTTTTGTATCTGTTCTTGTTTATTTTAACTCATAGTTCTATTATTTCAACCCTCATAAATCACCACATCCTCATAAAATAGACACAACACCGAGCCATCACTAGCTCGATTCCATAATCAAGATTTTAAATATTACCTGATTATTGGAATCAAACTCTGAGTAAAACAGAGCATAGATTCAGTTGTTACAAACGAGTTCGATTATTTGGCTCGAGCCAAGTTCGAACACTTCAAAATTGGGCTCAGCTCGTTTCTATCCCTAAGATTTATGTAGATGTATATTTCTTATAGTTTTACTCCCTTCGGCCTTTGTCCCATATTGTTTGTCCTATGAAAATACCTTGTTCCCCTATTAGTTTTGATTAGTCGGTTTGAGAGTTAATTGGTCATAAGTCTAATTTAATTGCCGACTAATAGGCGGAGGGGATGCTGTTGTGCATAATCTGTACCTAAGGAAACACCTAAGGAAACACTCCCGTTTCGTTGCCAACTCACGGGGTTTGCAAAATGCGATCTTGTGGGACCCATTTTACGTCCCACACAATCGATCCGAACCGTTAAATAATTTTAAAATAACTATTCAAGTGGTCTTGAAATAAATCAGCCCCATTGGATATTTGTAGGTAATTGATCTAATTCGTTTGATTTTCATTCAGAATTAAGGACTCTGTAGTTTGAAAGAATTTTCAAGAAAAGTTATACAATTTTGCACTAACTAACTCATTGATCCAAACCATAGGTGTTGTAGGGCTCGTTAAGAAGAGCATCCAGTAAAAAAATTATGTTGATCGGACATCGATAGATATCAAAAAATGAATTTTTTTTTTTATATCTTTCGATGTCCGAACAGGATAATTTTTTTACTGGATGTTCTTCTCAAGAAGCCCTACAATACCTATGGTTCAGATCAATAGATTACTGAGCGCACAATTATATAACTTTTCTTGAAGATTTTGCACAGCAGTTGCTGTGCAGATTTTGCACAGCAGCATCCCCGACTCCCTAATAGGCTAGTTGGCATAGTCGGACTAGTCGCGGGTGAGCTTCAAGTCGGAAAAAATAAGGATTTAGGGAAAAAGGGAATTCTTTTTAAAATTCGGGTAACTATTGTGATTTTAAATAATACAAGGGGGGTAACAGTAAACTTAAACAACGAAAGGGGATTTTACGTCAGAAGAGCCCTAAACGATCAAACCTCTAATAACCCCTGGGCTGGTGACGACGACCGACGAGTGACGAACGACGGTGCCTGACGAACGACGACCGACGGGTGACTGGCTCTTCTGTAACTGGGCTTCTACTTCGACAATCGTTCCTTCTAGGCTTCTACTTCGCTGGTGAGTCTCTCTCTCTCTCTCGTCTGTAACTCGGCTATTATATGATTTTTTTTAATGAAGTTATTAACTGTAGTTTTTTTTGGAACTGAGCTGTAGTTGGGTATAGTTACTGTGTATATAAAATGCAGTTGGGTATACCGTGCAGTAAATGTGATTGCCTCTAAAGTGACTCTGATTTGAAATTGCTAATATGTATTTTTTATCGACAGGTCTAGTATCAATGGCTCAATCATCTTCGTTTCCTACTTTCGTATGGTTTGAACTTTGAACGTTGAAGTTGGCATTATGGATTGAATAACTATTTGGTTTTACTTAGTTTCCATATTTTCATTTAATGATTTGTGCTGCATATGTTATTCTATTTGCTTAAAACTTGGGAAGGAGGGAGGAGAAAATATATATATATATTTTTAGAAAAATCCGACTAGCCAATTAATCCCTGATTAATCCCCTAGTCGCTAGTCGGAACCCGACCGACCTGGGACTGGAGAGCGTCTTTTAGAACCTTGCTTGTACCTTGATTTGAAGGGATAAATGGAATTTGAATTGAAGGAAATTTTGGAAATTTCGAGTTTTTAAAGTTAATTATGTCTCTTTAACATTTGGATTCCCTAAAATTAGACAAACAACTTGGGACGAAGGGAGTAAAACAAACTTGCTTTGCAAGTCCTTTCAGTGTTTAATTATGGATATCATGATTACAATCTACCAGAAAAGAACCTTTTTATACTTGTCTCGTAAGAATCATAGTTGTTGAATATAGTATTAACTGTATTTAACTACTGCACTAGTAGCATGAAAGAAAATTTTGTGTTGCTTGAATTTGGACAGAGAAAGAATGAGCATTGGAAGCTTGAAGAACTTGGTGGCTGAAGTAGCCATTAAAGGCGTGTCAGAGGCAAGGGCAAGGATATTTGGTCACGTGCTTAACCCAACAGGAGAGAGATCTCCACACAAGATTCTTCGCAAGAAGCTTATTGGTGAGAAAGTCGCGCAGTGGTACCCGTATGACATCAACAAAGATGATCCCCTACTCATGGCCAGAAAAGAAGAAGAGTATACTTTCTCTCTCTTTTCTTGGGTATTGCTTGTGTGAATGTATATATTGGTTTCTTTTGTGGCATTCTTGTGTTTGTATTTTGAATATATAATCACATATTAACATTCTAGCTTCTCTGACATAGCTTGTGGGAAGGTTATCTTAAGCACCTTCTTTTACATAAAGCAGCAGGTTTTTTGTATAGTGGTTAAACAAATTTGTAACGTACCAAGTAGGTCGTGAAAGTAATTGAGAAAAAGTGTGACCAGTTACTTTCCCAAGTATGCTAGTCTCAGGAACGATTACCAGTCTAGATACATAGGCAATTTCCTCTTGCTTAACTGGAGGGGTTGGTATGGAGACACGCTTGCTGCTGCCGATATCAATGTATTGGCATTTATCCGATTGAAGGGGTAATGAAGTTTAGGAAGTGAAACGAAAGCAATCACTTCTTATGTATGCATGTGGGTACGAAGTTGCACCTAAAAGTCAAGAAAACTGCACAAAGAAAAACGGAATGTCTTCCTTGCCAAATAAATAAAAGTAAGCACCTTCACTTCCAAACAAGGAATGAAATTCTTTATGACTTTATGTATATAAAGATTGTGTATTCCTCCTGCTCTAGCTACATCATGATACTAAATGGTGTGGCTATTGTCAGCAAATCTTCAATCCTGAAGTGCTGACTATTCTTGTCTTAGTTATCAAAGTTGCAGGATGTAGTTAGAGTTTGTTACCCTATGCGACCGTCAATAGGGGTAGGTCTCGTAGGCTCGTAGCATAAGGCGGTATCTCA
Source organism: Vaccinium myrtillus (assembly GCA_016920895.1). Classification (NCBI taxonomy): domain Eukaryota; kingdom Viridiplantae; phylum Streptophyta; class Magnoliopsida; order Ericales; family Ericaceae; genus Vaccinium; species Vaccinium myrtillus. Next base: position 16,104,175 of record CM029275.1, on the reverse strand, counting down.
TAATCTTTTCAGTGCAGGTGGTATCTCATAAAGCTGTAGGGAACTAGGAATAAAAAGAACTAATCACAACGTCGAATGTTTTTTTATATTTAAACTATGGGAAAAAGATCTATCCTCGTTTTCATGGAAAAAGTTTTGGGTAAAAAGTTGATTGTAGTCTTTGCTTGGGTAAATAAAATTGGTTGGTATGGTTGGTCAATTTCTAGTGAGAGCTAATGGATAGTAATTTACTAGTCAGTTGTGAGGATGTTATCATGTTGCATAATTTGAGTATACCCCTTGCCTATGAAGCACCAATACTTCTAGAGGTCGCTGTGTCTATGTATCAGACTTGGGGACACGGGGACATGCATGTCCCGGGGACACGTATTGAACACGCCACGTGGCGTGTCCCTTAAATTAAATTATTTTTTGGCAGGGGACACGACATGGACACGCGTGTCCCACATATATAGTGTCTCTCGTTGAGGATAGGTGTATATATGTATGTATGTACTTGTATATATATTTACGTTGCTTTGTGGGTGTATGTCTTACATATTATATTAGATCTATGTATATAAATCGTTATTGCATACATATATGGTATATTTATACAGTATATAATTATTTATTTATTTATTTTTGCCGTGTCTGTGTCCATTTTTTAGAATTCCCGTGTCCGTGCCCGTGCTACATTGCCTCTTGCTAATGGGAAGTTCCTTTACAGATCTCTCTCTCTCTCTCTCACACACACACACACACACACAACGATTAGGGTCTTTTGGGCTACTTCTTCCTGCATTCTTTTTGTGTTCTTGAAGAGGAGTTACTTGCATAGAAGAGAGGAAGAGGGAAATCAATTGATTAGTCCCCAGTCTACTTCTTGGAAATTATTAGAAACGGAATTTCCTTTTGCTTTACTTCATTTGTTTTCCTACATGGAGAAATCAGTAGGGTATTGTATCTTGCAAAATATATCTACTGTATTTTCAGAGTAATTATGTGCGCGGAAGAAAAATTCATGCCATGATTTCATCTGACCTGATGCACCTCCTGCAGGCGAGTAAATAAGCTTCTAATGTTGAAGCGTCGTGGAAAGGGACCCCCTAAGAAAGGCCAAGGGAAGCGTTCCAAACGTAAATAGGTCGCCTCTGCAAATGGCATGGAAACAGGATTATAACTTTTTGAAGGGGAACTCATTTCTAGTTGTTGTACTGATTTTAATGACTTTCTGGGTCTAATGTTTCAGGTTGACCGAATAACATCTCAACTTATTTCACATAAATGTTTGTTCCATTCTGCCATTCTCTGGAAAAGAAAATACTGGGTTGTGGTGCTGAACATGAATGTTCCTCATTTCATACTTTCATATGCTATTAATAAAACCAAAAGCAGTCTTCTAAAAGGCAGCCTAGTCCCCGCCCAGGCCCTAGGCGCCCCTTTTCCGCCCTACTAGCGCCTAGCGATTTTTAGAACATTGACTAAAAGCAGAGACATTTTGATGACGATGCGATGATGTTAACATTGTTGCAATTCTGTTTGGATCGAGTAAAACAATCTATCAAGGTGTTACATGCATTTTGGTTTCTAAGATTAAGAACAAAAGCTCGAACTGTGGACAAGGGCTATAATGTAGGAGTATTCAATTAGAGACGAATCCTATTTGAAGATCTGGCAAAGTTTTGGCAGATTAAACCCTAGTCAAAATCAACTAATGGCGCTCCTGCTACGCAACCTGGGATTAATAGATGTGTTGCAAACTTGCAGGTAGTGTTCTCCCGTTAAACTGGTCGCTCCATAAAACCTGCGAAAATTAGTTGACAGAAGTTTGTTTTGTGGGGCAACCTGGGCAGGGTCAACAATGGACCCATTCGATATACAGACCTCCGGGTTTACAGTTGATCCCGGACACTTAGACTTTCTTACTATCCTGTCGGATTGATTGACAGAACCTTGTCTTATCCTCTCTTTTGCCACCGATGTAAATGGTAAGCTGCCAGAGCCAAAAGGGATGGTACAAGAAAGCCAACTTCGCGGATGATTTTTAGGGTTCCCATAGGAGGGCATAGTCCGCATACTCAAGAAGCAACATGCAGGTTATAAAAGCTGAGGCACGGGTTAAAATGGAGGCTTCTCTAAACAATGTATTTGTGCTGTTGTTGCAGAGAATGAGAGGGGTGAGGTTGTGGCTTTGGGATAGAATTTGGAGGTCAACATTTTAGAAGATGACGATGTTCCACTGTAACCATGTGTGCCACAAACGTAAATACATGAAGGAGCCATTGGATTCACCTGATGTTGCAATTAAAGTCGAAATCAAAGTTTCTCGTGAGCACGATCAACTTCAAATGTACGTCGCACTCACCTGATGTTGCAAATCAAGTCTAAATCGTAGTTTCTTGCTAGGGTGATCAACGTCAAATGTACGGTATTGGAGTACCAAACCAATACTTCAAAATTCAAATCAACATGTGTCCCAAATGTTCTTTCTCAAGGCTCACAGTACGAAAGATCATAGCGTAGACCATTTCAAGCTAGGCCCTAACATATGAAGGCGATATCGTTTCCTTTGACAGGATACCGGTGAAACATCACGTGTGGTCATTACCGGCAAAAGAAACAGCTTTATCAGACTCTCTCCTTCCTCGCTGATTTATGCTTTCTTTTGAAATGGAAAACGGACTGATACACAAGGTTGGATTAGTGTTTATACACACATATGTACAGATAATACTACCTCGAATTACCCAGCATAACTGGAAATCAGGGATGGAATTCCCTTCTAGAGCTGAGCAGAGTTCAAATACCAAGGGGTTTTTGGACTCCCAACATTTTTCTGCAATGCAAATTTAGCTGCAACTGGCAAAACCAAAAGCGTAAACCAAGATAACAAAATAGAATCTCAATCCAACGCTACCGGGAACGATAAATGAAGTGACTATCATACATCACAAACTGTTGTGGACTCCTTGATTAGGAGACACTAGTCCGTATAAGATTTCTGGGAAATGCTTCCCTTTCTCCAATGAAATACAGCAAGTTACAAAGAGGGCAAACGAAACGGAGATCTTCCTGATTAAGGTACCAAAAACTGAAGCACCAAAAGAATTGGCTACAGACATTTCAAACATTTTTGGTGATCCCAAAAATGTTAGTAGAAGAATTTAGAACCTATTTGCTGATCCCTTACATATTCAGAATAGTTAACAGCCTCATGTACAGCATGATTAGGCTTGGATTCTTCACCAATAATCCCCACAAGAACAACTTCCATCCCTGAAATGATGGAACCTCTTCACATCCCTTACAATAATCTCCCTCCCAATAATCCTAGCGATATACTTAGTAGCTACGTGACAATCGTTACAAACTCTAAGGTTCTTGGCAATTCGAATGGTAGTCCCAGGAGGGGTGTTGAGGATGCCAAATGCTATAGCTAGTTTCTCACTGTGTCCGCAAAGTAGGTTCTCCTTTTCCTCTTCGTCAACATTGCGAAGAACGCAAGAAGTATCTGGTACATAACCCTCTTTCCTCATTCTCTCTGATAACATCTCAAGGAAGCCATGGAGCTCCTTACTTTGGGGGTGTGAAACATCCCCAGCAATGAATTTGTGAACTTCCTCGCCAAACTCTATCCAACTGCATCCAGGTTCTTTTCTTACACCCATTTCCTTCATGGTTTTCCGTACTTCCGTTGCTTTATCCCAGAGCCTAGCAGATGAGTAGATATTGGATAGCAGAACATAGTGGCTAGCTACATTAGGCTCCAACTGAAGGAGATTCTTGGCTGCTATTTCCCCAATTTCAACATCTTGGTGAATCCGGCAAGCACCTAGCAAGCTACTCCAGGCACCAACCTTGTCGAATTCTGGTGGCATGGCATTGACAAGTTCATATGCTTCCTTCAGTTTACCAGCTCGACCGAGCAGATCAACAACACAAGCATAGTGATCTGCTGTGGGTTCGATTCCATGGTCATTTTTCATTCCATGGAACAAGTTTAGGCCGTCATTTACCATTCCAGAATGACTACAAGCCGCAAGAATTGCAATAAACGTTACTTCATTAGGCTTGACTCCCCTATGTGGTTCTTCTGCCACCATAGTTCTAAAAAGTTCCAGGGTTTCCTCTCCCTTCCCATGCATCCCATAAGCCATAATGATAACGTTCCATGTGATGATGTTCCTAATGGGCATGCCATCAAATACTCGCCTAGATACGTTCAAACAACCACATTTTGCATACATGTCAACCAATGCACTTCCCACTGCGACATCTGATGCCAATGCGTTTCTAATAGCATAAGCGTGGATTTCTTTTCCCTTTCCTAGTGCTGCAAGGGCAGCACAACCTGGAAGGATAGTCATGAGTGTTATTGCATTTGGCTTATAAGGACCGGAGGTTCTTTCATCTGCATAGTCATCGTTCTTCTCCTCTACTTTTTCTTCGACTTTTTGCATTTTACTTATCAGCATAAGGGCATTCTCATAACATTCACATAATACATAAGCTGTGATCATAGTATTCCAAGAAACAATATCTCTGATTTGCATGCTGTCAAATATATATCTAGATACTTCTATTTTCCCCATCCTAGAATACATGTCCATTACTGCATTTTGTACATACCTATCTGTCCAAAAACCTAACTTCATCACAAACCCATGCATACCTTTTTCGTCAGAGAAAGCTGCATTGTCCACGCATGCTGGCAAGACACTTGACATGGTGGTGGTATTAGGAAAAAGCCCTGAGACCTCCACCATCTCCATAAAGAGCATTATTGCTTCGTCGTTGAAACCGTTTTGTGCATAACCAGCAATCATAGCATTCCAGATCCCAAGTCTCCTATCTAAGATAACATCAAAAACCCTACGGCCACTTTCAACCGCTTTACAATTACAGTACATGTCAACTAAAGCACTACCCACGAAAGAATTTCCAATCAATTCATCATTTCTCAAGGCATATGCATGAATTTCCTTCCCTAAATCTAACAATTCCAAATGGGAACATGCAGGGAGAACACTTGAAATTGTTACCCCGTCTGGCTTAGTTCCTTCACGAACCATAACATACAGGAAAGTCAACGCTTCATAAAACTGGTCACTTTGTGACAATGAGCTTATCATGGTGTTCCAAGAAACCATGTCTCTCTCTCCAAACAACTCAAATATGGCTTTTGAGTCATCAAGTCTTCCTAGTTTGGCATACATAGCCATCAAAGCATTGTTCGTAAAAGTCTTCCGATCATCCGCCCTCAAACTATACCCAAGAACTTGCTTCCCAAGACGCAACCCATCACCCCTTCTCAAATTCGAGCACGCTAACGCCACACTCACCAAGGAAAATGAGCACGGCTCCACTCTCTCCAACTGCATCAACCGAAACCCCTCCAAAGCAAGCTCCCACTCCTCGAAATGACACAGAGCCGCTATCATCGAGTTCCAAGAAACCTGATCTTTTTCAGGAATTCTTTCAAACACCTTGAGTACTTCCCCCATATCTCCACATTGCCCGTAGAAATTCACAAGGGTATTGGCCACAGTCACCGATGATGAGCTGTAACCGAACTTAAAAACAGCAGCATGTATCTGTTTCCCTAAATTCAAGTCGCGAATGCCCGTGACAGCCTTTAAAACGGCTGGGAAAGCGAAATTGTTCGGTTCGGTGCCCTGTTTCGTCATATCGATGTACGTGAAAATGGCTTCGCGAAAGCGATTGGACCGGGTTTTGGACCGAAGGAGTTCGATCCATGAAGCAGCGGAGCGCGATTCGGGTCTGGGCTTTGGTGGGTTTTTGGTGGAGTTGAGTGGTGTGGGAGTTGTAGGAGGGATAATGGTGGTGGGTTGAGGAGTCTGTTTCTGGTAAGTGAGTTGATGGGTTTGGAGGGAAGAGAAGGGAGAGTGTGCAGGCAGGGGGAGAGAGAGAGGAGAGAGAAACTGCGTTGAGGAGGACATTGGTAGTTATTACAGTTCGATTAGAATTCTCACAGAAGTCTCTCCGAAAGGAGAAATTTTTCAGTGCAGAGTGGGTATTGCCTACGTGGTATCTTTCGGCAATCTAAATCGTATAAAATACAATCCAACGGTCTAGAAGATGAGAGAGAAAAAGAGGAGAGAGAGTGGTCGGGTGAGAGGAGAGAAAGGGAATCAATCTCGGCCGTCCAAAATACTTTTGGACGGCCGAGATCGTGCTCGGCATGGCCACGTGGTACCCATCCGGGACCCAAAAAAATTCCTCCAAAAGTGAGGGGCATGTATGGCAGTGGCAAATGCATGAATTTTAGTGTTGTTTCTCCTATGGGTTTAATTAAAGCTAGGCATGATGAAATATCATCAATCAAATAGGGTTTTTTTTTTTTTTGGGAATGGCAAGAAAAATCATTGAAATAATATAACACAGTTTACGAGAATGAAACAATATTAACAACAAATAGAGTTACACTGAAATAGAAATATTTGCATTAGCTCTATCGAAAAAGAGTTGATCATCAATATGGATTCTTATTTGGCATTTTTTAGTACAAGAATTTCAATACTTCAAATAATAACAATCGTGTCTCAGTTTCAGTGTAACTGATCATTCTCTCGTAGCATTAATAATGTTGAACCGATTTGCATAAAGATAGGAGAGGGAGGAGGGATTCAACTAAAGTTTTGAATCTCCACGAAGGATAAATCAAAACATTGTTGCTTTGCACATATGGGATAGGTATAATTTTGAGTTTGAAATGTCAGATAACAATTTAATATTGGATGTTAATTCATTTTAGCATTTGGACTAGCTCATTAATTTTTCTCTAAAAAAAATGTTACATTTTAGGAATCTTATTAGACGGTCCTTTTTTTTTAGATAAGATTTCTACTAGTTTGACATGTCTGTCTTTGATAGATGAATGGAAGATGATTGAGTTTTAAAGCGAAATGAGTGTGTAAAATGAGTATTGAAGCGAAATGAGAGATTCATTTTTTATTTCGAAGTTTTGAAAATGATTCAAAGGATTTTTTAAGGAAAGATGGTATGGTTGGAGATATGGTGCAAGGGCAAAGAGATGAGATGATTTTCGGACCATTCTTGGCAGATAAAAAGTTCTTATTGATTCAGATTCCAATTTATCCTTTCGACCCCTCTTTCACGTTCTATTCCACTATTAAAAGTTTTTCGCTTTTTTATATATTGGAGTCTTCCTCGTCTTGGATCCGGGGATCCTGTAGGGTGGTGCTGCACTACAACCCTGTAGTGCGGCACACGAGCCGTTGATCTCGGCAATGAACGGCTCGGATTACATCTCGGCAATGAACGGCTCGGATCATGCAAGTACTAAGATGAAATCCGAGTTGTTGATTGCGCGATCAACGATTCGAATGTCGCACTACAACCCTGTAGTGCGACACCACACTACAGGATGCCCTCTTCCGTCTTCCTCGACTACTTTTTAGAGAACCAATCACACAGTAACAGAAACAGAAAGCCCTTTAAACTCGAGGGATAAGAGATTCCAAACCTGACAAGTATCAAGAAAGAAAGCTAGAATTTTAGATTCCAATTATTCTCTTGGTTTCCACCAGCATGAAGAGAGAGAGAGAGAGAGAGAGAGAGAGAGAGAGAGAGAGAGAGAGAGAGAGATTCCCTTCTTTCTAACAGAATTTAAAATTCATTGGAAGGCAGACAGTTTTCCATTTTCTATTTTGAGTGTTTAGCACACTATGCATAACACATTTCGCAAAAATGAGTTTTTGATTTTAGGTTTAGAGAAGAGAAGTGAAAAATACGGGGAGATGAGTTTTTCAACTTCTTATTTTTTCACCTTTCCGATTTTGATTAACAAAAGAATCTACAAAATGTACTATGCACATATCTCTCAATCACTAATCTTGTAGCAAAATACATTTTACATATATCTCTCAAACACTCTATAAAGGAGTGTAATACGTTTTGACTTAATCTAAAAGGCAAAAATATAAAAATTAAAAATCAAAAAGTAAAAAAAAAAATGATGCTCCCAAACACCGGAAAAACGTATTTGAAATTGATGATTCTTACGAACTTGAGGCTGCTTGAGGGCCGGTTGTTAATTTTAAAATATCAAAATTAATTGTTGCTGATATTAAAATAATAAACACTAAAAAACAAAATTACAATGGACAAATTAACAAGCTGAAGCACGGAAATCTCGCTCTCTTTAAGGACATTCAAGCACTCTATACATCAAGACTTGACTTGAGACACCATAAGAGAGTGTCCAACACGTTTCCTTGAAGGAACCTTGAAGGAAAATATAAGGTCTACAAATGAGAACCTTCCAAGTGCACCACACAAGACATCTAAGTTAAACATTAATAATTTAACATGTTATTAATATTAAAATATCACACAATATCTAACATTAATTGAGGTACGCGAAAAGTTAATTTGGACATTCGGATTAAAAATGATAATCCAGCAAAAAAAAGTGCGGGTATTTTACTCAAAAAGCAAGGGGCAGTTCTAGTTTGGGTGCATATATAAAATACAAGTTTCCTATTTGGGTGTATATAAATATGATAAACATTCTTATAAAAGTTATAAATCGATTCTCTCTTATTAATAAAAGTTACGAATCACATCAAAATATTATGAATTATAGAAAATGTTACGAATCATATTGTTAAAAAGTTACAAAAAACTAAAAAATGTTGTGATTGCCAATGAAGTGGCTAAATATGAACTATACAATAGATGCATATAATACACTTTTTTTTTTTTTTTTTTTGTCATTCCACATTCTAATCTATTACATGGGGAGGGAAAATAAGACTCGACCCCGAAATGCAGTGCGAGGCATTCAAGAACTCTACTGCATGAACTAGCCACCATTTGCGCATGTAATACACATTTTTAATTGAGGTATATTGTAGGGACGCGGGGATGCTGCTGTGCAAGGGGCGCACAGCAGCTGCTGTGCAGGGAAAAACGCCGCCGTTTTGAAGTCCCAAAACGAAGGAAAAAGACCCCAGTCAAAACGACGTCGTTTCATGGTTTTACGCGGGTCTAATGCCGGGTTAAAACACACCCGGGTCAGACGATTCGGGTTAGATGGACACGCGGGTCTTCATTTTAGGCTTCAAACATCAGAGAGAGAGCAAAGAGGCGAACGAAGGCGAAGAAGAAGAAGAAGAAGGGAGAAGAACAAAGAAGACGAATTTGATCTGGAACTCCCTCAGAACCAAGGTCTCTCTCTCTCTCTCTCTCTCTCTCTCTCTCTCTCTCTCTCTCTCTCTCTCTCTCTCTCTCTCTCTCTCTCTCTCTGTGTGTGGTTCGGTACAGAAACTAGGGTTAGTGTTCGATTTATAAAGTTAGGGCTTGTATGTGGTTCGATTTTGCTAGAAATTGAACAAATCTAGGTCTAGGGTTTCAGTTTGTATCTCTAGGTTCATGTTTGCAAAATCTGGCTGGGCAAAGGTTTGCAATTTACTTTCTTTTTCATTTATAGGTCGTTTCTTAGTGCCTTGAGTTGGAAACTTTACTCTGCTGTTGAATATAAAAGATTGCATTTTGAATCTTTGGTGAAACACAAGTACCAAAATATTCCAGTACCAATTTCTTCCTTTGATTTTATGTTTGGTCCTTTGCATCTCTGCATACAGAACTTTTTCCTAGTTGGCGAAGTATAAAGGGCCTAGAAACTGTTACAAAATAATGGAAGACTTGGGTTACCAAAGGTTCTATTGAGCCAGTGAAGTTCTCTGAATTTGTGACCCTCATATTGGAAGACTTGGGTTACCAAAGGTAACAACTTAAGCATTGCATCTTGGATTGTTTGAGATTTCAGATTGTTTGAGATTCCTGAATTGTGGAACATACCATAACATCCATCATTCCATCCACACGATTGTTGCATATGCTACAGCTTGTAGAAGAAAATTTCCCATGTTCCTTTTGTGTGTTAATGTTTCAAATGGATAATAATCCTTGCTTGGAGTTTGATTTGTTGTTTTGAGAAGACTGGACTTTTGCCAAAGCTGCTTCTAGCCTCTCTAACTTAGTGTGCAGCTTGATCACCCCTCCTGTGTCTATGGCTGGGCTTTTAGGATCCTGTTATAGAGCACATTTTCAGCAAGTTACTGCCATTATTCACCACTTCAAGAGCTTTTCTCACAATAAGCAGACTTACACATGCATGTCAGCATGTGTAAGGGAAAAACAAACAAAAGCAAGTGTCAGTATCCAAGCAATTGGTTGAGGTAACTTTAAGGACTCAATCATAAGAACAAACTCACAGCAATTAAAAATGCAAAATCTACGGTATCTACCAACAAAGCTCAAGAAACATCCAATTAATCAGTACTAAAGCTAGATATGAATGAACATATATAAACAGGCTGCATTGCATATGCACAAGTTACTCATGCCAAAGTGCAAGATCTTTTCTATCATTTTAATTCTCGATGCACACAGAGAATAAGCATTTTACTTCTCGACAGCCGGGATGTGCAATTAGATGCTCTTTTGGATCACCAGTAGTATGCACAGTCTAAAGTAATGGGCTGCAAACTTACTCTTTTTGTACAAGGCCGCTTGGACACCAACCAACTTCAATGTTCTTTCCCCCACTCTTCAACGATGTGCCATATGTCTACTTATTGGTTAGTTTATCACTTACATGATCAAAGTACTAATGCAAAAAATCAATCTCATCATCATTCATCAGTGTATTTGTTAGGATTCATCTACAGAGCTTTTACAGAATCCGTTTGTTAGCAAAAATTGTCCACTTTTCCAAAAAAAAAATGACACCCAAATATATCGCAAATAAGATGTAATAAGATACACATTTGATTTGTTAGGGTCTGTTGGACCAAACAAACACAATAGAACAATGAATTTCAGCCAAACATAAACCCAACATGTGAACCATTTTAAGTGGGCGAGCTAGAATCCTTATGTCAGGTTGGTTGTTCAACTTCTCTTTACCCTTTGCATCTTCATCTTTTCGGAAGCCCAGACCCATTCTTCTGGATCTTCATAATGAGTATTTTCATAGGAATTAAGTCAGCACCTGATGACAAAATACCCATAATGATAATCCCTGAAGGAATAGTCATCTTCGTTTGTCTACATTTATTTGCTTATTTAGGAGTGTTCTTTTTCGAGGATATCCTACCCAGAAGAAAGCAACCCTTAGTACCGCTATTTTTCGGTGTAACCCTAATTTGTCAAAGGATGAAAATCAGCAACATCAAGCATATACCCAAACAGAATCACGTCAAAAATGAAGAAAAAAAACAAAGATCGGGTAAATGCATGAAAAAAATCAAAGAAATAAAAAAACGTAACCCTAGTTTAACAAAAATATCGAACGAGAGAGAGAGACCTTCGATTTCGGTTCCAAAGATCTTCGTCTTCGTCTTCGATTTCTTCTTTGATCGATCTATTCTTCTCTTCTCCTTCGATTGTCTTCTCTTTTCTTCTGTTCTCTCTTTCTCTCTCCTCCTGTTGCTAAGCGTGAAAGAAAAAAATGAAAGAGGGGAAGGGGTGTTACCCGGGTCAGTGACCCGCGAACTTCTTACCCAGAAATCATGACCCGCGAACTGATTTGAGTGACTTTCCTTTCCCAGCCGTTGGATCTAATCCAACGGTCACAAAAAGAAGTCGGAATTTTTTCTGCGTTTTGGCATTAAAACGACGTCGTTTTTAACTTGCACAGCAGCTGCTGTGCACCCCTTGCACAGCAGCATCCCCGCGTCCATATTGTAGGCATTCCCCTTTTCCAAAAGGAAGTGTTAGTTTCAGCTCTTTGTCGTTTGGCAAACGTGATTCTTGATCTTGACTCCCTCATTTCCAAACACTCAAACAGCATTTACAAAACGAGATAAACGATCCAAATCGAGGTGGGTCCAACCAACCAAATAGTACTTCCATGGGGTCCAGCTAGGCTAACCCCTTCATTCATTTCCCCGAGTGTCGCTGCTTTTTTTTTTAAACTGACCCAAGTGTCACTGCTGACCTCTATATATATGCCAAAGATTCTTGAAATGGAGTAGAAAGAGAGAGAGAGAGAAGAGAGAGACGAGAATGGCCGAGACAGCAGCAGCAGCAAAGGTGAAATCAATCTTCATATACCCAATCAAATCATGCCGTGGCATCTCTGTTTCTCAAGCTCCCCTCGCTCCCACTGGTGAAATTAACGCCCCTTTCTTTCTTCTCTTCTTTGTTTTCTGTCATATGATTTCCCTTCTACTCATTTGCTGAGGTTAAATTTTGCTCTCTTTTATGATATTTAGTTGGGTATTCGTTATTGATCTGGTGAATGCTATCTTTCTCACGTTTTATGTATCTATCAAGACGAATCGGAAGATGGTTACATAATTAAATAAATTCACCTAAACGAAAGGATTCTAGTCTAGGACAAAAAACAAGATTAGAAGATGGCTTAATGTTTGCTTTGGTTACACAATTCAGCAACTAGCTTAACCCATCAGCAACGGTGCTTAAAAGTCTCTTTTAAAATTTGTCTTATTCAAATTTTGTTCCCATTTGTTAGTTTTGCGACATACTTTTGTGACTTCCTAGTTCTCCTCGACGGGAGGGATCGGAAAAGGACAAAATTATGACTAAAAAGTGCTAAAAGTTGGTCCTTTTTCAAACAAATTGGGTAAAAGTCTTAATTTTTTACTTTTTCGATTCCTCCTGTCGAGACGAACCAGTAAGCACCAAAAGTTAGACGCAAAACTAACAAATGCGAAAACGGGAAACTTTCCCCCTGGAACTAGATAAAAGATATGCTAAAAGATAGACATGCAGACTGAAAAGATATGCTAAAAGATATGCAGACTGAATTTAGTTCTAAAAGATATGCTAAAAGATATGTTAAAAGATATGCTAAAAGTTGGATAAAATTTAGTTCTTAGTATAATGCAGACTGAATTTGGAACTGGATAGACATGCGTATCAATGCGTACTGACCCAACCGCTGCTACTGCTCATGCCATCACTGCCACCTTCGCTACCTCTACCCCACCACAAACACAACCAGTACTGCCACCATAATTGCCTCCCTCTACCACCACTATAAAAAAAAATTAAGAAAAAGGGACCAATACCAATTGGAGGATTTCTGCTTCTCGTATCAAATAGCTTGTTAATTCTTTAATTCAACACTATTTTTATCAAATAATTTCCAGCTTAAGAAAATCAGCTTCGAGTTCTCACTACTTAATTATCGACGTTCTAATTTATCAAACACCTGTTGGAAATTTGAACATGGAAATGATGCAAGGGGAAAGCTGCTAGGCAGAAGACTTTGGAGATTTGAGATTGGCTCAAATTTAGGAGAAGATCTTAGCCTCTTTCTTTGACAAAATTGAATCAACCTTGTTTCCTTTTGGCAATCTCTTTTGCCTATAAATATGTAACTTTGCAAGAGAGGAAAGTGTAGCAGAAAACTGTGTTGGAGAGAGATATTGGGTGGGTTTCCTGTTTTGGGCTCCGGTGAGCAAAACCCTTTGTAAATTCTTCTCCATTATTGAAATCCATTGCCCGTGAGGTAGGTAATTTGCCGAACCTAAAAGCGGTTGCCTCTGTGTTTGAGTAATTGAGTGTGTGCGTGTGTGCATGTTTCTTGGTGTCTAAGTATAGCATCACTGCCTTAGAACAAGGCTTATAAGCTTCTATTGGACTGTTCTAGAGTAAACTCGATCACTACGTATCTTGCAAGCTTCATATCAGCTACACAAACCGAACACCTTTTCCTTAAATTTATCCATATGTGAGTCTCCAACATGAGTACTTCCATTTAGATCTTACTGGGCATCTAATGGCCAAAATATACTTTAAGGAGTTTCTATCTGCCAACATGATTCTGTGTTTTTTTGTTTGAATATGCAGGATTTCGATGGGATCGACAATGGTTAGTTGTGAATTCAAAAGGTAGGGCGTATACTCAGCGAGTTGAACCCAAGCTTGCTCTGGTTCAAGTAGAGCTGCCAAATGAGGCATTCTCTGAGGGTTGGAGACCTACAAAGAGCTCATATTTAGGTAAAACGCATGACTCGGTATAACAAAGTTAGCTAGAGCTATGTTGCTCTTTCGTTATGTTGCATCATAGGATTTTTCTTTTTTTGGAACCAAAAACTTACTATTCACAGCAAAGCAAGATGATATACTAATGTTTTGATTGTAGAATTAATCTTTTTTTCCTTTCATTTTTCCTCATTCCATGTTTGATTGCTTGATCAATATGTAGTTCATCTGGAACAACTGGGGCCAAAGTTGTCAATTGGTGTTGCAATATACTCCCTCTGTCCCAAATTGCTCGCCCATTTTGGGAAACCATTTTGCACACAAAAAATAATTTATTTATGAGATTTACTTTTTGAAAAAAAGTTGCACCAATTTTCAAATTGATGTAAAAAATTTTGGGGAAAAAAAAACCATGTTAATCGCTAATACATTATTGCCGATAAAAAAAATAGTTAATTCATTATTTTTTTTGGTGCAAAATGAGCAGTTGAGCAATTTGGGACATAGGTTACCACTACCAGTCAATAAATGTTGCCTCCGTGATCTTTAAAAGATGGATACCCCTTATTGAGAATTATACCATGTGATTTGGCACTTTTATGGCAAGCTGTTCGGCTCAATCCCATTAGTTCAGTTACATCCTGGGTTCAATGTTGTGCATATATTATGACCTAATCTACGTAACCACATTCAAAACATGGTCTTTTCATGTTTTTATTTCTGTGATCATCCAAAGTTTTGTATATGCTTTTGTTCTTTCAGTTTGGTCCTTGAACATCCTCTCCATCTTTTCTCAATACAGTTGCGCATTGTGAATATCATGCATTCCTTTTTTTTTCTTTCAGTTTGCAAATTTGAATGCATGTTTGTTTGCTTTTCTTAGCTTAGACATATGTCTTACTTCAAAATAGCTTCACAGATGTGATTATATTTTGACTAATGTTCATTTCCTCCAACAGTGATAAGGGCTCCAGGTATGGATGAGCTAAAGGTTCCCCTGAGTAAACCTTCTGAAATTGCTGATGGTGTCTCAGTGTGGGAGTGGTCTGGCTCTGCGTTTGATGAAGGGAACGAAGCATCCAAATGGTTCTCAGATTATCTTGGGAAACCCAGTCGGCTAGTGCGTTTTAATGAAGGTACCACTCAGTTCAGAACTGATTGTAGAACCTTGTGCATGTTACTGTGAATGGAAAAACATTCTCCTTACAGAACTAACGTTGTCTAAGGGTAGCTTACTTCTCAAAGGGATTTATGCACGACAAATTATATTATAGTCTTGTTATCAAGTGTGGATGAACTCCAATAAAACAAAAAACTAAAAAAATCAAGTGTTGATTAACCTTTTATGTAGTTGGACTTTACTCTACAAACATGAAAAAAAGGTGATGATGTTTCATGTTAGAATAGCTTATTAGTGCTTATTAGTATTTGTCCCACATTGGCTAGCTAAGTAATGTATCTAGTCGTCCCATAATATAAATAAAGGTTTCATGTGTTAGGGTTCATTAACACCCTACACTTCTCTCTCTCTCTCAAACAACATGGTATCAAAGCATTCTGATCCTAATCCTTCTCTACCGTCTTAACCAAATTTCCAGAAACCCTAACCCAAAAAAAAAAAAAAAAAAAGTCATCATCCTCGTCTGCCATCTCCAGAAATTCTAACCCTACCAGAAACCCTAGCCACCCATCATCTCTAACCCTAGCCATCCATCATCTCTAGCCACAACCCACCAACTAAACCCTAAATCGACCTCTCTACAGTACTATACATCTCAAATCAATACCTTTATCACCTTTAAAACCCTAAACCGACACCCCATACCCAGTCCAGTACTCGAACTCTAAACGGCATCGCATATCCTTCACGTATGATTTAGAAACTCCATATGTTGCACTCGTCTGGCCTGGATTGCTCTTATCCTGCACTCGCATTTGCTACTCAGTGGATTTCGAGCATACCCAACTGGTCCTTCAACATCGTTAGTTGATTTCATACCTCGTTGGCTTCTTTCAACACTGTTTGACTCTGTTTCTTCCTCGTGATTGGTATATTGCTGGTTGATGTCTGTCGTTTGAAGTGGGTTTCTCATCTCTGGTATTTATTGGGTTGCTCCTGTGGCATTTCCCTCATCTCGGATTTGATTAGCTTCGATCACCTCTCTGTGGTTGCGTTGTGGTATAGTAATCTGATGAGGTACCTGAGTTCTAACTTGTGATTATAGTTCCGTTACTGCTATTTGGGTTATGTTTTCTATCATATTGATGGCTGGTCTAGTCGATTTGGTGATTTTTGGTTCACATGTTGTGATTTGTGGTTCCCGGTGTTAGTCGTGGTTAATCAGGGCAGTAATAGAGACTTGGTTGATTCGTGGTTCGATACACATCTTGGTAGATACAGTTGTTTCCGGTTTATTTGACAGGGTTGGTGGTTGATCAGTTGATTGATTTTGGCAACATGTCTGAAGACAAGTTTGCTAGTTCTGGTTCCAGTTTTGACTCTATTATTATTTGATGTTGATTTCATACGGTGGCTAGTAACAAAGTTTGTCAGTCTGCTGGTTGTTTGGTTTGGTTGCTAGTGGATTCCGAGTTGGTGTTTGAGTTTGTTTATGATTAAATCTGCTTCAGTTGTTTCTGGCCCTAGATTTGGTGGTCGTGGTTCTAATTTTCGTGGTTGTGGTGGTTTTGGCCATGGTCGCATGTCAGGGGGAGGTAGTTCTCGTAGTTCTCGTCGTGGTAGCTCTAGTTGTGGAAGTTCTGATTATGGTACTCGACAGTGTACCCATTGTGGGGGTACCAATCATACAGTGGAGTATTGTTATGATCTTTATGGTTTTCCCCGGTCTCATCAGGTTGCTATTTCTGAGGATGTTAGACAGTTTACTCATTCTTCTGCCAACAGTAGGGTGACTATCTCAGCAAAGGAGTATCAGCAGTACCAAAGCCTACTGTCACTTCAGACAAGTTCCTCCATTGTTACGTTATCTCAGACAGGTTCATCCGCTGCTTGCATTGCATCTTCTCATTCTTCTAATCATTGGGTTATTGATTCTGGTGCATCTGATCATATGACTGGTACTCCTTCTATTCTTTTCGGTCGTAAGTCTCTCGGTAAACCATCTCGTGTCACCTTAGCTGATGGTTCTACCACCAATGTTACTGGTTTGGGTTTTGTTCATGTTACTTCCTCTCTTACTTTGGATTCCGTACTGCAAGTTCCTCGTTTTCCATTAAATCTTATGTCTGTTAGTAAACTTACCAAGTCTTTGAATTGCTCAGTCACATTCTTCCCTAATGGTTGTGTGTTTCCGGATCTCAAGACGGGGAAAAAGATTGGTGGCGGTGTGGAACGTGGTGGCTTGTATTACTTTACCGATGATTTTCACCCTAGCTCTGTTGCTCTTCAGTCATCAGTGTCACCGTATCAACATCATTGTCGTCTTGGTCATCCATCACTTCAGAACCTTAAAAGGCTAGTGCCTTCATGTAGCCGTGTGGATGCTTTGCCATGTGAAGTCTGTGAGTTTAGCAAACATCATAGAGTGTCTTTTTCTCCTAGAGTTGAGAGTCGTGCGTCGCGTCCTTTTGAGTTAGTTCATTCTGATATTTGGGGTCCAATGCATGTTCCTAATATTTTTGGCTTTCAATATTATGTTATTTTTGTCGATGATTTCTCTCGTGTTACCTACATTTATCTCATGAAAGCAAGGTCCGAGTTATCTTCTATTTTTTAAGTCATTTTATATGGAAATTAAAACCCAGTTTGATACTTGCATTCGCATATTTCGTTCTAATAATGCCCGTGAATATTTTAAAAATAGTCTTTCTCAGTTCTTTGATGATCACGGTATTATTCACCAGTCCTCTTGTGCTCGAACTCCACAACAAAATGGAGTTGCCGAACGCAAGATTCGACATTTATCAGAAGTTATGCGTGCAATGTTATTTCAAATGCAAGTTCCTAAGTCTTATTGGAGTGACGCAGTTCTTACCGCCTGCTATTTAATTAATCGTATGCCATCTACTGTTCTTAGAGGTCAGATACCCCATCAGGTATTGTTTCTTGGTCGCCCTCTTCACTCATTACCCCTTCGGATTTTTGGGTGCACGTGTTATGTTCATGCTCTGGATTCTGACCGGAGCAAACTTGACCCCCGCTCCATTAGGTGTATTTTTCTTGGTTACTCTCGGACTCAGAAAGGGTATAAGTGTTATTCTCCATCTTTACGTCGTCATTTTGTGTGTGCTGATGTCACATTTAATGAGTCGCTCCCGTTTTATTCGGAGCCTGTCAGTACAAATGATCGGTTTGCATCTGAGTCTGTGTTTCCTATAGTTGTCCCATCAGGTACTGGTCTTCCTCCACCAAAACCTTTGCAGGTATATGTTCGTCGTGCTAAACTTCCACCAGTGCCATCTCAGCCAGCACAATCTCAGCCTGAGCCATCCAAGAACTACTCCACCTTCGCCCACCGCTCCGTCTTCTCCTCTGTTGCGGGATCTCACCGACCTTGATCGTCCTATTGCCCATCGTAAAGGTATTCGGTCATGCACTATACATCCTATTGCTCAGTTTGTTTCCTATAATCATTTGTCACCGTCCCTTCGTGCTTTTACTACTTCGGTCTCTTCCGTTTTTGTTCCTAACACTGTTCAGGAGGCTTTATCTATGTCTGAGTGGCGGAAAGCTATGGAGGATGAGATGTCTGCTCTTCATCATAATGGCACTTGGGAGTTGGTTTCTCTTCCTGCTGGTAAAACTACTGTTGGTTGTCGTTGGGTATTCACAGTCAAGTATCATCCGGATGGCACTATTGAGAGGTATAAGGCCCGCCTTGTGGCCAAAGGCTATACACAGACATATGGGGTTGATTATGCAGAGACCTTTTCCCCAGTTGCCAAGATAAACTCTGTTCGGATTCTTATTTCTCTTGCTGCTAATCTAGGTTGGCCCTTATTTCAATTGGATGTCAAGAATGCCTTCTTACATGGTGATCTACTCGAGGAGGTCTATATGGAGCAACCTCCTGGGTTTGTCGTCTTCGCAAAGCCTTATATGGTCTAAAGCAGTCCCCTCGAGCTTGGTTTGGTTGGTTTAGTGATGCTGTGCTGCAGTTTGGTATGCGTCGTTCCCATTCGGATCACTCTGTTTTCTCTATTCAGTCAGAGCGTGGAAAAATAGTGTTGATTGTATATGTAGATGATATCATTATTACTGGAGATGATCAGAAGGGTATTGAGGAGTTAAAGCAGTTCTTACAGCGACAGTTTCATACTAAAGATTTGGGTACGCTACGGTATTTTTTGGGTATTGAGGTAGCAAGATCCAAGGATGGAATTAGTTTGTCCCAACGGAAGTATGCATTGGATATTCTTGAGGAGACAGGTTTATTGGGAGCAAAACCTGTGGAGACCCCAATGGATCCTAATGTGAAACTTTGTGTTGATCAGGGGGAGATATTTCCTCATCCAGACCGGTATCGTCGCTTAGTCGGTAAGTTGAATTACCTTACCAATACACGTCCTGATATCTCTTTTGCTGTCAGTATGGTGAGTCAGTTTATGTCAGCACCTCGACTTCCACACTGGGAAGCTTGTCTTCGTATTGTGAAATATCTTAAGGCTCATCCGGGACGTGGTCTGTTTTATCGGTCTAATGGACATTTATGGATTGAAGCCTTTACCGACGCTGATTGGGCAGGATCACCATCTGATAGACGATCCACTACTGGATACTGTACTTTTGTTGGAGGCAATTTGGTCACATGGAAAAGCAAGAAACAAACAGTGGTCGCAAGGTCTAGCGCAGAAGCAGAGTATCGGGCCATGGCACACACATCTTGTGAGATTGTGTGGTTGAGAGCTTTACTCAAGGAGTTAGGTTTTGATGTGGAGTTACCTATTCCTATGTATTGTGATAATCAAGCGGCAATACATATTGCTTCAAATCCAGTATTCCATGAGAGAACGAAACATATTGAAGTTGATTGTCACATTGTTCGTGAGAAGATAGATGGTGGTGTGTTATCTACTCCATTCGTTTCTACAGGAGCACAGTTGGCCGACATCTTCACAAAACCATTGTTTAAACCGCGTTTAGAGTTTTTATGTAACAAGCTGGGATTTTGTGATATTTATTCTCCAGCTTGAGGGGGAGTGTTAGAATAGCTTATTAGTGCTTATTAGTATTTGTCCCACATTGGCTAGCTAAGTAATGTATCTAGTCGTCCCATAATATAAATAAAGGTTTCATGTGTTAGGGTTCATTAACACCCTACACTTCTCTCTCTCTCTCTCTCTCTCTCAAACAACAATCTGCAAATATTAAAAAATGTGATATTCATCGCTAGACATGTAATAGGGGTCAGGAAACCTAACGGAACCAAAACCCTCTTCCCCCTTCCAGGGGCGGACCTGGGGGGGTGCTAAGGGGGGTTTTGGCCCCTGCAAACCCCCCAAGGTTCTTACTAGTAGTAGTATATTTTCAGTACATTTTCAGTTTTCTGTATATTTGCTATGGAGTGGTCCCCCGCAGCACCAATCTTGCATCCGCCACTGCCCCCTTCTATGTCTCTCCTTGTTTAGCCTTGCCCTAAGCAGGTCTCGCCCTTTGTTGTTTATCTGATAATAATATCAATCCTCAAAAGTAAATGGACCAAGAAATTACCAAAAGAAAATATAAACTCCTATGGTTACCTTTCTGACACCTCTAATTTCAGATTCCAAAGGTCTAAAAAGGATGATTTGGCCACGCTTTCATGGTGTGTATTGAACTATTAATCTGAATAAAATAAGCTTATACCCATCTTTCCAAACTAGAATTTTCTTGTTGTTGACCCCATCTTAGGACAAACCAAAACAATAGTAGATCATGGTACATAGCTCCTTGTCTGAGTTGATTTTCCACAATTTCTGCAAATTATGTTATGGAACTCAATTGGTTGACTTCTCATGTCTAATGTATCTTGTTCTTGAGTTGCCCACAACTCACATGAATTTTGGTTGGTTGTCATGCAGTGACAGAGACCAGGGTTGTCGACCCTAATTATGTTCACGGACACAAAACTATGTTTTCAGATGGGTATCCATTTCTCCTGTTATCCCAGGTGAGGAATGACGGAGTTGGGACTTCTAGGCTGTATTGGGATCTTATACTCGAGGATGGAGTTTGGGAAGCAAAAGGAATCACAAACTACTTTCACATCCCTATCATTTTCTTCCCCCAAGTCCTTCCATAAATCCAAGATCCTAAAACAGTCTCTTTACAATTCTTGCTAATAAAATACGGAATTATGAACTCTTTCATTTTATCTTTCACAGGAATCTTTGGACGCTCTGAATAAGCTTATCAAGGAGCCCTTACCAGTCAACCGTTTCAGACCAAAGTATACGTTTGGACCATTTCTTGTAATTTCATTCAGAACATTTTGTTCCAATAGCAATCATAGTACTCTTCTCATGCATTAAGTAGGCAAGCAAAGGTAATCAACCCCTAAGACATGCATTCAGACAATGGATATTATGAAGGAAATGAAATGACACTGAAACAAACGAAATAACGTAAGCTTTTTCACTTCAGTATCCTCGTTTACCATTTTCTTATCCACCCTATGTCCCTCTCTCAAATTGGTGAACCAAAGATAGCCCAAAGGGGTAGAATCCTCCACCCATAAGAGGAAGGCCTGATTTTGATAAACGTATGGATGTGTTAACAAATAAAGGTCCCCTAAAAGTCTTAGACATCTTATTGGCAACAAAAAGGAATCAAAGGATACCCTATTCAATTATTTAGCCCCAAATGTCATGTGTTATATATCCTTTTGCTCTACCACACTCATGAAAAATTCCTTTCTTGTCCTTTTATTGTTTCCATTCTTGGTCCTCTTCGTAAGCAACATTGGATTATGGAATACATTTCGGATGTAGTTTTAAATTCATAACATTTTCTACTGAATGTCACAGCATCCTTGTTGATGGTTGCGAACCGTTTTCTGAGGACCTATGGAAGGAGATCAAGATAAACAAGTTTACATTTCAGGGTGTCAAGCTATGCTCTCGCTGCAAGGTAAAAGGATGTCCTTATCATTTCATCCTCTATAGATAATGACAACTGACATATTTCCTTACGCACTTTGTTAGGTTCCATCAAAAATAAGATTATCCTTACAGATGATTCTTTTCTTGGTGTACGGAAATCTTGTGGGTGTGCCTCCATAGGGTTTTCCGTATTAAGATATGAACGCTTGATAAGCGAGCATCTGCTCACAATTTTTTCAGGTGCCTACAATTAATCAGGAAACTGCAATCCCAAGCTCCGAGTCTGAGCCAACTGTAACTCTTTCAAAGTTTCGTTCGGATAAAGTTTTGCGCCCAACCAAAAAACAGCAAGGCAGGGTGAGACATTATTCTGAAAACATCAAACACAATTTCCTTGATCCATTCAGGGTTTTTTTTTTTTTTGAATCTATGTCCTGAATAATTTTATTCCAGGTGTACTTTGGGCAAAATATGGTTTGCATGGACTCTGTTGCTGATGGGAAGGGCATGATGATTAAAGTAGGAGACCCTGTTTATGTCCACAAGGTGGTTCGTTCCTGCGCTGATGCACCTGCTTGAACTCTTGACGGTACCCAAGAAGACATATATACATAAATAATGGAGTAATAGTTATCTTAGTGGTTAATGTTTTTGTCGAAAAAACTTGAATAATTTCGTCTTGGCAGCAGAATTACTAAACCACATGTACTGCCTGTTGGTTAGAAAGCAAAGTCCTAGGAGGCTCTAAGACATCCAGCGGCATATGTTACAAATTTATGTGCAATTAGCATGTTCATTGTCGTTCTGACCCTAAGATCTTCGCTTAAAAATCAAACCCAACCAAACCCATTAACATAAGTGAGAATCTCGGAAGGTAACAAATGCAGTCGGATAAGTTTGGGCCTTCTTTCCAAAACTGTTCATAATCGTATCCTAATCGCAGATTTCAGGTTCACCCAACTTGAAAAGGGAAAATGAAAACAAGAGGACAAGGCAACGTCATGAAAGAATTTTTTTTTTTTTTTTGGTACGTCGGAAATTCATTACGAAATTAAAGGAGAGTCAAAGACTGCATCAGAAGTGCAGGGAAGACAGTACAAGAACAACTGGAATGATCAAAGGAAATCCTAAAAAACCATAATAAACATAGCAGATGACTAAGCTAGGAGATGGTTAGTCAAGAATCTGCCGGAGATTCTGACTGTCCCTAATCATGTATTCCCGGATATCCACAGGGGGCGTTCTCGAGACCACCAGCTCCTCCATTTGTTCTGCTCCGAACCTAGCAAGAAAGTCAGCACATTCATTAGCGCTGCGATATGTGTGTGAGAGTTTGCACTTAGTACGTTCCAATAGATATTTCCCGTCATTGATAATGTTGCTGTGGGGGTGGGTAGAATTTGCACCCTCATTAATGAGAAGCACCGCAGTTTGTGAGTCAGATTCAATTTGAACATTGTACAGGCCTTTCTCCAAAATGATTGTTAATCCCCTGTAGATGCTCTACAACTCTGTCTCCAAGCTCGATGACGCCCTCATTCTTCCAAAGTATCCCAGCTCCCAATCTCCTCTTGCATTTCTGAAAATTCCTCCAAAACCTGCTTTGCCATTTGACTCGTACCAGCTGCCATCTGTATTTAGTTTAAAATTTCCTGCAATTGGGGCATACCAAGGTGTCAGTCTATTTTTTGGGGGGCGAGAGGCCATCGGGGATTTGAAAGCTTCCACGATCTCCATAGCGTAGGAGTATAGCAACCTAGAGCTCACTTCTGGTACCATATCTATATCATCAAAGCTTTTCTTGTTTCTATCCTTCCAGATTTGCCACAATATGGTACAGAAGAGAGTATTCCAAGGTATATCCTTATTCAAATGTAAAATTCTGCTCCTTTTCAAATTGTGAGAGACCCAATCAAATGTGGAACTTTCAAATCCTATCCTCATGGCTCTGCCCGTCTGGAATTTATCCCAAAGTTGAATGGCTTTAGGACAATCCCGAAATAGATGATTTATAGTTTCAGGGGAATTGTTACATCTTGGGCAGAAGTCCGAGATGATCATTCCTCTCTTAGCACGAAGGAAATTGGTTGGGAGCTTATTATGGAAAATGAGCCAAATGAAAACTTTAAGTTTTTGAGGAATTTTCATTTTCCATAACCAACTCCAACCTTTCATATCATTGATATCATTAGTGATCAAATCATAAGCATGAGAGGCAGAGCATAAACCATTGGGAGAGTCCCCCCACACAGGATGATCAAGCTCCTGAGTAAAGCTAGATAGGTTGATGCTCATGATAGTATTGCAGGTTTCTTCATCCACCAAGTGTTCAATAGAACTCAAGTTCCATATGCCATCATTAATAATAGTATTTACCTTTAGAGTTCTCTTCAGTGTGAGGGCCCGGAAATTGAGAAGCTAGAGGGCCTGGACCACACCACCAATCCTTCCAAAGATTCACCTTCTTCCCATCTCCTATTTTCCATTTAGTTCCTTTCTTAAGAATATGTCTAATGTGCATTATGCTACGCCAAGTATGAGAAGCATTGCGGCCCAAAGGCCAATCTTGGATGGTGTGATTCCTTAAATATTTATCACGGAGAATATTGGTCCAAAGATTATCCTTGGTCATGAAGTTCCACCCAAGATTGGTAAGAAGGCCAAGGTTTTGGTCTTTGGCTTTCCTCAGCCCCAAACCCCCTTTATCTTTACTCTTACAAACACTAGTCCAATTGACAAGGTGAATTTTCTTTTTATTAGGAGTATCGCCCCATAAAAAATTTCTATTCATGCGATCAATTTTGTCACAGACACTAGTAGGAAGATTTATAGTTTGCATAGTATAATTGGGTATGGTGGCCGAGGAGGCTTGAATCAAGATAGCTCTACCTGCAATCATGAGCGATTTGGCTTTCCATCCAGCTAATCTTTTGTGCACTTTTTCAATAATGTGTTTGTAATGCTCCTTACTAGATCTTTTATGAAAGAGGGGAACTCCTAGGTATTTACCAAGATCATTAGTGAGGGCTATGCCACAAAAGTTGCTAATTCTACGAGCTTTGTTCCGGTCAATGTTGGGCGAAACATAGAGCTTAGATTTAGAAAAGTTAACAGTTTGACCAGAGATCTCGCAGAAATCATTCAGCACATGTATCATAGCTCTACAGTTGGCTTTAGAAGCTTGACCAAACAGGATGAGGTCATCCGCAAAGAAAAGATGGGTAAGTTCAGTAGAACCTCTAGCAACTTTAAGACCTTTCCATTTTCCAGCATCATATTTATCCTCAATGAGAATGGATAATCTCTCCATACAAAGCACAAATAAATAAGGGGATAGGGGATCACCTTGTCTGAGTCCTCTCCCAGGAGAGAATTCGTCTAAGGTCTCTCCATTCCATAAAATGGCAGAATTGACACTCGTAACACAACTCATAATTAAAGCAGTCCAAGCAAGATTAAGGTTAAAGAAAATAAGCGTATCGAAAAGGAAATTCCAAGAAACTTTGTCATACGCTTTTTCAAGATCAATTTTCATGAGCATGCCACCTTTTCTACCTTTTTTGTTCCTTAGGGTATGCAGAATTTCCTGAGTAATAATAATATTATCGGTCGTGCTTCTACCAGGAATAAAACTGCTTTGGAAAGGCCCTATAATCTTGCTAAGGAGAGGTCGTAATCTAGAAACAATCAACTTGGTCACAATCTTATAACTCACATTGCACAGACTGATGGGCCTAAACATTTTAATATTGTCAGGATTTTCAGTCTTGGGAATGAGGGCAATGAGAGTCTTGTTAATCTCCATCGGAATGGAGTTAGTAGCAAAGCATGATTTAACAAATTCACAAACGTCCTTACCAATGATATTCCAATAATTATGATAGAAAATCCCTTGAAGGCCGTCAGGCCCAGGGGCTTTATAAGGAGGAATGCTCTTAACCACACTCCATATATCATTATTAGTAATGGGACTACAGAGATTTTCATTATCTTCATTGGAGAAGGCTTTATGGGAGTTAACAGCAAAACAAGTTCCAGGAGAGTTATTTTGGTTTTTGAAAAGATTTTTAAAATGATTTTGAACCATCTCCTTTATGATCAGAGGGTTATCAATCCAAATGTTGTTGTCATCTTTAAGCATACTTATCTTAGACTTACGATGTGATACGGAAAAATAAGTAACTCACTCAGACCAATTACTGTTGGTCTGAGTATCTTCATCCGTACAACATATTGCCACATGAAAGGAAAATAAGGGGAGAGGAAGAAGCAGAAAATTTATAATTTCATTTCAATATTATCAAAGTCTACAAACAGCATTTGCATACTCCTATACCAAAGCTACAAAATTGCCCTCCAACCTTTCGAAAATAATTTTCTATCCACTCTCAAATTTCTTTCTACGAAAAGGAACATTCTCTTCTGCAAAGAAACACTGCTCAAGCTAGCCAAAAGAAATCCGCAAAAGAAACTCCTGATATTTATCTTTCATTAACACGGACAGAAATAAATACGATGATATATCATGTCCACGATTTCCAAGCCTTGTGCATTTTATTTGCAAGATATCTGACTCCAGAAACAGCACCAACAGTCAGGAGACCAGAGACAGCTTGCCTGGCACTTGAAACCATAACCCTACGCCTCACAATCTTCCGCATGCATTCCGCTGCTTCCTCTCTTGAACCAATCACAAGTTCACGTGCGACTTGACCTGCTCCCATTTCGAGTCAAGAAATTCAACATGAATTTGAAAAAAAACAAAGATCCAGATCCATCAGAGCGAAGTATGCCAACTAAACAATGCTGATTGTTTTGGAACCTATGATGTGAATAACTATTCTATTTTATCTATGATCGCTGGATCAAATCTCCATAGCTCAAAGATCTTACCAGAATTACTCAGGTGTGTCTCATTCCCCAACCTAAATGCCATCTCGCTTCTGATAGCTGGAGGAAGCCGAGAAACAAGGGAGGAAGCTGCAGATAAACCATAATCCTGGTTTTGAGAGGTTGAGACATATCAGATATTTGGAGGGAAGTTGATAATGAACAAGACATGCCAGACACCTTTTGAATACCATCGAACCTAAATTGCATGGAAAATTAATCATGACATTTGCCTAGGTAATAAATGATACTCCCTTTGTCCCAAAATTTTGGTCCCTCTTTGGGAATCCAACTATTTAAAGGACATGTAATCATTACACTTTATTTCAAATTTCAAACACTTTTTCCAGCAAATACCCTTTGATTCTACTTTTTGAATATATCTATGAACACTTTACAAGGATAGTATTGGAAAACTAATAAAATTGGACAAACCTAAAATGGAAAGTGGTCAATTATTTTGGGATGGACCAAAATGGAAAGATGGACCAAAAAATGAGATGGAGGGAGTAACTAACATCTGTCATTGACACGACAAAGATAGAAGTGATAACAAAACCCTCCTAACACACTTGTTTGTTTGCCAGCGTAATTAGTTTGCGCAAAGAGGTGATAAACGAAGTGAAAATAGCGTCGAGAGGCTTGAACACCGTAAGAACCTGAAACAAGTACATGCATTCTTAAGCAGCATGCCGTGAACATGTCGGATAAAGCTTTATTTGTAACTATTCTAATACTCACCCTTGACGACAAGGGATAATTAGTCTAACCACTGGTTGTTTGGAACCAAACACATACTCCCTATGGTCTAAAAGTGGACAAATTATCCCAATGTGTTTGGCTTAATGTATCTTTAACATATTGTCTTATCAAGCATCACTATTCCACTTCAACAGATCTACTTAAACAAATGCACTTCCAAATGGAGCACCTGCTGATCTGTGAACTAAGAAAACTATAGAGGGCATGAGCTGGAAAGAAAGATATCAAACACTCTCTCTCTCTCTCTCTCTCTCTCTCTCTCTCTCTCTCTCTCTCTCTCTCTCTCTCTCTCTCTCTCTCTCTCTCTCTCTCTCTCTCACACACACACACACACACACACAGAAGAAGGCAAAAGAGAAGAAAAAGAAAAGTTTGGAGAAGGCTATTAAAGTAATTTAGGAATTGCTGCATTGGAAGAAGCAAAATGCAGGAGTTACACTCGCTGTTACTCCTAATGTTTTCCACTGATTTCACACATCTTTAATCCAAGCCATTAGGGGGCTTTGTTCACTTCTGAAGTATTTGAAGCCATTAGGGGGCTTTGTTCGCTGCATTGGTTCAAGGTGGTACTTAGCTGTATCCAATCGAACAGACTTTAGCTAAAACCATCATCCTAAATCCTATAATATGATGCCATGCTAGTTAACAATGCTTCGTGATTTATGGTCAGATTGGTAATTAACTTCGTGTTTATGCGCATAAAATTGGAAATGCATGGGCAAGTTACTAGGGCCATAATATGGGAATGAGAAAAGAAGCTTTGCCTAGAGAACTGTTCAGTACAAACTACAAACCTGAGAAACATTTACTTGGTTACCAGCAGATGAAGTGAATCTCAACAAATCCTTGGCCGCAAATTCTTCAAGAATTGGCTTATACATTGACTGGAATAATGTAAATTGCCCTTGTACAATCTTGTTCACCTGTAGTAATTAAAGAAGATGACAAACATAGAACTAATTGTGGCCATTGGGACTCCTTGTAAGGAGATAATCCAATATGAGTTGTTGCAACAAAAAAACCTTCTGGTAAGGTAGACATGTTATTGGTGGAAACAACACATTTTGTATGACATGCACTTTACAGCACTTCACAAATTGAGCTTACTTCTTTTTAGGAAAGAAAACCGACCCCTGCTTTCCATGCTAATCACCAACTTATATTCTAATATCAGGAAGGTCTAAAAGTTATTCCCACTACCTAGCTCCTTGGTAGATATTTTTACTTTTTTGCCTTCTGCACAATAGCCAATAGGCTCACCTTATTCTTGTCCTCCGCAAAAAACATTCGCAAGTCCCCCATGTACGAGAGGCTGCATATCCTAGCATATAAATTTTCCTGCATAAAAATCAAATTTTCTCTAATCAGTATAACAAAAAAAATATTGTAGCTCAAAACTTTGGAATGGAAAGAAGCAAACCTCCAAGAATTTAGATGGAGAAAGCAGCAAAGCAGCAGAGGTTGCTGCCCTCAAATTAACAGAGTTTATATTTCCTATATCCAAGTTATCCACAAGTACACAAACCTAGAGGGGAAATAGTGAAGAAAAAATAAGATGAAGAATAAGCTAGGCATGACAACAATAAAGGACCCTACTACAACATTTGTGGAAACAGGAAACAATTAACAGCAGAATAACGTCACTAAGTATGAAAGCGCATGAAATTTTTTGGGAAAAAGATAGCTTTTGTACCAGAAGGTTTTTTGTGTTTAGCTCTGTAGATGGGTTACATCCCCTTATGGTCTTTAACAATTGCTTGTCTAAAAATGAAAAAAGAGATGCCAAGGAATCAATTTGAAGTCGCAAAATGAAAGAAGGGCAATGAAGAAATCCTCCACATCCCTCCTGACATCGGCAAGGCTAAACCTATAAGTGATCTAATCCTTGAAATCAAATTTTCTTATACCACTTCGTATTGGCCACTGATCAAACATATGCCAACTTAGCGGATATGATAGCGAAAACAGGTCAAGTAAGAGTTCTATTCTCCTCATTCACGCCATGATTTTGACAATAAGGTAGAAAAATAAAGATGAGAAATAGGAGTTATAGGGAAGGCATACAGGTTTTTGTAAACGACCACTCAAATAGAACCTCTCCCAATTGAATATGTCCCGGATCAAGTCATCCATCCGAACCACTCCGTACTTGAACATCTGTCAAATAATGCATAAACGTGAAATATCTTACGGAGAAACCCACCATGCTAGGGTAGAAATGAATGGTTGGTCAGTACCTTGTCCTTCCAAATAACAAATGGGTTGAAGTGCACTCCAACACCAATTTCATCTGCAACATCAGTAATCTGACATAACCAACCAAGCATGAAATCATTATCACTAGGTACTATATCCGTTTACTAGAAGAAGGAAAAAGGAAACGAAAAAAAGAAAGTGAAATGGGGATAGAGAAAAAACCAGCTTTGCACCACCGAGGTGAACCATCCACGAGGCATAGTGATCTCGGTTAATTTTCAGATTCTGAATTGTAAAATCAATGCACATTTCAGATGTTCTCGTTTATATAAAAGAGTTCAAACATGAAACATATAGGGCAAAAAGAGAAGCAAGATTATGGAAGGGGTTGCAATTCGACACTTGCCTCAGTATGCCATCGCAAGGGATCTGCTACACCAAGAATATAATCTACCATTGATGACTAGAGCAAAAACCCACATGGACAGAAAGCAAAAGCAGTTCAAAAAGATATAAATAAGCTACACAATCTAAAAATGAGTCTCTTTGAGACCGTGGATCACTTTTGATTAGAGCGAAAAGGATAGAAAATGCAAAAAGAGAAAAAAAGAACACTGTGTTGGCGCTTGATTAACATGAAAATAGTAGAAAGTGCTAGAAAGAGAATTTTCATGTACAAGCCCTTTAAGCAAGGTTACATTGCTTTCACTTTCTTGCTAAAACGCAAAGACATTTTATTTTCTTGTCAAAGTTGCAAACCTCTTATGATAATTCTCAATTATGCCCATAATGTTTCCTTTCATATCATGATCCATATTGTATGGTCAGGGTAAGTAAGTAAGTAACTATTAATGTTTTCTTGTGAGATTCTTACAAAACTTTTAACTTCACTTTCCAGTATAATTTTCATTCCAACCAAATAGATCCTACAAGATGTAGGAAAAGGTCAACCTTGTCACTATTGTTTGGATGGAGAGCTGAGCCATAAACACAACAGAACTCTACAGGGGGAAGAACTTTGAGCAGCGCCGCAAGCTCGGGTTCCTTTTCTGTTTCCATTGCTACACTTGCATACAAGCATGTCAGATTACATTAAACAGAATTAGTGGCTGAGAGTCATGCACGATCATTACGAAAGCTAAAAGCACATTTTGCAGTTCAACAAGTAAACGCTAATTTGGAAGTTCAAACCACAAACTGGACAACACACGGCAAACACAAGCAAATTCAAATAAAATCAGATCAAGAATCACAACTGCAAAAACTCAACTTCTAATTCCAAATAGGTAATAAATTCCAGCAGATACCTAGTGCTGGGGGAGAGAGGCAAAACTATTTCGTCGCAAACAGAAGAGTTATTTCGCACCAGGAAGAAAAGAGAATTAGGGCAAAATTGGTGCAGGACATAACCATTCAAAGTCAGCACAGCAGAGGGAAAGACGAAATCAGATTGCTAGGAAGAGTAGTCCCGAACCCGACCGGTAAATCGTATTCAAGCCTTCTTGAACCGCTCCGGGCGAGCTAATCCGGATGCTTCTTGATTGAGTGCTAATTTATTCAAAAAACAGAAACCAAATAAAAGGCATAGTTATTTGGATAATTCTTTTAAGAGGGAGAAAATCTTTTGTAAGGCTCGATATCTTAATATAAAAAAAAATTCATTAAGAAAAGGTCAATCCAACCCTCCCGAAATTTAAAATATTTTTCTAATATTATATATGTGATATAAGTATTATTTATATAATTAATATCTCAAAATCTAAATAATTTTGATTTGATCTAGTAAAATATTGATCTAGGAAAAGGAATTCTATTCTCTAATCACGGTCACCTGCGATTGGAGGCATTTACTGATGCTGATTGGGCTGGTTCTGTAGATGATAGACGCTCTACTTCTGGCTATTGCACTTTTCTTAGGGGGAATTTGGTTACTTGGAGAAGTAAGAAGCAATCAGTGGTTGCCAAATCAAGCGCAGAAGCAGAGTATCGAACTATGGCTCATGGTGTTCGTGAGCTCTTGTGGCTCCAAACTTTGTTACATGATTTGTTTTTTTTGATAATGGTCCTATGAAACTCTACTGCGATAACAAAGCTACCATAAACATTGCCCACAATCTTGTTCAACATGACAGAACGAAGCATATAGAGGTTGACAGACACTTCATCAAGGAAAAGTTGAGCGAGGGGTTGATATGTATGCATTTTGTGCGATCTGAGAATCAATTAGCTGATATTTTCACAAAAGGGCTTGGCAGCAAGAGTTTTCACCCCATTGTGTTCAAGTTGGGCTTGATTGATATCTTCGCACCAACTTGAGGGGGAGTGTTAAGTTATGGGTGTAAATGTATAAATAGATTGTATTTGTCTACTCTGGCAATTAAGTTAGTAGTTTAGGTTCATAGTGTAATTTATCTCTTGTACTCTTGTATAAGTACCACGTAATGAGAAACAGAACCCTACTTTTGCCTCTCAATTGCTTTGTCTGATCTAACACATGGACTTCATCTTTATGAGATTTCACCATTGCCTTTATTCTAGTTCTTCTATTGGGATGGGATTCAAGTGCCCCAAATTGGATGTCAGCTTCATCTCTGCTGCATTTTGTGTTCAAAGCTTCTGAACTTCTGTTTCTAATCTCAATATGGGTGATTTGTTGTTTAGGACTGATCAGAAGACGTAGATTTTGTATCGCTGTTGAGGACTGATGGGGAATTGATTAATACAAAACTATAACATAAACTCCAAAAAAGAAAAAAAGGAAAGAGAATTTAATGTTTTATGCCAACGTGGAAGTCTGCCAATTCGAACACTTTCGTATGTATCCTTATCTATAGAAAACAATAGCAATCAACAGCCATCCAAAAATAAGATACCACTCAGAACCATGGAAAATGTACCCCTTAGAACCTAATTTACGATGGTTATAGTCCCTTGCGCATTTTATTGAACACGTAAAATGCAAGTACTTAATGACTAACGAAACAGAAAAATAAGTGCCAAAAAAAGAAAAAAACAAATCTTTCTTATAGCTTTTCCTAGCCACAGCCCTAGGGTCATTGAACCTTTTCCATTTCCATCATCAATGTTAGCATCATTTTGTAAAGGCACAAAAACGAAATTGAATCAGCAAAAGAGTTTAGGCCTTCAGCTGTTTGTTTTTTTTTTTAATTGTCTGTTTCCCAAGAGGGTTCAAAACATTAATGATCGATACAGAAGGGAAATATAAAGCAAAAATGATTTGAAGAATAGCGAAAGACAGTTGTAGGCTTCCCAGAATGTAATAACTTACCACCCACTGGTTGTCTTTTTGTCTGCAATGCTTGTGGCATGAATCAAATTTCACAAATTAAGAAACTAAAGTAAACTACTGAAACAATACAGGAGCATCATCAAGTAGAATGTGTTCGATTTTGTGTTTCAAAAACCGATTTTTTGGGCCAAAGTTCTCAAAAACCCAAAATGGACAATCCCGAGTCGATATTTCTCCTCTAATTGAATTCAGTTCCATCATCGAAATCTTGAAAGACTCACTTAATTTGCAACACTCTAATTTAATTCAGTTCCACTTGAAAGAGGTTTTTCGAGATAAAAAATGAGTTCTTTCTTGCTTCAAGACTTTTCCTTCAAATCATCACTGTAATTTCAATGGCATTCATTGTGACCATAGAGATCAACATTTTCGAAAAACTGTAAATGATAAAAACAATCGGATAAATACCCTCACAAAAATTCAGTTTTACTCATATAAGAGCACAATTTGCAAAGAATGCTCTTCGGGTGTTTGGTGCACATTTGGTTCGGACATTTCATCAAACATTTGGTGCACACCCCCCCACGCGTGCGCGAGAGAGAGAGAGAGAGCCAATCATAATCCCAATCAGCAACAAATCAATTCATTTGAGTTCTCAGGCACCAATTTCATGTCAATTCTCAGCGTTCAAATAGGCAGCATTTTGACCACAAAAGAAACAAATGAATGACAAAAGATTTGTAAAGGAATACTGTGAGAGAGAGAGAGGCATACCTTGCCTTCGCAGCCAATTGCCGGCGGTGACAGATTGAGATATCGGTTCCACAAACTCAATGTTGATGGGTAGCAACGGTGGGAGAGAAAGATAACAGTGGGAGAGCAAGAGAGATGTTTGCACAGAAGTTCATGGCTTTATTCGAGAGGGAGGAGAACGTGGATGTGTGTGTGTGTGTGTGTGTGTGAGAGAGAGAGAGAGAGAGAGAGGGAGAGGGAGAACGTGGGTGTGAGAGGGAGAGGGAAAAGTACGTGGGTGGGTTTATTGTAGGCTGGGCAGTTGAAGAGGGTGAAATCCTACGGTGGATTTGTGTTTGTTTTCCCACAGGATAGATCTTAGCCTTTAAAAGTACTTCCCTTGCAATATGAGCCATTGATTTAGAAAAGGAGAACCCCAAGCGGGAAACGGGGTGCTCCTTTTCTCCCTCATTTTCTCCTAAACGACGTAGTTTTGCTCATTTTCTTGGTACACCTCCAAAGCTTCTAAGGGTCCTGTTTGGAAAGTTAATTTTGGGGTTCAATTTTAGGGATTTAGACTCTTTGGGATAGAGTATAGTTGTTTTAGACACTTGAATTTAGGCACTTTGGGTTTTGGATTTAGGCATTGAGTTTTAAGGTTTAAACACTTTGGAAAATTCAATTTTGAGGTTCAATTTTAGGGAACTTAGACTTTTTGGAGTAAGGTATAGTTATTTTAGGTACTTGGATTTAGGCACTTTGGGTTTAGGATTTAGGCAATTTGGGAAACTAACTCTCTAAATAAGGCTCTTGGAAGATTTGTGGGTGTACCATGAGTTTAAGAGAAAAGAAGAGAGAAAAGGAGCATCCCCGAATCCCCCCTCCATGATCACTAGGGTAAGAGCCTTGGGTCAATAATTGAATTCAATGATTGGTGAAATACAAAATTAAATTTTGATTGAACTGATTTTTTACCAATTATTCAATGGATACCGACCCTCATGTAGCGATCGGCTTCGAGGATCCACTGTGGTTTCCCAAAGCCGATATGTACATTGTCGGTGCATGGTGGTCTGTACCAGTTAGGGGTGCTCACGGCCCGGATTGGTCCGGATTGACATGAATCCAATCCTAATCCGCGAGTCACGGTTTTTTGAAAATAAAATCCGTATCCAATCTAAAAATCTCACGGTTCGGTTCCAATTATATCCGCGAGTCACGGATCGTTTCGGATTTGTCCACGGATTTTCAACTTATTCTAAAAAAAATCATCAACTCATTTGAAACTCAAATTCAACATTGAAACAAATAATGAAAGCTTATTGAACATTTCAACAAATTAATTGAATAAATCTAAACTTGAACATTATGGAATCAAAATAGATAGCCAAAAAACAAAATCCAAAATAATTGCTCCATTGCTTTTGAAATATCCCTGCAAATCAATCATCAAATGTTTCAGCGAATGGTTGTCAGCTTAGTTGGTTTACATAACAACTGATCTGGCTAAAAAAGAATCCCCTTCAACTCACAGCCTGATGGAATAATAGTGAAGTGATAAAGCACAACAAATACAAGATAGTATAGTAGTAAAATTATAAAAGTGGTAAAATTATTTATGTATACATATATATTTATTTTTTTTAAAAAAATCATAATAATAAAATTGTCACGGTCCGGATCGGTTAATCCACAGTTTCAAAACTAAAATCCGTGTCCTATCCGCGAGTCACGATTTTTTATTTTTTGAATCCGTGTCAGACTATTAATCCACGGTTAAAATTCAAAATGTGCGGATCAATTTGGTCCGAACCAGATTCACGGTTCACCGGTTTTTCTAAACTGCCCTAGTACCACTAGCAGAGTTCATTTTTTACCGTAATAGATTGAAACATTCGGGAACCCCGTATGAACCCGGTCGACATATACGGGACTCTTGAACCGGTAGATTTTTTTGGGTAAATCTTGAACCGGTAGATTTCTTTCCCTTTACACAAGAAATCCTCTTTAGAAATACCTTAGTTGAGTTCCTTCATCGCTGATACCCACCCAGTCTATTCGCTTTGCTCCCCAGGTTTCCCCTCTCCCTTTCTCTTTTTTACTCTGTATCTGCATTTTTTTTACGAACATGTATATGTTTAAGAATCTAAATGCTCATGTTTTTTTTATGCCGTAGTGATTATCTCGCTGCTGCTGTCTCAGTTCCTCTCGTTCATTTGTGCTTTTTCAAGGATCCCTTTTTCCAGATCTCTCTCTCTCTTTCGCTTGAGAGGTACTCCTACTATTTTCGTCTCTTAATTAGTCTCTTTAGATAGATGGGTATCTGTGATAACTGTGATTGCTTGCTGGAAATTCATGTGATTATGGAAATTAGGTATTTTGATGGAACCTTGTGCCTTTTTTTTCTTTTTCTTTTTCTTTTGCTGTTCTTGTTGGAACGGCATGTGGGTGTTGCTTGTTGATCTCTTCCTCTTCTTTTCCACAATTTATTGATTTTCCGGTAAACTCGAAAGAAAATCTAACAAATTTTCAACATTTAGGGGTGTTGGACTAACAAAAAAACAGTTTTTTTTTTCCAAAATCCAAGACAGGTACTCTCTCACAATATATCACATAAAAAACCGTGAAAAACCGTTTACTTATAAAAAAAAACTGCCTTAGTGGAACACTCTCTTAAGCTCGTATCTAAAGCTTGATGAAAAGAAAATTCGACTATGATGTGTACAAAAGCCCCTTGTGTTTTGGGGTTTCCTCCCTTTTGTGATGAACTTTGAACATTTGAGGCTCCATTTGAGTACGTGGATTTGAAATCCACTGTGGATGTTTGGATGAGAAATCAGTTTAAGGATTTCAAATCTGGGGTCGTGGCTTTGAAAACCGAACAATTGAGTAAAAATGACTGCTGAAATTCTGCTGTTATTTGTCAAGGACCTCCTCCCGACCCCCAACTCTCCCCTCTCAATTAGAACTCTCTACTACTCTCGCTGCCCCATCAATCCTTAGTTACCTCATATCTGCACCATTTTTACATTGATCCAAGGCTCTCTCTCCATAGATTTACGAGGAGAGTGAAATTGGTGCTCCTATAAATCTCTACCTCCACCGGCTGCTGCTTTTATACCACATCTTTCAAACTACTTGTTTCCGAGTCTGATTTGTTTCCTTCTAATTTACTAGGAATGTCCAGTCATTTCCATTTTTCTTTTGGCATGTTTGGTTTGCATTGAAGGATGAAGTTTAATTTATCAATACGTCTTTAGCAACGAATTTCTAGTTTCAAGTAAAAAAATAAGAACTTCTATTGCTACTTTCTTTTCGAGCTTTGTGATTTTAATTTGTCCAAAAATCTTGAGATTGGTGAAATCAGTAAAGCAATGAAATCTATCTATATTTGAAATCCTTGGCCAATTTCAAATCCAAGTATCCAAAGATTCAAAGGATCCCTAAAGTTAGTGCTAAGAGATCGTGACATTTGACTAGATTGTTTCCATCACAAAATAAAGTGTTTAAAATAGCCAATGATTTGTGAGTATAAAAGGTAATGTTATCCGGTGTCCATCAAAATGCGGCATTGGGATGTCCAAGGAAAAAACATACTCCGTAATAGAAAAAACATTGTTGCAATGGGTGGAGAAAGAACACACTCCGTAATAGAAAAAACATTGTTGCAATGGGTTGAGAAATAACATATTCCGTAATAGAAATGTCCAAGGAATTTGAAAGTGTATTAAAAACTCATTGTTGCAATGGGTTTGGGGATGGCTCATACAATCCGACATGTTTCCGGGCAATTCGGTTTGTGTTGGTTGAAATATTGAAATTTCGGCATTTGCACTAATATTTCGAATTTCAACTGTTTCAGTGGAAACAAATGAAATCTGGTTCCTCACTCCAATGGTCACTTGTAAAATTTTGAGTCTTATAAAGATTTAAAATTTCCTAGAAAAGTGCATGTTCATCAAAATTAAATTTGTGTTGTTTCGCAGACACTGAATATTTGGTTGTGAAATATGAATCAAGTGCATCTATACATAGTTTACAGCTCTCAAACTATTTCAAATCATAGTTCCTGCTGCTCTGCAAAATAAATTTCTTTGACTAATCTACTAAGGTCCCTGCCTTGTATGTTAGATGTCTCGAAGGTATGACAGCCGTACGACAATCTTCTCCCCAGAAGGTCGTCTCTACCAAGTTGAATATGCAATGGAAGCAATTGGAAATGCTGGGACTGCTATAGGGATACTGTCAAAAGATGGGGTTGTTCTAGTTGGGGAAAAGAAAGTCACTTCCAAGCTCCTCCAGACCTCGACGTCCACTGAGAAAATGTACAAGATTGACGACCACGTTGCATGTGCTGTGGCTGGAATCATGTCTGACGCAAACATCCTAATCAACACAGCCAGAGTCCAAGCACAGCGCTATACTTTTTCTTACCAGGAGCCTATGCCAGTTGAACAGCTAGTTCAGTCTCTATGCGATACCAAACAAGGATATACTCAGTTTGGTGGGCTCCGTCCGTTTGGTGTATCATTTCTATTTGCTGGTTGGGATAAGAACTATGGCTTCCAGCTTTACATGAGTGACCCAAGTGGAAACTATGGCGGCTGGAAAGCTGCAGCAATCGGTGCAAACAACCAGGCAGCTCAGTCAATGCTTAAGCAGGATTACAAGGATGAGATCACAAGGGAAGAGGCGGTACAGCTGGCACTCAAGGTGCTAAGCAAGACTATGGACAGCACTAGTCTTACTTCTGATAAGCTTGAATTGGCTGAAGTTTTCGTCTCTTCTGGGAAAGTCAAGTACCAGGTGAGCTCTCCAGATTCCCTTAGTAAGTTGCTGGTGAAGTTTGGGTTGACACAACCAGCTGCCGAGGCATCTTAAATTACCATCTTGATTCAGACCAAGTTTATGGGCCAGTCTGATTGTATGCCTCAGGGATTATGATTTTGCAAAACGTATGCTGGATAATTTATGTTGGAATCAATATGCTTGTTTTTGTTCATGTCTTGAACCTCTGTTGGTGAACTTTCAAATATTTAACTTTTTCAGCAAAATCAGTCTCTTCAGGGCTTATTTGCAGTTTTCTATATTTTGTTCTGTTTTAGCTATCTTCAGTTGACACGCTTTATCTTTCAATGCTAACCAGGATATCTTTTGCTTGGAAATCAAGTCATTCTCTATCTTTATTGAGACATTATATGCTTCATTCGTAAATATGAACTGGAACACTTCTGCACTGATAGCAAATTATGTTGCATACTGGTTCTAAACTCAATTTCAAATATTTCACAACATAACTGACATCGTTAGTGTATGGAGCTTGTGCTTTTGCACCTTTTGTCTTTTCTAATTTAGATGATGGTTGATGAGTGGCTAACAGAATAATGGTTATGAAATATGGAGTAAGTTATTATGAACTCATTCGTGAATGTAAACTTGTACTCCAGTAGTTATTTCTTTAAGAAAGGATTGCTCTGAGCATCTATGTATTGCAGTCACGACTTCATTTTTCCATTCAATTCTTTAGAAGTTCAGATGGTTCTTGACTTAAGACTTGAGAGTCTCTACTGTCATTTTGTTACTCGGGGGACACTATGTTGTCCTCTGTTGCATCCCCAATAAACAGGTTTGGACTTGCTTTCTTGCCAATGAATCCTTAATAATCCTATTTTGGTCTAAGCTGACGCTAATATGAAGAGGAGGTTGATGGTATTGAAGTGTGTAATTGTGAGGCATCGGTGCCCCAAGCATGCAGAGTTGGTGGTTGGAGTTGCTTGTGAATTTGTGAGGAATGTGTTGTATAGCCTAGGATTGTGAACTACTAATCCTTACGGCTGACCAAGGATTATAAACTTGAGTATTTGTTATTTATTTTTTTAATCCCCTTGGTTGCATTATTGCATGGGTTTGTTATTGTTTCCCAGCAGCTTTTTTTGTATTCTCCCGTTAACCTAAAAAAAAAGAGAAAAACATATGTACAACATATGATTGTAGTTGCGAAGCCATTGGAGGATGTAGTTTCTCTTGTAGTAATAAAAATACTGTCCTGCCGCTAATTTAGAAAGGAGATTGAGCATCATAATCATTGGTATTCTAGTAGGAGTATTTTGCTCGACTTGTTTACAACTCTTTGTTTGGAAAAGAGAGATCATGAAGAGCCATATGAAAGAGGGTTGGATTCTTGACCTCTGTTTCGCCCTGGTGCTCTTGGGGAATCAATCGAGCTTTTCCTCCTCCAATGCATATAGATTGCGGGAATTTGGTTTTGATGCAATCTCCTACTCAATCTCGCTATCTAATGAGCTACTTTTTTTCAGTTTGAGCTCTGGATTTTTAGCAAATCACGCGCCATCAGAGATCATGTGTATTTGGAAAAATGGGTTTGGGTAAAGGATATACTGAAAAGTAAAAGGAATGGGAACCCAAATCATAACCTTTAAGATCAATCAATATTTTCATTCCCTTGTTCTTCTTCTTTAGATAAATTTGATTCATATGCCGCCTAAGAACTTGCTGGTTTGTGGATTTTTGTGATGCCAAATTTACTTTGGTAAGCACCAGTCTGATCGTATGTATTTAACCAAATGAGAGTTTTATCTTCCAAAGAACTTCTGGCTAGCTGAATGTGCAGAGAATTGTCATAGGGATTGGACAGTGGCTAATGCAGATTTGTAAGTTGGCAGGGCGGCCATTTCAAAAAGTTTACGAACCAGAACAAAAATCTAGTAGGATTAGTAGGGTTTTTTACACTTCCTAATACACTTTTATAATCTTTTTAAACATTAACAGAAGCCCACTGGACTTTTTTTTAGCATTTTCCTTTTAAATTTGCGGCGATGATTGTGGTTCTTGATTTCTTCGCTACCTTTTCTGTCTAATTGTTCACGTCTTTTTGCTTCTGCTTTTCTGCCTGCAGCTTTGCAAACATCCGTACAATCCGATTATCCAGTAGCCTCTCTCCTCTCGAAAAACTCCACCACACCCAGAATGAATGGGCTATCGAGTAGAGAAATGAGAGAGAAAATAGTACCTAGGGTGACCATGGACCAAACTGGTTCAGGTTGTGGTGAGCACGAATCAACCGACTCTTAATTCATGCAGATTGAAGATTTTAAAAACTAAACCGGTTTATAAAACTGAGGCGATACTAACCATTTCAATACCGTTGAGCCCGTTTTACATGACATGGGGTGGTAGCCTGGTGGTCCACAGGTCTTCGGCGGGATCAGAGGTAGGGCTCAAGGTGCTTTTTGATGCTCCCTTTACCTTGGAGCGGTGGCGTCGCGACTAGGGTCCTTGGACCCATTTGACTCCCCTTGTGGATTGCTCAGTGTGCACTTTTGTGTTTCAGTTTCCTCCGGGGACCTACTAACTTTTCACGGTTTTTTATGTGATGTATTGTGAGAGAATGACCTGTCTCGGTTTTTGGAAAAAATAGTTTTTTGTTAGTGGAACACCCCCCTAAAAGTGAAGCAGGAATAAAAAAGAAAATAAAAAAGGGAGTTGGGGTTTTAAAATCACAAGTTGAGATGTACGTTCATAAATTAGTTGCGGCATTTTAAAAATTGCATAAGATAATTATACTGTCACAAAAATTCATTTTGCACATTTCTCCCAAACACTCCTACTAAATTTCAAAATATATTCTGACCATAATCCAAAAAGTTGAAAAGCCAAAAACTTAAAAATGAAAAACTGAAAATGAGGTTATTTTGGAAAATTGAATAAATTTTGTTTTGACTTTCCAAAAAAGGACTAACAATTTAAAACATCTCAAAATAGTAGTGTAAGGGACAAACAATTTGAAACGGGAGAGTACTAAAATAGGAAGAGATGATCCGGCACGTTTTTTGTTAGGGTAATGAAATTTGAAAACCTGAAGCATACTCTGTCTGGTTGGTTGCCAAAACCAGAGAGAAGGGACCGCGGTTTTCTTGCTTACCAGGGAAAAAGACCATAGTTTTCCTCAACTCCTCTTATCTTTTCTTTTCCCCCTTTATCTTTCTGTGTATTGGGATGTGCACCCTAGCATTAACTTTGAACTAAACTCGTCCCCATAAACAGTTGAATGCTATGCACATCCATCCCTTATTAAAAAAAAATTATCAATCCATTTGCTAAAATCATGGTTGATTTTAGACCGTGTTACTAAAATCTTTTGAAAAACTCAGCCAGTAATATATACTATTGAACTCATTTAATGAATCTTATTATATGTCTAGAGGCATATATTAACAAATCCTAGAAAATATTTAGAGGTTAGTTTCACAAAATTGACTTATTGTTTTACGAGACATGTCACTTTCTCACAATATATCAACCCAATTACACTTAATAAGCTAATTCTACTAACTTAATCAATTTAAGTCAATTTGTGTGGGACGGGGTCTAATGCATACGTTGTTAGTTTCTTCCAAATATGTAGTTACAAGTGTATTTTAGTAACAATAAGCTCCGTGGCCAAACTGCACACATCAAGATTAGCACACTCTAGCTCAAAAAATAATACTCCCTCTGTCCGGATTTGTTAGTCCATTTTAGGAGTTCGTGTCACTTTTCAAATGATTATATCTTATAATTTATAATGTTTTATGTAATTTTAAAACATTGTCTTACACTAGAAGTAATCGAGATCTATCAAACAAGATCAATATTTGACGTATAATTACATACCAATGTAAAGATATTACTAATTTTTATCCAGTTGCAATTGAATGAGGGACAAACAAATCCGAACAAAGGGAGTACAAGCATTGGAGCACATAAAATATTTTTGATTTACTAGTTTA
Organism: Vaccinium myrtillus; assembly: GCA_016920895.1. Lineage (NCBI taxonomy): Eukaryota > Viridiplantae > Streptophyta > Magnoliopsida > Ericales > Ericaceae > Vaccinium > Vaccinium myrtillus. Next base: position 16,061,530 of record CM029275.1, on the reverse strand, counting down.
TAACACCACTAAAGCACTATATACCAAACCAGCTAGAGTCTAGAGATGCTCTAAATGGGAAATGGAGGCCAGAAAGTAAAATAATGAAAGTACAAGGTTTATTGTGCAAACATAATCCATTGTAATCGTAATACATGGGACGGCTATGGAAAAAACAAATTAGTATAAAAACTTCGGAGACAAGTTAAACAATCGATATCAGTTCTGGTCTCCATTAACAGGTGGAATGTGAAGCTCAAGCCAAGCTAGACTCCGAATGGCGTTTTGGCTCAAGCAAAGCAGATTCCCATCCATTTGAGCTTCTGGGTTTGTTCTAAATCCTCAATACTTTTGTGGGTTTTTGTTATATCTGTGTTAAATTTTGCATCTTTTACTCGGATTGTCGAAAATTGACTTAATCCAAGCAAGAATCTAATTAGAAACAGGCATCTCTCTGGCTCTCTAATGCGGTTCTTCTGATGGTGAATTAATTTTAACATTTCTATTTCAGTGTTTTTGGATCTGTTGGTTTTTCATTTTATGAGGCAGTGTACAGGTAACAAGAAGTCATTTTCTTTTCTGTAAACATCGAAATGGAAAGAAACTGGAAATGTGTCTTTTTGGGCAAGGGCACCTGCTTGAATTTGAGTTTCTGCATTTTTGGTACTTCTGTATCAGATATACTGAAATCAATTAAGGTCTTGTTGTTGACTTCTGATTAATTAGTCTGTTGGATTGACGTAGAAAAATGGTCATGAAGATGATCTTTAAGTTTAATTTGAATCATTTGATGGTTCAAGAGCAGTTTTCGCTGATGGGCATGTTCTATTCTGTAATCAACTGGAGTACTTGTACAATCTTTAGTGTTAAAGTTTTACCATTTGTATTGCCCAGTATTTATTTTGGTCATGAATAATATAAAGCTTATGATGGTTTCTGCTGGTGATTAGCTCTAGACTTGGTACTACTTTCTTAACCGCTTACAAGGACAGGCACAGGGGTGGGTTAGCCCGGGAGACCGCCCTACCCAGTTTCAATTTTTTCTTATTAATATGGTAATAATTTTTTAAAAGTTTTACAACTATATAGGTCCACCCGCCCAATAAATTTTTGTTTTAGTGTTCGCCAACCCACACTCGAATCCCCGTCCTTGCCCACTTACAACTCATACTCCAGGATAGACCGCTTTGAGAGATGGAACATGCCCTTACAATTCACTCTGACATATATTCCATTGTAAACCACTAACCGATTTATCATTTACGGTACATCAATTAGCTGAAAGTGACATTCGGTTTGGGAAATCCGTGTTTAATTTAGAAAACAACAATCCATTTTATAACCCGTATTGAATTCTTGATGCAGGGGGTATTGTTCTTATAATGGGTGTGGTTGTTCTATGTATGAGTTAGTGTTCTTGCAAACCTTCCTCAAGAAGTTGGATTTAGGTGACAAATCAAACTGGCCCCCAGGTCACATCTGTGAACTACGCTTGAAACAGCAGCAGAACCATCTTTCAATATGGCTTTATTAGCAAAGTTACGTTGTATCACAGTCGATGTTACTGGTACGCTCATTGCTTACAAAGGGGAACTTGGGGACTACTATTGTATGGCAGCCAAATCTGCTGGATTGCCTTGTCCTGATTACAAACGTGTGCACGAGGGCTTTAAACTTGCATACTCTGATATGGCGAAGAAGCATCCATGTTTTGGCCATTTGGACAAAATGCCCAATATTGTTTGGTGGAAGACTTGCGTGAGAGACTCCTTTGTCAGGGTAAGATATAATGATTTATTACATGTGTTCTTCAGTTCTTGTATTCCATGCCTTTTCCCGTCACGAAACCTTTGGCTGTGTTTAAATGACGGATATGTGGAGGGATTTGTTAAAGGGTAGGAAACAATAGGATAACAAAAGACATGAAATTTAACATATTCACTTCATTATCTTCCTTTACGTTTTCGTTTCCTTTTGTAAATTGCCTCATGAATCCATGATCTAAATACAACCTTAACTTTTCCAATGATTGTTGATCCTGTAATCTTGACAGGCAGGGTATGAGTATGATGAGGAGACATTTGAGAAGGTATTCAAGCGCATATATGCAACCTTTGGTTCATCTGCACCTTATACTATCTTTCCGGATTCTCAGCCATTCCTAAGATGGGCTCGTAAAAACGGTCTCAAAGTAGGGTTGGTTAGTAACGCTGAATACCGGTATCAGGATGTGATTCTCCCTGCTTTGGGTTTGAATCAGGTATTACTAAAATATAACCCAAGAAATGACATCTCATTTTGAAACTTCTACTTTCTTTGTTTAATTTGTAGAGTTTGTTAAACGCCTGAACAGTTATGATATCCTGTTATTTATGTGTTAGGGATCCGAGTGGGACTTTGGTGTGTTCTCTGGTCTCGAAGGTGTGGAAAAGCCAAACCCTAAGATATATGAGATTGCATTGGAGAAGGCCGGAAATATTGCACCGGAAGAAACCCTACACATTGGAGACAGCATGCGGAAGGACTATATCCCGGCAAAGAGCTTGGGGATGCATGCATTATTGTTGGATAGGTTTAAGACTCCGGATGCCGACAATTGGAGAAAATCAGGTGCACCTGTTCTAGACGACCTAGTTTCTGCTCAGGAATGGATAACTTCTGAAACTCGGACTAGTTAATGAGCTTTGTTTTTCTATAATGCTCAATATTTACTGGTATGATGGAAAGAAAAGAGAAGAAATCTGTTGTCGGATATTCAAACGATGTTAATTGAATCTGGTTTCAACAGACATCGACATTACTTTTTCTTTTTTTTTTTTTCCTTGTATTTCTCTCATTCTTGTAGTAATATGAGGCTTATGAGCAATATAATTAAGTTTCTAATCTATTTTCTGGGTATTATTTGCTTCTTGATCACTGCTCACTAGGCGGTCATTAGCAGGACCGTTTGAAGATTATTAATAACTTATGATGATATTTGGGACTGAGAAACAGTGCAGCCCCTGGAAAATAGTTTGATGTATCTCATGGGGGCAGATTTATAGCATTGGATGGTAAATTGTCAAGTAATGCAAATTGTATCTTTTTGAGTGACTAAAGTATAAGGACTTTGAATATCCTCAGGGACAGAGTGGAATTTCACTGCAGGGGCGAGCCTATATAATTCATAGTCGCCCCTATATAATTCATAGGAAAGGCTCCATCCCGGCCCCACTAAATTTTCAGACAATTTTAGCACTGGTTTGCAGATTGACGAATGAGCTGATCACATCATGTGCTACCTTTTCTGAAAAGGTATACTGTACTAGATTACTAGGGACCAATTGAGAGATTTGGTTGTACACTTGGAGCTTCAAAGGCTTCACTAACTGTCAAGTAGAATTTTGTAACCTCGATATTGGTCCGGACACTTGCTTATACAAAAAACATTGGAGTAGATATCAATGATATGGGTTTCAAGTTGATTGTCAATTGTCATAAATTCATAATTGAATTTTAGCGAGCTTTTTTGAACGCACACAGTTAGTGCTAGAGCCACCTTTGGATGTTACTGAACTTTGAGTAACAAACATCCTCGACATGTTTAAACCTGAAACTTCTTTTTGTTAATTCGGGATGTCCTGGACACTTTACATGAACTTTGAGTAAGTAGAATCATGCTACATGTACAACCATTTCGGCTCCAACCATTTACAACCCTCTCACATACATGTGGGACCCACACACAATTATAGGTGTAGACCCCACGTGAATGTGAGGGGGTTGTAAATGGTTTGAGCCGAAATAGTTGTACAAGTAGCATTTTTGGAGTAACAAACATCCTCGACATGTTTAAACCTGAAACTTCTTTTTGTTAATTCGGGATGTCCTGGACACTTTACACGCACTATTTTCTAATGGACCAATCTTATCATTCCCTAGTGAGAGCCTCATTCGCGTCTTTAAGTGGTGGACCAGTGATTAATTTTCACCTTTACTCTCGATGGTGCTATTCGGTGCGATACTCATGGGGCTTTATCCCCAATAATTATACATAGTTGTCATAAGCACAACAATGTGTATCTAATGAAAATGACTGGACAACAGAATCAAACCACCTGCTAAACTCTTATAAAGCACATGCTTTTCGAGTCCAATGTATAACAGACTTTCAACTTGGATATTCTCTTATTTACCAAAAAAAAAAGAAAAAACCTTGGATATTCTCATTTGGTAAAAGATCAATACAAATTAACCGGTTCTAAGTCCCACCCATAATGGCAATAAATACATCTCACGAAATTCAGAACGAATTTACAGACAGTCCCCTCCAGGGCTGCTTCTCTTGCTAAGCTAATTTCCAGAAAACTAATACATTCAGACTCAATATGTACATCCTATATAGATTAAATGGCTTTGACAAATGCGTATAATTATAGACTCGGATACATACATAAATAGAGGACATGGCGGTTGTGAGGTAAAATCATTTGGACGCTCCTAAGTATTTTTGGTGGGCAAGAAATAGTGAGCAATATTTGAACCTCGTTTGGGTATATTAGCTCGTTTCTGGGGCCGGAGCCAAGCCCGCAGCTCTTGCTGTATTTGAGGGGGTAACTCATTAAAGACAGTAGGGTCAATCTCATCAATCTTGTAATCCCATGCATCCCTTCTCAGTTCATCTTGTTGACCCAAAGTCGGCATGCCAAGGGGGTTCTCTTTCGGTACGTCAGCTTCATTTAGTTCAGAGAAGGTACCCGTTGATTGAAAATCTGCCACGGAAATTCAATATGAGAGAGATAGAGGGAGAGAGAGGGGGTGGAGTTTGGATCTGAGAAATTACTCGAGGATAAAGATGCTTGGGTTTCATTAGTATTCCTAGCATGCTCTTGCTTCGGGGAAGAAGAGTTGTTGCAATTTTGAAAGAATCTCAAGATTGAAGATGAACCCTGTCAAACACAGAGAAACGATGCCACATTAAAAAAAAAAAAATTTCTATAGAATAGTTGCTCAATGCTGGATGGCTTTGCTGAAAAACAGGAGGTCATGAGTTCATCCTATGCCAAAGTTCTCTCTATGATAATTGCAGATGTTTTGGCCAAACAAGCGGCTATGAGGCAGAACATTTTTGTTGTATATAGTTCTCCACCAAGCTCTTTGGCCACTGTTTCGTTGTATGATAGTTGTACCTTGAGTACTCCTCTTGTAAAAATGGAACACCCATGTAACTCTGTCATCCTAATGTAATACATAGAGTACTCTTGTAAAAATGGAACACCCATGTAACTCTGTCATCCTAATGTAATACATAGTTTATGCTAGTTGTACCTTGAGTGCTCCTGTTGTAAAAATGCAACACTCATGTAACTCTGTCATCCTAATGTAAAGTGAATATTTTAGAAGCAATAGAGTCCTGCAAAAATTGGTAATTTAGACAGGCAAAATATTCCAATGTTCTAATTAAGTAGCCAGTTTCAAATTTTCATCGAGATCACCAACAAGCCGGATAAGGAATTCACAATAAGGCCTGATTTTCCTTTTCAAACAGTCAATTTGTCTGCCAAATTTCCAGATTACTCTACCCATATTTAGCTTGAAATGCTTGCTCGGGACAATTAGCAAACAATCTATGCGTCAGCACTGCTTTTGAAATTCAGTAAGATGTTATTCATGCTAATATTACAGCTAAAGCAGCATCTACATATGTGATTCTTAGTATCATGGTGATTTGTGAGCTGTTTTGAAAATATTAAAAGGAAAAACAGACAGACTGAGAAAGGACAGCAAATATAGTAAGGAAGACTCGGGACAAAATTGTTGATGATGAACTTCTCCAGAGTTCAGTAGTTTTGCAGCTCAGTAGATTTTTCACAAAAGCTATGCTTGAGGCAACTGATAAGGTTCTACGCAGATAGCTGGAGTAAAAAATAGAAGCAACAACTAGACAAACTGACAAATTAACAAAAAGGACAAGAACTTCAGACAATTTTATCTTTCATACTGTAAGGCAGTTAATATACATAGTCTATAACAAGTGGGGAAGCACTAAGCTAAATTGCTCAATGTGTACAAATCTTTTTTCTATCTGTGAACAACCAAATAGAAAATGGGTAAGCCATTGAAAGAAATTGCCTCCATACCTTGTCTTTCACCATCTTTCTTTTCTGCTCCCTTGGCCTTGTACCATGCCTCGAGTACTTGGTCCCAGTTTCCTCTGCCTGGGACTCCATGTGTAGCTCATTTTGATTCAGTTCCATGCAGCATCGAGTCCCTGGAAGAACAATTGCCCTAAATTATAATGCAGAAGGGAGATAGAGATTAAAAAAATAAAAATAAAGAAGAAGTGACCAAATCTAAAGAAACCTGAGGACGATACTGCTGAAGTTTCTTTGATGAACTCATGAGGTGCCCCCTGGGAAGAACAAGATGAATCCTGGCCATCAACAGGTTGCAAGGCATCACATACATCCTACAGAGACAATAACAAAGGCGAACAATGCTAAGAACTACAATTGAAAGCCACACAGCTAGAGCAAACTATCATCAGTTGAACAGTGAAGAAGTTACTAATTCTACAGCTTAACGCAAGTATTCCATTATACAGTTTGCCTCAATAAGAAGTGGTTTCCATGCCTAGATCAAAGTAATATCACGACATCCAGAACAGAAAGGAGGAAACACATGAAGATAGTAGAGATATCTACTAATGAAAAATGGCGGAAATGGCCATGTGATTTTCTCTTCTTCAATTGAGTAAAGCAATAAAACTTAAATATTTACAGTCACTAACTCAAGGCAATGGTATTTTAGTTAAAGCACATAAACCCAAGAGGCCAAACAATTGAGGAGACTCAATCTTGCAAGTAGAGGCCGTGGTCTTGAAATTCCTGCACGGGGTCGCACTTGCATGGCAGGAAGTGAGGTTGCACTCTTCGGTTATCTGCTACTCCCCGTCCCAAGGTGGTTCGTGCTATCATCAATATCATTATGAATCCATATTTTGCTCCATATGTCAGAGGAAAAATTACCATAGACCCTTTTCTGATGCAATCCCTTTCTACCGTTTAACAACCGCTTTCTAACGGCTTGAATTTTCAAAATGGTAGTAGTTGAAATGCCACTAATGACTAGTCCCAGAAGGTCATTCATTAGTCAAATCACAACACCTCCTATAACTGTCCATGTATGTCCAGGAAAAACCTTACGACAGATAAGGTTTTACCAGTAGGTTGCTAAAAAGCAGTGGTAAATCTCATGGCCCAAGCCTATTACCTTGGAGTATTGACTGAAAGAGCAGGCAGATAGTGAGCGTTCATTAGTCCCTCTCTAGCAAAGTCTATTTGACTGGCAGTGCCAAGTTTCGTGTGTCAAAGGACACGGATTCAGCGTGGAAGGTTCACGGGTTTAAGCATCGCAAGTTGCATACCTTCCTCTTAACATTATATTGGTACTCATCAATAAATCAACTAGATGTAAGGCAACATTAATGCAAACCTCTCTTATGCACAATTCTCCGTTGGTTTCTTTTTCATCCACAATTGGCATGGCACCGCTAATTTTTGTTTCCTCAAGATATTCTATGGGTAGTTCAGTAGGATGCGATCCTGAATAGCTCTTAGTACCTGAAACATGTCTTGCTTGCCTTACAAAATGTATAAAACTAACGGGAACCAACAAGAAGCAAAAGGCAGCATCCAGTATAAGAAACTACCAGAGGGTGACAATGGTGCAGCTTCGGGGATCAATCTGTCCTTCACTTGCTCGGATGAACAGCATGACCGATCTTGGCCATGAAAGTATCTCATGATTGAATGGGTCCCCTGTCACATGTATTCAAGATCGACATTAATAAAATGCAACACAAATTATATGCAAACGACATAATCAAAGGTACTATGTGCAATCCCAAATGCCTTTTTGGTAAGTAGAAACTAGACCACGATTCCCCCCGAAAAAATAGTTCTTCAGAACAGTATATAACATGATATAAGGAGGAGAAAAGAAATTTGGAGCTTACAGCGGGTACGGCAACAATTTTACTGGCCGAAACAGAAAGAGAAGTAATTCCCCATCCTCTGGATCGACTACCATGAGTACTAACTCCGCTTGACCCAATGTATTCGCGTAACGCAGCTTGAAATAGGTTCAAGGCGTCCTCTTTGATCTTTGTAGGGCCATACCTCAGTGGACATGACTTGGAAGGAAAGTTTCTGTGCGACTCAGAGTCACTGGACTGCAGAATAACATAATCAGCCCAAATATCGTTTGGAGATTCGGAGTTTACGTGTTCAAGATATTCACAAACATATAGACTGGTGTGGAAAACATGAAAGGGAGAGTCATAAGAAGAAGAGCATACAAAAAGCTACCTTGAATGCTGTAGCATGCAGGGTGAGTGTGTGTGCTATTCGCTTATTGAGGTCTAGGTCAGACTGAAGACGTTCACTAAGTTCTTCACAAAGTTCATTAAGCCAGTGTTCAACCTGAAAGGGAGCATTGATAGAGTAATGACCACATAAGAATCTCCAAAGAAGTTTGAGATCAGTGAAGTAATGATAGTTACTAGCTGACTAACCCTGAGAAACGTACAAATCTAGTTCCAATCAGTGGCGGACGCAGGATTCTTAATGCGGGGGACCAAATCACATGTATTCATATACTAAAAGCAAAATATCGTTCTTATAAACTAATAACCCAATTTTGAGGGGACCTTTCTTCATAAATTCTAAAATATAGTGGGGAGGTGCGCATGGACCCGGGCCCCCGCTTGCACCTCCCTTGGTCCGCCCCTGGTTCCAATGAAAGTGATTTCAGAGTCACAATTACACACTAATTTAGACAACTGCAAAATACAAACATGATACCAGTTAACAGGATATTTCCGCTTTATGATAATGTTAGTTTGGTTTAACACATAAAAATTAGCTTCCTCGTGTTTTACTGCTCTTGTAACCATGGCTATCAAAATCACGATCTTCATCCAATTTATCAAAAGATCCAATAGTTTTATCACATGATACATATCAGTATAGGATTGCTAGTCTAGGAGTATGTTTCCGCAGTCGCAAGTTGGATTGCTGAATTGAATAAGTCATGATCTCACGATGATACTTAATGACTCTACTCGCTTGCTTTGTGAGGCAAAAAATTCTATTCATGCAATGAAAGCAGCTAGAAACGAAGAAGCGGCTACTTGAAATTGAAGCAAACCACAAGCCATTAATCACTCTGTTGGAGTATGATCTCTTCGAAGATCTCAGTTTGGAATCTCTAATCCAATGATACCACCTTAATCAATTCATGTGGTACCTAACCTTACGTTTTTTATACATAGTCAGCAAACCTTGTTATCAAAAAATAAATCTAAGGGATAATTTATTCCATCAAAAGGGGAGGAGAACATCCATACGCCATGTCATAATAACCACAATAAACATACAGAAAAGCTCATATAACTGCCGAGATATCAATGTCCCTGACTCCCCGGTGTGTCTCACCTTTAACCAAACCTTTTTTCTCTTTCTTGGTCCTCAAACAGTCTGTGTCATTTTAAGTTTGATAGAATAGAAAAATTGCTTAGTAAACCACATCTAGCGTAATTCCCATTCTATACCAACTAGGGGTGAAAATCGGTCGGTTCGGTTCGGTTTTCGGGGTGTTCCGGACCGAACCGATCGGTTCGGGGTGATTTTTCCGGGAACCGATCCCGACCGAAAAAAACAATGGACCGATCGGTTCGGGGTGGTTCGGTTTTTCAGTTTTTTCGGGTTTTTCGGTTTTTTCGGTCCAGCGTTAAAATTGAGATGGACGGCTGTGATTTGTTATTTTTTGCGGGGTCAATTTTAGGAAACCGAGATAGGGGTGGGTTTCGGTCCAAATAGGGGTGGTTTCGGGGTAATTCGGTCCAAATCGGGATGATTTTAGGGTATTTCGGTTCGGTTCGGTTCGGTCTAACAAAAATTCCGGAAAACCGAAACCGAACCGAGATGCATTTCGGTTTTTTCGGTTCGGTTTTTTCGGTTTTTTTTCAGGCTGGACCGACCAAAAACCGAACCGAATTTTCGGTTTTTCGGTCGGTTCGGGTCCCGTCGGTTTTTTTTTCACCCCTAATACCAACATATCAAGCCAACATGAGAAAGCCACGTCCTCAAAACTTGCACTATGTGATCTAGTGTAAAGAATGCAATGAGTAAGAGACAGAATTAATAAAGAAATTCCAACTGCACTACTGATGATGGAGATTAACTACTACTGCAAATAAAAGGAGACTATTAGCAATGTAACATCCATGATTACATTAGCTTATCCACAGACATTATTCATAATTCATAAGTTAAGTTAAACAAATACAGCATGATTCTCTCAAAAGATTTATAGGTAGCAGTAGTAGTACACTTACAGAAGCAATTGTTTTTAAAGCCTGAGGACCAGGAAAAGTCTTCCCCGAACCATGACTTTTGGGAAGAAGGCGCCCCTGAACCTCTTCCCCGCTGATTCCCCTTGCAATGTTCCATAACCAAGTACTGAATTGCATGGAATCAGATGCAACATCACATGCACAGGCAACAAAAAACAAAAAAACAAATCATATCCTATTAGACTTCAACAATGAGGAACTAAACCTTGAAACGGTAGTGTTAGTAGATAAGGATTGGGACTTAGTCTAAACAATTCAAACGTTTCGATGAGGGTTAAAGTTTTCTAAAAATCCAGTTTCATTAGTTCAAGGAAATGTTGCAAGCAATCTGAGAACTGCATGTTACTCCTATTAATTTACAAGTAGTTATAGATAACAACCCAGTATTTACGCCATATCGTTCTTGTAGCTTCTCTTCTGAGAACTGCAATAGCTCCCCCACAGTATTCACGCCAAGGTCAATTTGTAAGGAACTCCCAAGCTTTCCCCCAAGCTGTTTCCTGCAGGTAAATTTTGCGTCGAAGCATATTAAATAATGCATTCTTTTCTAGAGACTGTAGTAGTAGGCAACCTAAACCATTCTAAGTAGTAATGCTAACAATATAGCGAAAAAGAGAGGATAAATTACTGTTCCACATTCAAACCAAGCTATTAACATAGCATTTCAACACAAATCTACAATTTAGGAATGTGGCGTACAAATAGGACTATCTGAAGTAAAATCTTACATTTTCTTTATAGGCAAAGATTCAAGCAATCCTTCCACAGATGCAAACAGCACAACAGTTTGTTGTGCAGGTTTATTCATACCACTTGCTAGTTTGGCCAGCATCTGGTAATCAAGTCATATACAACAACAAGCACCATCACAAAACCAGGTTGAAAAGGTGATGACCCTTATTTAACATGACACTCCATAAAACATAAACAAATAAACTGAGCACTTCATCCCACCTTGTTATGAGCGATACCTGCAGAACATGTGAACTCGGTCTCCTTCAAAACTTGCATCCTAAGTTCTGCAACTATAATGGCCCCACAAGCTAGCAACTTATCACGGTGATCAGCTTCACTCCTTTGGAACCACTCTCTCACGTTTGCTTTGAGATGAATCATGATTACATTCTCGTGTACTAGC